>CM056212.1:19061653-19661653 GCA_029692085.1 Gymnothorax javanicus | reverse complement strand
TAGTTATCCGGCTAACTCTGTAATCCTGCTTTGTGGAACTGGCCCCTAGAGGCTATGCTAAACCCCAGGACGTGTCGCCCTTAAACTGGCCTGTCTTCCGCACCTCAAAAGCTTGCCAAATACGTCTATATTTTGGAAATGCTGAGAACATCGATGTCTGCGAGCATGAAATAATTAAGCTGATTATATTTTAAAAAATGAAGCCAAACAGATGCTCGGGGGAAAGTTCACACGGGCGCCAAAGCAATCGCCATGGAGACCAGGATTTCAGAGTCCGGATCCCAGCAACACTGGCAGATGATGCTTTTTAAAAAAAAAAAAAAAAAGCCTTGTGTTGGAGAGAAGAAATCGCTCGACATCCGCTTAACAAATCGGGTCTGAAAACGGCTCCCGGGCCCGCTGCGTGAAATTTAATGGAGGCGTAATCGTTTTAGGGAATGTTTGAGTCCGAGGGCATTCAGCGGGATTTAGTGTTACCCTCTGCCTGAGTGGTGTGTAGCAGAATGGCGGATGATGCCGTGTATTCGTATTCAGTGCTATGTGTCACTACGCAGTCCTGCGTGTGTTCCTGTGTTTACAAGGAGCTCCACAAACAGAGTTGTAAACTTAGGTTAGTGAACCAGACCGCGCCTAAATACGCCACTCCACCTACCCACTTCCTAACCAACCAGCCTATTTAATCCTTGTCTGTGTCGTTCGACGTCCTTCCCTCCCTATACCCTCCCTATTCCTCTCTCACCTTACCTCAGTAGAAACCCCGGGGGAACTCGAAGAGCCTTTATGACTGTAAGAAGAGACGCGACCCCCACCCTGAATCTCGTCACCTGGGGCTTCCCGTTATCCTACACTGGTCTCCTACTCAACTCTGTTCCGTCCTTCGTTAGTACGAATCCCCATGCTCATTCGATTCAATAAATATCATTATCGACTATTTTAGTTGTGGTCTGGAATTCATTAATGATTGCTAAAATATCGCATTTGTTAGGTATAAACGTAAAGGATTAACGGAGCTGAAAGTGTGAAAATTCTCCTCAATTTCTCCTGGCACTCTGGCCACAGAAGTGGTGCTTGCTTTGCAGTGCAGCGTGATGTGTATTTAAAACATTTCTGCAGCTGAAATGACCTCTCTGATGGGTTATCAGAAGTACACAGGGGCTGCTGTACAATTACCCGCACATAAAAGTAATGGGATGATTAAAAATGAAAAACTGTGCCGTATATTTCTGTGTTTTATGGCTGGGTGTGACAGAAGCGGTCTGAAGTGAGTCATATAAAATATGCTGCTGAACGGTCTCATAAACACACAGCAGAATGACTGGAGGAGAATGAAAGCACATTGGGATAGTTAATAAAAGGACCCAAAGCTTTCCTGCATCTTCCCCTCAGGCAAAGTTTGAGATGGAGAGTGTGTTTTTATCCATTACTGGAGGGTTTTGTTTGAAACAAACTCTCAGTGAGGGGTCTGATGTACATAGAGAAGACTTGAGGGTTTTCACTGTGTGTACTTGTGTTTGCGTGTGTGTGTGCGCGTGCACGTGTGTGTCCGTGTTTGTGAGTGTGTATGTGTGCGTGTGTGTCTTAGTGCGTGTGTGTGTGTGTGTGTGTGTGCGTGCACATGTGTGTTCGTGTTTGTGTGTGTGTGTGTGTGTGTGTTTGTGTGCATGCGTGTTTGTGTGTGTATGCACGTGTGCGTGCACGTGTGTGTTCGTGTTTGTGTGTGTGTGTGCGTGCGCGTACGTGTTTGTGTGTATGTGGGCGCTGAATCTCTATGCATATGATTGTGTGTATGTGTGTGTGTCCGTGTTTGAGTGTGTATGAATGTGTGCGTGCATGTGTGTGTCCGTGTTTGTGTGTGTGTGTGTGCATGCGTGTTTGTGTGTGTCTGTGTTTGTGTGTGTGTGTGTGTGTGTGTGTCTGTGTTTGAATGTGTATGTATGTGTGCATGCATGTGTGTGTCCGTGTTTGTGTGTGTGTGTGTGTGTGTGTGTGCATGCATGTTTGTGTGTGTCCGTGTTTGTGTGTGTGTGTGTGTGTCCGTGTTTGTGTGTGTGTGTGTGTGTGTGTGTGTGAGATGCTGAAAGCTTCTGGCACTGTGCTCAGCTCAGCCTGCCTCTCTCCCCAGTCCAGCACAACACAAGTGGGCGGTTTTTGAGCGCGCTCACTTCTCTCCTGTCTCCCGCGCTGATATCGCCATTGGACTCGCCACTCTTCGGCGGCCGGGAGACTTGTCCGCGCTCGCGTACACACGCGCTCGCGCCCACAGCTGCCGCTCCATAGCAGTGCTGGATTGCACGGTCAGAGTCGAGAGCCGGGACGTTCTGGCCCTTTGTTCACAGGTCCTCGGTGACCTACAGTAACCTTTCAGACCCTGTGCAGGACAACATTGCTCTGACCAACACTTCTCTGCCTGAGTCCGTTTTTAGGTAAGGAGGTGAGCTTGATTTCCATCACCGACCTTCCTTTTAATCAAGGATACTTATGCATGCGTATCATTAGTGTCTGTGTGTGTGTGTGTGTGTGTGCGTCTGTGGTGTGAGCCTAGGGTAATCTCTGAAAATGTTACACGACAACATGTGAGCTCATGTAGTTTTTCACATGCGATCGAGCTGGAATTTATTGCGGAGGCCGAAATTCATTTTATTTTGCAAATTTCATTTTCATTTTGTTTTCTTCATTTCAATTTTGCTGACTTTTTTTCACTCTATAATTTCAACCCATATGGCTTAAGTTATGCTTGTAATTCTGTAATGAGCCTGACTATTGTTCTGTTTTATTGTAATAACTTTCGCAGTGTCGGCTTGATGGAAAGCACATGCCAGGAGCTGCGTGTGATGTAATGACACAGGCTGTGTGTGTCTTCAGAAGTGACACAGCCTGGGTTTGTGAGCTGTTTTTCTTTGTTTAAAGTCCTGACAGCTCTACCATTGGTAAAAGGCAAGCATTTGGCTCATTAGGTAAACAGAGACTCGGCTACAGATTGGGGTCTGTATTACTGGGACTTTCCCGTTAAAAGACCCTCAACGAACTTTGCAGAGCTGAATTTGAGAGGGTCAGAATTTCCAGTGCAGCGGAGTTCATGCTTATATTGGTCCAGGTGAGATTGTTACAGCTGACATTACAGTTTGTCAGCCTTTTCAACACAAAGCTGGAGCAAAGCGTCCTTTGGTACTAAAAAAAAAAAAAAAAAAAAAAAACATACTGGCACAGTAGTCCTCCTAATTTAACCCTGCGCTTTTCCTGTGCACAATCCACCATGTATTTTTGAAGCAGTCTGTAGCTTAGTAGAACGCACGTTAGCATCTGGTATTTCCCAGTTACCATGGACACGGAAGTGCAGAATATTTCCTAACTTCTAGAGAAGACGATAGTGCCTTGCTCTTGTCAGTTTTCAAACCAGATTCACGTGAGAGCTGTCAGAATCCAGCAATTTATTGTCGGCATACTGTCATTTTATTTCACTGATTTATGTATTCCAATTATCTCATATTTACATGCATGTTATAATGTTGATGATTTGGACGATACACCAGTTGGCTTTAATTATTTGCCCATAATGTTTCATGAGGAATAAAAAATCGGACTGTTATGGCAAGAGACCCCAGCTGTCTGTTATCACAGGTGCAGCACTATAATGCGTAGCCATTTTTTTTTCAGTTATAAAACTCAACATACGAGAGTAAGTTGCTTCTGTAGTTGCTTTAGCTCTCAAATGCTCTGGTTTTTGAAAATTCCGGAAAATTCCATTGTGTAACTCCTAGTTGTGTGATAACTGTAGTTGGGTTGGAATTGGGCAACCATAAACAAGCAGAGAACTCATGTTTATTCGCTGGAAAGCGTTTTGTAACGGCTGGTCCTGTGTTTGGGATACACTGTATACTGCTGCTTACAGAAGGGATGTAGCCTCACCTCAGCTCAGGCTAAGACGGATTATCTTTGCAGAGAAAGTGCTGGTGTTATTGACTCCGCAACAACTCTTGCTGATGGGGTATTATTGTTCCCTCCTCTGTCTGTCCGTCTGTCCGTCTGTTTGTCTTCCTGTCCATTGTTATTGCTCTAGCTACTGAACCGTTGTTGGGACAGCCCTCAAATTTAAACGTGTTATGCATATTGGGTGTGTCTCCAGGAACCTATTTGTCAAAGTCATAGCTCCGATTTTCACCTAATTTTTGCTGGGTCAAGGTCCAAATGCATGACGTTACCGCTCTAGCCACTGAACCATTTAGGTAAAGCCCTCACCTTATGCTTTTCAGGTGTCTTCTGAGGCCTATTGGATGGCAAAGACATAACTGTGATTTCGACCTACCTTTTCAGCTCCTCGGCAAAAATTAGCTGACGGGATACTGTTGTTCCTCTGCCATCTATCTGTCTCGCCCGCTGTCTGTCTTCCATCCATTGTTACTGATCATGACCTTTGCATATTGGTTGTACCCTGTGCATGGGAAAATACACCCAGAGAACCCTCTTTTGGAAAGCAGTGGGGCAGATCCGCCTGTAAGGCCATTCGGGGGGGTATGTAGTGCTGAGCACAATCTAGTTTATACTGATAACAGTCCCCTACAGTCTTCTGTCTATAGGCCACCACAAGGAGAGCTGAGATTATGGACCAATCAGAGTCATGTCTGCACTTCCATACCTCCTGTCCACATTGACCATTGTTGGTCCATGTAAGGTCGTTTGCATGGTGGGGTCCGTTAACATTTGGATGTCGGCCTTGTTCCTTCCACTGAATGCTTGGTCTCTCGAGTGCCTGTCTTCATACTGCGGGTGGGCCCCAGAGCTCTTGACAAACCCAGAAGATACACGTGGAGAACTAGCAGACTTCACGCAGACAGGATGTCGGTCGACCAACACCAAACAGGAACTGTCTCGCTAGACAGCAGTGCTAACCACTGTCTCGGTCCTTTGTGTGTTCTCGTGGTCCTATTGTTCTAGCACAGAGGACCTCTTGCACAGTTCACTGGGCTGGTTTGCTGGGTAGTTTTTGGTCAGGTCTTGATTACCGCTGCCTGTGGGTTTGTGTAATAATGCGATTCAATGCTCAAACGCACCCCACACCCTCCAAAGCCAGAACCACATTCGATGGTACCATTACGACATTCTAGCTGCTATCGTCCATTTCTCAGTCGTCGAGATGAAACGCGCTGCATTTAGCTTTGAATGTGAGGCTTGAGCGTTTTTCGCGGCTGTGTCGCGGTCGTTAGCGTCTGGCCGGCATTCTCGGCCAAGTCCTCCCTCCGGAGCCGATCGATGTTGGCGTCGACTAATTTATTCTGCGCAGCGAAAGGGGTCAATTCCGCAAATTGGGTTCCTAATGAATTCCTCTCGGAGGTGATGATAATATCAGGCCCCAGCTCTGTTCTCTCGACGACAGATCCGCACCCCGCCGGCGATTCTGCGCGAGATCAATGCCGCGTCTGATTGATGATGAGACGGCGAGGATCATTACAGAAACCTCCCCCCCATTACAGACGGCCTGTTTGTTCCTGGCATTGCAATCTAAGGCAGCCAAATGGCTTCTTTTGTTTGCTCGAGGTCATTCATTATAGCCGCATTGAGAACTATGGATTGAAATGCTTACGCTGCAGTATTGGACTGGACTAACGAATCCAATAAGGCCCAGGATAAGCTACGCTGGTGCCCAATGAAGGAAACGCTGCTGAAGCAGATTACCATCTCGACTTTTGTCGTGTAAAAACCCGTGCTAGAGTGCTTACACAGACACAAGTCATTATCGTGCCATTAGTGCTGGGAAAGTCCTATCTATGCATTTTACGCAGTAGCAGACATTTTCCGCGCAGCTGGTTGCAAACTTGGACGAGCTACACAGTGTGAAAAGAGCCTGGCTTCCCGGTTGGCTGATTGGCTGGGGATGGAGAGACGAGGTAAGATTCTCGGTCGGCTGATTGGCCGAGGGGATGGAGAGGCGAGGTGAGGCCGGGGAGTCCAGGCGTTCCCTCTCGGGGCCGTGGAAGGCGGGGAGAGAGCGGGTCGGATCACTTACGGCGATGAGTTAAACAGTCGCCGGGGCTTAATGGAGAGCTGCACCAGGGAGGAGCGGGGGCCTCAGCTGTGATTAAACTTGAGCTCACCTCGCGGGATCGGCAGGGAAGGCTTTTTGGAAGACCTCTTACACGCATAGGCGCGTGTGTTCAGGGGCCTTCTCTCCTCACAGTCTTTTGGGGGGGGTAACAAGGCTTAGCCTGTTAACACGAGGTCCCAGCTGACCTCTGAGGTAAGGAGGTGAGTTTGGGGGGGTGCGACACTTATCAGAAGTGGAGAGAATTCGTCCAGCCTGGTCTTTCTTCCATCCATGCACTTAAATTAGTGATGTCACTCATCAGTTCTGTCTCCTGCAGTGGTTGGAGGAAAGTTTTGAGCAGGATTCGTTCTATCTGAACCTGGATTCTGTAGCTCCGATAGGTATCTGTAGAGTGCGGCTGGGGAGGTCGGCCCATGTTAATTCCTCGTCTCTGAGGTGCTGTGGTCAGGAGTGAATCAGGTCAGGGGGATTGCGCTGCTGCGTAAACAGAGATCTAAAGGCTGAATGCTCTCCTGACATGAGCCCTCGCATTCTTCCTCGCTGACTTATTTTTGAACTCAGACATTCTTTCTGCTCTGAACGTGTCACAAGCGATATATAACACGCCGGTGCTTTTATTGGGAGATTCGCAGGAGAGCGAATGAATTCAAGGCCCCACGACAGCTTGCCTGGCAGTCTGGTGACTGTCTCCTGCCAAACCTCCCGCTTTTCAGATCCAACCAGTTGCGTCACGCTTCTCCCAATAAATGTCAGGAGATTATTTTTCTTCTGTGGTCTGGTTAGGCGGCGCCTCCCCTCAGAGTGTTGAGGTCGGAGGTCGTGGGTTCATGCTGTCGTGTAGGGTTCGGTTTCATCCGCTTCCATCGACTTTCACCCGGCTACTGTGGGTTCACCAGAGAGGGTTGGCTGGCTACTGTGGTCAAAACACAGATCAGGGCAACATATGAAGCCTGTGACCTTTGAATTAGGCCCAGCTTTGGCTGTAGGTCATGGCCATGAGCGTCTGGCTTTAGCCTCTGGTGACATGAAGGCCCTATGGAGGGCAATGTGACCATTATTGTCAAATCATCCTTTAAACCCTGTGTACAGCAGGATTTTGGTGGTTTTTTTTCTTTCAAAATTCTAGGTCGGGGTTCTAGAACTCCATTGTGTTCCGTCTCCATTCTAATGCTGCATTCTAATGCTGATGTAACGACTGTGTCATTTGTCTTTGGAGCTCACGTTTCTTGCAGCTGGAGTTTTTCCGGGGGATTGAGTTGAAGAGGATATATGGGCACGAAACGTCAGCCTTACACACAGCGCTGTTTTAGGAATAAACACTCCGCTTTCATTGGTACGACTACCCATAAGCATTTGTGATACAACACTATTTGGCAGATTGGAAACTGTTTAACATCTAAAGTGCGATTTCGAAATGATTTTAAAAGGCATTCTACTCATGCAGGATGAAGCCTTGCGTGTCGAATACCCGCATAATGTCCTCTCAACAACACCAGCACAATGTTTATTTCCTCTTTATAGTGTGTAATCCATCAATTGAAAGCACTTACACGTTGCAAAGACTTTCCCAGCATGTGTTCTTGCACAGATGGCTGGACTATATTTTGTGATGCTGATCAGCGTTGGAATTGGTTGGCTGCCCTCACGGTCATGCACTACAGCATTCATTCTCATTGTAAACAGGACCATTGATGGTGATTGGAGGGTTGGACTGTGACTATAGGACGCTTCATGTTTCCTCAGCGAGGTCCCTGCCTATGCTGGCGTCCCACTGCAATAAATGAGACTCGGCCCGTAAAAACTGCCGTCATTGGGCCTGGAATAAGGGAAAAACATGGATTAATGAGGAACTGGAGCAAAAATAGGATGTTCTAGCGAAAGTGCGAGAAGAAAAATGCATATTTGAATGTGATTATTGGTTTCCAGAGGGAAAATTGGCTCGTAGTGGGACTGTTTTGCAGTTTTGTTATTCACTTTATGCTACACAGAGGAAGGGTTACATGCATGAGAAGATGAAAATCTGCACTCGTGTTGGAATGGCTCTCTCTGTGTAATTAGTGCTATTGCTGTTCCCTTATTGGGTCCAGATTTTCACAGCTGGCATGTGATTGGTCAGCAGGCAAATGTGTTCGCCTCAGGACTCCTCGAGCATTTCTCCAAATGAATCACGCAGCTGATGTTTAACTGAATCCTCACAAACGCCATTAGCCAGCGTATCGGCCCATAGTCGTGCACATGCGGAAGATTGCCGAGGGAAACTTCTGTTGCTGTAATTTGTAACGGGATTAAAGTGGCCCATTAAAAGCCCTCCTGACAGGGTGATGAATGACCTGCTGTAAGGGAAAAGGCCAGTCATTCGCTTTGCCATTTGTACTCAGTTCCTGACTACAGGTTATCAATAACACCAAATTTGGATGGATTACATTACAATTACAGCATGTGAACAGCTCTTTCAGTTAGAAGGGCCATTACTCCTCCTGCGCTGATCGATGGCTCTGTCAGAGCTCGTCACTTTCATTAGGATGCAGGAAGCCTATATCCTGGCCTGTTAAAAGTGAGGGGCATTTTAAAATGTGTGCATATCAAATACACCTGACTTGGAAACCTATTTATGTTATTTGTTGCAAGTTTGCCTGTTTTTTGCACTTCACTTTATTTACATGGATTTTTATATACATTTTTAACAAGCATTTTCTACATCCGTTTTTGTGTTCTTCCAGCTTACAATGACCAAATGTACCGTCTCTTGCGTGCTACTGGTGTTCATCTCCACCTTATAAGTAGAATTCTTCTCTGACTCAAGTTAATCAGGTGTCGTGAATTAACCTCATTAAACCTATTGACCCATATGTAGGTCCGTCAGATGCAGCTCCCGTACACTGCAAAAAATGAAAGATGAAAATACTAGATAAGATTAATTTACTTATTTTAAGACTTTAAACACTTATTTCTATCACAGTTTTTCTTAGTAAGACAAAAAAATTTGTCCTTGATTTGAGGTAATTGACTAGCTTGCCAATGGAATAAGTCAATTTTCACTTGTCAAGCAAAGAGTAACATATTTTAAGTTACTATTTGCTTGACAAGTGAAATTTTTTTACTTATTTTAAGTTACTATTTGCTTGACAAGTGAAAATTTTCTTATTCCATTGGCAAGCTAGTCAAAATCACCTCAAATCAAGGACTAATTTTTTGTCTTACTAAGAAAAATGGTGATAGAAATAAGTGCTTTAAGTCTTAAAATAAGTGAATTCATCTTACCTAGTATTTTTATCTTCCATTTTTTGCAGCATATTCAAGACTGTGATACTTCAGGCTTACTTTAAATTGTAGTGGAGATCCCAAAGTGTCCGATGATCCCAAACAGGGAAGTTTCCGGATTGCAGAGACAAGCCAGCTCTGGCTTCTTCAGGAGTGTTTGTACCCAACTTTTGCCCTGAGATACAATGGGAAAAGTCTTAGATCATTTGTGTTTGATACTAAAATGCTGTCAACTGCTTGTGTCCTCCTGTACCATCATTACAGGTTTATTACATTACAGTACATTACTCGCATTTAGCGGACGCTCTTATCCAGAGCAACGAGCAACACACAGTGAGTCAGCAGGTACAGAAGTGTTGAAAATCCTCAAGGGAACTGACATTACAAGCGCAGGAAATGACAATATAGACCAGACTCTGACCCTGTAGTTTACATGCAGGATAACTTGCTGGAACATTCCCTAGTTTTGGTGTAAAATGTTTGTGAGTCTACAGTATACAATCCAGCACCAAAGTGGTCTCAGAGGCGCCTGCTAAACACGATGCCACAGACGTGATTCGTGTCTGTCCAGCGCTTTGTGGTTTTCCGGGGGACTCTTTGCTCCGTTGATGGAGAAACGTCCCTTCAGACCGGACACAGGAATGCACTGCGGTCCCACACCGACCAGCATCTGACAGGGACGAGGGGACAGTGGTTTCCCCACTGACAGTCCTGGCTTTCTGCTAATTTGTCACTGCTTGTTCCGATTTGATGACTAACAGATGTTTTGAGTTTTGGCCACTGTTTCTACACGCAGAGAATTTAAAGAACTTTTAAAAAAAAAAACAGCTTGAGGAATAGAGAAATTATGCAGTATGGATTTTCTAAACCTTGTTAAAAATGTACCTAACTTAATGCGGTTTGACTCAATGTTAATTGTGAGAATTTTGAGAAGATCAAACATTTAAATAAGTTATTCATCTCCTTGTCCAGCTGGGCTGTAAAGGTATCATAGGCGATGAGATACCAGTCTGGAAAACAAGCCATGCATTTGTATAATTGAGCCTTTTCCCATGGCAATCAAACCCCAGCCTTGTATTTTTCATACCACCCCTCAGTGTCCTTTATTGGAGAATTAATTTAATTTCACTGTCTGAGGATAGCGCATCCTATTGTATTCGGTTACTGCAAAGTTTGTTAGGGAAACTGGATTTGCGCCTATTGGATTGCAGCACAGATCTTTGGACATTGTGTTTGTTCGACAGAAATAGGGAATTCTTATCTCGCTGCTGCAGTTTCCTCGAATGGCTTTTATTGGTGTGTGTTGGTGCAGGTTTGACAGTGATAAATCGGAGCGTTCTTGTATTAATCCGCCAGAGTGCCAGACATATTTCATCGTGCAGCGTAATATATTGTGAAGATGTTTTCTTCTGGACATTATTGTCACTCTGTAACCTCCCTCACTGGATTTATGTAATTGGATGCTGTACTATTTCATTTGGACTGAATTAAATGGGGAGAAACTATCAGGACTTGATTCATTACACCACTGTTTCCTGGCACATAGGCTTTCTAGCGGATATAAAAAACAGGAAGTAGTGTTGTCGCGGTATCCTGCCACTAGCCAGTGTGTTTGACCCAACATTATTGGGAAACTAGACTCCAAGTAGGTGTTCACTCGGACTACCCAAATCAGTCACGTGATCTCACGCCGTGCGTAGTCTTGTTTTCATGATGCGATGCTCAAACGCTTCTGGGTAATTTCCAATTCTTGACGTAGATGATAGATAGTTAGAGACTCTTGCTACCTTTACAGGCAGCCCAAATAATTACAGTTGTACTAGTATTTTTTGCCAGGTGATTTTGGTCCGCGTATAACAAGTGAAGTTGGTCAGTTCAGCATCACCTCTCTCTCTCTCTCACACTCACCCTCTCACTCTCTCGCTCTCTCTCACTCTTTCTGTGTAAGTCTGTCTCTATCACTTGCTCTCTCACACACTCCATCTATCTCTGTCTGTCTGTCTCTCTCTCTCCCTCTCTCAGTAAGATGAAGCATATGTCGCAGTGTTTGAAGTGCTCTTGACGCCCCGCGAACAGTCCTGCTGCCCTGTTCCTCCACCTGAGATAGATGAGGAGCCGGTACCTTCCGTGGTCTCGAACGGAAACCAGCACACAGAGAGTCAAGGAGAAGATCAGAGAGACATTGATTTAGCGAAATTAAAAACCATTAAAAAATGAAGATGAGCTTGGAAAGTATTGCTCTTGAATGCGGTGCGTTCACCTGTTGTGTTATATAGTCAACCTCTGTTCTTGGTTTATTTTTGCAGTTTTAAGTCACTTCATTATCTTTTTTAAAAAAGTCTGCCTGGGCAACTGATTCTCAACCTTGTTTGCAACAATTTATTTCGGTTTTAATTTCTAACCTTACAGTGCGCAGGATTGAAGGACTGAATGAGGATTTAAGGTGTAACGATATGCCGTGACCTGCTGGTTAGTTGGAGCAGGTGTGTCATATTAGCTGGGGTTGCAATGAAATCCTACAGGATGTTAGATCTCCAAGGCTGATAGCTGCTGCACAAGACCTTTATCAGAATCAGAGAGAGCTGTGTGAGAGAAATGGTTGAATTGGAGCATGTAGATGGTCCTGAGAGTGCTGTGTTTTGTTGTTTAAAATGAACCCTTTTAGAGCCGTAGCACAATGGAGGAGTCTGTGCCCTTTGCTCTGTGTGAAGGGCTCTTCAGTCCATCAGCATGCAGTTTATCTGCCCGGCATTTCTGGCACAGTTTCCACTCTAATGGCTGTCAGACACTGTGTCACGGGGAAACTGATAACAGCCTGAGCCGCGCTTAACAATCTCTCCGGATGCAGGTGTGTGTGTGTGTGTGTGTGTGTGTGTGTATGTCAGAGACCGAGAGAGAGAGAATGGAAATAGCCTCTGCACACCCCCATTATCACCGCTGTCTCGAAAGGGAAGGGAAAATCTCTTGAAAAAGCCCACGCAGCCCAGCCAAATCAAATACCCAACAAACGACCCAACGAACCCCCCCCTCCCTGCCAACACCCCCACTCAGGAAACACTGATACTGATGGGTAATTTTCTGCCAAGAGCCTTTACATCGTCCTCCGAGTGCTCTCTACTCTCTCATATCTAATGCACGGGGTGTTTAAGAGCTGTGTGTGTGTGTGTGTGTGTGTGTGTGTGTGTGTTTGTGTGTGTCTGCATGAAGTGGAGGTGGTGATTGAAGCATCCCTCTCGGGAATTTTCCCCAATTATCCTCAAAATTGGCCCGATTATCTCTGACACAGACCTCCGTTATTTCCATGCTGGCCCATCCTTATCTGGGCCTTCTGTTCTCCTGAAAACGTCACTTTACCGCGCGGCTCGTCAGTCTGGAATCAAAATGGAAGCTGCGTAAGGACGGATTTATGAATGGCGTGGCGTCGGAAGATGTTACTCAGTGGTTTCAAGCTGTACTAATTATTCTACGTTACAGTGCAGATTTGTTGCACCTGGAGTCCATTGAACTTGCTAATACGATGCAGAGCTCTGTCTACATGGACAAGTCATTGCTCTGATCTCCACTGGGCAGCCGAGAGGGGAACACAGTCTTGGTTTAACTGAATAGAGTCCTGCAGTAATTGAATGTAGTCTGGTGGCTGTACAGATGAAATAGCTGGTAACTGTCTATAGCAAATAGCTAATGCGAAAAGATTGAAGAGAATGGAATCAATTCTTTATATTTTTGGATTTTTTTAGAATTCTGAATTGGTGTCCGAGAACTGCCTTGCTCTCCATTATCATTTGAAACTGTTGCATCAGCATCGGAATACTAAAATAAAATACAATAAACCGCTAATATTAAACATGTTATATAATCACATTTCTTTACCTCACTTCATGGGCTCGTCCCCAACGCTGTCAGGGTCTCGTCTGACAGCTGAAGTAGATGTGACTGTTTCTCCAGCCTGGATGTGATGTGTCCCTGGTACACAGGAGAGTGTGGTACACTGGTGTGAATTTGAGTGGGAGTCTGGCTCTGAGAGGGCATTGAGAGTGAGCTCTCTCCTGCCCTCATTACCTCCAGGTCAGCACTGGGGGGCACTATTATTAGCCCTGTCAGTTATCTGGGCTCTGGGGAGGTTTGGGGTGAGTCGGGCAGCATCTCGGTTACACGGGTACGTCCCGCTCAGCTGATACCCTCCATAGAAGAGGACACCTCATCTTTATTAATGTCAGTGCAACTAATCAGTTTCAACTCGCATTTCATTCCTGGACTTAATCACACGCCTCCATTCATTACAGTGGAAATTAATCAATCGATTCCTGGGCAGGCCAACCGCGTGCTGCTGGTTTTGGTTACTTGGCTTAGATGACGCTTCGTAGGCAATGAGTTCCACTTGTGTTAGTACTGCTATTGCTGAGTCGTGTAAAAGTTATATTTATTAAGTGCTACGTGTGACAGTGTCAGCAGTCTGGTTTTCATGAACGTTATTGTGTTTTCCATTCATCATGAGACCTATTTCGCAAGCGAAAACTTAAATGTACATATGAGAGCACATTTAAATAGTTAGGGCAAAAAAAATAGAAAATAAATCATGGACCGTACCAATGCTGGCCAATGCAAAACCATACCGATGCTGGCCAACATCTGTGATGCTTTAAATCTCTGTGCTGTGATTGGCTGTGTTGGCATGACTCTTGTTTTGAGGTTCTGATGTTCTCAGTTCTGCTCTTCCGCAATGGCTGCTCTATTCAGTCACTCAGGCCTGGTGAGATGTGAATGTGCGCTTGTCTCCCAAAGCTCATTATATCCATCAGCTGGAGACCCAGTGCTGGCCACTCAATCAGAACAGCAGGCCTACAACCAAACCCACTTCTTCCCGCCTTAAAACCATCGTCTGTGTCCGTCGCTGACTTGTGTACTCAGTAGTAGGCAAGTTCACTGGTCAGGTCAAAGCTGTTGCGAGCTCAGACTGAGCGATGGGTCGTGTCTCTCCAGAGAATAAAGCACCGTATTTGTGTCACTGTGATGAACTTCCTCATTCTTTTACTGATGTTGTGCAAGAGCCCTGTGGACAATTCCACTGTCCTCTCACCTTTTTTGAAAAGATATTATGCTGACTCAGTTATGAGTGAAGCCAAATGTTGAGAAAATAGATGCAGTCAAGATCTAAAAATGTTCCAGATGGTTTGGAGTTGCACTTCTCAGTTTAGATTTAAAATCCAGAGTCATGGCAGAATACTGTGCATCGCTCTCTGCCAGTCTCCATAGAGAAAATAAGAAAGCAACAGGAATGAAAAACATTTCCTCTCCTGAACTCAGATCCTGTATGTTTCAATGAGAAGAATTTGATAGAGGGTGAGAGGCTTGTTATGAATTAGGATGAACCTCTGTCGGTAAATGACTCCCCGCTTTTAAGAGGTCCTATGCCAGTAAATGGCTTGGTCAGTTAGTGATGGTGTCAGTGAATGAATATTTGTGTTACTGACTATTCGTAAGCGAATGACTGACTCTTTGCCAGTGAAGTTCCTCAGTCAGGAGAGGACTCTATATTAGTTAATGGCTGTGTTTAGAGGCAGTAAGTTACTGTATTTGTCAGTAAATGGCCCTGTTTACGTCAGTTAGTCAGGAATGCATTTCCTGTCCGCTCGGCCCTCGGTTTCCTGCGCCTCTTCCACAGGTTAGGGTCACCTTGTTCTGGCCACGCTGGACCCCACGTCTCCCTCATGGCGCACTCGGGAATTCGACAGCGAAAACATCGTAACATTTGACGTTGGAGCTCCGCTTCCAGGAAATAGATCCGCAGTCCCGGTGTGGAGAGGTACGCGGGTGTAGTCTGACGCGCACCCGATGACCCCGACTGACTGCCGCTAATGAATATGTGCATAAGATGACAGTGGGGATAAATAGAGGCATTTTCACTTGGCGGAGATAATTACACACAGCACTGTGTGATTAATTGTCTCTGGGGAGACATGAAGTGAGATGGACAGCAAAATGGAGACTAAAATAGATCAACCCCCTTAACCGTGTGTACTTTTCCTCCAACGCCTTGTGTTTTTCCATAAACAGCCCTGATTTTGGTGGGGGAAAAAAAAGGATTTTAAGGAGTTTTAATGGCATGAAATTTGCCCTCAGCCTGACACAAAGGAGACAGGGCAGTTAGGCACCTATACTCTTTAGAAGAGCGCGGCATCCTCATTAGTGGTTAGGCTAAGTGATCATCGCTCGTCTCCGTCGAACTCTCTCCCGCTGCTGGGATTTTGGGAAATACGACCCCACGGAATATCTGAGACGTCCTGTTTGGAACGGTGCACCATAAATCAGGGTTACTGATGCGTAATTGACATCAGAGCCCTCGTAACTTGATAAACTTGATCTCGACCAGTGTGCACGGTGAAGCATAACTGAATGCAGAAACAGTGCAGGCGATATAAACTTTCATGACCATTTCTGTGTGTGCACGCGTACTAAAGGCTTCGTTCCCATGTGTAAGAATGCACTGAACGTGCATTAATTACACCTCTAGAGTAAGTGGTTTTGACAGTAATGAAATCTACACTTTTTCTGGGGGGGAATTTTGAAAGCAAAAGCCTGGCACTGCTAGCACCTATCATTCTTTTCTCTGTATCTTGTGTTTTTAAGCATAACCAGAGCTTCCACATGGCCTTTTCACCAACCTGCATTTTAAACTTGTACTGTTCTCACCCCTAATGGTCTACAATTGCTGTTCAGTATCTGTTATACTGTGTGTTTGTGTGTGTGTGTGTGTGTGTGTGTGTGTGTGTTGGAGACTGTGTCTGTTTGTGTATGTATACTCAGTCTGTGTGTGCGTGTGTGTGAGGTCAGTTTGCAGTATCATATGCTGCACAAAATACTGAGTAATTGCTTGGCTTGCAACAGCATTGCACGGCTCAGTGGCTATTAATAATAAAGACTATAAATAAAATACCCCATTTCATATTGACCAGACTTCAAATGGCTGCAGGAAATGAGGCGTTCTAACCCCTCTAGATGTGCCGTTAACATGTGCAGCCCCCGAAATGCTGAATCATTCAAATCATCGCTCTCAAAGCACGCCGTTCAGATTCCGTTACTGCGGCATAGTCAGAATAGCATGCTACAGCCTTGTTATATTTCCACACATCTGCATTAGGAATTCATCGAAAAATCACAAAACCTCAGAGCTCAATACTTTACACAGAGCCGGGGCGGTGCGTCTGCCACATAGAGATTTATTGCAAGCGGTGCAAGAATTTAATGAAACGGTGTTGATGTCTACGCTCACTTATTTAACACGGGACCGGGGTTTAAACCTCTGTTAACGCTGGTGCACGCTTGTGTGGTTTTTACTGGAGTCACGTCCGGTTGATCTATTGTGTACCTGTCATGACAGCCCAGTCACAGATCACAGCTTAATCATAATCCGGAGCTCCCATGTGTATCCCTATAGCACATCTCCTGTAAACCCACGGAGCGTAAGTCACCACAGGTATTGATCGGCTGTGGAGAGCTCAGTTGGGTGGGGGTTCCTCATCGGCGGCTCTTCTCTGCATTGCAGGGGTTTTGTTCGGCTGCATCGCTGGCCACTGCCTTCGCTGCCCTTGAATGTTACTTCCTAGCTGAGGTTATGAGATTAAAATTTGTCCGAGGTAGAAATTTGACCCGGTGCATCGGAATGCTGACCCCAGTTTATGGAATTTCAAGTGTACAGGTGCAGCACGAATGCAAACGTTGCAATATTTTATGTGCCTTGAAGAGGGCTTGGGGCACGAATGATGTGGCGGAGAAGCTCGTAATTTTCCGTGCGAACACCCTGCGCGGTACGGCGGGTAAATGAGCCGCATTGACGAAATTTATCAGCTCAAATGACCGCGTGGGTTCAGGGTGTCTCGCCTCTGAAATGAAATCGCTGTGAAGCCGCGCAGAACCATTATACGGCACATAAAACTAATAACTCGCCGGTGTTCAGCAGGTGTAAATGAGCTTAATGCAGCACGCCTCAGCCTCATTTCTCATGGTGAAATAGCAGGTTCACATCTTTTAAGGATCAGGGCCCTTTTTTACTGGGCTGTGAGTCTGGTGAATCTCCTCAGTGCTCATTTGCTGCCTTTCAGCCGTTAACTGGTGTGACATCACAGAAGTACTGTCAGTGTCCAGAATGTTCTTACCTGAACATTCTAATGCTGATGTAACAATGGAAGCAGTTCTGGAACACTTGCGTAGAACTTTGGGAAAACATTTGAAAAAATATTCTCCTCACAGGGTAGAAAGACGACATGGAATCCAGTGCTTCTCTGTCATTACTCTTCTCCTGCTGCGACTGACAGCCGTGGTCTGGCTGCAGTTTGCTGTTCAGGACGTCCTCTTCCAAAATCTCTGACATTTTTCGGTCTTTCTTACTCCATATGGGCCCCTGCTGTTGGATACTCTTGTCTGTGTATATCAGGGCTGCTCTACACTGAACCTTGACGTCCACTGTCTTGTAGGTTTTCACTCCGGCCCAAACAAAAGCTTTTCTCATTTCCCTTCGTTAAGGCCCCCTATCCTGTCATCAGGTGCTGAGCCAATTAGCCATGACAAGCCATTTCAAAATTTGTGTCTTTGTGACATAGTTTGGTGAAGTGACCGCCCACAGTGAGGAAGGACTGGACAACTTAAGCCAATCAGTTAATGGGCTTCTTCATTACTCTGGATGATCCCCCTCCATTGTGATGTCACAAAGGATGGATATTAAAATAACCTGTAATGGATAATTGGCAGTGCATCTGATCACATGATAGGGGACCTTTAAGACCCTCCACCTCTGTCTGTGGTTCTGCCTCCTCAGGCGCTGACCCATACAGGGGAAGATAGACAGGTGTTTCGCCGCACATATCATCTAGTACTGCAGTCGCTTCACAGGCCCAAAGTGCACCACAGGTGTGAAGCCCCTGGGCATCCCAAAGCTGAACTCGCTGAACTCCTGCCTGAGCCATTGTTCTCATTCACAAATTCAGGCCGTCCCAACAAGGTCCTGGGGAGGAATTGTATTTTATGAGCTTGGACTCTCCTCCTCATAAGCCCAGGGGTCCTGAGCATGCGGCAGGAGCCAGGTGTCACTCGCCAACCGCCAGACGCCATTTTCCCTCCTGATCCACCAGGACGCCATTCAGTAAAACCAGCCCAGCCCAGCTCAGTGGGCCCAGCAGAGAAAAGCCAATGGAAAAAAGGACGGAGCTCTCCTTGTGCTTCTTTCTGTCCCGTGTGGAGCACATGTTCCTCATTTAACTCCGCGCACCGCAAAACCGTTTCATCGCCCTGCGAAAGGTGGAGCGTTTCCAAGTTCCAGACGGCAGCTGTTTGCATCAGAAAGGAATAATAGATTTATTTATCTCCTTTTGAACACAAATGTACATATAAAATGACAACCGGGGCAGTACTTTGAGTTTGGCCAGGCATCTTAATCGGTCCTCAGACACAGATATTATAAACGAGACGGACTATCCTGGATTCTGGAAGACGTACAAAAATATCACGCATCTGAGATCTCGTACCTTCTATGATGAACACTCCCTGTGAGTTTGAGATAGATTTTCCTGAATATTGTCCATGTTCTTAGAAAATTTGGCATCAAGATCAGCTGTTAAAAAGACAGGCAGATAGGTATTTCTCGCAGACTTCTGTGTTTGGGTGTTATTCATACATGTGATAGTAAATCAAGTACACGCCAGAGCATCGACCAGTTCCTGTTTTGGCCTGTTTCGTTCTAACTCAGACAATTCACTTTCCAGAATTCTCTCTCTCTCTCTCTGATTGGCCCATTCTCTTCATTTTTCTCCATGATAAAGGTTCAGATTGGGGACTATACCTCCCAAAAAACACATCCATGTGGATTTGATCCGACAGAGGACGTCATGGACATGTGTGCAGAAGACATTGCATTGAATGACTTGTTCGTTTCACCTTTCATTAGTCGCACAGCGGATGGAGGTGTTACGTTTGAGCACTAATAGTCAATTGCGTTATACCATTTAGAAGGCGAGTTAATAGCTGGAATTTGAATGAATACATTTGAAACCACGAGACGATGGTGACATGGACCATTGAGCTCAGATGATTTGAAGGAAAAGTGCAGGAGTAGAGTCAGGGTTCTTTATGATGAAAGTCATTTATAATTTGCTTTCTTTCATTCAGTTTTTCTGATACGGAGAAAAACCTCTTTGTATTGACCTACGAGAGTTGACCTCAAAATTAGTGCAAATGTGCTATGAGTCAGCCTGTATCTCTAGAAATGTCATGGACGTTCAGTTTGCCATCACCAGGGTGCATTGCTCTGTGTAAATTTGACTGCAAACCTTGTTTGTATATTATGACAGAGTATGAGTATGTTACACTAAGGAAGTTGACAATATTGCACATGAAAGTCAGATAGCTGGCTCCCTGGTGCTGTCAGTATTTATGTATTTATACAGTGTTGAGGGAACTTCCCTTGGCCCTGTTCAGGCCTATAAATACGGCCGTAATCTTCACCGCTCACGCCCTTGGAATGTTTTCAGTGTCCAGAGTATCCGCAACGGAGGCCGTCTGAACCCGCTAACTTTTCTGAACATCGCAATTCTCCGGGCCCTCGGGCCCCCAGCAGGACATGGCCCCAGGTGGTCCCAGGTATGCCTGGTTCTGGAGGGCCCCACCCCTCAGAAGGTCTCAGTTTGGAAGTTTAAGAGGAGGTGCTGCACTCTGATTGGCTGGCTGTTGCTGCTTAGTTCCTGCTGAACTCCCTGCCTCAGTAGAGAAGAAAGTGCACTGACAGTATTTACAGTTGTCTACAGTGTGATACAGAGGCTGACGTCAGTTAGTTGTTACCGGCAATCTGCGTTTGAGGGCAAGTTGTGGCATTTAATAATGTTTATAAAGTTGGTTTAACTGCAGCGAATGACGCAGGTCCTCGAAAGGTCATTGCATGCAGTTTTGAAGTCCTAAACAAAAAGTTAGGGAAAAGTTACCTTCCTGTCTTTGCCTGGCTTTTGTTTCCCCGATGTTTGAACCGAATACAGTCATCAAGCCACCTACACTGTGAAGGGCTCATCAAAGGGGCCGTGGCCCTGTAAACAAGGCTCTTCCTGTGTCTGAAGTAATCACTGTCCTCCGGATTGGCTAATTATGCTCCAGGGAGCCTGTGTGGTGTGTTTAGTCTCGACTCCGTCTCATTCAGGGTCAGATCTATCCAGGCCTTCTCCCTGTGCAAAACCTTTGAGCACAATCAGAACCAATAACATTGCCACTAACTGGCCAAGTTGTTTGTTCTGCATCAATCATTGGCCTTGTTATTGGTTTTGCATGACCTAAAAAGCTTAGCCCATTCAAAAGGTCGTGGTAAATCTTACCTTCAGTTGAATGAGAGCTGTGGGCTTCCTGCTCTGAGTGATGCATTGTGGGCTACCATTTCCTCTTCCTGCCTAGAATCCAAGTCCCCCACGAGAGAACAGACTGAACATCACTTGGCTCTCGGACTGTCTGAGTGCTGTTAGATTTTTGTGCGCGCTTCAGATAAACTTTGTAAAGCCGCCTGTTAGATGTGATCATCCAGTTCCCTGAGTCGGAGCAAAATGCAACAAATAAATTTAATTCAAGTTTCCATTTTTCAGTAAATTTAATTTGTTGTAGTATCTCAGCCTTAGTATGTGACTTATCTTGTACCAATTCATCTTTTGTTCATGATTTATTTTATTTTTAATATGATTGTCATATTTTGTGTTCTCATTCACTGAAGCAACATATTTACATTTTATTCACTTTAAACCAAATCCAATGTATTCTCTGTTACTTCAGTACTTATCCTTTGCAATGATAGTAGATACAAGCATTTAAATAATTCATGCGGAGGCTGTTTCAAATAAAATTTTAAAAGGCTCCAGGATGGATAGTAAACTTTTACCAACCCTGTTTATAAATGTATAACCTTTCAGTGATTTTCCCCGTCTTATACATGATTTTGCTCAAAGATGATCTCGCTGAAGCCTCCAGTACGTCTGTCCTTGTGCGAGGGGACGTGATTTGTTCTGCGGGTCCTGTGTCGCAGGCGCTCAGTCGAAACATAATGAAATGACCTTTTCATTCGATAACGGAGCGCAGGACGGGACCCAGAAGAACCACTGCAGTTTAATTTACTCTTGGTCATGAAGCAGCTCTGTTGCCACGGTCAATTACAGACAATAGCCTGCAGTTGTAAGCAGATAGAAGGGTTCCCTGATTAAGGGGCTCTCCTTGCGGTTTTCTGCACTTTCCTTGAGTGTATGGTAAGACAGCCTGGTGTGCATTACAAGTACACACAGGATAGATAAATCTAAGCGTGAGTGATGTAATATTCTGTATGTAGGCGTACATACGTTTGCGGTGTTGCTGTACATCCGAGTCTTAGCCTTCGGGGCGTGTGTATATGAGCAGCACTGCTTCGGCTCGGAAAGATTAGAGGCAGTTTCTTTGCTTAAGGCTTTGCGCTTCACTTTGTTTGTATAGAAATCCATTGGCTCTTGTAACCCTATCTGTAGGCAGCAGGGCCTTGTCAGGCCCTCTGGGTATCGGTGACATCTACCGAATCCAGGTCCGTTTCAAAAGACAAATGGATTCCCTCACGCACAAGGACACTATAAAGTCAAAACTACCATTTTACTGCAGGGAAAGAATACACTCAAAACGCTCTTGTGACATCAGCGATGGGGGTATTGTGTTTAACCCCTTCAGGTGTGATGTCACAAGCATGTAATTAGAATGTCCTCAACTTAACATTCTGATGCTGATGTCATAATTACTACTGGTGATTGACAGCTACAGAGTTCCGGAACACTGGCTGACAATTTCTGTGGAGGGTGGATTCCAGAAAACCAGCTCTTCCAAGGACTAATGGAAATGCAGAAAGGCAAGATTCCATTTATTCCACTAATAAAATGGAAAATGAACCCAGCTGCATCATGGGAGTGTGACATAGGCACTCGTGCTGTTCATTTTGTGCTTTTGACAGCAGCAAGTTATTAGACCCAAGCGCTTTGCCAGGGGTGTGAAACAGTGGTATTTAAAGTGTGAAACTGGCTTAAGGAAATGTAATTGTGAGCCAATTATCCCTTCAGCTGTTGACAGTTCCACTTATTTTGTATGTACATAATTAACCCTTGAAATGCCTTCAGAGTTGTAAGGAGCAATTTGTGACGGATCATTTCACTTTTAAATTGGGCACCGTGCACATTCTATTGCGTTTGTGTGCATGTGTGAGAGAGCATGTGTGTGGGTGTGTATGTGTGAGAGCATGTGTGAGTGTGCGGGTGTGCGTGTTTGCGGGTATGTGTGTGTGTGAGAGTGTGTGGGTGGGCATGTCCAGGTGTGTGTGTGATTGCACGTGTGTGAGCGTGTTTGCATGTGAGTGTATGTGAGTGCACGTCTGAGTGAGTGGGCATGTGTGTGGGTTCTGTGAGATTGCAGGGATGCATTTGCGAGTTTGCTGTGCGAGTGTGTGAGAGTGCATATCCAAGTGTACAAATGCAGACACTCACATGTTGGCTGTGAGCTGATTCATACAGAATTAATAAATATCTCAAGTATGGGCTCCATGTACACCTGAAACCATCTAAAAATCATCTGCACATTACTATATCTTTAGATACTGAATTTATACAGCAATGCCCTTTTTATTACCTGTAGACAAAGAGCAATATGCTTTAAAAACCCCCTCCAGGGTTAACAGTGAAATGGAGAGAAGTGCTGTGATGCTTGCCGAAGGCTGTATAAATGGTGGTCAGGTTGGGGGGGCATGCGTGTACGTGCTGTATTTAATGAGACTGGGGAGGTGGTTTCAGACAGGGGCAAATCACCCAGCTGAAATAAAATGCTACAGCCACTCAGTATCGATTCTGCAGTCAGGCTGTAATTGATAGATATGTCCCTGGAGCTCCCGCATTAATAAATAGAGGCGTTTACGTGACTGAGACCCGATGGCTGTCTAGGCAATCAGGTATGTATCCCGGGACAGATACGGTACAGGATTCAATCAAATCCACTTATCCTCCCGTTAAGGGCGTGTGCAATTCAGTCAGACCGAAGCAAACGTTCCCAGATGTGTGCTGCACTGCGCCTCAATTAAGTCTCTTTTTCCCTCAGTATTAATAAACAGCGGCTCTCGTCAGACATTCCTGCCATTTCAAATGAGCCGTAGCTGAGTGATTGACAGAATTGATGACAGCCAGCTAAGTCTGTCTGGCACAGCGCTACAGGTTTGTGTTACACTGAATATGAGGATAGTTTATTGCAACAGGAAAGTCAGTCATACAGACATGTATGTTCAAAATGGTGTTATTTGCGCACATGCTCTATGTATACAGTGTATTGTCTCTCTCTGTATGCAGTTGAAGCTCCCTTGTACAGTGGCAGCCATGTTATAATCTCTGCAAACTCTTCTATCTCAAACTAGCAACACTACTGAAAGTGTTTATGCTCTGATCCTGCATTTTTTCCCCTGAACTACCATACTGCGCGTACCCAAGCTGTACCCAACCTTTAACCCGTTCGTCAGGTGTGGAAAATCCTGCTGGAATCGTCAGGCCAGTCCATTGAAGCGATAGAGCAGCCTCTTACGACGGCAGTGTAAATGAAGAAGATCCGGTCCGCCATTTCGGCTGCCTCCATTGCGTTCCGTTTGGCCCGGGGAGTTTAGGAGCAATGTCCAGGCCTCCTCTCGGACATGGTGCCCCAGGAAACGCCGCTCCCTGCTGTGCCTCTGCTGCCGATGCTGTTTTAAAGCCAGGTCCCCCCCCTCTGAGGGTCACATGACCCAGCAATGAGCCCATTGGGTTACAGCTGGGGGGGGGCTTTTCCTCTGGGGTCATCTGCTCGTTACGGGTGATTGACAGCAGAGGGGCCTCAGATCTGCTACCTTGGTGGAGCAGTGATGTGTGAAAGTGTTGAGGCCAGAGGCCCATCGGCCCAGACTGACACACGGGCGACTTCATTAGCTACCTTTCCAGGCGGAGCGGGGTAACTGTAGCACTACAGAAACTAAAGCCCATTGTTTCTCTGAAATAGTTAGCCATGCTAATCATTTTAGCATCTAGCACCTAGTTTTGTCTGGAGTCCCTCGACTTTGAGCCGCCTCACACGCAAAGTTCACTGCACTGTGGGCCACACTGTAGGTGCTATGTGTGGGCTAGCGGCGAATCGCTCCACGTTGTAGCACATTTACACCGTAAGAAGCTCTGGCTCACGGGCTCAGCCGTAAATTACCATGGCAACACGCCGTAACCTTCCTGATTCATATTCGCCCTGCCCTCCTCCTTGCTGTAATTAGTTAGCGATAGTAGCTGAGGACTGAAGCTGCTATATTTCAACTGTGGGGCCCAGCTTGTGGTAGTGATGAGTTTCCTCACTGGGTCAGAGTGTGTGTGTGTGTGTGTGGAAGTTTGGGAGGTGGGGGGTCAGTGTTTTTATCATGTTGAGTGCATCCAGAGCTGGAATGTTATACAAATAAGAGTTGTACATTTGTCTGCATGAGGAGGCAAATGTACACGCGAACACGGCCCCACACCTCCTCCGGTGCTAAGTAGTGCCACCTGTGCGCAGTGTAGCACGGTCCCCTGGGGAGGGGGTGGAGGGAAGAGCTGGACCCCCCCCCGCCCGTCCCACCAGTGCTCTTATACAGCCTATTCGTTGTCAGCAGGGAACCTCACTCTCCCCTCCCTCACTCCTCATGTGAACATCTGCTGAGGGCCTTCGTCTCGTCACCCACTGCTGCTCTTTCAGCAAGGGCCTCAGGGGCCCCCTGATGGGAGCGCCAATCCCTTCGGACCTGCTGTCACATGTTGATATCGGCGGTGCAACTGCACTTGACCTCATCAAAGACCACCCCCCCCTCACATCTTTCTCTCTCTGCCATATGGGGAGGGAGAGGTCATTTACATAACGGCCTCATGGCTCTCGTGGTGAAAGCACTGCTCACATACCTCTCCTGTCCCTATAGACCAGCCTCCTGCACAGTCTAACATTCCCACTGCGGCTCGCAGTCAGTAACACGGCACACACAAGTTAGCACCGCCGCTAACCTCTGTTCAGCAGGTACATGTTGACGTTAGAGTCCAGTAAGATGAACGGGACAGTGCGTACCATGTGTGTTTTAGGGAAGTAATTCAGCTTCAGTCATGATCATCTGACTCCGATGCTGGAATCTAATTACAATTTTCTCAATGAAAAAGCAAACAGTGTCATGTGACGGAATGATGAAGGTCAATATTGATGGTTAAATGTGTATTATTATTGATTAATAACTCACTGGACAAATCGTGCTTTGGCCATTCATCAGATTAGTGAAAAAACTATCGCGTGCAGTTTGTAGTTTATTTTAATGGTTAACAGAGTGCTGTGGGGTTTAATTTATGACTTTTTTCATCCAGAAACTCATAGGTGAGGTTGCACATACCGTAGGTCTTCCCATAAATATCTGTGCAGAAATGAGATTTAGAGGGTAAACTGTGTTTGGATTCTGGGAGAAAAGAAAAATGTATAATTCTGTTAACAGTTTATTTAGTTTGACCTGTGGCACAATCACTCTTTCTGAATAAATCTTTACAGCAACCTCCTCTCAGTACTCGCACTACAAAAAAAGAAAAAGTAAGTCTATCTTACCCAGCATTATAATCTTATATTTAGACTTTAAACACTTATTTCTGCTACCTTTTTTTCTTAGACAGAAATTTTACCAATGAGGTGAGGTAATTTTGATTTTCCAATGGGATAAGAAATTTAATTTGTCGAGCTAATGGTAACTTAAAATAAGCTAATATTTTCCACTTGAGAGAGAAAAATAAAAATTGCTAAGAAGGACACTTTTTGCCATGCAAAAACTACCCAGCTTGTGAAAAAAAAAAAAAAAAACATTCATACAGTCTTGCCATGTGTTGGCAGCATTATAACACTGACAAAACATTCCTGTAACATTCTTTGAACATGTGTGTGGGATCCTGTTGCTGTTTATGTAAGTGAAAGCGCACACTGCACATGCTCACAGTGTGTTTGCACACGCATAAGGAAATAATGATTATGACCGTTCCCTTGACTCTTGTCTTTATTAGCGATGCCGAGACCCTGTGAAGGCTTTATAACCTTAATGAGATGGAGATAGATGACGCTGTGCTGCTTGTAAATGTTGGAGAGGTTAACGTCTCTCTGGAGAGTGGCTTTCCGCTCTGATCCAGGTCAGCTTTCCTCATCCATCGCAGAGCCCGTGAAAGTGCATCTGTCCCGCTTTTTACGGTCCTGGTCTTCGTACGTTGGGCTTATGGTTACCAGATTTGGAATTCGTCAAAACCTGATAACAAGCCAAGCTGCCAGCTTAATCCTGAATAAGCTTTAGACCAAGCACAGCAAAAACAACATTTTTCTTTGCATTATCATTTTGTATTTAGACTTAAAACACTTATTTTGTTTACCTTTTTTCTCTAGTGAAAATTCTGAAACAGATTGTGTGATGATTGTGACTCGTTTCTTGATTTGTCCATGAGGTAAGTGAAATTTTCTAACCCCATGGACAAATCTAGAAATTAGTCAAAATGATGTCACCAACAGTGGTAGAAATTTTTTTCAAAGAAAACAGGTGATAGAGATAAGTGTATCTAGTGTACATACAAGATTAAAATGTTTGGCAAGATTTTATTTTTGCCGTGTAGACCAGGGGGTGCTCAGTAAAACAGCATAACAAACTATTGGTACATTTTTATCATTAATTAAGGAAGTGGCCACAAACTGCACATGTCCGCACAAATTGAAAACCGACATTCTGGTGGAAGAGAAAGAAACCTTTGCAACTGTAATGATGCGAAAGTGCAGATTTGTCCCGGTCGTTTGCAACGCGTTTGACGCTCGTGCGAAAAATGCACTGACTCCTCTGCTCTCAGTGAGGAAAACACAGTCATGTGACCTCCCAGTGACTTCTGTTCTGCGCTGACCCTGGTAACGGAAACCATGTACCCCCACACACACACACACACACACACACACACTCATGTGTCTTCTGGCACAGGCTGCCAACAGCTCACTGATCAAAGGCCACGACTGTCCTGCATCTCTGTCAGGTCAATCCCATCAGGACGTAAAGGCGGCCATTTTGAATGTGTTTGAATGGGACCAGATACTCACTCCCAGCCTCTCTGTTCAGCAGGGGCACTCAATTACCCAGGAGTGCTTCCAGATGTGACCGTCCATCAGCGAATGTGCGCTGTGGAATACATTAGCACTTTTGACCTCACGGCTATCTGACTGTACGAGACTCCCGTTGATAACAGGCGGTTCTGGGGAGATTGCAAGGTACAGAATGTTCGTTGCCAGAGCATTTGACTCGGCTGCACTCTTCGACAAATGGTTTTAAGCTGTGGCAAACTGAAATGTCTTGGTTCGACAACAGAGGGTCGGAGGCCTTGATGTACAAAGCATGGAGCTGGTAGCTATTGGGAGGGCATGAGGAGTTTGTTAAGACGTCTCATTCCTATGTTTTGTCTCTGGCAGTTAGCCTCTGAAACAAACACAGTCCT
Source organism: Gymnothorax javanicus (assembly GCA_029692085.1). Taxonomy (NCBI): domain Eukaryota; kingdom Metazoa; phylum Chordata; class Actinopteri; order Anguilliformes; family Muraenidae; genus Gymnothorax; species Gymnothorax javanicus. The sequence continues at coordinate 19,633,825 of CM056212.1, read as the reverse complement.
GACTTCCTCTGTGGTGTTTCAGAGGTTAGCCTGACATTTCCAGCAGCGTAGAGCTGTGCACGCAGCTTTTAGGGTGTGAATAGTTGGCATCGTGTTGACCGACTCTCAGTTTTGTCTCACAGTATTGCAGGTAGGACGTTATAGCGCCCCGTTCTTTAATGTTGGCTCAGGGCTGTTTGGAATGTGGCCAGTGTCACTGTTCGGCGAAACACCAAGGCATACCGCGACGTTCACGTCTGACTGCAGAGTTTTTAGGCTACAGACCGCAGGCTGTGGTGGGCCTAGGTTTATTGGCCCCGTTCCTTGACCACACTCACTGTACGACACAGTGTCTATTATTCTGTACTGGCAGCAGTGGATTTTCCATATATGAGACGTGCTACTGACCTCAAGGGGCCAAGATTTGATCTGACGCACCGCCAGCCGTCTCAAGGTCAGGACTTATGAAAACATTTTCTTGAATATCGTCCAGCTGCTGAACCGCGCCAGCGTCGGAAATGAAACAATATTTTTCTTATTATCGTGAAACTGCAGTCCTGCCGCTTAAGGTTGCTCAGCATTATCGCCAGTCCGCTAATCTGAGCCGGGGTTTCTTATCCTGTGGGCCGCATTGGGAGGGGTCGAGCGTTACTGAGGAGCAGTGGTGTAATTTGCAGGAGGACCGATCCTGTACGAGCGCCGGCTTTTACATTAGATGGCTTCCCTTCACCTCCCATTCCTCTGTGGAGTGGAATCTGAACCCTGATCAGGCACTGAACACACAGAAGTGATCCGTAAAGCTTCAGTCTTTTGATTTGGTAGATTACTGACATGCAGTCAATATTAAATTTAGTGATTTGTTAAGTAAGAGTGTTGCTAAATCATTGCTCATCCTTGCCCGATTGATTTCGGGCACATGCTTCCCTGTTGTTATTTTAATATTGTGTTAGAGAGCTGCACTACTATGTGTCTTAGGTTAGTGTGTCAGCATAGAGCTGTTGTTGAGTGCACTTTTTCATGTTGTTAAACAGTACAGAGCTGGTATAGAGTGCACTGTTTCAGGTCAGTAAGCAGTATTGAGCTGGTTGTTGAGTGTGCTATTGTATTTTAGTATGCGGTAGAGCTGGTGTCAAGCACGCTGTTTCAAGTTCTAAAGCAGTGTAGAGCTACAGTTGAGTCTGCTATTTTAGGTTAGTATACAGTGTAGAGCTGGAGTTGATTCTGCTATTTAAGTAAGTATGCAGTAGAGAGCTGTTGTTGAATATTCCATGCTAGTTTAGAATATATCAAAGAGCAGGTATTGATTTTGTTATATTAGGTTATCAGGCAGCGTAGAGTTGGACTTGAGCACAACAAACCATTTCCGTCATAGTCATCGGCTGCACGTTTACTAGTCAGGCATGTGAGGAAGAATGTGGTGGAATATTCATCGGCAGGCCTCGTCTCGCCAGAACCACATCCATCTCCCCTCCTCGTTAATGAGCCTCTCACACCTGAAACTCAAACGGCATCCGGACCTCCACAGCACTCAGGACCGATGGGCCGATCGATGCCGCGTTTCGCCAGATACCGCGTGCCCTGTCGGCAACATCATCGCTCGTCTTGCTCCTGTTTCCAAACATCAATCACCCTGGGCCGAGACGAACGTCTAGCATCGCTGTTGCATGGGATTGTAGAAGATTTCACTGTGGATAGCTGAGAGAGATTGGAGGCCATTTTGTGTTGTGGCTCTCATAAGCAGCAGCTGTACTGAAAGACTGTGTCCAGCCCTGTAAGCACTTTTACCAGCTCCAAATCAGCAGAGAGATTGAGAGCCTCAGAGTGATTATGCTTATTTCTGACAGGTCTGGCAGCGAATGCAGACAGACAGCCACACATCCAAGCTAATGCATCACTGAGCTAATATATCTGTGATTGATACTCAGGGCTCCCCAAATCACTGTCCTCAAGGGCCAAGAACTGCTGGTTTTCCCGCCCTTCCTTTAGCTAGGAGTCTCGTTTGAGGATAGTCTGGCCAATTAGTGGCGATAACTGTTGGCATAATTGGTAATGTCTGAAAGCAAGCTAAATACTGGAACAGGGGGCTGGACATTTTTGGGTTAGCAGTTAGCTATCTGAGTAGAGGATATACAGCAGCCATGTCCTTCAGTAGTATGTAGCCCAAGTTGTCCACATCTAGCCCATGCACCAATCATCACACTGGGTATAAGCGACTCACAGAGGTATATTGAAATAAAGTGTGACCTAATTGGCTGACACCACAAGCCTGCATGGCCTTATTTCTCCCTCAGAACACCAGCGGACTTCTGTTTGTTGCTCTTCAAGCTTAATTGGCAGTAATGAAACTGAACATTTCTGTGCAGATTATACGGCTTTTTGCATTTTCGGTTTGTCCCTCGTTGACGGTCACCGAGGCCTCGTGTTGGAGGAGCTCTGAGCTTTCGGTCCACGCGCAGATGAAGGGTTGGCCTGTATCCCTCACGATTCATGAGGCCTCAGTGTTTGGGAAAGTAAATTAAGTGAAAAAACAAGGGCATGTTGATGACAGAATTACTTTATCATGTTTTTCATGGCTTTATTCACCGGCATGTCCCCTCTGTAAAAGCTCAAGTTGCTTATTTTTAAAATGAAAATAAGCAATGAATAAGCATGAATGCTTATTCAAGAGCAACAAGAGTATGTGTCTGAAATGATGCCAAACCTCTGATTTACATTTTGTCTCTCAGTTGATTGTGTTTGGATGAGAAGTCTATTTCACTGATATGATAAGTTACCTATTTCCTGGAGCGCTTGCTCAAAATGCAGTTTTTACTTAATTAGGTGTTAGAGATATATGTATAAATACACATGAAACATTTCTCCCCGCTGAATTATGTTTGGTACAGGATGCCGTAAACAGGACTCGGGATAAACATCCATGCACTCACCAAGTGAACTGAAATTGTTCTCTTTCTGCCAGCAGTGAACTGTCTGCCAATATTTCCACCCTGCAGAAAGCTGGAGGAATTCGATAACATTGAAAAGTAAAGAGCAGCGCACAATTCGCGTCCATTGAGCGTAAACTTTTGGCTCGCATTATTATAATCTTTCGAGACCGTTTACTGCCTTTTTTTTTTTTTTTTTTTTTTTTACATAAAGCCATTGCTCTTTTATGCAAAATTTTCAGTTTTGAATCTTGTCCATGTCCAACATTTTTAAACTAATAACAGTGGGGGATTTTAAAATCCTTGGAGTATTATTATTGAGCTTTAAGCCACTTTCCGGCAGCATAGTCGAGTGCTGTGTTGGTCGAGCGCTATGGCTGCATTATCTGATTGACCTGTTTCCTCTAACGCCTAATTGGATTAGCAGAGGCTAATCCACGAGGCTTTGGAACAGTCTGCAATAACTGCTGACAATGATCTCGAGGTCCTCTCACCTGGCAAATATTTCTATCAACTGATGGAAAAAAAAACTCTCCAGCAAGCGTGCAGGTCTTGTGAGGCACATGTAATCCTCAGAACCTTCAGCTCGAAGAGAACAGACTCATTAGGGGCTGTTTTTCAGTTAACGCTTGAAGACAATCATTTGGGAGATGATGCATGATCCACGTAATCTTATGGTCGGCCAAGTAATGTTTGTCCCAATGCAATGTGGGTCATACAGATGTACAGATCTCCCCGCCCTAATGTAAGTGGTTTGGATTGAGCTGTAACTGATATTAATGAATCAGGACGCAAAAACACTCTCTGCACGCCATTGAAATGAGGCTTCCATATGCCTGTCGAGGGCTGGACTGTGGTTTTAATGTTGATATACTTGTTGAGCGACATAATCAAGAAAACCATCATTCGTCATATGGCAGCGTCATAACTTTTCATGGCTGAAGAACAGATTGTGATTGACTCTCTGAAAGGCCTGATACTTTGGTTTCTATCCCGCAGCTGTGGTGCACATGCTGAGCTGCTCGTAGCACGTTTAGCACTGATGCTCAACAGTCCACCATCGCATTTAACCGCCCAACACTGCCGGCACTGGTGTAAGTCACTTTCGGCTCTTAAGACTCAAGAGTGGAGTATCTCTGCACCAAGAGCTTATTCATCATCTGGATGAGCCACTATGATTCTTCATACTATCTATGACAGAATTTCTGGTGTATGACTAAAAACTGTAACACATATAGGTTCACGGAATGACATATCTGCATAAGCACTCAGAATAAAGCGCAAGCAGCTAATGCCACACTCAAAAAATGGAATATTAGATTTGCTTAAAAATGTCAAGTGTTTAATCAGATGTTGTGTAAAAAAAAAAAAAAAACACTTGTGTGGAACCACTTGACAGAACATTTTCAAGTATGTCCAAACATTTCAATTTTTTGAGTGCAGTTAAGCACAGCTGACCTCAAACTTAATACCAGAAAATCGGTAGGAATAAACACCCTATTTTCAAATTTGCAAATGAGTGATTTCTGACTCTATTTCAATCTGAGGATCTGTAGAACACTGGGCAGCTGAGCTGGCTATAGCAGGGCCCAGATCAAACTCCTAATCCTGTGACTCATTCTTCTACTCATGTCCTGAATAAAACGTTGCTGTACACACTATTTTGTGATGGAATGCTGGTCTGGTTTCCTCTTGGACATTGCCTTGCATGAGGTAACATTAATATTATACTGGAGTTATTAAGCTGATAAAAAACCACAACCCCCTTTAGAAGAAAGGGCCTCACTCAAGTGCTCAACAGCTGCCGTGATTTTTATTGTGGCTACATTGGGTCTGGAACCACCAACCTCCTGTCCAAGTCAAACACCCTTACGAGTTAGTCTGAAGATGAAGATCACCTTACTGGTGATGCAACGGACAGTTTGAGAATGGAATTCCTGGTCAAGGTAGAGATAATCTTCCAGGCGACACATGTACCTGACAAACAGGGCCTGAAGTTTAGATGAAAACGAAGTCAAGGTAAAGGACCTGCCAAAATGGGCTCTAATTCAGTAGGGACTGGCGGAAATCCCTCACAGTGATTTATTGGTGTCACTCTAACCTGTGTGAGTTCAGCAGGGCAACAAAGAGTGTGAGATATTCTCGAGCGCCGCACAGACCACCCTGAGGGAGGGGGCGATGCAACTGAGCGTCGTCTTCATGCAAACAGGGCCGCACCGCTTCCCCTCTCCCATCCGTCAGATGGGAATGTCGCCCGTGGAAACCCATAGCGCAGCTGGAATCGATATTCCGCGCACAGGCATCTCGAGTCTGAATAGATAATTACAGTCAGTGCGGTTGGGAAAGACGTCAAGTATCAATTGTGATCACGGGGGTAATTACTCCCTACATGTGAAAGCCCTGCTAGCAGAGTGCATTTAGTGCTGGAGTGTGTAAAGGGGAGGGGGCTTCGAGTGTGTGTTTGTTTGTGAGTCTGTGTGTGTGTGTGTGTGTGTGAGTGTGCATCTGAGTATATGCGTGTAGCCTCACATTTCCCTTCAGGCTCCCTGTCATTAAAACATTGTTTTCTTCAAAAAATAATAAAAATGTGATTTACTTCATTCTTGGATGGCCTCCTCTTCTAACTGGTTACGATCCCTTTCTGTGCACGTCTCAGCCGAATGAGCTGCTGTTGAAAGGAAAAAAAATGCTGTTTTTTGCAACAAAGCAGGTGATTGGTTGATCCTTGGATCCTCGCTCATGGTGAGGAATTTAAGGCACAAAAAGCCTGCAGGTGGTAGGTTTTAACGATGCAAGTCGCCATGGAGAACACACCCATCTCAGTGTGAAATACTTTTACTTTTGAGCCAAGATGGAGGCCGATGGGCTCTAAATTCCTCACAGTGACTCAGCCGTAGACTGCGCGTTGACAGGACGCACTGATTGCGCCTGGGCTCCATTCTGCCGCAGTGTTTGTGTTGACGACCATCTCTGTTTTGGTTCGAATGAAACCGGAGCGAAAACAAAAGGAATCAAGATTGTGGATTTTTTTTCTGTTTTTGTTTTTTTGAGGCGATTACCGTCTCTTGAACCCATTGAAAATAAGTCATCGCTGCGACTGGCAGGCAAGAAGTTTTTCCAGAGAAGAAGAAGAAGACGTTCATTATGGAGATGGCAAACCAAACGTTTGAGAAGTTTCCGTTCCGCAGAGCTGTACTGATCCAACTCTCCTCGCTGGTTGCCAATCGCTGGGCGCTCTCTCAGATTTGTGACCCTACTTTGAACTCAAAGCGATGTTTTGTGAACCGCGGGTGTAAAACATGTCACTAAAATGAAGTTAACCCCGAAGATGCTAATGCGTCTGCCCACAGTAGGGGGCCCCTATGGTAGCCTGACACATTTTGGAATGTACCAAACATCGGGGGGGTTCCGCCAAGGTTTGGCCTGTCTGTTACTGAACAGTTCCCTGACTGAAAAATTGAGGAATTTATCTGACAGTAGAGGTGGGGGAATGAATTTAATATAACAAAATAGAGACCGGATTTTAAAATTAAATTTTGTGAACCTCTAGTCCACTGTTGGGTCTGTGGCTGCTTTGTATATTTATTTTCTGTGCCTTGTCAGCGCCTGGATTTAGACTAGCTTGACATATTTATTTGGAAATTCATATTTTTTGAGGAAATTCTTTGAGATTAGGAGAGAGAAAATGGAGTTCTTGTTCTTTTTTTATTTCTCCGAATAGCTGCTCACATATTATTTCAGGCCAGGATTTTTGAAACGTTTCCAGTGGTAAACGAGGGCTTTCATTAACGGCTGAGTTACATCCATTTGGACGACAGAGGCAGGTGTTCATGACAGGTCATAACCGGCATATGTATATAATCATTCATTGGTCTCGTTTCGTTGTGGGCTCGTTCGAAGCCAGAGTGGAATTGTGCCCAAATGGGCCATCTAGCCTAATTCACACACCTGCACCCTGTTCCACTGCGCTAATTGGTGGGCAAGAAAACGCGCCTTGATCATTAAATGGACTGGATTCGACAGACAAAGGGCTTTTCATTCTGCATGAATGGAGAAAAAAATGTAATAAAGATGTGTGGCAGCCATTTATGGTTTCATATTTTGTTATTGAGCAAAAAGATTTTTTTTTTGTTAAAACACCTAGTCCGCTCTTTGCCAGAACTGCCAAGTTATCCAACTGAGTGGGGAAACACTTCAAATTTTTGTTTTTCCTCTTTTCGGCTGAGGTTTGCAGAAAATTTCATGTGCCTCATGGTCTAGTATATATTCTTTGGTAGTATGTATTTTTGAATGTACTATAGATGGTCTTTTCAAATGGCCCATGGTGGGAAATGTACACAGTTGATCCTACATTGTAACTCTGTCCTGGAAAGTTTGGCTCTGAGCTGTAAAATGTACACAGCAGCATTGGAAGGTTCCGGAAATGATGTTCCCTCCATGTGTGTAAATAAACAGTCTGTGGTGGTGTTCAGTGGTTCTGTAAGATCTCCTGTGATCTGGAAAAACCTAGTACATATTTCACTTCGGGTAGAAACTGAGTTTGACCCTCATTTGCAATAATTAAGAGTGGTGAAAATCTTAAAGAACTAGCTATTAGTGTTATTTGCACTGTCAAAATCAAGCTTCTGTTACTTTTTTCTGTTAGGAGAAGTCCAGAGCCTAAAAGTTTTCGTTCAATTGCGAGACCCTTGCCACTGATAAACTCACTAGGTTTTTCCAGATTACAGGAGAGATGTGCTGGTCTGTGTTCAGTACACTGCATTCGCACTCCACATACGAATATTCTCTTGTCCAAACGCAGAGACAGTGCTGGGCTTATATCAACACACATATTACAGTCTGTTTCACCGGTTTCTTCTCATTTTAAATGTTTCAGAGCTGTTCAGCGAGCAGTTCTCATGCATTAATGGGAAATCTGTGAATGGAGGAAGCATTGTCTTAGTCCATGTTGCGATGGTGGTTTTGTGTGTTTGTGAGTGTGTGTGTGTTTGTTTGTTTGAGTTTGCGTACGACTGCGTGTATATATGCGACTTGCATGCCTTGTCGTGCATAGGTCAGTGTGCATCTGTGTGTGTGCTTCTATTTGTGTTTGTGTGTTTGCAGATGTGTGGGTGTTTTAGTGTGTATGCACTGGCGGTGTTTGTGTGTGTCTGTGTAAGTGTTTGCCCTTTGTCAGCGTATGGGTGTTGTTGTGTGTATGCAGTGTGTCTGTGTTTATGCACGCGTGTGTAAATGTATATGTGCGCGCGCTTGTGTGTGTGTATGTGTGTGCGCTTGTTTGTGTACGCTGTAATGCCACAGGCAGTGGTGAGTGTGTAATGGATGGGCTCTGTCGCGGGGCGGGCTGACATGTGGAGGTGTTGTATGAATAAAGCATGAGTGTTTCAGTGATTTAATGCAGTAATGAGGGATGAGTGTACGTGTGTGTGTGTGCGTGCGTGTAGTGCGTGTGTGTGCGTGTGTGGGGCCACAGCTGCCGGCCCCCTCCAGCCCGTACAGGAGATCGCTCTTCACCAGCCACGTCCAACATCTCAGAGCTTCTCTCCAGCTCAGCTGCTCGCCTCTGACTGCTGTGTGCTCTGTGTGAAGAGTGTAGACGGTGCACAGACGTGGTGAGTGGTGTGTTTGCGTGAGAACAAGCTCTTTGATGGTGTAACCCCCCCGTCCTCCCAGATTTATGCATCTGTGCTGCATTCGTGGGTACCCTGGGTGAGGCCTTCGCCCCTCTGAGGTCACAAATCACTGCCGTTAGGGTGTTACGCGCTTCGTGGGACAGAGGTTACAGTGTTACCTATTTGGACCACAGGGATTGTGTCCTGTTGCCCCCATGGACCAGTCTGTCCACCTCTCTCCTGCCATGATTCTGTGGACCTGCCCATGTGACACCAAGCACATGCTAATTTATAGCATATGTCAATATTGGTGTAATTACATTTTAGTTCATGTACACTTAGGCCGGAAAGAAGGATGTTTCATAGACCCGTATGAATAAGTGAAATAATGAACACTGCATTTATATAAGGCTTTTCTCACTCGGACACAAAGCCCTTTGCAGTAATGTGGGGAAATCTAATCTCAACCACCAATGAGTAACATACACCTCATGCATCAGGACATTCACCGCTGTGGCGTCGTGAATTTGTGCGGCATCTTTTACTGCACAGGCCTGCCGCTGAGAGGCATTTAGCTCTTGTTTTTCACGTTTCCATGGTTTTGGAGATGGGAGGTTTTTATTATTTATGTATGCGTGCCACACTCCTCTCCTTGACTTGATTACTCATTGATTAGCATGCATAACATTTAGAGTGATACACGATTATTCAATTACAGCTCAGTCTATCCTCTGTACGGTTCATTTCATTTACCGCTGCTATCCCTCTCACTACTTTTACGACACAACTACTGCTAATAATGTTGGTAAATAACAATGGTGATCCTCAGCTGCTGTGTGCTGTTAAAGCAGAGTGATCTGGATCATTGACTGTGGCATGGCCGGAGCCCTCTATTCTCTCTCTCTCCCTCTCTCTCTCTCTCTCTCTCTCTCTCTCTCTCTCTCTCTCTCTCTCTGTCTCTCGCTGACAGTACTGTACATTGCTCTGGTCTCACTACACCACTGCAGCCTCCAGAGAGCTAGCACTGATGCTATCCCCAATTACTGCGTTGCAGTTTACAGCAGAGGTGTGTGTGCGTGCGTGCGTGCGTGCGTGTATGTGTGTGTGTGCGCGTGTTTGAAAGCGCACTCATGCGTTCAGTACATTGAGACAGTTTGAACATTAGTTTCACTGGCAGTCTTGACCAAGATCAAGATGCAGACGGTTATAGGTGCCAGGTACTGTGTTGTTTATTGGCTGGTAATATTTTTATACCTCTCTTATTGCTTCTCAGGTCTGCGCTGAGGTTTTGTTTAAACTCCTGGCCTGAATCCCGACCCATCCTGTGGAGCGAAAATAGTGTGATTTACTCTAAGTGTGAAGCAAGGCTGACCTGTGGCACCCAGTAAGTGCCCATTTCTGTGAACTGACCAAACATAGTGGCTGTTTGAAGGTATGAAGTCATGCAGTTGTGTTTGTGCTCTGATGGCATGTTGACTTTTTTTTGCCAAAGACTATGGCAGGTTTGCCTTTGTTGCGTTTTAGAAAGGCGCCACCTGCAATTCATGTGTGACTGTGGACGCTGACCTAAAGGCCACATCTGATACCATGATTAATTAATGAATTACACGTGTAATCAGTGCCCAAACTAGAACATAAAATACATCTATGTGCGTGGAGAAGGAATGCTTTCATCACTGCAGCCGTATGTAAGGCTGTTTTGACGTGTTTATGTTTGTACAGTGTCAGCACTTCAAACACAATCACGCGATGGGTCGGCCTGCTCTCTCAGGGCCATTTCAACAGAGACAGAATTGGTGAACTTATGAGTCACACTCAGGGCTGTTTACCAAATTGTTCTTTTCAGAAATAAACTGAACAAATTGCTGCCAGAGGTTGTTGAATGTGACCGTTATGTAAGAAGTTATTTCAGGATTTTTTTTTTTTTTTATAGCGGGGTGGGGGAGAGAAGCGAGTGTTTGGTCTGACCGATCCAATGTTTTGTCCTGCTGTTTAATTCTGCTCAATCCGATATCTTCCTGTCTGTCAAAATCAGTCATGGACTCACTCCTGACGAAAAGATGACTCGCCCGTGCGTGGATGTGTCGCGTCTGATCAAAGGCCGCGTCGTCGCAGGGCGAATCGGATTCCGCCCTCTCCGTAGGCTTTGATGGTAATTCTGCGGGAGTCAGTTTGAATGCTTTGCCCTGGTCAGGATAGTTAACCTGTCCTTTCCAGGTAAATCTGTCAGCGGGACAGCTGAGGGGAGATGGCAGTCGTTGAGGGAGAGGTGTGTATTTTTGTTGGACGAAGCTGCTCTATCTGATCCAGATGTACTGGGCCTCATTGCGGCCCCTTTGATCGGCCCCTCTGGCTCATGAAAACTTTCTGAGTGGTGTTTAGACGGTCCTGCTGAGAACTGTCTCAAACACGAACCGCCATATATGGACTTTTAATCCAAATTCAGCCCCGATTTTCCTGTCTCCCTGTTGATTGGCTAATTGACTGGAAAATGATTGCCTCTGATTGGTCAGAGGCACTTGACCGCCAGGTGAAAAGGAGAGTGGAAAGCCAGCAGTTTTTGGACCTCGAGGACTGCAATTTGACAAACAGTACCTGAAAATTTACAGTTGAAAAGGACAGGTAATCAATGAGCCTCGTATGAAGATTGTGCTCGTCAACTAACTTCAGATGCATAATTCACATCAAAGCTCAATGCAATCCAGTCTATGCAGTCTATCCCTTCAAAACTAATTAAACCAGCTGTCACAGTGACGGTGTAATAGCACAGTGAGAGACGACTGTAGCACAGGGCTAGTGGTCTTGCATTTGCACTTCAGAAAAGATCAGGCAGGTTTGTCCAACACTAAACTCTCCCTCATACACAATGGACTGTTATCGACAGTACACTTCAGAGCCATATTACAGCATTAGCACAGACTGAACCCACACTGAATTAGGGACCGCTGCTGGACAGCATATGCCCCACTGGGCCCAAATCCGACTCAGAGCAGCGCAAGTGGCTCGCTTACCTTTAACAAGCCTCCGTGGCTGTGGCGCTCTCTGTCTGGACGAGGGGCTCGAGACACTCCTACCGCTACTGTGGATATGCTCCTCGCTAATTAAAATTGCCTGACAGCCATCAAACGAGCGACGGCAAAACTGTGCCTGTGGTAGCTGAACTGCGCCACAATCAGGGACTCATTTCCTCTGCAAAAATATTTAACAAAATCAATTCCAGGACATGATGCATCAAGCTGGAGTTTCAGAGGAAAATCCACGTCGGAAAGTAAGAGTCCTCTCCATTAAAAATTGCTTGCTAGTAGTTTGTTCCATCCGCCTAGTTTTTGCTAATTTACACAGTTCCTCAGTCAGGAGGAAGAACTAATTAGTTAAATTAGCTGGCTGGGTTTGCGAGCAGAAGGAATACTTATGGGGACTTGATTTTTGGAGCTGGGACTCTCCACCTCTGGTGCTATAATAAGTGGCTGAGGAACACAAACGCTAGTAATTACGTGGGCGCTAGCGCAAAGAGAAGCAGCCGAGTCGCTCGCTGTCTCGCTCCAGCGATCGCGTTGGCTTTCTCTCAGTTTCCAGACTGATTTAAAAGCCTTTCCTCAGTCAGACCTGTGAGGTCCTGCATTCACTAGTGATTATCGTTATAGAAGCAGCTGCATTGCTTGCATTGGCAGCTTGTATTTACCGAAGGTCTGGCGGCTTTGGAAAAGGGGAACTGGAGAGAGTTTGCGGATCGCGGAGGACTTTCCTCTGGCACAAAGAGTCCTGGCTCCTCGAATCTATGTATAAATATGTGTTTTGACAGTGACAAATACAAGATGTCCGCTTCAGACCGGAGGCTTGAAAACCTCGACTCAATGGACGCTGAACCAAAGCTACCCATTATCACAAACACCATGAGTCAGTGCTCTCTCCATGCAGTATGTTCGTTCAAAGTACTGTACACAGCCCTGATCAAAGCTTTTATCAGCTCCAAATAATACCACATACTCATCTGTCAGCATTTCGTCTGTGTGCGCATAAAGGATTTGAATTCAACACCGGAGACTCATTACAGACACTATACATCTATCTGGCATGTGGGGATCCCACCAGTGTATAGCCTGCAGTGAAATGAATCACTCAGCAATGGATGATCCAAGTGAATGTATGCCTGGAGCTGAAATATAAGTAACTGTGTTCGTTTTTATTATTTTTTTTCCCACCAGTGGGGGATTCATCTGAATTTCATGAAAATTTTATCCCGATTTCTCTCTTTAATGGAGGTTTCTCACTGATTTCTGGTGTTACGCAAATTATTTCCTCCTCAAACTTCAGACAAGCTTATTAAATTTGATTCACACTTTCCCAGCCACGAGAGCGCTTTTACGGTTAAATCGATGCCGCAATCTTCTGCTTCGAGAAGCCGATTCCTCGCCATTAATTTTCTCATTTACTCTTTCGATTGCTTTTTGAAAACTGAAGCTTCATCGATTCCGAGCAGCGAGCACCAACTGTTTCTCAATTGCTCATTGTGGTGGCCTCTTTTTTGCCGTCGTAGAGATTTCCCCTTTGTTTGTCCATAATCCCTTTCTCCTGCAGAAAAAACTCTGGCGCTGAAGTGCATGATGTTGTAGCGTAATGGTGCAACAGCTGGTGTTCAATCAATGAGGATGTTTTGATTCCGGGGTGGATCCTCGCTGTCGCTTATTTCAGAGACGCTCTGCCTCAGACCCAGGTCCTTTCATTCTTAGCTATTGAAAGGTCGAGACCTCGGCAGAAAGTTTATTTGCTGAAAAAAACCTGAAACATCTACTGAAGGACATTTCCCCGGACCAGTAGAATGCAAATTAGCTTGCATTGGCTGCTGTCTTCCCGACTACTTTTTGTCAGAAACTTGCTTTGTCATTATTTAACCCTTTAAGGTGTGACATCACAGTGGTGTGATCAGAATGTTCTCAACTGAACATTCTAACTCTGATGTCATAATCACTGCTGGTTTCTGACGGCAATGGAAATTTCAAACAATTTGAAACACTCCTGGATCACGTCCAAGTGGCAGTAAGAGGCCTTCTAAATCCTCTTTGGGCGAAAGGTTATTCTGGTTGTGTGTGTTAACCCTTTGTGCGCCAATGGTGTAAGATATCAAAACCAGATGCTGTTGAAAACCTATCATGTGGCAACTTGTTTAAAACAAGTTGATACATGATAGGTTTTCAACAGCTCAGGATAATTACATTTTTAATTCTTCGAAAATTTATTCAGTGCTCAAAGGGTTAAGAGGGAAAATACAGAGCATGGCTATGTGTTTACACAAGGGTGTCTCACAGTTTTAAAGTGCCATTCGAACGCTCAGATTCTTCCGCATTTTTCGATACAGATCTCATGAATGGAATTCCATACTGTGTGTGGCATAAATATAAATCTGTGATTGAAGACAAGCCATTCAAATAAAAAAGTAATCCTGTTTTAATTTAAACAGCAGTTGAATGGTCTAAATGGGTGATGGGCTGAAGTATTTTACTGGTAGTACATGTCTGCCTCCTGGCAGAAGACACTGTTGGTTATTTATCAAAATGTCTGTTTGAGATTAAGACAATGTCACGCACATGAGGTTCTGTCACGCACACAGAGGAAAACTCATTGCCTAACATTCCTCAAACCACTGACCAATGTTTTTCAATTATTGGAAAAGAGCAACAGTGTCCATCGTGCACCAACAGTGTGGCTCGCACCCGTGCACTGGTGAAAAAAGGTGCTAATGCTAATTTACGTCCATCTGCAGAGCATTAGAAGCTGTTGACAGCCGTGGCGAAGTGAAAAGATGTGGCAATGACAGGACCGCAGCTGGGCTCGGAAGCAGAGAGGACTGTAGTGAGCGTGACTGGGAATTAGCTGGAGGTGTCGTGGCTACATGCTACGACAGCCCAGTTAATCAGAAGTGTGTCCAATGGGGTGGCTGGGTTAGCCAGCCCGGGAATGTGGTCGGCCACCCTAAGTGCCATGCCTGGTTTTGCACTTTAAAGAAATGCATTATCTCCGGCTAACTATTTGTGGTGGTGAATCCCCATTACTTAACCTGTGTGGCAGGGGTTGGGTTCAATTACTTTTTTCAATTACAATTGATTGTAATTGTAATTACAATTACAATTACTTTCTGGACAGAACGTTCGATTACAACTGCAATTACTCTTCGATAAAAAATTCAATTAAAATTAAATTACAATTACGAAAGTAATTGATTGCAATTACTGTGATTGTAATTGAAAAAAGTAATTGAACTTAACCCTGCTGTGTGGTTTCCCTTCCCACCTTATGAACAAAATCTGTGTTACCAAACTGCTCCTCTTCATTCCTGTCATAACACAATGAATATTCAGCGCTCTAAACACGAACTAAACCATGAACTTCTGACCGCGATTCACGCTTTACATCATCACCTTTCTGATTTTTAAATCGGAGCTGCTCTGATGGGAGTTAAAAGAAAACTACATCAAAATGCTGGATTCTCTTGAAATATAATTGTAAAATATGTTGCGCGAAAGACGGATTATTACTGAGCGACTGTAGTGGACACAAGAGCTTGTGTGCTTTACGATGTCGCATCATTAAAGTTAACTCCAGATAATCTTATACATACTGACTATGTAGAGTAGAAACTCCATCGAGCAATAATTTAGGATTTACAGGAAGACCTTGTGCTCAGTGCAAAGGCAGAACTACTTCGATATAAAATCAGTGAAACATAGTTTACATGCTGAAGTGAATTCATATAGATTGGGGAAAAAAATGAACTCTTTATTGAATGATGACCTTTTCCATTTCATTAAAAAAGCCTGGCTAACTGTATCAGCTCTGTGCTTCTGGTGTTTTCTCTGTGTGTTCCCACCTGTGATGTCCTTTGTGGGGAAATGAGACTGTATCGCTGCACAAACGACCGCGGTGACGCTGACGCAGTCGAAAGTTCCATTCCGGGGGCGGACAGAAGTGGTGTATCACAGGCTGGCTGCTGTAATCTGATTTCCCAGGAGGCCGTGGGGCAGCAGCAGGGTGAAGGATGTTCATGACGCCTTTTCCTGTTCCATATTTACCTTCGGCAAAAGCCCTGACACAACAGAGCGATCTGGCTCCGGCTCAGAGTAATGAGGACCTGCAGAACTTTCTGGAAAGAGACCTCCCTCCCTGAAGAATTCGATGCACTGCACTGTGACCCTGACGGAGATGCTCGACAACAACTGAGACAGTGAACAGCCTTCTCTCCCGACCCACCTAATACACAAGGAATTCACACTGTGTTGCTCCCATTTAGTGTGAATGTTGCCAAACACATCTGTCAATTTTCTTACCCTCTATTCCTGGTGAAGGTATTGGGGCTACTGGAGCCCATACCAGGACGCAATGGGGAAACACGCTGGTCTGCATTAGCATCCTAGTGAGCTGCATTAGTGGAATCAAGAGATCGACCACAGTTACTTGCAAATTTTATGACTCATTAGCATGGTCACCATTGGAGCGAGTAAGCAGTGAGTTAGCATTGTGTCCTGGGATATAAATTAGACAGTAATTTCTGAAATTGTAATCAAATTGAGTTGTAGTTGAACTGACTGGCTATTGCAACACAGTCCGGTTTTTTCCTACTGACAGCAGATACTATACGTTGCAAACCTGCTTTACAGTTATCAGTCTGCCGTTGAGGACTGGTCTGAATTAATTGTTGAAAAATGCTGATGATCTGCAGTGTTGACTCTGAGTATTGGACAATTAAATGCGCTCGTGGGCGATGAAAGGTGCAATTGCGTTAATTATGTCATGTGCACAATATCATTGAGGCCAAGTTTCCAGGTCGTATTCTTTTCATGAAAATCTGATGTAAATGACGTAGTTGAACTGAGGCACTGTAATTACGATATATTAACCTCTGTACAGGAAGTGGCTGATTTTCACCCCTTCGAGCACACATTGGAAGGAAGGGAGAGAGTGAATATCCATTTCTTAAGCTGATGTCGCGTGTCTCCGGACATGTGTTCCTGGTGTGCATGGCGTGCAGATTCTGTTGCGTGCTGCAGCACAGAAATGTGCATTTCCTGTCTTTGTTTCTTGGAAATGCACGTTTTCTTTTATCACTTTTAATTAATGAAGACTCATACACGTCATGAAGAATAGCCGGATGGCCTGCATCTCAATCGAAGGACGGTATAACATCTTTAAATTCAGAGTTGATCCTCTTGATGCAATGCAGGCAGGCTCTAGATGGTACATCTGGAGTCCACGACAATACGAGCTGTATGTTGCTCTTCAAAGGTGCGAGAGCACAGCTGTGCGATTATATCACATGTAACGGAACATTCTACTGGTGATGTAACAATCACCACTGGTGTTACGAAACAATGGAGTTCTAGAACACTGCCTGAGAAATCATTCCATAGAAGAACCTTCTCTTCAAAAGGTTGAGTGATGGTGTCCACTAAAGCGCAGTGAATTAGGAATGCTATCAATCACCAGCACATTGTGAACTGTGAGGTCATGTGTCCAGTACTAGCCTTTGTATCTGAAGCCTCCTGGTTTGTGCGGAACAGTAAACGTCCGACACAAAATTTGGCCACTGCGTCAGGACTTTGTCCTCTTTTGGCTCCCGAACGCCCCGTTCGTTTTAATGTGTGCCCAGAGAAAGCTGGCCCCGGTGGCCTGTTCACAAAGTAACGTTCGATTTCTCTCGAGCAGGACATCACTAGCCAAGTGCAGAAGTGCAGGGAAGGCTGGCCAAGCAGTGGCATGTCTGTAAAAAGCCATAGGTGTTGAAATAGAAAACCCTACATTTTATTAAGGGTACTTAAAAACCGCGCCTGGAACCTCTATAAATCCTGCACCTATAACAGCTCACTTTTACTACTCGGTGCTTATTACCGTTCTCTCATTCAGACAAAGAGTGTCTTTTCCTTGGCACTCGAGAGCGCTCTTTGTTTGGCTTGGTGACTTTCTGAGAAGAACTGCTGGTGCTAGTTATTTTGAAACTGCAACTTTGTGAAACAAAAAAAGGACTTTCTAGGTCAAATCTGCAGACCAGAGTGATTTATCAGGCTTCTGCTAACGTTTTTTTGTTGCCGTGAAACAAGTGCACTTCAAGGTTATTTATAGTGTGTGTGTGTGTGTGTGTGCACGCCTGTAGCATAAAGCCTTCTCGAGTGTGTTTGTGTGGTACATATCTCCCCTGTAGGTAGTAAAGTGTGATTTTTTTGGACTGTAGCAGTATGGAACATGAAGCACAATAACATCTCTGTCTGGAGGACCTTCTGTTATCTGACCAAAGTCGTCTGGATTTCATTTTGTTTTGAACACCATTTTATGATCGCTTCTCATTTAAGCCCCCCTGCCTGTCCGGGCCTCTTAACTTCTCCTGTCCGACAGTGAGCTGTGAGATTTTTCTCACGTTTTCGCTTTTTAATTTTTCACTTCCAGCTTCCCCTTTTCGTGGGACGAAACAAGCATTTAAAACTCAGTTGGGCTTTCCCCTTGCCGTCTGGCCCTTGTATTAATGTCGTTATTGGAGCATGGCGGCTCCTTACAAAGCCATAAGCTCTGTAAAATCACAGGCCCGGTTACTGGCTGGCAAACGCACTAATTGCGGCGACGACACATCTGTTTCCAGTTTTTGAATGTGTTTACTGTGCTTACTCTTCACCAAACTTGCCGCGGCTGAGCCAAAACTTTTTTGACTTCTCCCTCCCTGTGCACATGCACTGCAAAAAGTGGCCGCCCTCACAAGCAATTTAATCTTATTATACTTCTTAGCGTTTCTCTCTCGAGTAGAAAATATTGGTTTATTTTAAGTGATCACGTGCTTGACGTGAAATTTTCTTATCCGATGGACAAATCTAGAAATGAGTCCAAATTATCTCACTTCAGTAGCAGGGTTTTTTAAAAACTGGGTAAGAAGGTGGCAGAAATAAGTGTTGAAGTCTAAATTCAAGATTAAAAGGCTTGGTAAGATTTTTATTTTACAGTGTGGACGGGGGCCATTGCATGATATATATCGCCGCTCTTGAATCAGTCACTCCGCGGGTGACGCGAGACTCAGCTCGCAGTGAGAGAGGTGGGGCGGGAAATGGAACCGCGGTGGGAGCGGTGACGTTGCTTGGGAGCGTACGATTTGATGAAAGGCATTATCATCAATCACCGCACAGGCAAGGTGGTCTGAAGATCACATCACGCCTGTCTGTGGGGAGAACGGAGCATCGCACTGCACAGTGTCCTTGAAGAGGCTGTAAGCGGTGCGGCGGGGACGAGACAGAGCTTTCCTCAGCTGCGAGACTTATCCACTCCCCTTAAACTCACAGCCGTCGGCATCAGTTCACTCCACCCTCAGTAAGAGCTGATGGTCATTTAGCATGCTCTTAATGCACAAAGATTAAGGCCCTGCATCACTAACCCTGTTTGCTTGTGCTAAATGATTTAGCACACTCAAGTTTAACCTCAGAACCACTGATTGGTGCAAACAAATGACCAATCACTGCTTGTGTTATTGGTGTTAGCATGCACGCAAAGGCTTTGCTTATGCTAACGGTCTTAGCAAGTTAGCCATGCTAGTGTTTTATCCCTTTAATGGCAGCTTATATGCAGTCCCAATCATTGCTGAAGTGTCAATACTATGAGAGACATTTAAGGAAGGATGAGTGTTGCATGTTAACGTTGCTCAGTTGTACCGTCCAATGAATGTGGGCCTTCTGCGATCAACCGTCTCCTGGCTCGCCACTGTTTACAGTCAACACGCTCTCAGACATTCTTCCCTGCCTCTATCTGTCTCTCTCCACCTCTCCGCCCAATTCCTGCCCTCGGTCTTAGTGTGTTGGGTGTCGGGACGTCTTTTCTTCTCTGTCTATCAGTAGGTTTCCAGGGGAACATGTGCAGTCTCTTGTGTGAGTTCGGCAGGTGACTGGTGTTGACAGGCAAGTCGTCCGACAGTCTGGATCCGTTTAACACAAAGTGGCCCCCTTTATTGTTGCTGCTTGACTTTGGAGGGACAATACAAGCCCCACAAACAACTATTGCATTGTACCAGAGCGTGGCATATTCTTCATTTATTAATATGGGAGCAGCTTGCCTGGATTGATTCATTGTGTCAGTGCGTTGATGGTGTGCGTGTGCAAGCTTGTTTGTGCGCACGCGCGCGTGCATGTGTATGTCTCTACACACTCGCATGTGAGTCCACGTGTGAGTGTGCGAGAATATTTGGCCATGTGCGTGCCTTTGTGTGAATTTGCTCATCACACTTATGCTGCAACAATATTTTAAAGGTTTAATATAATTTTCAATGGCCAAACTCCACAAACCATAGAAATGTGTGTGGCGTTGCTGTATTACTAAAGGACAATGCATGCCCTACTTCACCAGGTTAGCGTGTCACTGGTTTCCTGGTTCACGGAGAGTGAATGTGCACCATCTCTGAAAGGCGTCAGGAAGCAGCCTGATGTTCCCATTGAAACTCAGCTCCCAGTTCAGCCCTGCACAGACCTGTCAGCCAATGAGTGATCTGCCCGGGAGCGGCTCCTAATGGCTAAACCAGCAGGCCGGGCCACTCAAACATCTCTGACACTTAAATGTGTGTTTATTACCACCCCCCCGCAAACGGCCGCAAGCTCGTCAGGCCCCGTAACTAACCTGTCAATCACAGCCCACAAAAGACCGGCCGGGTTAAATGGTTTGAGATGGGCGAGGCAGGCCATTCTCTGGGACTGCATTTAATGGCGGCGTCCTCATTGGTTTATTCAAGCGACGGAAACTTCTGTCTGTCACCCGGAGGTCATAACGACGCGCTGTCGCGGTCTGATGAGGGCTAGTGACTGAAGCTGACTTGCAGGTGCTTTTTCTCTGACTAATTGAGGAATTCAGATTTTCCCGAATTCTGAAAGAGTCTGAAGAGTCTTGTCCTTGAAGTTCTCGAACAGCCCCTTCCCCCGCCTCCTTCGGAATTCCTCCGGAACACCCCCGGAGAACCGTTCGGCAATTATCCCCGGGGGGGTCAGCGTGGGTCAGAGGTTGGGGGCTCATCCTGGGCTGGATCTCGGGGAAGAAAAGCCGGGGTTAGGACCGCAGTGCCGGCAGCCATTGTCTCCTGAGTGGGCCTGAGGAGTGTGGCTAATTCCTCCCATTATGCGCGCAAAGTGGCGGTCATGGCAGCGCACTCCACCGCACGCATTCTGCGCCAACTCAGAAATGACACCTCAGGGCTACGCAAGCCACAGCCTGAACGAGTCTCAGCCGGGGAGGTCTCGCAGACACCGGCTGGCTGAGTTTACTGCCACTCGCCTAAAATCCTTACGCAAATATTTATGGACGACATAAACGAACACGTACCTCGTTATTCTTGCTTTAGTCTCTCCTTTGATTATCTGACCCCTCTGCAGAATGGTGTTTGGAATTTCTCTTACTGAAAATTCTGAATCAGTGTTCTAGAACACTGCTGCTCTGTTGCCAGGAGTCATTGTGACATCAGCATTAGGATGTTCAGTAGGCAAGGTTCTAATCGCGTGATAATGACCTCACACCTGAAGTGTTTAAAGGAGACATAAGACAGTACAACTAAGGCTGATATTCAACTGCATGTTCATGAGTGCAGGGCTGTTTTGCCCTTCTCTCTCTCTCTCTCCGTCCCTACCTCCTTTTTCTGCCTCTCTCTCTCTCTCTTCATCCCCTCCTCCTCTGTGATGAGAGCCAAAGCACACAGCTGATCCCGCTCTTGGCTGAGCTGGTAGGCCGCAGGCATAAGCGAGATCCCTTTTCAGCGCGTGCATCCAAGCCGACCCTCCTTCCTCTCCATCCGCCCGTGACGGGTGGAGGTTGGGGGGGGGGCAGTCGCCCTCTGGAAGGTCCTCTGGAGGGGGTGCCTGGGCCGAACCTCCTCGTAACGCCCCAGCCTTCCCGCGACCCAGAACCGTAACTGTGGGGCGTGAGTGCGTCATGATCTCCTCCTCGCCCACTGGAGTCCAGCTTCACATGAGTTAACGGAAAAAATTCAGGCCCAAACCTTTAAATGTGAGCCTATCAGCAGAACGCACCAGCACATATTATTCACCAGAGGGTAATAAACAGCCTCTACGGATAGACGACTGAAGAGCTGCGGCTTGACTTGATTTCACACAGAGTGGAACCGATACGCAGCGTGTCATTATACGAGTCCTGTGCCTGCGGACTGCACGCATTTTCAGTTCGGCGAAGACGTGTCGTTATGCAGCCTTGGCTGAGGACCGAAGGGCGAGATGAAAAGCAGTTTTGACGAGAGGAAATGTTGTCGCAGAACAGAGGCCGGCTGCTCCTGGATGTTTATTGGAGAGGTCAGGGGTCGCCGCTGCTTGGAAACGGTCTTTCTGATCAGCAGGCGGAGGTCCTTCAGGAAACTGCCAAACTCTAATCAGCCGAGTCTCAGATGAGCGAAGAGAGGTCCAAGAATAGCGTGAGAGGTTCCATTTTTGAAGGGGATTCATGTGGTTCTGGGAACCATGTGCTGCTGATTCAACGGTTGATTTAGTGCCTTTGACAACACACCCACTAACTTGGGATTTTATATTTCATATATTTTACTCTCTGTGAGTAACAGGTTTCAGTAGGTGTGGTGAGACCAGCGGGAGAAGCGTGGACTACTGATAGAAAAACATCATACAAACACTGCATGTCCTAATATCTATTAAACTATTAAACCTACGTTTAGTCAGGACACTTACGTCAGATTGAGCCATTTATTACAGATCGACATGCGCTTGAGTTCGGCGGTGACTCTGCTCGAGTGATGTTCTGGAACAATCCGAGCAAACATGACACAGACAGTCCCTGAGATCACAAAGCCCCCCCGACAGAGGCTGAGATGCTGTACGTTCATGTGACAGAGTATCATCCTCCCTGTTGCGTAGATCGAGAGGCGCTCATGGGTGTGAGCACAGAAGTGCGTAAAGCAGACCCAATTAGTGCCAAACGTAAAAATGAACTTGTATACAGTGTTTAATTACATTACTGTCTATCCATGACTGATTCTGACTGAGTGAGCTTACCGTTGCGTTGTTATTGCGGGAGTTTTAGCGCTCTTGCTAACTGAGTTCAGGGGCAACACCAGCTCTCATCTGCTGTTCCACACTCATCTGAACTCTGAACTCCAGGAGAGAGAATCGCCGCAATTTCCCTGCTGTTAGTCTCCCCCATAAACTCACCCTCCTTCTCTCTCCTCAGTTTCCGTTCAAAGGGATAGTTTCTGTAACCGCTGGTTCTGTTACTAGTTTCAGTTTCCATAATATCATCAGACGGTGGCCCAGTCTTGAGGAAACAGCCTTAGGCCTGGTTCTGGAGCCCCCTTGTTACCTGCTGTGATTCATGTGCCCATACGGCTGCAGTGTGTGTAGTTTATGGTTCAGGTTTAGCAGCCGAATGTCCCTCAGGAGACGCATACTTGCCTGTGATTGATGGAAAGGAATTCTAACCACAACAAACCCTTGACTTTCTTATCTCGCATTCCTGTTATCCCGATCCCCGGAGTCGACCAAATCCCTGCGATGTCAATGTAGCAAACGAGGGTCAGCTTGCGCTAAATGGTGTTGGCGGGCCATTTTTGAACAACCTAAACGATGCAAAGTAACGAAAATTTTTGTGCTCAAAAATCAGAAATCCATTCGTTGTTAATAGAAATAATATTTTTGGATCTTTAATCTTTTGGATTTACGTAATGGCGTTACGTCAGCTGGCCTCACGCAACTTTTAAGTAGCTGTTTATTTACTGGCCTTTGAATTTGAGATATTTCTGAACTGTTGTGTGGAACTTAATGATGTAACAGTGTTGTGAAAATCCATCATTCTTCTTTAATGACTGAATAGGCGCGTGAAGCTGAAATGTGGCTCAAACACACACATACACACACACACACACACACACACACACACACACACACCGTCTCACACTCGCACATGTTTGACATCACCAGTACTTTTGACTCGTGAATGAATGACTTTAGCTGATTACGAACCACATGCTGAAGACCCCAGTCACATTCCATGGGTGCGGCTGACTTGAGCTGGTTGGTTATAGAGACTGAAAGACAAACCTGTGTTATTATAAGGTGATTTCACGTGAAAAAACAACCCCAGCGAGCGTGAGAATGAATATTTTAGCTTGAGGTGTACTCTGAAATGGAGATTCCGACCCAGTGACCCCTCTTTCTGTAATATTGTTGAGCTGTGTCCTTTTGCAAAAATAAAATAAAAAGATTATTTAAGGAAAACAGAGATGTTGGCTTCAGGAAAGAAGTAACATAATTTGTAATTGTATTTTCTGTAGGTAAAGGGATATCCTACAGTGAATGTTTTCCTCATGATGTGCTTTGCAGACCCTCCATTTAGCAGTGCAACAGGACAAAACTCAATGCCAACGCATAATATCCTCCTTTAGGAATGTTGAGTACTAGTGTTCGGTGACAGAAGATGACGAATGTCCATAGCAGTATATGCTCCAGCTTGCACGAGTGTACTTTATATGTTTATAGTCTGGGCTCCGATAGTGAAAGTCAATGATGTATCTTTGCAAAGGAGTGACATCCCCTTGATGAAAACCACCAGGTTAAAGGTTTAACAAAAATAAACATGGAAAATATGAGATACAGAAAGACTGGCTGTAACAAAATGGCTTATGCGAGCCTCGACTGAACGGGCATTATGCAAATTCATCGCCCTCAGTCTTTTCAGCTGATAAACCTCAGCTGAAAGGCTTCACTTCTCACATACGTAACTTCATAACTTATGACAACGGATTGTTCTTTATGTAAAGTTACTTGCTGTGAACCCGTTCATTGGAGCAGTGTGTTCTGCATGGTACATCTCATGATACGTAAACACAGCATCATGGGCATTGCTTACGGCCATTCGTGGACTGTAGATGCCTTTGGGAGGAAAATGTTCAAATGTATACACTTAAATATGGCTGAGGTAAATGAAAACTCGCCATTGTGTAGATTGGCTTGTGTTCCATTTAACGTGGTACGCCTCAGATATGACATGTTGTGTGTGTCCGAGTGGCACGTACGCTTGTATATGTGCGTGTGTTTTCAAATGTTTGCATAAATATGTTTGAGTTACCACAAAAATGTGCTTTGTGGTGACTTTAAGTGTGCAGCATAGTTTCACTCCCTGTTTGTTGCAAACGCACTTCTTAGTAAAGCGTCGGACATTATGGTGCATATAGACTTATTCTTCAATCGAGTCAGGCCACTTGACATCAATCAGTTTATATTTTTTAGGGTGAATTCTTGACAGGATGAAGTTCTTGAGATGGCTACCTGGTCTGTGTCATGAAGGTAAGACGAGGAGATGATGGAACCTGTGTTTGAGCATTTTTAGATGATGTTCAGCAAAAGTCGGTCCGTGCCCATTAAATTGAATTGTGCGACGTTGTAATGCCAGATAAGTAATTCAAACAATGGCATTAGCATAATTAACTCATTACCAGTCCCCATGAGGACATTATTAAATGATGACTCACAGTTATGCATTTAAATGCCCTTCGCTTCCACCCTTATCTATAATTACCACCCACTCATTCTGCCGCTGTCTAGTTCAGAGCAGAAGAAGGCAGACCGCTTCCATTGTTTCGCCAGTATCAGAATCACACATTCGCGTATCGCCAAGCCCCCCCTTTGAGACGAATGGCGCCATTTAGTCACGGCGCTAACGAGCAGCAGACACTATGAAAACTCTCCAGACTTGATACAAAAATTCAGGAACGAGAGCCCATCTCCCGGCAGATTTGTTCGTTTTCGTCGAGAGCCGTCACTGGTGGCTTCTGTCCTGCTGTTGTCCGCGGCATCCAGTGCCCATAGTGGGACTGTGCCGACCCCTGTATCACATCCCTGCCCAATCAGGCTTTTTGTATTGGGCGGGCTGGGAGGTGCTCTGTGGCTGCACTGGTTTAAGCAATTAGCAGGTGTGGACATTCAGTGACACATCTATGCAAGTCAATCACCAGCTTCAGGATGTTCGACAATCAGGCACCGCTTATAGGACT
Organism: Gymnothorax javanicus; assembly: GCA_029692085.1. NCBI lineage: Eukaryota > Metazoa > Chordata > Actinopteri > Anguilliformes > Muraenidae > Gymnothorax > Gymnothorax javanicus. The sequence continues at coordinate 19,608,302 of CM056212.1, read as the reverse complement.
GAGCAATAATGTGCTGTGTTATTTAAATTAGACAGAGTAACAATGGTGCTATTTGTCCTTAATTTTGTAACCAACACTTTTAGCCCCTGCTTTTAAAGTGCTAAAGTATGCAAGTGTATTGGGGAAAAATATGACACCAAAAATGTGAGTGGAAATTAAAGGGAAGCATTTCTCACAATTATGAACTTTTCTGCAACTGTCTGATATAGTTAAGTGTTGCGGTGGGTCTTGCAAAAAGTTTTGACCCAGCGTTGAGGTGGAGTTAGACTTGTTTTTATTTGCAAGGGACACACTAAATCTGTTATATTGGAAGAACACTTGTTTAAGAAACGGAGCGTAAGTGAGTGGATTAGCGTGGACTCATGTTGGCTAATTCCTGTGACGGGATTGTGGTGTAAGAGTTTTTAAAACACGTGGTGTACATTTGCGTTTGGAGCCCGGGGATTGGAACATTTAACATAATAGCTATTTCAGGCATTGCGATTTGTAAATAGTTTAGTGAGAAACAGATCAGACTTAATATCAAGCATCCTCACAGAGGTTAGTATCATTGCTTAAAAACTGGCAGGTCCCCGTTGGTTTTTATGAGGGATTTAGCCTCTTAATACGTACCGTATCAAGCGCTTCAGACTGCCAAAGACAATGTTTATGCTTGGCGTTTTCTTGTGTGATGCATCATTAAAATTTATTGCCTGCTTTTGCCGAGCTCTGGGAAACATGCGTGCCTCTATAGACTCTCCATCGCAGCGAGAAATTACACGGCGGGTCCCTTCGCGTGAGCGCCACGCAGTGCCACCGCCGACTCCAGCGAGCTGAACTCTAACTGGGAGGCCTCAAGACAATAGTCTTTCGCCGTGACCCATTTAGCAGTTTACAAAAGCCGACGTTTGCTTTCTAAACAGTGTTCAATAGACCGTGGCGAACAAGTTTGGGGGGAAGAACTCAAACGCCGTCAGAAACGCGCTCCAAAGCCTGAAGGCACATTGTGCTGCGGATCCTCCCGACATCCCCCAATAAAAAGAAGTACAGCTGTTACTCATCCTTATTTGGAGCCATAAATTCACCCTGAAACTGATGCGTGGGTTATGCCAGAAGAACATAATGTGACGAGCTTTTGTAATGGAGGCTTGTGCTGCCATGTTTAGTGTTTTCATGTGAGGGTAGCACACTCCAGCCTGTTAGCAGTGCATAGAGCAGTGGACGCTACAGGAGCATTCAGCCACCCTTACTGCGACTGCAGGGTTTTTGTGTTACGGCATTTTACCGTATTTAGTCCATTGAGTAAGACTGCATGCTAAAACAGGGAAAAATGGGACATGGATTGAAAACTACAGCTCTGTATGGTAAAAAGGACTTTGACGGGCCCCATCGTTGTCGATCATTTATTGTTGCACAAAACCACAGAGCTGCTCTGCTAGCTTCAGTGGGCTGTCTCATTCATCAGGCTAGCAATGCTGTTCCTTCTCTACCTCTATGCACCTGCAGACACAGCGGTCTATGGTTACCTGGGACCGCAGGATGGGGTGCGCACAGTACTCTGAGAGGAGGGAGGGAGGGTAAGAGGAGTGCGAGGGGGGAGGGGTGTCAGAGTATGCAGGCACGATCAAAACAACAGGCCGTCCACGTCCGACGGAGCACGACCGGAGATAAGGCCGTATTTGTTTTGACGAGCTGCTGGCGGACTGTGACGGGTGAAGGAGCTTGCGGTTTCCGCCTCATGAGTTCGAGGACTCGCCTGCGCCTCGCTGGTTCTGCTGCGCCGGCATTGGAGGGGAGCTTACCTAATGTGGCATGAGGATCCTGGCATTCTTATCCAGAGCGGCCTGGGCATCTTAACTGAGGACCCGCCTGTATAACTGTGTCCTCTGTTGGGGACATGAGTCGCTGGGACAGTGAGGTCCGTAAGTATTCGGACAGTGACACAGTGAATAAAAAGGACTGAACTTCTTCTCTGGGCAGGTATGTAAATACCCGCAATTTTTTCCAAACATTCCTCTATTTCAACCTCACACTCTGTAATACATTTCAAGCTGGTTAAACTTAGAAACAAAATTTCACCGGCTGTTTTAAAAATGTGAGCTAACTCAACTTGAAGATCAGCTTTGTTTCAACTTTTAATTAATCAAGACAATGGATGAGTTTAAGATTAACTCTTGAAAACTAATATACTTGAGTTCAATATCCAAAACTTGTCATGACAAGTGGAATTAAACAGAAAAAAATAAGTTCACACAACTCACTGGGCTGTCATGTTTTACTAATGAACACTAAGTGCCTAAAGAGCTAAAGTTGTGTCTCTGTCCAAATATTTATGGACTGAGTTGCATATTCAACAACGCTGACATACTGCAACAGGTTTTTGTGGTCTGAGATACCTCAGTAATGTGGAAATGTGACATCTTTAGGCTGTTTCTTTATCTGGTAGAGAAACCTGCATAGCTGCAGTAATCCCCTGTCCTGTCGCATGAGCGTTGGGTTTTCCCCCAGAATGCACTCTAGCGGAGAAAGTGCACAAACCCCCGGTTCTTTATCTGCAAAGTAATCAGAGATGTGAAACTAATTGTGTTTACTCCAACCCTCTCCCCGAGGCTGGGCTTTTCTACACTGCGGCAAAGACCCCGAACGCCTATTGATACAGACACAGAGAGATAATGGGATAATCCCAGTCCTGCTTTAGAAATGTTATTGTTTTGGGGTCCTCCTCTGGTCCATTTCATGCGACTGCCAGTGTCGAGGCTCTCTAAACCGTGAGAAGTGCTCGGCGTAATTCTGCTGAATTGACCCAAAACAATCCTGCCACAGGAAAATTAGGCGCGGGTAAAAGGTTGTCGCGTCTGGAGCACGTGTTGACACTGATAATGTTTGCATTGACCTGTAATTGATAGCGTATTTGTCGATGTTTCAGAACGAGAGGACGGAGAGCTGCGATTCGATTTCCTGTTTCTGTCCAGGCGTCTGTTTTTCTCGTCAACATCTGGGCTATATAGCCGATCAGACAAAAACATAAACAATAGAATTTAAAAAGATTTGCATACAATTCCACGCGCTTCAATCAGTTTGACGCTGGAGTCAGTCCGCATAACTTCATCCAGTGGCCGGAAATTATGGCCAGAACATCTGCCGGATCGGCTAAACATGCTAACACGATGAGACAGGACAACGGCTCGCTCAGAACGTCAAAGCTAACATCAGCAGTTATTTGGCCATTAATCATTTGAGGAGGTCCTTAACTGTAGGAATATTTATTTGCTTTTCCCAAAACCCTCGTCCGAGACTGAACCTCATTGGGTAAGAGGCCTTGTTGACACGTTTGACAGCGTTGCCCTGTATCTGGCCACAAGTTCAGTTCTTAAACCACTTTACCACAGCTTTTTCCTAGTGGAGTATGGAAAAACAGATCTCTGCCCAAGTGACACACTTCTTGTCTTCACATTTGTATATTCACTGAAGCGGCCATTATTTTACCAGTCATGTTTTTGTCGTTCTTTAAAATGAGTGGGAAAGGAAATAAATGTGTGTGCATGATATAGAATGAAAAATATTTCAATTCTTAGTTCAAAAGTGTCGGGTGAAATAATAGTCTTGTTTACATCCCTTCTTAAAACGAATTTCCTTGGCTATTTAAATAACGTATAAAATTGGCATCCAAAAAATATATTGACACCCCTGAGATTAAATATGTTGTTTGCTGTGCTCATGTTATGCCAGATATTGTTTTTAAATGAAGTGCTGTGGAATATGTATCGTAATATTTTGCGAATATGCATGTATTTGCAGTATAGTGGAATATATTCCCAGATGGATTGGAAATGTTCCCAGGGCTCATCCCAGCCTCTTGCCCATTTCACGCCGGAATAGGTTTTCCGATGATCTCGAAGAGGCATAAGCGAGTTGGATTAAAGGTAGAAGAACGGATATTATGTGGCTGCATAGAGGATTGATATTAAGGCGGTGTCGCATGCAGACAGTGCTGCAGCTGGTAATTTGGCCCATGTGAGCGTGTGCAGACGAGCGCCCAGACTGCGATACACTGCCAACACCTGGTCGTGCTGTCGGGGGGGGACAGCTCCATGTGTCCGATACGTCTGACTCGCGAGGCAGTAAATTCAAATGAGCCGCAATTTCCTGAGGTCCAATTAGTGGAAAATTGGTACTGTCTGTTTCGTCAACTTCCTTATTCTCCCCCGAGGCAGGAGAAATAGAGATCTGTCATCGCAGCGCCGCTCGGCACGTTGGGAAACGTCTTTGTTCATGTGGAGGAACTTCGCCGTGCTGCAGAATGTAGAGCCGGCTATTCTACTATCCCGATCCTTCCCTCATGCAATATTTAAAGACAATGGCCTCTGCTATCATAAACAAGCATGAAATTTTAAACTCTGGCAGAGCAGCAACTATGTGATTTTCACCCATTTTTTATGTATGACACTTGTTATTGCTTGGACAGGCCTATAATTGGTTCCACAAGGTTTTTTTTTTTTAATTTTATTTTGAAGAGACACAAGCTACTGCAAGAGTGAATGCAACCAACAAATGAGCAGCGACCCTCAGCATCAATAATGTAGCCCTTACAGGGGGGCCGTGATCCGAGCTCGTGTCAGAGTGCAGTGAGAGGTTCGGGATTGGGGGGGGAAAATTAGAGCCCATGAGAGAACTGTAGGACCCCCCCGCTGTGTCGCTGTTGGTGTTTACTGTACTTTCATTCGTCTTGATTAGCGGTGAATGTGCACCCTGGTGAGCCGACACTAGCGTCGAGCTCTTCTCAGCTAAGTGCTCTCATTTCTCTTAGGGCCTTTGTGTGCACATACAGTGGCCAGACAATAAATTGGAAACATCTGTCATTCCATCCCCCCCCCCCGTGTTTCAGTATGAGGGGGAGGGTGAGTTGGGGGATCGGGGATGGATAGTACTGAATTCATGAATATTGATTTCTGCTTAATGGTGTTCTGAAAAGGGAACACTGCCCCTGAGATGAGGATGTCCACATTTTACGACAGGGAGACTCACTGAATGCTCAATAAATCTCAGCTGAATGTTCAATAGTTGGTGGAAACACAATAGACACAAACTCATTAGCTGTAACTATACTGGGGTGTCAATGATTTGCCAGTTAATAAACTGCAGTCGAATGTGTTTATTCGCTCAGACACTCCTTTGACTATGCACACCGAACCCATTGTACTTATCTAATGTAATTTCTCTTGATTCATTTTATTCTCTCTGATTTTAAAGGGCAGTGGATAACATTACCTGATGGGCATATGGACATGGGTGTGTTAGTATCTTTTCGGGGCTCGTCGGGGTCCTTAACACACAGAAGTTGGTTGGTTTCAGTTTAGAATGGGTGTCATGTACTGCCATTCTAATTCAAACGATTTATCTCCAGTCCAGGCCTTACCTTTACTTTTGATAGGAAGATGACAGATACTTTCCTGGGACCGGAGTTTGTTGACAGTTTTTAATGAGCAAAAGTGACAGGCGGTTTCATTACACAGTAAAAAAAAAAAAAGTATAACAATTTCCAGTTCAATTGACCAAAGGCCCCAATGGACTGGATCTTATCTAGGCCTCAGAATGGGCTTTTAAACGGCCTCTGAGGAGCTGGGAGTTGGGTTTGCTGAAAGGCTGGTGCCATTTTAGAAATGGGATTCCATTAAACAAGTCTGACAGCAGCCTTGTCGTATTCATTATAAGTAACCTGGCTTTGGTCCATTTTCCTCTGTTCTCAACCTCCTGCTGCTCAGCCATCAACATTACCCTCTGTGCTAACGGCTGTTCAATCAGAGCTCCATCAGGCCGAGCGTGAGTCTGCGAGACAGGTGATTATATCCCATATCAGCCGCCTTATAGAGAAAGATTTTTGTGCTCATAATAACCAGTGGTGGTTGCCACATTAGCATTGGGATGTTTAGTTAAGAATACACTGAGAATGATTGCAGATTATGGTCCCAAATAAAAAGTGCTCAACTCGGATTCAAAAGGTTGATGGTTTTTGGCCCAGTGCAGACACCGTAATAGGATTAGGGCAGCTGTCGGGCGCTTGGGTAAGGCCCTTAACCGCACATTGCACCAAAGGGATTGGCCTTTGGTTGGTCAAATCAATTATAAATTACTTTGTATAGCAGCTACAGCCAATTAACTGCAAAAAACTCTGTATCGTCAATCCTTAAAGGGTTAACATGCCGTGCAAATAATGGTCCTCTAAACGCGACTATACTTGTGCATAATTGGTTGCGAAACAGTTCGATTTTGCGTGCAGTTTTAATTAAACGCACACAGTGTCTTCATAAAAACCAGCTGCTGCAGTTGCTCTTTGAAGATAGTGCTCCCTCGGGAATACAGCTGGATTAATAAACACAGAGTTTATAAATCAGCCTTATTAGAGTCATTATCTCGGGTACTCACTGTGCATCCCACGAAACACACACCCGGGGACTCATTCTCAAATATTATCCCCCCTTACTTTAGTCTGTGTAAAGAGTACACTGGCACAAGCATTTAAGAAAATATAGCTATTGTCCGCTTCTGTATATTCTTGCGAATACCTACCAAATCAATATGAAATGTCCTCACAGTGTCACGTGAATGTTTTCTCAATGTTGTGACATAGCTGCTGCATGACGACAGCAGTGTGTGATTGTCTGGTGTCAGGTAAGAGATGGTTTTTACACGTTCATGGTGTCACGTTGGGAAGAAGCTGATGGCCACTGTCCATGTTCTCCTCTCCCGACCCAAATCTCTCGACTCAGCAAACGGCACCCTGACTCCCTTCTGATAAACGAAGACAGCGCGGCGTGGCAGCCCTGCAGTAAATGCAGTGACTCTGTCGCAGTGCACATAAAGGCTGTCCTAGCCTAACTGCCACTGTCCATGCAGAACACCCCCCTCCCCCCCAGAAACGTGTGTATCTGGGTCCTCAGAAACTCAGACGTCCATTTAAATAGATAGATATCGCCCTAACGATACTAGAACTGACTCGCGACTCCAGATAATGCAGCTGCTTCCAGATAATTCTTTTGTGAAGTTTATGCAGACAGCGACAACTTCAGGTGTTCGTGCACATTGTGCTATCAGGCTCTTGTTAAGCAATAAGTAAGGATTGTAATCAAATCCCACACATTCAGATAAACAAGTTTCTTTAAGCGTAAGAGAGCTAACACATTTGCCACTGAAATCCAATATTCTGAGATAATATAAAACCTGGTCTAAGAATTCCTGCTTGAATGAAAATGTAAGACTGCCTAACATCAGCACCCGTTAATACAACCCAAAGTTCAGACCGCGCATTGGTACGGCTTTGTAACCGAAGCCGCCGATTCGGCCGGCTGTAATGTAGAGCTGTGCTGTTGAACAGGGCGTATTCAGTCATCCATCACAGACCTCCATTTACCGCTGTCAGAGGGGATTTCGTCCGGAGCGCGGCTCATAGGAAGTCGTCTCATACCTCCGCTCGGCCGAACCCCGCTCAGTCACAGTGCGCCATTATTAACCCAGAATAATCCCTCAATGACAGAAATATGAGCCCAGCTTCATGGCTAACTCGCACTGATCTACAGCCCTCTACCTACGCATACGAGGCCCAGGATCAAAGGACAATGACTTATTTATTTGAGTTAGACCCCTCGGTTTATATTAGCCTGAGCCCTTTCTCCGTGTGCTCCCCTTTTCCTCCAGTTTAATCGTACCTGGCTTGACTTCAGAGGAATTACAACGCTCTTTGTTCTACTGCTGTAATTCGGCCATTTTGGCTCAGGGCAGGCCTTGGGGCCAAGCGATCATTTCATTTAGATTCCAGGAAAGAAATGGAATAAAATACCAGACGGTGCAATATGGCTTCAACCACATTTCGTCATGCCAACATTGATTATTTATTGTAGTACTGAATAGAGGTGATTGATTGTGGCAGATCGCAGGAGTCATTTCTAATGCAGTTGCAATGAATGACATAACATTCCTTGTGATACCAGTTTCGTGGTTCTGCCTGGAACTGTTAGACAGCTTATTGCAAAAAGTTTTTTATTGGTGGAGTTTAAGACTTGAACTCTGGTTTGTGGAAAAATTTTTTATGTCTATTTTTTCCCACAGGATAAGCACGCCGCCATCAAAGCACTTGACGACTGGCATTGACGTGTAGTTTTAGAGGGCAATGTAAGTCTGAGAGGCCCGACTGTTAGCCCTCGATAAGTGAAATAACAGCTGCTGTTGCCCCGGTGCTTTTATTCAGCCCATCGAACATGCCCTTTTGCCCTTACGCTCGAGTTAAGATTGGGCAAATATTTCAATCGTGTGGCTCATGTTAGTTTCCTGCCGGTTTCATTGGTTCGTCTGTGTCCTGCTCAACATGATTATTTTAGACAACAGTTATTAGTCAATAGAATAAAGTGAGGGAAAATATGAACAGATGTGATACATTGTGATGGTGCGTGGGCCCCTGCCCCTCTCTAACACCCTCTCATGTTGGAATAAAGGGGGCTTCAAGTTCGGCTGCTGTGGTCTGAGGGGGATTTGGCCCGGACGCTCTCAGACGCATTGTGCAGAAGGAGACGTCGCTGGGGCGGGGTCAAGAGCGTCCCTCGGGGACTGCGGAGAGAGTTCTAGCAAAGTCTGGAGTGCCGTCCTCGTTCCTGTTTTGGCTAAGTGCGCCCTGAGTAAATAAACCGGGACATGGCATTCACAATTCACAACTGCAATATGATTTTTGAACGTTTTAAGACACAAAAAGATGATGTTTTAAGTCGTATGTTATCGCAAAGTTAATTTATTTCATAATGCCGCCACCATATATATGGCTGGGGGCAAATAAGGTTACCCTCTGTGTCTGTCTGTCTGTCTGTCTGTCTGTCTGTACGTACGTCTGTCCGGCCTGATGAGAGATGTTGCATATTCACTTTTCCGCAAGAACCAATGAACTAAACTCATTGTGCTGCACATATGTCTTATGGGGACCCTAATAGTGCGCACCTCATACTTTATATTCAACTTAGCACACCTAGAGTAAGAACTTTACCTAACAGCACTGAGGGCATACATGTCCCATGGACTAAATTTTTTCTAGTATTGACTATGAGGACAAGACATCTGCAATACTGTAACGGCGTCGTTGTGCTGATTATCATGGCATAAGTACAGTCTGAGTCAGAAAAAGCGCTAATTAAGAGCAGCTTCATGTGATATACGGTGATAGTATCTCAGTAAAGGTCGCTTTGGCAATGCTACGCTTCCTCAAAACGCCGTCGTAAAGCTCTGACTCACTGCCGTCGTTCTTCCAAACGAGGATATGTTCTTGCGGTTGGGCTCTGTACGATGTTGCGGAACGGCTCCCCAAGGTTTTTGAAGCTGGAGCGCAGATGGATTTTTAAAATATCAAATCTACACTCGCTCGTTACTCCGCTGGCGATTTTAAATTAATTAGCTTTTGCGGCTGCCGCGTCATCGTCCTTCAGGAGATGGCAATCTTTCCACGCTTTTCCCACCGGAAATTATCAAAGAGGTCTATCAGCGCCGGCAAAAACTCCAGGCAGGCTTTGGATAAAAAGAAAAACAGTCGCTATCTGAAACAGCTGACATCACAGGACATCAGAGGTGCACAGTTTGAATACGGATAACGGGACGGTTAAAATGGTGACTAACGAGATCTTCGAGGAAACGCTTGGAAAGGAAAGTTGAGAAAGTCAACGAGATCTGCAAGGTAGCACCTGGAACGGAGAGTTAAGAAAGTCACACAGACGCTTTAATTGTTCAGTTTTAGTTGAATAGAAAGGGGGGGTTGGAGTGTGGCGTTCACCTTGTCCGACTCCAGATGTGGCCTCAGGAATTCGTGCGGACAAAAAGCTTCCTGATTATGTGCAGGCCCAGACTGTCTCCCCAATTCGCCTGTATGAAAGTGCGAACATGCAGAGGTCAAGGGGTGTCCGAGCCACTGTGTGTGCTAATTAGCGTGCAGCTGTACTCTTTCAGTGGTCTGTTATACCTCTGCTTTCCCTATCTGAGCCTTTGGGAATAAGGTGACCTACACCAGGTGACCTACTCGGCCAAATTATCTATATGCCTGGCTGGGGACAAAGGTCTGACTTCATGGATAATGTACCATGAATTTAAATGTTGCTTGATGTATTATCCCAATAAAATGAGATAATTAAACAGTAGCTTTACTCATTGACTTTAAAAGCAGCGGAATATACCCTTGAACCACTACATTTCCCAGGAGCAAATGCAACTTCCCCATCCAGCGGTCTTTTATCTCCCATTCGTCCCTTTATAAGCTCAGCGATGATATTTGTATTATCTGGGCGGCCTTTAACCTTGTAACTGGAGTGCTTGACTGAGAATCAGGGAAGCCTTGATGTAGCCGTCAGTGCAACTGTTGGGCCCTTGGGTGAGGCCCTTAACTCCATATTGCTTTAGGGGTGATTGACCTCATTCATGGTCTAAGTAACTGTAAGTCGCTTTACGCAAAATCAGGGAAATGTACTATATTTTGGCGCTTCTCTATAGTGTCCTGCTACATCCTCTTGGGAGGGTGTACTAGAGAGTGAACAAAAAGCACTGCTTCCACATCTTCTTCTTCAGTTCAGGTGAGCTGTGCGGTTGAACAGCCCCTCCCTCGGTGTATTAGTGCTTGGCTGCGCGGCTCTCCTGTATGCGCACCTGACAGGCAGAGCTGAAACTGCCCAGAGCTGTGATTTACATGGCAACTGCACGGAGATGCCTATCCAAACACTCATTTATCATGCTAACTAATTTCACACGCTCCGCTGGGCTTTATAATTAATAGTGGGCTAAGTGCGGCATGTGATACTGTTATCTGCTCTGTGTTTCACACACAAAGATGCTTTTGAAGAAAAAAAACAGCTTAAGAAATGCATTAAGCTCTGACATTCTGAGTTTGCTTTTATATACTTTTACATATGGACCCGACTTTGGAGCTACTGGGGGTCAATATTACTTTTATGATATGATTTTTTGAATTTGCGTGAGTGTGTGGGCGTGTATCTGCGTGCACCGAAGCGTATGGGTCAGCATGTGTGTGTGCTTTTATTGTGGGTGTGCTGGAGTGCGTTTGCATGTGTGTATGTGTGTGTGTGTGTGTGAACCTGTGTGCGTGCATGCCTGAAGTTTTCACCGCCTACAGGTGTGTTTGTAAAGGCTTTGTCTCGTCTTCACCTTACAGTATAATACGGGTCCAGCAACATTTCTATTCTGACACTTGTTATTTTAGTGTAATCCTTGAAAGGTACAGGATAAAGGCCTTTAATCTGTTGTGGATGAACTGTGGAGATGCTGCCTGTCTACTGTGCTGTAGCCTGTTACTAAAGCCCTAAGAAAGTACGACTGCAGTCAGTAGCTCAGTGCTTTAGAGATTGACAGTCTGGTTTAGTTCTATTGTGAATGTGCTGGATCAGAATACGAAGTCTGACTTGTTTGAACATGCAGATTTTTTTGTGAAATGGAAAAAGAGGAAGAATGTGAGCAAAACACTGCACTTTAATCCTTTTATGTAAATCTTCAAGAATGATGCGGCCTCTTTGCTCACATGACGGCCAAATTTGTGTGGATTCTTTACTGAAACCTCATTGACATACATGGAAAATGGACATTTAAAAATTCAGAATATCTGATGTTTAAATTTAATTAGGAATGAATTGGTGAGTGTGGGCTGACGAATCAGACTACACACGTTTGGCTGTGCAGTGATTTTTACAGTAAATATCACTTGTGTAAGATCCTGCTGCTGGTTGTGCCGCAGTCCTTTAGAAAATCTCCTGACCCGTTACATCATTTTGATGTCTCGTCCAAGAAAGAAGATGAGCTCCTTAGCCTTCCCATAATGCACCTGAAACAGATCCTCAGGCTGCGCTAGCGGACGCTGCTCTGGGCCAAACGTAATGCACTGATTTACTGCGCTGTGAGTCTGGAAGCCTCGAGCATGAACGCCAACCAGAAGAGAAAATCAACCAAAAACAAACAGACATGCCTTAATATCCTGAATCTCCACATCCCACGGTGTTTGGGAACGTATACCACATGCAAGATGGCTTCAGGTGTCCACTGAGCCAACGCTGGACTGAAAAGTAACGTGGCCGGAGCGACTGGCAGCCACATGTTGAAAAGAAAGCACAGAAAGTTCTGGAATGGAATCATTGGCAGGGCGCATTGTTGTTGCTGAGAAAGAGGAGCAGTCACTGTGGTCCAAAGCAAAAGAATGCTGTTTGATTTCAGTTCAGCTGTAAGAGGAGCCCAGGGAAGCTTCCAGAAGGCAATGACAGACGTGCATTTCCATCAGTCGGTTATTGTGAAGATGATTTATTCGCCGAAAACGGGGCGAAGTCCCTTTGCTGCAGGGTTTATTAGCGTCTGACTCCACTATTGTTCGAAGGGTGTCGCTGAGTCAGTTTTTCATGCCCGAACAATAGGAAACTGACGGATGGTGTATGACAGTGTCCAGCGACACTGTCTCCTTTCCACTGGCTATATGGGAATCAATGGCAAACACGACACCCACTCCCCATTACTCATCTCTCATCTATTCTGGAGCACAAGCTCTCTTTTCTGCGGAGGGTCTTTATCTTCGTATTACGCTCAGCTCAGACAAGAGCTGTGGTCCAGGCCAGAAATCAAGATGGTTGCGAGATGAAAGGCTCCTTGCAGTAAGCTGACAGCACACTTCACACTGGGTGGGTCCCGTGCTCATTGTCAGCATTGATAACTCCCTGCTACAGACAGACTGAGGCTCGACTGATCTTGTGCCAAGGTGTCATGGTCGGGGGACTTTGATGAAGTTTGCCCTGCCGTTGATCTCGAAACATTAACTAACATGTTTTGTGTTCTAGAACAGGCTTTTAGCACTGTAATGCCGTGACTTTATCTTTCTTTTAAATGAATATTTAGTGCACGGTTACAGCTCTTTTGTGTGGTTAGTGCATCACTGTTTGCGCCGGCATGTTGTTGAGTTTTGTCTGCATTCAATATCATATTGATGGTCGGCTTGTCTTGCCTTGTCAAGTGGATCAGACGGTGGATTTGAAAAAAGGAAAAATAGTCATACAGAAGATAATGCTACGAAAGTGATAATGGCAGAGTTAATGCAGCCATTGTCACTGCCTGTGATCCACCCTTTGAGGTATTCGTTGATGCTTAACAATGTACTTCTTATTTTTTGGCTGAATTAGGTGAATTGTGTTTTATTCAAGAGCCGCAACGTTCTGCCAAGAGGGGAGAAGGTAGCTCATGAATCATGCAGTATGACTCATGTAAAGTAAATAAAATCTTTTCATTTTTATTTATTTTAGCTGAACAATCAACAACTTCACGGTGCATTGTTTTCCAGGCAAATCACTCCATCTGTTCCCCCTTTCTCATATTTTTCACACAGAAGGTTGTATTTTTGCCTTGTGGAACCCTTGTACAAATATACCTGCATTTATTCTTGGTGCTTTGTTTCCTGAAAGAGCGAAACTCCCTGCCTAACCATGTTTTTTCCATCTCCTACATCAGTGCGAAATCATGATTACAGTAGTGATATTGGCCTATAGTTCAACTTTGTGTCGTGCTGGTCAGTACTATTGGACTCGGTGCTTATGAGTGTGACAGGAAACAGATCGTTGGTTCTGTACATGAATACAGTCTGCGCACAAACACTGGACTCGTTAAGAAATAGACTAAACTAAATGCTCATTTCTATTATCTGTGATGGCTTTGCTCGCATTAGGCAGCTGCAGGTAGACAGAGTTTGATGTGCCCATAAGTCCTGATGTATGATGCAGTCAGTGAAACAGCGAGCTGCTCTAAAGTGCACTTAGGATACAGCGACTATAGCGGACAGGAATGCCTCACATTATTCCGAGGTGAGGTGCACAGCCAGCGGGGGGGGTCATCGCGTTTCCATTCATGGTATAATTATGAGCCCTATTTCCAACAATCTGACTGAGTGACATTTACCAGCCCATTATGCCGTATCAATTTGCAGGCATAATCCCCGGCCTGGAACGGGGTGCATGAGAGAGATCTCAAAGACCTGACTGTACGGATACTCTTTTTTTCCCTGAAGCGTAAGACAATCTGACTCGCGACATGTATATTGTTTCTTTCTTGGACCCTTTCTTCCTGCACTGATGGGTTTTGGGTAATTATATGTGTTTGAATGTTATAGCTTTAATCCATCATTTAGATGTGATTTACAATGAGCCAGAGTGAGATCAAAAGGACAGGTTACATTACCATGCGAACGTGGAAGCATTGCATTTAAAAGGTCCCTAATGTGATCCAATAACTAAGATTTAAGGCTCGCTTCATCCTTATCATCCGGAACAGACTTTATATTCATTCATGCGGTATTAGCTTAGGCCCTGGTGATTAATTAAATACATTAAATACCCCAGTTTATGTAAAGTTTATAGTCCATGTCATATAATTTATATTGTCTTTTGCATATTGCTCACAAATTGGATACTGTAGTACCCTGGGAATGAATTTTAGATTGGAGGTAAAACTTTTAGTACGAGTGCTGAGAGTGAATGGGCCCTCGGCAGCAACTTATTGCTTCCAGTAATTTATTCATAGTCATGAAGTTGGACTTTTTTGCATTGTCGGCATTCATTTTTTATCAAGTACCAGTAAATCACTTCCATCCTGCTTAATTTGGTCATAAATACTGCATGTTAGAGTTTGTTTGTGTTTTTGAGTGTGGAATGAAGTTTGGCATGTGGCGATGAGGGCACATTTACGATTCCAGATATATAATAGATGAGGGGCTTGAATCTCTCTTCTCACGCCAGTTTAAATCGTCTGGCTGCAGAACCTCTGTTTAGTAAAAATGGCCGACTGCAAACTTCTATCCATCAAACGGAAAGCAGCGACAATGCTAAATTGACCATTTACAATATACATTTGTAGTGAGTTGTAGAACGATTCAAATTTTGAAGCTTCAGATCCCAAATATGTGATTAACATTCAGACTCTGAAATGACAGTCTCTACAGTTGGGATAAAACAGTGAAGTTGTGGAACACTGGCTTGAACACTGAATTGAGGACCGTTGAAAGGCCTGTTCTTCGGATGTGAGTTTTTGTGAGCGCTGGGTTTGTTTAAATGGAAAGTGTTAGCTACGAAAGTAATAATGGCAGAGTTAATGCAGCCATTGTCACTGCCTGTGATCCACCCTTTGAAATTGATAGATTGATGCTTAACAATGTACTTCTTATTTTTTGGCTGAATTAGGTGAGTTGTGTTTTATTCAAAAAAGCATAGCGTTCTGCCAAGAGGGGGAGAAGGTAGCTCATGAATCATGCAGTATGACTCATGTAAAGTAAATAAAATCTTTTTCATTTTTATTTATTTTTAGCTGAACAATCAACAACTTCACGGTGCATTGTTTTTTCCAGGCAAATCACTCCATCTGTTCCCCTTTCTCATATTTTTCACACAGAAGGTTGTATTTTTTGCCTTGTGGAACCCTTGTACAAATATACCTGCATTTATTCTTGGTGCTTTGTTTCCTGAAAGGCGAAACTCCTGCCTAACCATGTTTTTTTCCATCTCCTACATCAGTCGAAATCATGATTACAGTAGTGATATTGGCCTATAGTTCAACTTTGTGTCGTGCTGGTCAGTACTATTGGACTCGGTGCTTATAGGTGTGACAGGAAACAGATCGTTGGTTCTGTACATGAATACAGTCTCTTGCACAAACACTGGACTCGTTAAGAAATAGACTAAACTAAATGCTCATTTCTATTATCTGTGATGGCTTTGCTGCATTAGGCAGCTGCAGGTAGACAGAGTTTGATGTGCCCATAAGTCCTGATGTATGATGCAGTCAGTGAAACAATGAGCTGCTCTAAAGTGCACTTAGGATACAGCGACTATAGCGGACAGGAATGCCTCACATTATTCCGGTGAGGTGCACAGCCAGCGGGGGGTCATCAGCGTTTCCATTCATGGTATAATTATGAGCCCTATTTCCAACAATCTGACTGAGTGACATTTACCAGCCCATTATGCCGTATCAATTTGCAGGCATAATCCCCCGCCTGGAACAGGGTGCATGAGAGAGATCTCAAAGACCTGACTGTACGGATACTCTTTTTTTTCCCTGAAGCGTAAGACAATCTGACTCGCGACATGTATATTGTTTCTTTCTTGGACCCTTTCTTCCTGCACTGATGGGTTTTGGGTAATTATATGTGTTTGAATGTTATAGCTTTAATCCATCATTTAGATGTGATTTACAATGAGCCAGAGTGAGATCAAAGGACAGGTTACATTACCATCTGACGTTGGAAGCATTGCATTTAAAAAGGTCCCTAATGTGATCCAATAACTAAGATTTAAGGCTAAGCTTCATCCTTATCATCCGGAACAGACTTTATATTCATTCATGCGGTATTAGCTTAGGCCCTGGTGATTAATTAAATACATTAAATACCCCCAGTTTATGTAAAGTTTATAGTCCATGTCATATAATTTATATTGTCTTTTTTGCATATTGCTCTAAATTGGATACTGTAGTACCCTGGGAATGAATTTTAGATTGGAGGTAAAACTTTTTAAATGCAGTGCTGAGTGAATGGGCCCTCGGCAGCAACTTATTGCTTCCAGTAATTTATTCATAGTCATGAAGTTGGACTTTTTTGCATTATCGGCATTCATTTTTTTATCAAGTACCAGTAAATCACTTCCATCCTGCTTAATTTGGTCATAAATACTGCATGTTAGAGTTTGTTTGTGTTTTTTGAGTGTGGAATGAAGTTTGGCATGTGGCGATGAGGCACATTACGATTCCAGATATATAATAGATGAGGGCTTGAATCTCTCTTCTCACGCCAGTTTAAATCGTCTGGCTGCAGAACCTCTGTTTAGTAAAAATGGCCGACTGCAAACTTCTATCCATCAAACGGAAGCAGCGACAATGCGCAAATTGACCATTTACAATATACATTTGTAGTGAGTTGTAGAACGATTCAAATTTTGAAGCTTCAGATCCCAAATATGTGATTAACATTCAGACTCTGAAATGACAGTCTCTACAGTTGGGATAAAACAGTGAAGTTGTGGAACACTGGCTTGAACACTGAATTGAGGACCGTTGAAAGGCCTGTTCTTCGGATGTGAGTTTTTGTGAGCGCTGGGTTTGTTTAAATGGAAAGTGTTAAATATATTAAAACTCCCTTTAATTACAGACTGACCCAGACGGAACTTGTGTGTCTCCAGAGGGATCTGCGATACGAAGCCTGATCGCTGCAAAGGCCGTCATGGTTTGATTTTCTTTTCTGGGCCAAACTCACCCGTTAGCCTCCTGGTTCATGAGGTACGATTACTCTCTGATGTTACATCTGAGGTTAGACCTCGTGTCAGAAAATACGACAGATAATATTATCACACTGGCCTTAGAAGATGTTGTGACAGCAAACAGCGATGCGTAATTATGTTTTGACGACACGAGTGGTCTGCTTACATTCGGTAGTTTTCCGTTGGCTTTGGGAATGAAGAATAGCCAATGGTAAGTAATGCAAATAGACTATCAAACTTTCCCACTGTGGCTCTTTATAAAGCAATGAAGTGGGATCGTTTTCCCTCACTGGCCTGTTCAACAGCTGGTCCCCATCTCCTTGGGAAGTGTGTAATAGTCTAGTCGTGAGAACGCCAGACGCCCTCGCTGAATGAAGTCGCAGTCACTGAATGAAACGCCATCTTTGTTTCAGGTTCCTCACGTTACCGCAAGGGACTAAAAGCCATTCATCATTCCGATGGATTTATGAAGGTCCCTTTGCAGGGTTACTGTGCAGGGAAACCAGCTTTGGCCCTGACTGACTGAGACCTTCCGAAACCTCTAGACTAATAACACTTACCAGTGATTGGTGCAAAACGAACACCGTGACCAATCACTGGTCATGTTATTGGTTTCGCGTGAGTGCTGAAAGGCTTTGCTCCTGATAAATGTCTCGTAAATCAGGCCCTTTATGTGCTGTTATTGTATGTTTAAAATTTAACAGGCTTTGGAGCCGGACATTGAAAAAAGCTGCATTGACAGATACGAGTACCAAATGGCAGCATCTACCCTAGATCTAGCTTTTATTCTGAAGCTTTTCCTGGTATTTACGACATTATGTTTCAGTGCTAAGATTATCTATGGAAGTGGACACCATGCTTCACTGCTCTGATGTAGGTGGGAGTTGAACTAGGAGAGGACTGGAGGGTTAGAACAGGTCAGTTAAGCAGGATGTATTGGTGATCTCTGCAGAACCAGGACTTTCATCAATAGGGCTCAAATTATGAGCTAAAGCCAGCTCAGGAGCCACTGCTTGTGTGTCTGATATCTCAATGACAGCAGGGAATATAAAATGAAAGTTAACCTATAACAAAAAATGTGATTTCTACCTCTCTCCTTTATACTTACTGCTTCTTTGTATTCAGTGCAAAGCATTCACCATTTTGCACATGCCTGGCTGGGTCTTAAAATCAAGTTACAACATTTTCTTGAGCCGTAACACAACTCTGTAGCTGTTGTAGTCTTAGTGTGTAACCTGCTTGTGTTCGTGGCTGAAAACATGACCCACTGAACCAGTTTAGTCACTGAGTCATGACACTGAGCCAGCGACGCCAGTGGCCCTATACAAAGAGCAGGATTGATTTACTGACAGATTTATCCTCCAACTACTGTAGCTTTTACAGTGTGAACTTTTCAAACCAAGTGCACGGTGGCATACAAAGTAACCTCTCCAGGAACTGACCTAGCTCTACATCTGAAATGCAGGACAAATCTCCTCAAATTTAAGCATTTTTAGTCTGTCCGGCACATATTCCGCGCTCATGATGTTGTCGTCCTCTGTAGGACTGCGAGGCAAGCGGCTGAGCTTAACTCGAAGAGGAGTTATGAGGCCTGTGGATGCGTAATCAGATGCGCCTCTGGCAGCACGAGGCCTGATAGCTTTAGCGAGCGATGAAGGACTCTTATCCTCCCAGTAAGAGCTGCCGGTCTGTGTCAAAGATCCCACCTTTCCCACCACACTGATATAGTGTTACAGCCGAGAGGAATTCTGTAAACAGCGTCTTCAGTGCAGGCTACAGGGTTCTTGTCCCCTGAATTGATCCTTTGGGCTGCAAGTGTTCATTGAGTGTAGTATTTGCATACGTGCTTAAGTGAATCTTATGTAAGTCGTGCCTATTGTTCCCGACTCCTATTTGCTTGTTTCTAAATGTATATTTTGACGATGAGGTTGTTGATGGAGGTTGATGGAGCTGAGGTGGGCATAGCCTAAGGACTTGTTGAAAGTAATTTTTGGTGTCTGAGCTCTGTTGTCAAACAAACTCGATCCAAACTAAAGCAATGCACATGAGGTATTCACATATCCATATGAAATGATCTGTATGGAAATTGCCTCCTTTTTACTCATAGTGTTTATATTTTAGGGGAGACAAACCAGAAATAATGGTGCTGTTATCCCAGTACTTAAGCTTTCAATATTTATACAAAACACAGCAATACTATTTGTATCACTGAACAAATCTGAAGCAAACCTTTAAAAGCTAACTGTCTAATGGGGAGTAATTGTAATGTTTTCAAAACAATCATTTACTGGGCTCCTTATTTTCATTAGACCCTGTTTTAAGACTCGGTACACAAGCGAAGTAGCTAATGTGCTTTTAAAGATCTGGAGTGGCCGATTCACCGGGACGAGAGGATTTTTGCGAGCTGGCGGTTTAAGATTGGGTTACGCGGGGAAATAATAAGAACTCTGTTGTCTCGGGTCCTGATCTGACACTAAACCCTCTCGACACAGTTCTAAAGGCCACCTCGCATTTACATACACATGAGGCCTGAATCCTGAATGCTTAAAAACTGGGGGATTAGTATTGGCCCTACAATGGTCCAATGAGAAGCCTTTATTCCCTCTGATGTGGTGCTTGTTAATGTCCGTTTAGGGTGTTTCTCACCCATCACACACGTAAAGAGACTCATCCTCACTTCAGCTAATCTCATCCGTGCTCCTTGTTTGAAGAAGAGGAGAAAAAAGCAGTGATTTGTTTCAGTTTCAATCGCTTTATGCCTCAGGTAACTGCTAAAGCCTGGAACAGTGAGGGCCCGCGCTTTGACGCGAGTCAGTGCTTCATTGTTTCGTTTCTTGTTTTCCCAGGAGATCCGTCACGATCCGTCCTGTTCGGGAGAAGGGAGGTCCGTCTGTAGGAGCCTCTCGGTGGGACAGCTGCCGTCATGGAGACGGATGGAGGGAAAGACAGGCTGGGAGGGGGTGGGGAGGACAGGAGAGTTAAAAGAGAGGAGCAGTGAGCCCCTATTGGCCAGCATTGAGCAGCTCAGCATGGTGGCTCTCATTCTTACTCTGTGGTTACTTTGCATAATTATTGATTTATCCTGGGATAATTTACACAGCTTATTCACTCCAGACAGCCATTGGTGTCCTTTGCTCTTACACTGCTTAACCTAAACTCTGACAAAATAGTCTGAGGCTTGATATAACCATCCTCATTCAGGCTTTATACCTAATTGAAGTCTAAAAGGATTATGTTTTCTGGAAACTGGTGGAAGGATTATTCATTTCCTGAACTGAGGAAGCTGATGTGGAATTAACCCCAAATCTGATAATATACGCCCACTATGCCACCATTGTGTCTCGCGCAGTTTCGGTGAACTTAAGGGATTTGCTGGTTAATGCCATGATGTGTTGAGACGAACCTGAAACTGAGGGATGCTGGGAAATGCATATGACCCATCACTGTTTATATAAGGCAGTGTTAGAATGGGAGCCTGCATCAGGGCTAGGTTTGGTTTGCCGAGAGCGGAGAGAGGTTGGTGCCGTGCAGTTAGCGTCCTCAGCAGCTGTTACAGCAGGACGCTCCCATACGCAGTGAGATTGTGTAAATACTACATGCTTTGCAGCTCTGGACCTTTTGAAACAATCCTGGCCTGGGCTCTGGGCATGTGCCATACCTTATTCCTCTCTTGCACAAACCCCATTGGTCCTTTCAGCGAACTTGACTTTGGGCACGTAGGTTTGCACTTATTGAATGGAGATATTCTCGTCATCACTGGACTGAAGTTCTTCGCCCTCCATCTTCAATCAATCTGAAACTGCTCATGGGCATTAGATCATTGGCATTAGCAGGGACTGATGCAACTGATTTTCCAATTTTCTCAAAGTTTTATTGTTTATGTGCATTTTTGGCATGTCTGCAAAGACGTGTTTAAAACTTAATATATGCTGTGCAAAAATTTACTGGACTCCATGGCTTTCCAGCTATGTGAATTGCAGTGCACCCATTGCTCATTAATGCAATTCCTTCACCTTGAGCTGTCGATGAGCCGTACTCTGTCAAAACTGTAATTTTATAGGTCAAAGCCCTGTTGCTAAATGCAGGGGCACAAACCAGAATACAGGAGGACTGGTGCTGTTAATGGCTGTCTTCTCTGTCCATTACTCCTCATACTGCTGTTTATAGTAACCAGTGCAGTGATCGTTCAATTGCTGCTTGAGTGGTGTTGGTGCTTGCACCTTTCTTGATTTCTCGGGAACCAATCGGCCAGACAACTTCAAACTGGACACGGCACTTCCTTGGGTCCTCAGCAAGAAAAGCACCAAGTTTGAAGCTACTTGGAGATGCTGTGGAGATATGCAAAGGACACACATACTTCACACACAGGCAGAGAATCCTTGCTTTTATTGTATGATGTTCCTGCTGCAGTGTGACAGGCAAGGGCCACACAGAGGTGTTTGAAGGGTTAAAACAAACATACGTGAAGCCCCTGGGAAAGGGCTGTTTGGGGTGGGGGAGGGGAGAGGGAGGAGGACGAGGACAACAACTGCTGGAGAGGGACATCCCATGATGCTTTGGGGGATGAAGAGGGACACAGACGTGTTGTTGGGGTCGGGAGAAAGCTGCAGAGGTCAGGCAAGCTGGAACCTGTTAGTTACCACTTAGTCCCAGATTCTCTTCCTGAGTTTATGGAGAAAACAGACCCTGCCCCCCCACACACTTTCCTTTACTCCAGGGCAAACCCTTAATGCCCTTTCATTCCATCTCTTATGACAGCTTTTTAAAGGATTGAAGTTTTGGCTTAATGTACTTAATTTGTCAGTCAATTTCTGTCTAGTCTGTGACGGGAAATACAAGTGGAAAATCTTCTGATTTGTCTCGGAGAATTATAACGATGTCAGCGGCTTCCAGGGGAACTCCAAGTTTCGGCAGCGAAAGCCCCGTCCAGTAGTTTGTGCCGTTCACCTGGATTTACTCAGGAGCGAAACTTGGAACAGCATGAAACTAATTAGTGAAATTAGCCGGCTGACTTCATGAGTGGAAGAGACACATGGCAGAACTTTCTAAGCCCTGAACTCCTGGTCGTGTCCCATTCGCCTCTTGTGTCAAAATGGCCCTTTTGAGCTCCTTTAAATCTTGGCGTGCCGTTCCGAAAAAGGGCTTGTGTAGGTTGCAGGTTTTTGGCTGATTATTGTTTTAGCTCAACACCAAGACACCTAATCTGATCTATCAAGATCTTGATTGAAGACCTCAATTAGCTGATTAGTTGAATCCCATTTTTTATAATCCTGGAATAGAACCTGCACCCACTCTGGCCTGTTTCAGATAAGATTGAACTTCCCTGCTGTTAATAAGTACTGCATAAGCTGAAGAGGGAACAGAAAGCAGGTTTTCAGTCTCTGTATCAGAGTTAGTTCTCTCTATAGGCTGCCCTCAAACGTCCAAGGTGCTGTGGAATGAGGGTGTTTTGATGAACGGAGCAGAGAGAAGGTACAGTTCATCATCTTCCTGTTGAAAGTGCACCCCCTCCCTCCATAGGTCGCTCTCCTCCGCAGTGAGCTGTCATACGGGGGGCAGGTAGAGTTACCGCAGTTTGTCGAGCCTCGGGACCCTTACGACCCCCTGGCCAGCGCTTTCGCATCCACGCCGTGGCGGCAACGCACCTCCTGCGCACAGTTTGCCATGATGTATCGCTCCTGCAAGGCCTAACAGACTGGAACACAAATATAGTGAACTTTGAGCCCTCCTCGAGAACAGGAGAGAGGCTGTCCAGGTGTCATGCATTCCTCTCAGTAATTGGCCCTGGTATCTCTCCAAAACATCCTCACGTGAAGCTTTCACTCTATCTTTTCATTTTCTGAGCACAGGTCTGTCTGTCATGCTGTCATTACTCTCCAGCACTCTCTTTGTCTGGTTTGTTTTCTCTTTTATTAACTGTAGGTGATGGCGCTCTCGTTCTAGCCGGAACGAATGACTTTAAAGTCTGGTTTTGAGTCAGAAGTCTGTCTCTCTCTCCTGTCTCAGAGAGCTCCACGCTCCGAAGCCCTGAAAAGGCCTGTTTGGCAGAGTCTCTGCACTGTTGCAGATTAGGTATCTTCAGTCAAGGCCAGCAGACAGGAAGTCCATTCTCCAGTTACCTGAGTGCAGACATGAAGCTCGCTTCGCTGTACTTTTTAACGAGCGCAGAGGAACTGTAAAGGCTGCTGATGATGGAGGGCATTGAAGAGGGTGTGATATGGTAACTTCCTACTGTACAGATATGTGTTGCTTCCACTGGTCCAGGGTCACAGGAGGAGTTTATTAAGCTTCTCAAGGAGACTGTTGTTCTAAAGGCCTGACGGATGACTTAATAGGCCTGTGTGTGTGTGTGTGTGTGTGTGTGTGTGTGTGTGTGTGCACATGCATATATACTAGGGCTGGACAATAAATCGGGTTGCGGCTGATGTTTGGCAGCTGTTTGTTCATGACCGCATCAGGTATGATTCTTGGAAAACAAAAGGAGCGAGCTCATCTGTTCGACCCATGGCGGCAGTTATTCTTATTGCACTTAAAATTATCGCGGTTCAATTTATCGTCCAGCCCTCATACACACCTCTACAGATACATGTCCCTGTGAGCATGTGTGTGTTAAAGCAGTATTCAACGGCCTTCAAGTTGGAGGCAACACTGCATGGGACTGTCGGGCTTATTGGAGAGACCCACTGCCCTTTGATGGGAGTCAGAGAGTACATAGAAATTTCTGGAATCTATTGTTTCCACCTCATGAGTGTAAACGTGGAGGTTAAGAGCGCCGCTGCGGTGAGGTTGTGTTCCCAGCACGTCGCCTCTGATGTGATGTCAGCAGGGGTCAGCACAGGTGCGGTCGGTCGCAGGTCAGCCCTTTCTCAGATGCTGCAGGATGCCCACAGTCCTTTCATCTGTGTTTCTCATTAATGAGCTCTGATGCATTGTGGGATTGGGATCGGTGGTAAACATACTTAAGTTACTGTGTTACACTAGCTCTGCATACAGTACATGACAAGAAATTGATTCCTGCATGAAAAAGGACCAATTTTCAGCATGTTTAACTGGAGTATAAAGCTCAGGCTTAAACTGTTAGACCACAGAAAGGCATCAGAATTCCAGCAGCTTAGCCCTGGACCTCACAAACGGACGTGTTCCAGTTCAGCTTCCATGGTTTAGCCGTTTAAATCTGAGGTTTATCCTTCATGTCAGAATCACCCAAAGTGTTTTAAATGATGTTAAGGACAATCTAAACTCAACTCTCACTTATAAATGAATCCCATAAAGAATATAGGAGAATTTGAAATAAACCATTGATATACAAAGATATCAGTAGACATTTGATGGGATTTTTTAAAAATCTTATGGCCCCCTTTGCATGGATGGGACTGAGGAATTTGAACACAAATAAAAGTTATTTGCTGCAATTTAATACTGGATCATTCGGAACTCTAGCTGGATGGGCCAGTTAGCAACTCAAATCTATTCCATCTCACTGAAGCATTATGCCGTGATCGGAACAAGCAGAACCTCATGGTAGCAGTAGCACGGCGCTAGCGCTGTGGTTTCGTTGCGACCCCGTGACTGCCTGGAGGCCGAAAGGAGAGAGGAGCCCTGGCTGATGCGAGCATCGGTGTAAGCGAAGGCCGGGAGCGCTGACGTAGGGACTGCGCTAACAAACACCACGTCTCACTTTCCCCTCTCCTCTCCCCCGGGATCGGCCGCTAACGCTGCGCCGCGACGCTCGCTAAAAATACCCCGGTCCCAGCAGAGCCTCCCCGGGGCCTGAATGAGATCTCCTGTTTCGCCAGCGAGACACCACTCACTGAGCGCGTGCAGTGGGTCCCCCCCCCCCGCCCTCTACACCTCTTCTACACCCCCTACACCCCCCCACCCCCCGTCCACTACATCACTTCTACACCCACTACACCCCGCCCCCCATCCACTAAATCACTTCTACACCCACTACACCCCACCCCCATCCACTACATCACTTCTACACCCACTACACCCCCCCCGTCCACTACATCACTTCTACACCACTACACCCCCCCGTCCACTACATCACTTCTACACCCAATACACCCCGCCCCCATCCACTAAATCACTTCTACCCACCCCCCCCCCCCATCCACTACATCACTTCTACACCCACTACACCCTGCCCCCGTCCACTACATCACTTCTACACCCACTACACCCCGTCCCTGTCCACTATATCACTTCTACACCCACTACACCCCCACCCTCCATCCACTGCATCACTTCTACACCCACTACACCCACTCCCCTGTCCACAATATCACTTCTACACCCACTACACCCCACCACCCATCCACTACATCACTTCTACACCCACTACACTCCACTCCCCGTCCACTATATCACTTCTACCCACCCCCCCCTCCGTCCCACTACATCACTTCTACACCCTCCCCCCCCCCCCCGTCCACTACATCACTTCTACACCCACTACACCCCGCCCCCATCCACTACATCACTTCTACACCCACTACACCCCCCCCCGTCCACTACATCACTTCTACACCCACTACACTCACCCCCATCCACTACATCACTTCTACCCCTACACCCCACCCCCCATCCACTACATCACTTCTACCCCACCACCCCCCATCCACTACATCACTTCTACACCCACTACACCCCCCCCTGTCCACTATATCACTTCTACACCCACTACACCCCCACCCTCCATCCACTGCATCACCTCTACACCCCACCCTCCCCTGTCCACAATATCACTTCTACACCCACTACACCCCACCACCCATCCACTACATCACTTCTACACCCACTACACCCCACTCCCCGTCCACTATATCACTTCTACACCCACTACACCCCCCACCCCCGTCCACTACATCACTTCTACACCCACTACACCCCACCCCCCGTCCACTACATCACTTCTACACCCACTACACCCCCCCCCATCCACTACATCACTTCTACACCCACTACACCCCGCCCCGTCCACTACATCACTTCTACACCCACTACACCCCACCCCCATCCACTACATCACTTCTACACCCACTACACCCCACCCCCATCCACTACATCACTTCTACACCCACTACACCCTGCCCCCCGTCCACTACATCACTTCTACACCCACTACACCCCGTCCCCTGTCCACTATATCACTTCTACACCCACTACACCCCACCCTCCATCCACTGCATCACTTCTACACCCACTACACCCACTCCCCTGTCCACAATATCACTTCTACACCCACTACACCCCACCACCCATCCACTACATCACTTCTACACCCACTACACCCCACCCCCGTCCACTATATCACTTCTACACCCACTACACCCCCCCCCTCCGTCCACTACATCACTTCTACACCCACTACACCCACTCCCCGTCCACTACATCACTTCTACACCCACTACACCCACCCCCATCCCACATCCTTCTACTTCCACACCCCCTTGCCCGTCCACTACATCACTTCTACACCACTACACTCACCCCCCATCCACTACATCCCACCCACTACACCCCCCCCCATCCACTACATCACTTCTACACCCACTACACCCCGCCCCCCATCCACTACATCACTTCTACACCCACTACACCCACCCCCCATCCACTAAATCACTTCTACACCCACTACACCCCACCCCGTCCACTACATCACTTCTACACCCACTACCCCACCCCCGTCCACTACATCACTTCTACACCCACTACACCCCCCCCGTCCACTACATCACTTCTACACCCACCCCCACCTCACCCCACCCCCGTCCACTACATCACTTCTACCCCACTACCCCCCCACCCCCATCCCCCCCCCACCACTACATCACTTCTACACCCACTACACCCCACCCCCCATCCACTACATCACTTCTACACCCACTACACCCCACCCCCATCCACTACATCACTTCTACACCCCATCCACACCCCTACCCCTACACCCACTACATCACTTCTACACCCACTACACCCCGCCCCCGTCCACTACATCACTTCTACACCCACTACACCCCACCCCCCATCCACTGCATCACTTCTACACCCACTGTCTCAGCCTTTTCTATCCTCTACACCCTGTTAGCCAGATTAACCCACAGTACATCCTCTAAACCTCCATATTCTCCTACATCACTATCTTCTACACCCTCTACACCTCATTACGCACCCCACCATACTCCTTTATTACTATCTTCTGCACCCACTACACCCCACTCCCTCTCTGTACATCATTTATATGCATATTGCCACCTCCTTTTCTTTCATCTTTCACACCTTCTAAATCACATTATTCACCTTGTGGTAAATTCTCAAACCCTCCATCATCTTCTCAGTTTATAGCTTCTACACCCTCTAAACACTGTCACATACCCTACAGCGCATCTTTAATTATGTACCACATTGCTATCATTTACATCACGTGACCCAAACTACA
The DNA here is from genome assembly GCA_029692085.1 of Gymnothorax javanicus. Lineage (NCBI taxonomy): Eukaryota > Metazoa > Chordata > Actinopteri > Anguilliformes > Muraenidae > Gymnothorax > Gymnothorax javanicus. The sequence goes on along the minus strand of CM056212.1, from coordinate 19,580,576 downwards.
CACTGTGCATTATCTCAACCATTTTGTGTGCTCCATACCCTTAAAGCCCAATTTTTCTGCACCCCTAAACAACCCTGTGAAACCCCACCTACTGTATCTCCACCTTCTCCACCCCCTCTACACCCTCTCCCCTGAGTCCTCTAAACAGACTACAAGTTACTACAACAGAACGCCCTAAACTCACACCTACTTCACTCCAACCTCCCTAACCCCCTCCCTCTGTATCTCTACCCCCGCTGCACCTCTAAAGCCCCAGCTTCTGCTCCATCGACTTCAGTCTTCTCTGCGCTGCTGAGTTCAACAACCAAACTCAAACTCGCACACTGCTGAATTTACTGTCAAACGCACTCATGCACATTACACTCATGCACATTCACTCGTGCTCAGACCCCCGCATTAATGTGCGGGAACACACAGCGTGTGGGGGGTTGTGTATGAGGAAAGAGGGGGAGAGAGGGACACACAATGAAAAGGAAAAAAGAATGTAATGGTACCTTAGCTGAGAAAAACCATACCGAGAGATCTGTCATCTCCTGGCGTGCTGCACACATGGTCTCTCTCTCTCTCTCTCTCTCTCTCTCTCTCTCCCCGGCTGCCCTCCCTCCCTCCCTCCCCCTGTATCAGTGCTCTCGGTGCTGGAGCGGCAGACAGGATTAGACACTGCCAGCGCTGGTAGGGGAAAGACAGAGCAGCTCGCAGCTCTTAGTGTGAGGAAAAAAGTGGGGTCAGTTAGCAGCAGTCAGGTTGGGTTCCCTCTCTCTCTTGCTCTCTCTCTCTCTCTCTCCCTTTCGCTCTCTCTAATTCTCTCTCTTTCTGTGGTGGAAGTCTCCAGAACCCTCTCCATGCGGGTCTGGTCTGTCCCCCTCTCGTTGCGGGGCAGGAGTTGTGCAGTGGACGCCGGGGTTTAGGGGAGATGTGAGCGCAGGTCTGGAGTCGCCCCTTTCCCCTCCCTGCTGGACGTACCTGCTGCCAAACTGACTCCGGTCGCCCTGTTCCTCCACAGGCTCGGGGCTCCTGGCTCCACCGGACACCACCGGGGACAACTGCTACTTCTTCTTCTCCACTTTTGGCACCTATTTTGGTGAGAACTGGACGGAGGGAAGAATGGACTACTACCTCCTAGGGATTGTGCTGCTGCTGTATGGAGCTTCCCTGTCGGCAGGCTGGGGCTCTCAGGAGCCCAAGAGTAACGTACCGAGACTGAAGCTCTCCTACAAGGGTGAGTCTCCGCTTGTTTGTCTTGGCTGTCTGATAGACTCAACATCTCTGCTTCCACTGTGAAAAACCTGCCATTTAACTGTCCCTTTTTTTTGTTCTTTATTGAATCTTTACAGCATTTTAAGAAGGGTTCAGATGTGTTTCGTATGAGGTGTCTCTGCTGTTTCAGCTGAGCTGTTTCTTTGTGTTATTAGTGGTGATTTATCCAGCATGTGTCAATTGATTGCTTTGGAAAATCAGTGTTGAGTTATCGCTGCTGTGGAGTTCCCGGCTCCTGTGGGTGTAACGTTACTGTGGAGAGACGGTGCTCGCGATCTGTGTCTTGGCACCTTTCTACACTGTGAATGTAAAACCTCAGCCTGTTCAAACTTCTTATCTGTGCATCTCTCTTATTAAAAGCGCACGAGCGCGGCGTAATTCTCAAACTGGAGACGGCGCAAAGCCACAACGCCGAGCCAAAATCTGGCTTTTTCTAAAGTTAGCATGATGCCAAACTTTCATCTTAAACATCACTGAGGGTTTTTGCTTTTAGTTTTTGCCTTCACGGATTTTTAAATAAAGGGTCCTTTCTCTCAGTGCTTATTTCATTTGTTTAGGACCCTGATAAACTTTCCTTTAACTGGTAGTGGATGCAGTGCTTTCAAGGATCAAAGAGGGGTCCGTAGATTTTATGTCTTTACGGCTCTGTGCTGAGCCGGTAGGTATGAATATCAATAGGTTTTGTTTGAGCCTTAACAGCAGTGATTTGTATTAATGAAGTGCTTGAGATCCTGACTCTCACTGTGAGGGTAATAGCTCTTCTCTGTCATGCATTTGCTTTGCTGGTGTCGTGCAGAATAATTTACTCTGTTCTGCTCTGTATATCTTCCTGTTAATGCTGAAGATTTCTGAATCTGATCAGCTCTGCATGTTGTGAGCGCGTGCAGTGTGGTGACAGTGGGTTTTCTGCATGTTATAAGTATAAGTGTTTTCGTAAGCCTGAGCAGGTGGGGGCCGCAGCGCGAGGAGAGGGGAACAGGCTGCAGTGTTTACCGTGTAGATCAGCTCCACATGTTCACGGCTCCTAAATGCTAACGCCGGCGATAACAAACTTCATGCGCTGCGGGGGGATACGCGGGGTTACGGAAAACATTCTGGAGCTCCGGGCGAGGATTCCGCTACTCTGTTGCATCATCACGCGCTCCGCGTTCCGCGAGCCATACGCTTGTTTCAGGCGCCACGGTAACCTCCGTAACCCCTGCCCTTCCAGTGTCCGATCACAGATCTTCAATCTGAAGGCACACGACTCAAAGAACAATTACAGCGACACTACTTCTCAAGTTTGTCACCTGAATATGAACGTACTTCTGATGTATAGTTCAAAAACAAATAGTTTATTGCGACTCTTCGGAAGATTTACTTGCCATTAATTTTCAACCATGTATAAAAGAATATAATTGTTATTATCACAAAACAAGATTTGGGGAGTAGCTTTGATTGAGTGTTGATTGATGCTCTGATTATTCAGAAAGCGAGAGTAAAGCTCTGACACAGGTTGAGTTTACGGTCAGTGTTTGCTGTAAGAGTGAGATCCTTTAGAACGGGAGAATTAGCCGGGGAAGGGGAGGGGGCGTCGGTACTACATAAACAGTGACCTGTGAAAGAGGGGTCGGGACTCGCTCTAACTGCACATGCTGCTGGGCTTCTCTCTGTAAGAAAAACAGGCCTCAGTGAAGCTGTTTGAATGTGTCAGAGCCGAGCGGAGCTGGGCTGGAACAAATGGTCACTGAAGAACAGGGAGCTGTAAATTACAGGGGGGCCAACGAGGAGCCCCACAGGTGTCGGGGCCCCGCAACCGTCCTGAGGTCTCCCAGAGGGGCCCCTCCCACCAAACCCCCCCCGTCCCCCCGCTGCACTGAGGGAGGTGGTGCTCGTGCTCTGCGAAAACCAAATACTAAGTCAACACATCAACAAGTATTTTTGTCATACATTTGGACTTAAATTTCAATTTTTTTTTTTCTTTTTTTGCTCAAAGAGACAAAAAATTCTGCCTCGGGGGTAATTTAATCTGACGCATTTTGCAGGTTGCTAATGGAGTTAGAAAATTTCACTTGTCAGGTGCTCAACAGCTTTAAGACAAGCCAGTATTTTTGACACGGAAGGCGAGAGATAAAATGTAATTCTCGTGCGTGTTAACACAGGAGTGACCCGGAGAGGAACAGACTGAAAGGGCTCTCCTGCAGACGGCTCCTGTCGCGGGTTAGTTTCACGGTCCCAGCCTTGTAATTATTCTGAGTGAACGGCGGGCGGGATTCCCTTCAGACAACTCGTCCCAGTCAGCGCTTCAGAAGAGATTTCCGCACTCCTGTCCGTGTCTGATTCGCATGCGGCTGTGACACGGCTGGGTTCATTCAACCTCGGCCAGCCTTTCAGCTCGGTGCGCTCTGTAATGTCTGTGGAATAACATTTGTGTGTGTGTGTGTGTGTGTGTGTGCGTGTGGTGCATGTGGGTGGGACATGCATCATCCTTTTAGCCTCTGATATATATGTATAGATAGTTAATACGTCGTAATATATATTTATTGTGTATTCATTAAAATGCCTGCATTGCTGGCATTACTGGTGTGTTTAAATCTTATGTTTTGGTCTCTGAATGAGGTACAATACTGAAGCAAAATCAAACACAGAAGCAGAATGAAGCCTTGATGTAAAAGGGAAAGTACACTGTAACCAGCTACATCTACTTTGATTAATGCTCTGACAATGATCAATGTGAATGATGTATATAGCATCACTGCACCTCCTGTCACACCTTCACCGGCCTCTAAAGGTGTTCATTCTGGAGAACACTGACCCCCTGAGGTTAAAGCTTGCATGTGCAAGTCTTTCAGTGTGTCGATAAGCAAGCTCTCTAAAATATTGATCACGATCTTTATTAGGCCATTTTAACAGCATGATAGTTACAATCCACCAAAAATCCACCAATCCACCAATTCTCCAAAAATAAAGGAAAATAGAATCTCTCTGCTCAGGTAGAACTGTAAATAAAACCCATAACTGTATTGCAGTGGCCGTTCAGAGTATATCTCAGAACAGACACTAAACGCTCCATAATCTTAGTGTTGAGTCTCAGGATGACCTGTAATATGTCTGCATTCTCCTCGATGGCTGATTGGACGAATTCCAGCTACAAGGCGGACATGAGTAATTACAAGGTGCGCTCAGTTATAGCAGCTCCAGGACCATGTTTGCCTTCATTTTTCTCATCTGCTTGCGGAGCTGTGCTTAGAAAGCCGCAAACCGCGCTCCATAAGTACAGTTCTCAGCGCTGCTCTGTAAAGCTGGGGTTCATTTCCTCTCATCTAAAACAGGATAATCTCAGGATCGTTTTTAGCGTTCGGTTTAAGGATATAACTCATCCCGGATTGTGGAAGGTCGTGCCTCAGGTTTGGCTTCTAGCAGATTCCAGAATCAGGGCCTCTTCCTTTGTGGGACCAAAGGAAACAAACATTCATCCTGCCATCAAAATACAATAACCATTGCCTCCTAACTAGTGTTTTTCTGGAGTCCACTATTGGTTTGATTATGGGGTCAGTTAAGCAGTCTGACGGTACACCAAGCTTGATTATAGTTGATAGATTTTGACTCCTTTAGTGGAGCATTTGCGTTTAACTTTTGCTACATGCCCATTCTTTATTTTACCCTTCGAGGTGCGAGGTCAGAAGTATGTGATTGGAGAATTCTTCACTGAACATTCTAATGCTGATGTCACAATCAGCACCAGCATCAGGAAGCATCGGAGTTCTAGAACACTGCGAGAAAAGAATTCAAAATTGCTCCCTCAGAACGGTTAAGGATGGAGACATCATGACACAGGTTGAGTTTTACGGTCAGTGTTTGCTGTAAGAAAGTGAGATCCTTTAGAACAGAGAATTAGCCGGGGAAGGGGGGGGGCGTCGTCGGTACATAAACAGTGACCTGTGAAAGAGGGGGTGGACTCGCTCTAACTGCACATGCTGCTGGGCTTCTCTCTGTAAGAAAAACAGGCCTCAGTGAAGCTGTTTGAATGTGTCAGAGCCAGCCGGCTGGGCTGGAACAAAATGGTCACTGAAGAACAGGGAGCTGTAAATTACAGGGGGGCCAACGAGGGGCCCCACAGGTGTCGGGGGCCCCGCAACCCGTCCTGAGGTCTCCCAGGGCCCCTCCCACCAAACCCCCCGTCCCCCGCTGCACTGGGGAGGTGGTGCTCGTGCTCTCACGAAAACCAAATACTAAGTCAACACATCAACAAGTATTTTTGTCATACATTTGGACTTAAATTTCAATTTTTTTTTTTTTTTTTTTGCTCAAAGAGAAAAAAATTCTGCCTCGGGGGTAATTTAATCTGACGCATTTTGGCAGGTTGCTAATGGAGTTAGAAAATTTCACTTGTCAGGTGCTCAACAGCTTTAAGACAAGCCAGTATTTTTTTTTTTTGACACGGAAGGCGAGAGATAAAATGTAATTCTCGTGCGTGTTAACACAGGAGTGACCCGGAGAGAACAGACTGAAAGGGCTCTCCTGCAGGCGGCTCCTGTCGCGGGTTAGTTTCACGTCCCAGCCTTGTAATTATTCTGAGTGAACGGCAGGGGGGGATTCCTTCTGAACAACTCGTCCCAGTCAGCGCTTCAGAAGAGATTTCCGCACTCCTGTCCGTGTCTGATTCGCATGCGGCTGTGACACGGCTGGGTTCATTCAACCTCGGCCAGCCTTTCAGCTCGGTGCGCTCTGTAATGTCTGTGGAATAACATTTGTGTGTGTGTGTGTGTGTGTGTGTGTGTGGTGCATGTGGGTGGGACATGCATCATCCTTTTAGCCTCTGATATATATGTATAGATAGTTAATACGTCGTAATATATATTTATTGTGTATTCATTAAAATGCCTGCATTGCTGGCATTACTGGTGTGTTTGCGTCTTATGTTTTGGTCTCTGAATGAGGTACAATACTGAAGCAAAATCAAACACAGAAGCAGAATGAAGCTTTGATATAAAAGGGAAAGTACACTGTAACCAGCTACATCTACTTTGATTAATGCTCTGACAATGATCAATGTGAATGATGTATATAGCATCACTGCACCTCCTGTCACACCTTCACCGGCCTCTAAAGGTGTTCATTCTGGAGAACACTGACCCCCTGAGGTTAAAGCTTGCATGTGCAAGTCTTTCAGTGTGTCGATAAGCAAGCTCTCTAAAATATTGATCACGATCTTTATTAGGCCATTTTAACAGCATGATAGTTACAATCCACCAAAAATCCACCAATCCACCAATTCTCCAAAATAAAGAAAATAGAATCTCTGCTCAGGTAGAACTGTAAATAAAACCCATAACTGTATTGCAGTGGCCGTTCAGGAGTATATCTCAGAACAGACACTAAACGCTCCATAATCTTAGTGTTGAGTCTCAGGATGACCTGTAATATGTCTGCATTCTCCTCGATGGCTGATTGGACGAATTCCAGCTACAAGGCGGACATGAGTAATTACAAGGTGCGCTCAGTTATAGCAGCTCCAGGACCATGTTTGCCTTCATTTTTCTCATCTGCTTGCGGAGCTGTGCTTAGAAAGCCGCAAACCGCGCTCCATAAGTACAGTTCTCAGCGCTGCTCTGTAAAGCTGGGGGTTCATTTCCTCATCTAAAACAGGATAATCTCAGGATCGTTTTTAGCGTTCGGTTTAAGGATATAACTCATCCCGGATTGTGGAAGGTCGTGCCTCAGGTTTGGCTTCTAGCAGATTCCAGAATCAGGGCCTCTTCCTTTGTGGGACCAAAGGAAACAAACATTCATCCTGCCATCAAAATACAATAACCATTGCCTCCCTAACTAGTGTTTCTCTGGAGTCCACTATTGGTTTGATTATGGGGTCAGTTCGCAGTCTGACGGTACACCAAGCTTGATTATAGTTGATAGATTTTGACTCCTTTAGTGGAGCATTTGCGTTTAACTTTTGCTACATGCCCATTCTTTATTTTACCCTTCGAGGTGTGAGGTCAGAAGTATGTGATTGGAGAATTCTTCACTGAACATTCTAATGCTGATGTCACAATCAGCACCAGCATCAGGAAGCATCGGAGTTCTAGAACACTGCGAGAAAAGAATTCCGAAAACGTACTCCTCAGAACGGTTAAAGGATGGAGACATCATAGGGTATATCACAAACAGAGAGGCTGAATTTCTTTTGTTCATGCAGAGAATTGAATTTACGTAAGAACAAAGATTGTTGCAATGGCTGATTAATAGGTGTTCCGGATTGATAAGTACAGCTACATTTGTGAGGGCGATAAGGGTGAGGGACCTGGCTGTGTGCTCGTGGTCGGCCCGCTCGTGCAGATGACCCATACATAAAGCAGTCTGAATCCCTTCACTGTGCGCTAGTCACCTCTCCGCCCGCAGCTGTGCTGTAATTAGCCTGGATCCTCACTGAGCCCCTGTAAGCCGTCTAACATCTCGCTTCCACCGCGGCTGAGAACAGATGGGTGTTTTTAGGGAGGGGTGTTCGGCTGGGATCTGTGTTTAGCCCCAGGACTGGCCCTGCCAGGCCCACCCTACCTTACCAAGCCTGGTTAGACCATCTACCACCTCTTCCAAACTACCGCGCATCCCGCCATTCACACCATCTGCTCTGCTGCAGCCATCCATGGGGGCTGTAGACCCTGATGTTTGGGATTTAGCTTTTCTGCTCAAGGGTCGATGAAGGTGGAACGGGCCGTCATATGTTTATCACATGACATGGTAGTTTTCATTCATCCCAGGGCATTACATAATTTTGATATTACCCAAGGTGCATCACTTTCACAAAAATTTCAAAGGCTGAGAGTGCGGGAAAAAAAATCGCCCCACATTACGTTATGCTGTCAATATTTAGGCAAACCGAATACCATGTGAAACATTAGTGAAATTGGTATGGCTTTGTGCCGTAGTCAGCTAGCTAAGTGCCACTTTCATAGCTAATTTAATGTTAGTTAGCTATGACATAATTCCATAAACATCATGTAACATTAGTTTGTAAGCTAGCTATTCAGTTGACTGTGAATTTAGGAACTGTTGCTAGATCAAATGTGAATGGCTGTGATTCACTGACTCAGTAACAGAGTGATGGAATTTGCTTAATGCTAATATATAATGGGAATTACTATCAGTCAAAAAAGAAACTTCACACTCGTTTGGAGGTCGATAAGTTGAACATACAAGAAAAGTGGTTTTAAATAATGATTCAATTCCATTCTGTACCCATTAAGGACGGTGTACCATAAAAATCATGTTCATAATGTAACCAGTTCCACCGGAAATGCTTCGAAAATGAAAGAGAGTAAAAATGCTAAGTTACAACTTGATGAAAGCATGTCAATAAGCGCGTATGCCCTCCATGGCGTTCACAACTGCGACGCAACGTCTCCTCATGGATTGAATGATGCGTCTGAACACAGCTTGGGGGATGCGTCGCCATAATTGAACCAACATGGCACCAAGTTCCTGCAAATTCTGCGGAGGGTTCCTTACTTGACGGAGTCTTCTGCCCAACACATCCCATACATGTTCTATGGGATTAAGGTCGGGAGACCTTGAGGCCACTCCATGACATTGATGCCAGCATTCTAAGAAAATTCCGTGTTAAATTGGCCGTATGAGGTCTGGCATTATCGTGTTGGAATGTCAGACCTGGGCCATGAGCTGCCATGAATGGCAAAAGCTCTGTATCCTGCAGCAGTTAGGTTTCCTTGAACGACCATCCAGTCGAACGGGCAGGACCATTAAAGGCACCCCAAACCATAACACTACTGCCCCCCAAAACGGTCCACTTCCTGCACACAACACTGGGCGTTGCGTTCACCGCGTCTCCTCCAAACTCTAACTCTCTCATCAGCGAAGTGCAAAGTGAATCTGGATTCGTCACTAAAACGACCCTATTCCAATCACGCTGAGTCCATCTCAGATGTCGTTGTGCCCAGAAAGCCGTTGGCGTCGTTGTAACTGGGTTAAAATTGGTCCACGATATGGCCGACATGCATGGAGACGAGCAGTGCGCGGGCGATTACGTATGGTTTGGGCAGTCACCACGACCTCCAAACAATTCATTCCCAGCGGACGTTGCAGTGAGAAATCGATTACACAAATGGCGAAGACTGTTTGTCGGTCTTCTGCTTGTGTCGTCACCGCGGGTCTACCGATCCGCAGGTCGGTCTGCTGTGGTGCCAGTTTGTTGGTTTGATTATGACGTGTCCGAAGTAGTTGATAGATTTTGACTCCTTTAGTGGAGCATTTGCGTTTAACTTTTGCTACATGTTCTTTATTTTACCCTTTAGTGCGGGTCAGAAGTATGATTGGAGAATTCTTCACTGAACATTCTAATGCTGATGTCTAATCAGCACCAGCATCAGGAAGCATCGGAGTTCTAGAACACTGCGAGAAAAGCCTCAGAACAATTAAAGGATGGAGACGGGTCCACAAACAGAGAGGCTGAATTTCTTTTGTTCATGGAGAATTGAATTCTGTAAGAACAAAAGATTGTTGCAATGGCTGATTAATAGGTGTTCCTTGATAAGTACAGCTACATTTGTGAGAGGCAAAGGGTGAGGACCTGGCTGTAAGAACTTGTTTTTCGTGCAGATGTCCATACATAAAGCAGTCTGAATCCCTTCACTAGTCACCTCTCCGCCCGCATGTGCTGTCAGTGGATCCTCACTGAGCCTGTAAGCACGTGTCTGCTCAAACAGATGGGGTGTGTTTTAGGGAGGGTGTTCGGCTGGGATCTGTGTTTACCCAGGACTGGCCCTGCCAAACGTGCCTTTTCTACCACCTCTTCCAAACTACCGATCCGTTCATCTGCTCTGCTGCAGCCATCCATGGGGGCTGTGACTGATGCTTTTTTCTGTCAAGCATGTCAGGCCGTCATATGTTTATCACATGACTGTGTTTTCATTCATCCCAGTTACATAATTTTGATGTGCATCACTTTCACAAAAATTTCAAAAGGCTGACAAAAAAAATCGCCCCCATTTGTTATGCTGTCAATATTTAGGCAAACTAATAATAAACATAAAATAATATAGCTCCTTGTAATTTAATGTTTTAGTGATAACATAATTCCATAAACATCATGTAACATTAGTTTATAAGCTAGCTATTCAGTTGACTGTGAATTTAGGAACTGTTGCTTCAAATTTTTTTCACTGACTGAACAGTATGGAATTTGCTTAATGCTAATATATAATGGGAATTACTATTATGCTAATGGAATTATGTTTTTTATATATATATATATGTATTTTTTTTAATTAAATTCTTGGATTCAGTTCTGTAATAAATATAACTTTATGAAACTCGTTGAGTAATTTTTGTATTTGTTTCTCGCTCGCAATCAGAGCCTAGTCTCAGCAAATTTTCCTGCTGATTTTACGCAGATGATGATTATAACTTGATTACTGCATGCAGTAGGGCAGGGGCACTATTTAACACTTGAGGTAAGCTTTTAATATATGGGAATAGCAGAAATATGAGGGTTTGGCTTTGGTTTGAATGTAAAGGGGGGTTCTGAGATGGTACCAGTATCTTTATTGGTCTGCTGGAGTTACAGCTCATACATCAGTCATGTATTTAGTATGGACAGTACTGGGTTTGGACTCTGTAGGGATGCACCCGTCTGACTCACCACTGCCTGGCCCAGTGAATGCAGCCTCCGGTTTGCAGCGGTACTGTAAATCTCTCCAAACTCAGCGCTCTGAGCGCTGGCCAGTGTGGTTTGGGTGGCGTTTGGAGGAAGTGTGTGAATCTCCAGGCGCCAGGAAGCCTGTGTTGGGAGCTGTACTGCAGAGGGCTGCAGTGGGGAGGACTTACAGTCGAGGACTATTCTCTTACATCAGCTGAGCAGCCCCTCTTGCTCATGGTTCCTCTAGCTATTGATGTTAATTTGCAATGGTATTTTCTCTTACTGGGATACTAACAGCATAGGAGTTTCAGGTGTTTTATGTATGTGTTTATCACAGTTATCAGGACACATACAAGGTAGTATAGTATTGGCATAGTTATTCATTCAGCATGGCAGCATAAGTCTACTATTGTTATGAGTACACATTGAGTATGGTGGAATAGGTATACTAGTGTTGCACATATAGATTCAGCATGGTAGCATAAGTATACTCTTGTTTTAAGTGAACATTCAGCATGGTTGCATAGGTATGCTCTTTAATGCCCATTTAGCATGGTAACATAAGTATACTATTGTTATGAAGTATGCATTCAGCAAGGTTGCATAAGTAAACTATTGTTATGAGTATGTATTCAGCATGGTAGCATAAGTAAACTGTCATAATGAGTGTCCATTCAGCAAAGCAGCAAAAGTGTACTATTGTTATAAGTATAAATTTAGCTGGGTAGCATAAGTGTACTATTGTCAATAGTTTTACAATTTACAATTTACAATTTTTCTTGTAACATATCATGAGTGGCGAGAACAGGCCGTTCAGCCCAACTAGGCTCACCAGTGCCAGTCACGAGTGCAAGTTGAGTTTGGAAAACATTGAAGTCTTCAGCCAGCCATTGAATCTATGGTGTGGACCTAACAGTGGGATAAACCATGGCGTAACACAAACACGCTCCTGAAGCACTCAGAGATATCTAATGGAAAAATTCTTTCTCAAAGGGCTTTGTCCCGGCCCATCAGTTCTGTTTGCGGGATTATATGAGTTATTCTCTTCTGCTGTTGAGCAAAAAGAGCGAAATCCTCATGAGAAAATTGTGTTACCTACTGGCAGCATGTGATGGGTGTTGGAGAATGAAGGCTAATGGCATGTAAACTCTGAAACGTGGGGATAAAACACTGTTACTGATTGTGAATATGCTAAGAGGCAGGCTTTGGCTCATTTCACCTCCCTGTACCATATAAAACACAATCAGAGAGTTGGGTTATAGTGTTTTTTCTTCTGGTGAACTGTTCCACACACCCATTTAATCTCACATATTCGTTATAATGGAAATCTGCACTCCGAGTGAGAGGAACAGGTAGAGGTAGGAACTGAGTTAGAGAAACAAAAGAGAAGGATTAGGATAGTGAAAAAGAGGGAGAGTCAGATGGAGATGAAGAGGACAAGATGACTGATGAAGAACTACAGAGAGAGAGAGAGAGAGAGAGAGACTCGTATCAGGAGTGGCAGTCTGTCAGAGAGCCTGTGATTCGTCAGGGCTGGCAGATGTGCCTCTCTCTGCACCTCGTCACCACGGTTACGTAAACAGCTGTGCGGCGGTGCGGCCCATCCGTTATCATTACCCCCCCTCCCCGAAACGTCAGGACAATAGAACCAGGTCTCCGTCTCCCATTTACAGTGATTTATGGCCACCCCCTCTCTGCTAAACATTGTGTGTCTGATTTGCGCTTTCAGATCGCCACACGCTATAGATACTTTATTAACCCTCGGAGGGAAAGCTGCTTTCCTTCAGAACTGTGACGCTGGGGCAATGAAGTCATAAAATCACTTAAATTACACAGGCGTTCGAGAAAGGAAACAGGCGACCGTCACTAGCACCAAGAAGGCTAGTTTTTTTACCCCCTCCACTAACATTACAAGACCTGAGCGATGTTTAAAACTGCTCCTGTGGTTGACCAGTGATGTTCAGTGGAGAGGGCCTGTAATTAGCTGGTTCGCTTCACTGTATTTAAAGGAGGAAGAAAACTCAATTCTGCACAGTGAGTCAGGAATACTGTGCTATAGAGAGATATGTAAATGTCTGCATGGATTAGTATGTGGCATACGCTTCTGTGAGGAGTTGCTGCATCCCAATGTATGGCTGAGAATGGCTTTAACCATGATGCACTGGGGCTATGGTGGGTGGTGTCTTCTTTGGCTGTGTCTTGAGACCTGAGACATCCTCCAGAGCACGTTTCATGTTTCTGTTTTTCTGACTTTTCGTCTTGTTTGCCGGCGACCGAAGCTGGAGAGGAGATGCTGGCGAGCTGCTCTCTCAGGTAAAATGGTTCTTGAGGAAACCCTGTGATTTTATTGGCCAGGGATTATCAAATCGATCTGAGGTCCGATAACTGCTGATCTTCCTCTTTACCTTGAGCTGGGATTCAACGGTAAAGACAGTCTGGAACCCTTAATTGTTCTGATAATTAGTGAATCACCTGGGAGAGAAGAAATCCAGGGCTGGATTAGGATTTGAAGCCCAGATTTGGAGATCCCTGCGATTGGAGATTCTAGTACATTATTAGTGTCATTTGTTGGGATAATGTTACTCTGTCTGGGAGCTTTCACAGAATGGATCCTGTGCGGAGACAAGCCAATAAACACATACGGTGTGTGTTAGAGAGGAAGACCGTGTTCCTGGGGTTTATCCAGGGTGTGCTGGTGTATGACGAATACAAACGTTCACCTTTAGACCTGAAGGGAGAGAGTAGAAGCTGACCTAGTCCCTTGACTGAGGCTTGCTCTGTTGAGCGAGACGATTTGCAGAAGAGTTTGCTGGAACCGCACTGCACCATTTAATGAGTGCAATGATGTGTAACCATCTTCTGCTGAGGCCGGCTTGATTCCTGTTCGAGATTCTCATGTTTAAAGATAAGAGGATTCAGGTATTTGATTTTGTCGGAGCTCTTTATTGTAGTTTCCTCACACATGTATAATGTACTCAATGGAACTGGTAATATTCCAGAAGAAGTAAATATCACTAAAGAAATTCTGTGAAAACCGCCTTCACCATTGGAAGACAAGAACCAATTCTAAATTGTTTTTAAGGGATTTTGTACTCTTCCCTCTTACATTTTTCTCATGATGAAATAGCATTTTTGCAGTGTTTCACGAGTCTTTATACTGATATTTTGTGTTATCGGCTTCAAACAAGCACTTCTGAAACAGATTTGTGATCTGTTTGGTCTCAGCATAACATCAGAACATTCAGACAAACAGTCATTAATGAAAACCTTCATAATTAAATGTGGATTTATCAAATTTCACTCCGCAGTTCTTGGAAGACGCGTACATTCCCAAACCGTTCCACGTAAAACTTGATTATTTGTTTGATTAGTTTATTTAATGAGTCCAGCATGTTTTTGCGTGTGGACTGGTGTTTAATTTCAGTCGACGTTTGGACGAGTGTTGGACTGCGCTGTTCCAGTCTAACAGAACAGAGTGCTCCAAATTAAACTTCCAGAGATATCCCAGCTTCGCAGAAAATGTTCTCGCTGCGTTACCAAAATGTTTTTTAAATGTTTTGTCATAGCTCCGGCACTACAGCAGGAATGTTTGTGTGCATTTTTTGTTTACCCTAAGATGCCCTGCCAATCACAGAGAAGTCTTGTGGTGCCCACAGGTTTGAATACAGCAGCTGCATTTGATGTGCCCATATCCACCTTATTCCTGAGGGCGGTACTGTAGATATTATCATGGGCGCAACTTCCGGCGGAAGTAGCTGTTAGCGAGTGGCTGGTCAGTGACAGCAGTGATTAATTCGAAAATAATTAAGTTAACTTTGCGATTATAGCTCGTTTTTTCAACAAATTCACTTGCTTTTCTTAAAATGTTCTTCGGAGCTCCGGCACCTGTTGTGCTGTTCGAGGCTGTGCCAACAACCAGAGGAAGCTAAATTTATGGCTTGATCAACAGTGTTTTGAACACGCACCCAGAACATAGGGGATTGTCCTTGTGTTCAGCAAAACGGTTTCCATCGCCTACCTACAGAAGAGGAAGCCAGAATGTGGCCGAAAAACCTCACTTTGAATAGTCCCCCGAAAACATTAGGTGCTCATTTTATTATGTCGACAAGCAGCGATTCCTACTTTATGGCTAGGCTCAGACAGACCGCCGCAGAGGAGACGCCGGGTCCTCAGAAGCATTTTGACAGCAGTGCCAGGAGAGCACAAGGTATGATTTCACGTGCAGGGTGGAGAGAAGATTGTTATATTCATCCGGTAATGCCAGTCAGTGTAACTTACGTTTCATCCTGTACAGTTTAAGATGAGGCAGGAGAAGTAGCAATAGTCTACGGCAATATGAAAACAGCCAACTCTGTTTCAAACAATAGTCTTGCACTCCAAACCTCAATTCACTAAAATTAAAAGTATGCGCAAAATGGACTCTGTGTTTTACATGTTACAGTATTGGATTAGCAAGCGGCTTCATACTGTATAATGTAGTTGGCTGGAGTAGCACTACTTTGCCTCATGTACTGTCAGATGGCTTAATTTACTCTGCATAACAATCCATTACATTTCATATGTAGAGCAATATTTACCTCTGAAATATAGTGTTTCCTTCATAAATATTGTCAGAAAGTATATCTGCTTTAAGGTACGTAAGATCGTGTCCTACCTCCTTTAACGAAACGCGACCAACCTTGTTGCTGTAGAAGCACTGCATACGATTCGGAGCTTTTTTTAGATTGTTCATAGCTTTGCAGTCTGTGGCAATGGAGTCGTTAATGTAGGCAAATGCGCTAGTGTTCGTTATCTGTGGCCACTGCTTCAGGTCGTTCTCCCATTCCTCGATAGTAGAAGGCAGCGGTACTGTAACGTTATCCTGTCTGAGGGGTAAAACGTGATGTTCCCTCGTATATTATTTACCGATTGCTTAAAAAAAAAAGATTAGTGTTAGCCGTTACCATGGTAAACTGTTCAGTGACTGGATGGAGCAGAAGTTGCACCCATAAATCATGCAAGGGGTCACGGGACGTGGGAATAAGGTTGATAAGTCCATAGGTTTTATGGGGTTAAAGAGTAACCACTGGCTGGTGTGGTCATCTCATCTTTAGGCACTTCTGCCAGGGCTTCTGGAATCATCCGTGTGAGGAGTCGGCCTGTAAAAACCTGGCTTAAACACCCTACCCCCTCCTCTAGACCCTCTCAATTACCTTTTGTTTGAGTCTGTTTCTCCTGACTTCTTTAAAGAGCCCCGCTGACAATCAAAGGCAGCCTGTGGACCAATCACCCTCTTTTAATCCTTTTCCATCAGGCAGAATTTCTCAGAAGCAGGTCTGTGATGTAATGCATCAGGGGCCACCGATCCAGGCACGTTTTTAAAAGGAATCCAGCTGATTTCAGTCACGAGCCACTCTGTAAATATTTGGGTTCTTACCATTTCTGACTAAAATTTCACTTCCCTGATGCTGGGTCACTCGGTTGCGGCTTTTGTTACATTTGCAGTTTCTAATCCAGATGGATGCTTATTGGAACAAATGAGGTTTTACCAAACCTGGTCATTCTGAGCTGTTAATGTACCGTAATTATGGTTTTCATGTTTTTACAGGATCATTTTCCCTCGTAAGCCACAGTGTGTCAGAAATAGCCCTTCATTACATGAGGAATAAAAGTCAGATTTTCACATCGTACCATATTAGCCCGCGTAAATGGAGCAGCATTATTCATCTGCTCTAATCGCTGAAAGTGTGAACTCCTGGCCATTAGAACTAGCATTTTGATGACTAGTGCAGTGCCTGTTAATCCAAACAAGTTGAACTGGAACAGGCCAAATACTTGGCTTCCAGTTTTGCTGCTTGCAGGTCACTCAAGATTTCTTGAGAACTGCACAGTCAAACAACTTCACACTCAATACTGCACTTCATTGGGTCCTCAGAAATTAACCCACCAAGTTTCAAGTCAATCGAATGAACGGTTGTCAAAAAAATCAAAGGACTTACAGAATGAGAGATTCCTCCCTATATAGTCAGATACTGTGGAAATAGAACACAAACTAAGTGACCGTTACAAAGCCATCAGCATTGTGCTAGCATGGGGCTACTGGGAGTGCAATTAGGGTTGGAATGAAAACCTACATACACTTTTAATCACGTCTGCAAATCTGTGTGCTAAAGCACAGTATTCCAGCAATGCATAACTGTTTTCTACACATTGTTGATTATCTGTGGGAATGTTTATTATTTTGGTTATGGTGTATGGTTCCTGCAATAAGTGTCCCTTCTCTTGCCTCTGCATGTTCATCCTTTGCTCCACTAAACTTTTCCAAACTTCGCTCATCTACTTCCTGCTTGCACTTTGAGCTCATTTACAGAAAACATTAAAAAAAACAAACCATTGATGTGATGGAGGCTTTTTTGAAGAATACTGTATTTTTGGGCAATTCAGAAAGGATACAGTATGTGTATCCATCTTGTGAGAATATCACAGTGTAAGAACTTTTAGGTTCAGTTTTGCAGGTGTAGTTTAGGCCTGGTCCTGGGCCAAATCCTGTCCTGAAGGGAGATTCTTCAGGCAGGCCTCAGTTTAGTCCTGGACTAAGCTTAATCTACATCTCAGCAACTGGCCCTGCATGAATGGCATTAGCTCAAAAAATGCCAGTGAGGACATCTTCATGAGACGGATGTGGTAATATGTGATGTATTGTCATGTGACTGTCTTTGCTGGAGTCTACGATGTGTGTGTATACACGTGAGAGCCCCTTCTGTGTTTAGGTATCAGCTAAACTGCTCTTTTCCCGATGCCTAGTGAACCAGTGGTTTGGTGTTGGACGTTATTCAGTGTTTTCCTGATGGGGGGCTTCTGCTGGGCTTTCTCCTGAGCGCTGACACACAAACACACTTCTGCCCCACGCACATTAGTCTCTGCTGAAAAATTCATCAGGCTCTCCACTGTCTGTTGAGAGAGAGAGAGGAAAGGAATGATGGAGAGAGACTTAGACACGTACATGTGCTCGTCTTCAACCCCCTGCAGCAGATGGCCAACGTTTGCTGGATTCTGGAAGATTAACTGGAATGTGTTAATGGGGACTGGCTGTTTCAAAGTGATCTTTCAGTGCAAACTAATGCAAGCCAGAAAGCCGCTTCTGCCATAACTACAGCATCGAGCTGCACAATGCTAATCCAAGTGTAGCCATTTTCAAGCTCCTAAAAGCAGCTGTATTCCTGCCTTAACTCGAACACTTAGCACTGTCCCATTACTAACCCTATCAATCACCATCACTTAACTCTATCACCCCGAGGACTTCATTCTAGTCAAAGGAGATATCTTCCGATTTTACTATATTAATTTTCTGTGCTTGGATTTATTGACTGTCAGAGTGGGTTGCGGTGGGTAATTGGTGTGGCACGCTACACCAAGGTTAATCTAAGAGTGCCGTCATACTATATATATATATATATATATATATATATATATCTCATTATTCATACCCATGGTACAGTTACAGCAAAGGAAAAAAAAGAAAAACACTCACCACACATGCACTAACAGTAACCCTAAACACACACACATGCACAAACACACACAGCAAGCAGATGGAGATCTCTCATGCATCCCAGTGCCTTTGAACACAGCAAAGAAAGTAAAGGAACCTCACCCCAGGTCACTGGTGAATCTTTGTTGGCTAAAATCATGAATGAAATGAGTTTTTTGAAAGGTATTGAAATGTGGCATATCTGGCTGACTTGTTCTCGACAGGCTAATTGGTGCTTAATGAATAACGAGTTTATCTTCCCAATGAAATATGTTGCTCATTACTGAACAATGTAATCTGTGGCTGTTGTGATTCAGAAATGTGGGTGACACATGCAGTCAGGGCTGCCGGACCGCTACAAGATGTTTGGGTGTGAGAGGATGCGTTTCCAGCATCCTGAGCATCATTTATAACAGATGCGGTGTGTAAAGTGACTGATGAGCCCTGCGATTGAGCAATGGGTTATTTTTACAATGCAATAAAGGTACCTCACCTGGTCTCTCCGCACCGGCAGGTCAGGGCCCGCGGTTCGTAAGTCGCTGCTCTGCGTGACGAGGTTTATCACCGCAGTGGAGCTGGAAAGATTTATTTTCATCATTTGGGTGGTTATAAATAAACACATGGAATCCGAGTGCAATGGTGCTGTACGTGTGGAAACTGACGGAGGATCAGTGCTCGCAGATCTGACTTGTTCTCTGTCCATTATCTCGTATTTTGTCGTGCGTGTATCTGTGTGTGAGTGTGTGTGTTAGGGTCTTAACCAGGGTGCATGTGTGTGTGGGTACGCGTGTGTGCATGCATGTGTTTGTGCATGCATACGTGTGTGTTGGTGGGTGTATCTGCGCGTATGTGTGTGAGTGTGTGTGTTAGGGTCTTAACCAGGGTGCATGCGTGCATGGGTGCGCGTGTGTGCATGCATGTGTTTGTGCATGCATACATGTGTATTGGTGGGTGTATCTGCGCGTATGTGTGTGTGTGTGTGGGTGGTTGTTGTGACGGTAAAGTATTCTCTAAGTTGCCGTTATTTTAGTTCAGGATAGAGTTCTGGCTGTTATTTGTGCTGAGTGTGGAAATTCAGTGAGATGGATTCGGCTGTTGTGTTACATTCTCCCTGAGTCACTCTTACACATTTTCCCCATAAATCTCTGCTCCGCTGCTCATTGCACAAAGCCCACGCAAGCCCAGTGCACAGCGGCTATCTCTGTGTGTCTCAGTTCAGCAGTCAGCTCTAAGTTACCACTTTCCCCTCATCTTACTGTGAGCTCTGTGTAAAACCCTGCTGGGTGCTACTTTAATAACGAGACGGTGATTGTACCCGGCAGTTGTTTCCAAAAAGATGTTAGTAAAATCGGCCCCTGAGGCAGAAGTCATTTTCGGCGGCGGCAGTGAGCATAAATTCTGACGACGTTCAAGCCCTCAGGTGCGGTCAGCAGTGTGATGCTTGCGCTCGTTTTTAAAGAGGCAGCTGTGAGACTGCAGAGTCCGTGCTGGGCTGTGATGACTGAACCTCCCCGGTCCGAGGCTGACTCGCCCATGCAGGTCTTGGCTCAGGTTGGTAATGCCCGCCTGGCTCTCCCTTGTTTGCTCACCTTGTTGCCATGGTCTCCATTGGTGTCAGTTGCCAGTGTTCATTGTGACATCAGCAGTGATTGTGACATCAGCATTAGAATTCTCAGTTAAGAACATTCTAATCACGTGACCTCAGCCTTAAACAAATGATGTGGCTTTTTCGCAAAGTACCTCCCCTGAACCCTGAGAGCCAATCAGGTGACAGAGACTGACTGTTGTGTGGCAGGCCTGTGTGTCAGCACTGAGCACACGCACAGAGGTACGGGATTTAAACCAGGATACTGCCCCCCCCCCCCCGACTCCTTCTCTAAGCCTCTCTCCTACTGTCCCATCTGTTGTACTTACTGTCCTCCACAGGACTTCAGTAAAGACAAAAATTATTATTTAAAAATATTTCCCTCTGGTCCGCTGGCTACCTTACAATTAAAGTCATAAACATCACCTCCCCCCCAGTGGGGTCTAAGGCATCCCCCTTTTCTTGTTTCTGTAGGGGTATCATTAACGGTGTAACTCATGTGCAAGTAGCATAATGCTCTAGTTACCCTGCTGCTCATAGTAAATTAATACAGTGTATTTTTTTTCTTGCGCAAATTAGCAACATGTATCTTTGCACTGCTAAATGGAACTGGTCTAACATGCTATATCATTGCACAGCTGACTAGGCTTATGCTGACATTGGAACTTAAAGGTTGGTCCTTGGATTGTCTTGGGTCCTAAAGGAATTTCCCAAACTAGTCAAAAGTATTTATATCCACTATGGACCAAACGTAAACACCTACATTTGTTATCGGGGATAAATTCCCCCTACAAGATAATTGTGTGGAACTGGTTTGTACCCAGTGGAATTGTCCTAATTTGGGAATTCATGAATTAAATATAAACAGCCTCCCCGGGCTCTGGGCTGTCATTAAGTTGCCTGAATGAAAATGGGTATCCAGCACATGCGATTGTGTATGAAAGATTTGACTAATTACATGGCTGAGCGCGCTCAGAAGCGTGCCGCGCCTGCCTCGTAATCGCTTTTAAGCTGTTTCACGCCTTGCCTGTCAGCTCCGTGTGGAGTTTGACGGAACGGGCAGACGGTGTTGTGACAATCCGGGGAAGAACGGATTATTTCATGAAGAGCCACTGAAAAGAGTGTCCGCTGTTTCGAATAAAGGGGGCTCGGTTTGATTGGCGTCAGACGGTGCGCATGATAAACTCGGAAGAATGAGGGGATGCGCCCAGTTTTGCTCCGCAATTTGTTCACGGAAAAAACAAGAGGCGGAAAACATGACCCATCCGCATTCAACTTTTGTCTGGCTAAATCAGTGACATCCTGTGAGTTCACTAGCAACGATCACACCGCACCATCAATGAGACGCCTTTAACCGTTTATAGAGGAGAATATGGATGATATTCGAGGGGAACTCTCATAAAGCTCTTCTGTTTTGTCGACTGCAAGTTCAGGAAAGCTACAAAAGGGAATTAGCGGTAGCACGATGAGCCCCCCTAGGGCCCTACGGAAAGGACAGGGAGAGAGAAGGGAGATGCGTAATTCGAAAGCGGGATGGGAGGAATGGGTTAGATGTGTATCTTATAGGAAGTTCCGAATGTACTTCCGTTGATGTGTGGTCCTGCTCCTCGCCTTTAAGGCAATAGTAACGCAGCCTGCTGGAAAGCATTGGGACGGTTGTCATGAGATCCCTCTTTATGTGAGATGTATTGGTGATGCTGGAGAGGGTGTGGTTAGGGGGCCTGATTTGGCAAAATTTTCCCCCTGTCCAAAATTCCTAACCTCTTTCCTGCCTATTGCTTTCTCCTGGCCAACTGGTTTACCCCTCTGTCAAACTCTCTTTTCAGTCAATTTACCCGAAATGTTGAATTCTCAAAGAACACTGTCTTCTGACCTATTTTCAGAGTAAAAAAAATTCTGGGAATGTATATTGGTTACTGAAAAAGAGATACGAGAACCTAAGAAAGCATTTTTCGGCTGAATACGACCTCTCATGACCATTCGCTTTTTCTCCTGATGCAGAGATGTTGGACTCGGCGAATCTCATCACCTTTAACGGCCTGGCGAACAGCTCCAGCTACCACACGTTCCTGCTGGACGAGGAGAGGGGCCGTCTGCTGGTGGGGGCCAAAGATCACGTCTTCTCCTTCAACCTGGTCAACATCAACAATGACGTCATGCAGGTGAGCAGGCCGCAGGCCTCGGACACCGTCTGTAGGCCGGGTGGGGCTTCGGGCCTCCTCGATAAATTAATAGATGGCTGAAGTGATCAGTAATGGAAGAATTTTTAAAGAAAATTTGCATTTTAACCTGGACCTTCCATTTGGACAACAAAACGCAACAAGCAGTGCTCTGTGCTAAGAAGCACATTGATTGGTTGCGAGGCTGTCGTCCAATCAAACCTTTGTAACTAATCAATTTCATGGAGATCAACTTACTTGAAGATTTTCAATCTAAACCCAACAAATACTTCCCTCCATAGCCCGAGATCTGGACTGAGCTGAGTTTAGCAGAACCATGTGTGCCACAAACGAGGATTTAAATGAAAACCGACTGGATGGTCGATCTTCAAAAACAGGGTTGGATGGCCTATCTTAAAACTTTTTAAAGGAGAAAGGCTTGAATCTAAGAGTTAAAAAGCAAAAGGACCTTCGGGCTTTTAAGGGAGATTTTACTGCTCGTTCAGTGTGCATAGCTGAATTAGCGCTAATGTAGAGCTAGAAGGAGAATACTTGTGTGTTAAAACATGCCATGTGTTGTGTGAAGGAGAGGTGGAGGGATCACAAGGCGGGGGAGAGAGAGAGATAGAAAGTGAGAGAGTGGGCCAGACGTCCACTCAAACACAGTTCGTAAAGAGTGGGTCAAAATCACGCTGTGGAATAAATTGCATTGTCTTTGGACTCCACGCCGCTCCCCAATTCTCAAATGCACGGTTTATCCCGAGTCCTCGGGGTGCGCAAAGAACAAAACTTAAAGGCTAAGAGGACAGGACCCTGACAACTGACGAGCCGTCCATCTTGGAGAGATAATACAACTTGTCAAGATACCGAGCCAAAAAAAGAAAAAAGACAGGAAGTGGTCTCCCGCAGGCGAGTAGCCGAGCCGCAGGACGGCAGGACCTGGTCACTCAGGGACCGCGTTCGCACAGAAATGCAGCCGATGAATATTCAGAGGTGCATCTGGCTGTAATCCCTCACAGCTGGAGTAGATAGTGATGCCGTGTATGTCATGCCCTGACCATATATACTCGTCTGAACGAGAATGAGGAAAGTGGAACAATGTGTTGATAAATGACTCAGTGACCTCCCTTACCCAATGTACACGCACGCACGCATGCACTCACGCTCATTTCTCCGATACTGGGTGAGTTCTCTGTTCGCAAGAGAAAACTCCCGACAATGCTTATCGTTTTTCATCATGGAACGCATTTAGAGAGCACTCTGATGGGGGCAAGATTTCTGCCCGATCTGTTGTTACTGCATTGCCTTATTTCATTAAAAGTAAAAAATTATAAGGGGGTTGTATATATATTAGGGAAACATAATCTTCTTAACAGTGAACAGGAAGTGTGAAACTTGCGGGCCATTTTCACAACTTTGATATTTAACCAAATGCATTGTTAGTATTGCGGCGTCTTTATGGCATCTCTCATGATTTGTGGATGTGTCCTGTGAAGTTAAATTAATATCCGAGTTGAAATCGTTTCCTCTTCTGACTGACGCAGATCGCGTGGCCGGCTACTCCTTCGAGGCGGGATGAATGCAAGTGGGCTGGAAAAGACATCTTGGTGAGTCGATAAAAACACTGATTTATGGACTCATGAATGAGCTAATTAATTCGCTGAAAGGATTTTTTTTAAAACGGGACCATAATTGCTTGTGTCTGTAAGGAAAAAGGTTGTAATGAATACATGAATATATAATAATGAATGCGTATCAGGTTCCTGTTGTAAAATATTGCCCCTCCCTCTTATTCTTCTCGACACGCACTCCCTCTAGTATTGTGCATATTGTTAATTTTAACTTCACATACTTATAATATGATGCCCATCTGCATTGGTATAAAGGAAATTTCAGTCTCTCATAACATTGCCCTCTCTTATTTGTTAATCTCAAAAAAAAAAAAAAACTGTTTGCTGAGTCTCCTCATTACCCCCTGGGTCTGTGCATTAGAATCACAGCACGCTCAATGTTCTTTAAAAATTGGGCTCAAAAGTTAGCGCTTAGCTGCGCCTGGCGCCGCGGTGACGCTGAATCTCAATGGCGATAGGCTAGCGCTTTGTCCTGGCTCCTTCGCTGATGTGCGGAGCGGCCCTGCCGTAGCGCGGGATTGGTGATTATTACATGGCTCGGTTCACACGGTCCTGGGGGGGTGGGGGGCCTTAGGCTTGGTGTCTACACTCCTCTCCCAGGGGACCATCTGATTTCACTCTTACAGGGCTCATGCAGAGCCATTACGGCTCTTCTGTTTCCTCTGGGAGGACCAGACACGCTGGTGCACTTTGGCCAAAATTGGTTCTTGTCACTCATTACAATAAGTGCCTGTGGTAATAATGTATATGTAAAGGGTGTGGGAATATACATGTTCAACTGTAGGTCGGATAGAAAACACATGCAGGTCTAAATCTCGGGTCTCTAGCATGCGGATGCTTCCAATTGACAGCCCTTTAAAATGGACGGCAGGACGTGGCCTGACATCTTAACGCAGGACATGCCTGTGCATGAGGTGTACAGGTGTGTCTCATACACTCCAGGCACGTCGTTCCCTCACCCGAAGGGGCTTTTGAGCCCAAAGTGTGTCTCGCAGTCACTCCTCAAACCGCCACGGTCATTTCAGAGTGGGTTAAACTCGGTCCGAGCCTGCCAAGGCAATTGAACGCAGGCATGGTCTCGCTTCCTGTGAGGAACTTGGAGGTAGCTGGAGATCGACTTCAGCACGGATCATAGGACACCCTCTGGAAATGGCTTCCTGTCCATACAGGCTGGATACACTTCAAACAGCGGCGAAACCCGCTGTTAGTGTTCACTGCGCTTCATCCAGGTCATTTATCATTCCTGAATGTGTCTTTTGCAGGGAATAATGTCTCTAAACGCTTACGCAACCTTGCACAAAGTTCCAGATGTATGGGTAGTTATATATGACCATTAAACTGTGTATGTTCACCCTTGATGTCTCCTTAGCAGTTATAGTCCGGAGCTGCGGCTGTAGCAGCATGTGCGTTTAAGAGGCTGTTGGGGTTGCAAAAGTAAGCATCCGCTTGTCCATTATCAAACTGGCATATTCCTGGTCCCATTTGTGGGGTTAACATGAGGAGCATACCCCAGCATGCATTGGGAAGTGACAGGAGTTCACATTTCGCAGGCCAACGACCCATCACGTAAGCATGCAAACCATTCATTAATCTATATTCTAATACAAGGAAGGCAAGGGGTAGAATAGATCATAACTGTGGTATAAGTACACCGTCCGTGAGTGGTTGAACTCACGTCAGTTGAGTTTCGCTGGGTTGTAATTGGATGACCAGACCAGAGCCAGTCTGGGAATTCTGAGCGCATTTGGAGTTTTAGTCGCTGCAGTAAATCCAATCATTACTTTGTCTCTCGTCTGGACTGCTTTTGTTATTTATTTCTGCCTTCAGAAGAGTTCATACTGCCCCCCACTGGTCTGTAAACACAGTTTCCAGGAACAGCTCATTTATTTCCTGTAAGTCTCTCGCTGAGAGCGGCTCACTCTTTGCTCTGACTCAGCCGTCAGGCCGGGGTAAGGAACAGCGTGTCTCGACTGCTGTCAGCGACAGAGCCAATAACAATCCAAAACTTTCTGTTATAATTCTGAGCTCTTCCAAGCCTTGTGAGTGTTTGTTTCCCGCTAGGACACACAGGGCTGAGAGTGTGTGCTTTCGTTTGGAGCACCACTTCAAACGTCATCCGCTGCCGATCTGTTTGACGCACACATACATCTGTTTCCTCCTGATTACTCCAACAAATATTATTTTCCTTTGTTTATAGTAAACCTGATATGGACCTACTTGCAATGTTTATCTCAGGGCTCTCTTATTAAATGCAATAATACATTTTTAAAATTTTGGTTCACGAAAATCAGAAGATGAGTGAAGTGTTTTGGTTGGACTACATAAGTCCTGTGGACGCAAGTTTCTATTGGCAGAAATTAAGCCCTCAGACTCCAAAAAACTGGTTGAGAGACAACATTAAACTGTTTCTCAGCGAGAGGATGGACGAAACGCCGCGAAACGTCGGAGATGGCGGGATAAATAATGCAGAAGTGCGGTTTCGCGGGTTTACGGTTTCCGCTGGGAGGATGGCCCAAGGCTGGGAGAAGACATTAAAGAGACAGAGACACAGCGTCAGCCTTGTTTTGGGTCTGTTATGGGCTCGGTCTTCAGAATGTTCCGGCATCTTCTGACTGAATGCCGCATCTGATAGGCTTCTCTTCAAAGACATCTCCTGTCTGGGCGTCACTTTTGGAAGAGGACTCGGGGCAGATGAAGACTCTATGCTGCTGAATTTGAACAATATCGTGTTTCATTTCTTTGATACTAAATGGACGTAATGTTTATCTGTCATGTCGTGACAGAAAAGGGTTTATGCTCTTTGGCGGAAATGATAAGAGAAAGAGAAAACTGGAGGACCGTTATCCCACGACATTCCCGTCATGATGTAGAGACTCGTCGGATAGTTAGGACCATTCGGGAACACATGAGATTTTTTGCAGCCATTTGCTTCTAGAGGCATGTCTTTACCTGGCTGTCCTCGTGGAATAAAGAAGTTTACATCGTTTGATTGTACTGTACATGAAAGCATGTCTTAGACCAGGATTTTTCCTTATCAGTTCCAGCACCTTAGTTATTCTGATTAGCGTACAGTGGAAACCAATTGGAGCCTTTGGCTGTGAAAAATGGCACCTGATCATACAGTGTATGCTTTCATCATGTGAGTCATTTCCTTCCTTATCTGGGCTGTGACCTGCTCATGCACAGGCCTGCAGTGTCAGTATTGCAGTGGGCAGAGGTGTCGTTGATGACGTCATAGCTTTGGCCCCATTACCCTCCCTGTTTGCACAGATGGGTTCCGTTTATTTTCATGTTCAGCAGGAAGAGTCTGGGTGGCACTTCTACAATCAACCGCCCGCGCAGGGCCAGGCCTTTATTGACAGATCGCCCAATCACAGACCGGTCACTCGTGTCACTGGCTGTTTATTATCAGGGGAGACACTGGGGGATTCCTCTCCAAACACTCCCCACATGTGCCCGCCACCCTTATCTGTTATCACATACACACTCGCTGTGTTTGTATCTTACGTGTTTTTAAATGGAGTGAAGGTCAGTTAAACACCTCCTGCAGCTGATTATCGGGGTACAGAGGGGCTGGAGAACAGCTGGACTAAAATGACGTGAAGGTGCTTAGCACCAGTGTTTCTCCTCCGCATGCATCGATGCAGAGCTAAGATTTTACGGGTGATATTTTGTCCAAGATGTTCAACTGTGTTCCCCCAACAAGTGAGAGGAATTGAAGTTGTTTACCCCGTTTAGAGAATGAAATATTTATTTATTTATTTTTTATGCGGGCATAAGTCTTGAATTATTTGGTGCAACTTCTGTTTCTCTTTAGCCTGTCAGCAACTGGCTTCATTACTCGAAATGCTTCAGATTTTTTCGCGGTTTACGGCGGCGACTGTTCGCTTTCTGCTTCAAAGGACGAAGCAGGTGGGAATGATTTATCTAAGCGCATCAGTGCCACGAATTCTTTTGAGGAAGACTTATGGAAAAATAAGGTAAAGGAGTATGGCGGGCTGATGGTTATACATTATACCTCCTCTCTCTCTCTCTCTCTCTCTCTCTCTCTGCAGAAAGAATGCTCCAACTTCATTAAAGTGCTGCAGCCGTTTAACCAGACACACCTGTACACCTGCGGTACCGGTGCCTTTCATCCCGTCTGCGCCTTCCTGGAGGTGGGGAAACGGCCAGAGGTGAGATGGGCCGTCAGCCTGGATCATCGAGGGTTAAACTGCCGGAGCTCCAGAAATATGAAGCCTTCAGTGAAAGTAGCATGATGGCCAACAGCCCAATGAGAGAGGAAAGCTAGTCAGAGTTACATGAGAATGGAAAGCTGGTCATAGATTACAAATTGAAAGGCAGTCAAAAGTTAAGTGGGATCCGAAAGGTGGTCAAAGTCAAATAAAAATTGAAATGGAGGTTAGAATAAAATAATTAAGACAACCGGACGCTGCAAGATTTATTTGAGATTCTATTGACATAACGGGGAGGTGAACAATCTAATCAACTGCATGAACTCCAGCTGTGTTGGTTTTGTAATTTGTGTGACAGATTAATTATAAATTTAGTATTCAACAGCAAAAAAAGGCAAAAATTAGTTTATGCTGAACTGTAATTTGTCTTTGCTTTCATAATGTCCTAATATAAGCTGATTTATTATGTATGATGAGGTCCTGAAGCACAGGCACTTTGTCAAAGGCCCAAAAATTGCCTCTGTTCCTCTCATTATTAGTCAGTGATATTAATAATGTTTACCATGACTCTGACATATGGAGAATTGCTCATTATTTTTTAAAATGCACTGGCCAGTATAGATTGCTGGATGTACAGGTACTCTATCATGGAGGAAATGATTGATGAGTTTAAAACTTTGGCCGCAAAGATGCTTGTTCATTAAATGATGACATTTTGAAATATCAGTGCTTAAGCTAATTTATTTGCGTGTGGTTCCTGTGAAATATTTCCAAGATACATATTAGCTTTGGCCTGAAGATATTTTAAGTCTCATGCCTTGATATGCACATCATTAAATATGTATGCGGTTCCCTGTTGTATTTGCATTACAGTAGAATGTCCTCTGTTTGTTAAATGAAGCGTGCGCTCATGTATTATGCAGACTGAAGGTTCAGTGATTTCAGCATGTTACAAAGCCGTTATTTCATAAAGATATAAAGACAGACATAGCATATACTCAATCTACTATTAATCAGAGAATTAAGCAAATTTAATCTGTTTGTGTGTGTGTGTGTGTGTGTGTGTGTGTGCACATGTGTGTGTGTGCATGTGTGCGTGTTTCTATGTATGCAGTGTGTGTGTGTGCGTGTGTGTGTGTGCATGTGTGCGTGTTTCTTTGTCTGCAGTGTGTGTGTGTGTGTGTGTGTGTGCGCGTGCATGTGTGTGTATGTGTGTGCGCATGCCTGTGTATGCATGTGTGAATATGTCTGTGTGTGTGTGTGCATGTGTGTAGAAGTTCGGTACCTCAGAGGTGTTTGCAGAGCTGAGTTCTCCGAGGCTGAATTATCTTTTAATTAGACTGTCAGAGAGAGAGTCTGCAGACCTGCTCTGTGCTGCTAATGCAGAGCTGATAAGGGGTTAACTAAAGAATGCTTTACTGGACAGCGCACTCGCCAGGATGCTGTTAAATATCACAAATGCCTCCTGAGCGCTCACCTGTGAAGGCAGCCTGTGGACTGCTGATAGCCCTTTACACACCTCCATCCAGCAAATGAAGTAGAAAATTGAAAAATCGGGATTCTTCAGGGGACATTCAATCCCTTATTCCGGAACGGAATTTCTCTCACACTCTTCAAAGTGCCATGGATTTATGTCGATAAAAGCACTCTAGTGTGTACATTTCAACTCCGTTTAACCTATCATTCTCAAACAACTACAATGCGAAAATGCCTTATCGTGACCTGGTGACATTTCACAGTGTCATTCCCGCAGTATATTCTGAGAAATTATTTTAATATTTTCTCCTTGAAACTCCTCTCTGAGTTTTCTATTCTCTCTCCTGAACTAGGACAACATCTTCAAGCTGGTGACATCGCACTTCGAAAATGGGCGTGGAAAGAGTCCGTATGACCCCAAGATGCTATCAGCCTCCCTCCTGATTGGTGAGTTTGCCCAGACCAAAGGGCGATACCAACCCACGGCGAGGTCATCATACCTCATTTCAATTTGCTGTGTTTTTTTGTGTCCCGACCAAATTCAGTCAAGCAGCATTCAGTGTGGCTCTGTGGGTAAGCATTTTTGAACATAGGTCATGGGACTCATCGTGCCATTTTGTGCTTGAGAAGACGCACAATGTTCTTTGTACGATATTTTCCAGCACAGTGCATGCGGTGGAGCACAGTAACCCAGGTGGCTAACATCACCACTGTTTGCTATTCCTGTTCTATGAGAAGAAAATAACTTAGTGAGTCTTAGCATTCTACGCAAACAGCCCTCCAAATCCTTCAATTACTATTATCGCAACACGTTTGGTTATTAGTTGCGTGGTTATTGATTATAGATTTTAATTATTAGCTTAAAGTACATTTTAATATTTTCACTGAAATGATCCACCTTAGTCTAAGGTGTGTCTTCCCTTTTACAATATTGTGTACCCCTGACTGTTGGTGTGGCTAAAGCCGGCTAAGATTTGGTACCGTACAGTCTGCTACTTGCAATATCTTTCAGTTTGTCTTGCTTGAGGGAATACAAAATGGCCGACTGAACCCCCACATGTAATAACGTAATGATACTGCAGTGTCAACCAGTGTTCTGGATTCATCATTAAATGATTTCCTACCTCTACTTTTAGTTTCTGATGACAAAATAGAAGTGAAAGCGTGAGCACAAATCAGCAGTAAGATGAGCGTTAAAGATAAGGCCGTGTGCCCAGGACACGACAGATCCTGCGATTGGATATCTCTCCCTCACTTTACAAGGTGTCAGCAGTTAGTCAGCGCTGAAGACGATTTCCAGAAAGTTCTTTTTCAGCTGCGAGTGGGCTCTGTGCCTGAACCCCCCCTCGATTGGTTTCTCATTCTGTGTCTGGAGGAGAGTGATTAACCCTTGGACCCGCCTGTCGGCTTGAGTTGAGGTTTCTGGGAGATGTGATGGATTTCTAGGTGTTCATTATTGCACTCTCTTATCTGAGTTCTGGGAAAGAGATGGCGGCCATTTTGTTATCTGATGAAATGATAGCAAACTTCGCAGTTGACATCTTCACCACAATGTCAACAATTTTACGCAAATTAAATTGTCAGTCTATACAGTCATACAAATGTGGGCTACCTTTGTTAACTTAAAAATATGATGTAATCTCAATAATAATTTATTGAGTTAGTCGTGTTGGTCCTTATGTTGTGCGAGTGAATCGCTGAGATTGTAAGGGAGAGATACGCCAGCACTGTTCACTGCTTTTCTTCAGTCCATGAACTCACACTTACTTCATGAGAGTGAAAAACAGTTTGAGGTATCACTCTAGGTCTTCTGTAAATACTCAAATCCATTAAGATCTGGCGATGTTATGTTCATAATCATGATCAAAAATGAGTCCACGGAATGCTATAACTTTCAGAGAATGAGGAGGCGCTGATTACAGTCTAGTATCTGAATCATACTTGATGTGTTGACTCCAATTAAGCCTCTCCACTTAAGGGTCCTTCATTCCCAGGATGCACTACTCTCCACTTCCTGCTTCTATTCACAGTTGGCCAGAGAGAGTATGAGTGCTGACATATGTTTCTTTGAGCCATGAACTTAAGACAGCTGATTTTTCCTTATAAGTTCTGTCCTTTTAGGTAAAGTACTGAGCTAATTACCAAATCCAGATGGTTGGAGCAGTGTACTGGTCAGAACTTTTAGTCTCTGAACCTGGATTTTACACCCTTAAAAGATGTTCATGCTCTGAAAAATACTAATTTCATGTCACTGATAAAGTTTAAGTGCTCCTATGCTCACTAAAATGGCAGGTGTTCAATACTCTGCGCTCTCTGTGCAGATGGGGAGCTGTACTCGGGAACATCGGCAGACTTTATGGGCCGAGATTTTGCCATCTTCCGCACCCTGGGACAGCACCATCCAATCAGGACGGAGCAGCACGATTCGAGGTGGCTGAACGGTACGAGACTGGACCTTGGCATTTAGAACCGGGTTGTGCTTCTTTGCTTGTGGCGTTAATATGCCAAGAGCAGTGGCCTATGTAAGGTGGAGGCTGTGTCCCTTGTGTACGCTGTACAATCCGTGTTCCTTA
This sequence comes from Gymnothorax javanicus, assembly GCA_029692085.1. Taxonomy (NCBI): domain Eukaryota; kingdom Metazoa; phylum Chordata; class Actinopteri; order Anguilliformes; family Muraenidae; genus Gymnothorax; species Gymnothorax javanicus. The sequence continues at coordinate 19,548,579 of CM056212.1, read as the reverse complement.
ACTATTTTCTTCGTTAATTTAGTTTCTTTTAAATTCTTTACTCATCATATCTAAGGATTATACACTCCATGGGTCATGGAGCTGCATAATTGCAAATGGGATTACATTTTGTTTATTCACTGCAAGTCTACCGCTGCATGTTGTTCTCGGTCGCCCATCAGAGTTGGCGGTTTGCGAAAAACAAAACTGGCTGATCCAATTCACAATTTTGTACATTTTATGTAGCCTTGTCTCAAATATCCTGATAATTTCCACAGCAGAAATAAATCATTTCCTGATAATTTACAGAGACGAGGTACGTTGAGGATACTGTACACATTACTCTCCTATTGGGAATTATAACTGCATTACAGAGAGAGGTTTCCAGGGAGGTGAAGCCGAGATTATAAGCAGACCTGTGTAATCCGTGGGGATGAGGATGTTGCCCGGCTAAACTCATTTTAATTAGCGCTCCTGCTGTCAATTCCTGTATCCTCAGTACAGCTCAGCACTCGTTCCCTCCCGACAGTAAAGGGATTTACCTATCGCTGCTGAATACAGGCCCTGTTGCATGTGCACTGGTGGGCGTCCAGTCCAGATTAATCCCTGAAAAGTAGGGTTTTTGGAAGCGTTATTGCATTATATTAGCAGTATTGACTGTAACGTCAGCTTAAGAATGTTCAGTTATGTAGCGGCGCATGATGGTGCCCCAGAGGAAATGTTTCTTCTGCGGGAGATGTGACTGACTGGATCGACATGGCGGTTTATGTGTTGAAAAACATTTGAAGAATGGAATTTGGCCGCGCTCACGCATGAACGACTTTCTGCCGTCTGCTCCATTGCGGGCTGCCTGATTTTCGGAGTTTAAAAAAACAATCCGATTAGCGGGTGGCACGAGAGGTCACCGTCTGGCAACCCCTGGAGCAGAGATTACCAAAACGGCCACAGCTCTGTCCTGCCTGGCATGACATAAAATAGCTTCTACCGCTGTTAGCTTTTCTCCATCTTCTCTTAAGCACCGTGGAACAGAGATAAATAACATGCTGTACATCTCTGAAAGGACAGGGTTCCTCTCACAGTTTACCCTCCTCATAAATCAGTGTTCATGTGGCTCTCAAATCTTTTTGGGAACTTCATTTTGGCTCAAAAATTCACCCCGGTGATTGAAACAGTTAATGAACTGTACGAAACAGAAATGGAACAAAATCAATGGAGTGCGGCTAATTCAGTGCCTCAGCCCTTGTATGATTTGATTTTTTTGACGTGTTTCGATGTTACGTACGCATCCGGTCCCTCCTGGAATGTGGTTTTCTCAGCCGGAGGAGGATACTGTGCTGCGGCGTGTTCCCGTCGGAGCCGGAGCGTGTCATGTGCGCCATTCATCCACTCCCCCCTCCCTCCCGCTGCCGCCGAGAGAACAGTTCCACTTCACTGGGCTTCAACTCCAGACATCCCCCCGAAATGAAACGATACAGCCTCTGATACATGAGCCCCGCGCCGGTATTGAATCATTTAAAGTGCACTGATTCCTGCTCCTCAAAGTGCCCTTGAACACATTAAATGTCGGTTAGCCTCTCGCGGCTCGCAGTGGAGGCCCATCTGTTTCAGTTACTCACAGGCTCTCTGCTGCCCTGCTCCGGAATCGTCCTGTTCCTTGGTGAAATGTCACTGCTTTTGTGATGGATGCTGTTTACAGTGGAGCTGTAATCAAAGTCAGTACACTTTACGCGGCCGACCTGCTTCCATATTTATGTCTCTGGAAAATGTCTTTGGCGTGAGTGAACGTGACATGAGTCCTCCATTTTGTGAGCAGGAAATTGCGCGAGAGGAACAGTCATGACAAAAGTACACAATCAAGTGGTGGCTCTGTGGTTCCGTACGCATATGGGCCATGGAAATGGAGCCGGATTTGAATGTAAATATATACGGTGGCATTTAATTTGGCTGTTGTCGCTAGTGCAAAATTTCATTTTGATGTGCTGTGTACACATTTGTATGGAAGCCCATAGTGGACAATATTCAAATGAAAATGTAATCCCACTATTGCATTATAATTTTCCACTTATGAATGAGTTATTTGAGACAATATTAAATTGAAAATGCATTAATCCAATTATCACTTTCATTTTCACATACACATATGGGAAATCTATGACTATATTCAAATGATAATGAAATGCTGATTGACATTTAATTTTCAAAGTCATGCTCTGCAATACAGTGGACAATATTCAAATGCAATAAGCAAAACAGCACCCCCAGCCTATTGCATTTACATTTACATGTCATCACGCTCTTTTAGGGTCAACGTGATAATGAAAATGCTGTTTTCTAATCACTTGGAAATAATAATGATATAATAATGATGACGACATTTGACATTTCATTTTCAAAGACTTATCCTGCAATACATGGGACAATATTCAAACGCAGTAAGGGAAACAGCGCCCCCAGTCCATTGCATTTTCAAATACATGTCACCACGCTGTCTTTGGGACACAATGAAAATTAAAATGCAATCTGCCAGCGTCTCATCAAGGCGGGGTCTTCCGCTAGGACGTCACTCATTAGGGGCGCGAAACGAAACCATGTTCCTTATTTGCATACCAACCAATCAGCTTCTGGGTCTTTGTACGCAAGGCTTACTGATAATGTCATGATGGCTAGGCTGCAATGTATTGTGTGCCATCGCGCATTAGGCTATGTTATCTCTGGATGTAGCCATCTTGGCAGCTAGTATGCTAGCTAAAGTTAACTAAGGAAAATATTTGTAAATGATCATCACATTAAAAAGCGATATGATTTGATTTTTGCCCCAACTCTATTAACTGAGCTAGCTGTAATATGCATTAACTTATCCGAGGCTTATGCAGTATTGTGCAACTGCAAAAAAGTGTTTGCAGATTTCAGAGACGTTAGCTAGCTTGCTAGTGAGTCTAAAAGCAATCGCTGAGGTACAGCTAGCTAGCTATGATGCCTACTGGAGAAGCTCTTACAGCCCTGATTTGTCACTTTAAACGCCATCTCGGACCTCTTTCACCATTGATTAGCATCTTCTTTTACGAAAAGAACAAACTGACAGTTCAGCCTGAGACATGTTATTTCATAGCCAGTTAAAGCAGCATTATCCTTCCATGCGTGCTATAGCGTATTACATTACTCCAGATAAACGCTATCCGTCTTCCGACCCTGCTGACGCTAGTTAGGGAAATGTTTGTCATCATTTTTATACTTAATCGCTGTGACTCGGTTTTTGCTAGCTGACGACTGCTCTTGTGCTTGCCGAGTTGCAAGTTCGCCAAAACATGCACAATGTATGCATCATGCAGAAATCCTATAAACGGCCAGCAGCCAGGCTGCCGCTGTTTCTAGTTTAATCACGATTCCCAAGCCACGAGCAATGGGAGAAGTTTTGATGACTGGCTGAAAACAATGTTCCTTATTTAACTTAACCTGCTGAAATATGAACTTCTTTGATATGTTTGGCAGCACTTTTGTACGTCCCCAAGAGTACTATCAGATTTCTGGGAGATTTAAATGGATAGCTCATTACCTGGCTAGCTCAAGAACAATCTGCAAGCACAAGAGCAATCGCGGTCGGCTAGCTAGCTTGTGAAGTTAGGGCAAAAACCGAATCACAGCGATTAAGTATAAAAATGATGACAAACATTTCCCTAACTAGCGCCAGCAAGGTGGGAAGACAATTATGCGTTTTATCTGGAGTTATGTAATACGCTATAGCACGCATGGAAGGATAATGCTGCTTTAACTGGCTATGAAATAACATGTCTCAGGCTGAACTGTCAGTTTGTTCTTTAGGTAAAAGAAGATGCTAATCAATGGTGAAAGAGGTCGTGCGTGCGAGATGGCGTTTAAAATGACAAATCAGGGCTGTAAGAGTTTCTCCAGCAGGCATCATAGCTAGCTAGCTATACCTAAGCAATTGCTTTTAGACTCACTAGCAAGCTAGCTAACGTCTCTGAAATCTGCAAGCACACTTGGGTTGCAGTTGCACAATACTGCCGCGAAGCCTCGGATAAGTTAATGCATATTACAGCTAGCTCAGTTAATAGAGTTGGGGCAAAAATCAAATCATATCGCTTTAATGTGATGATCATTTACAAATATTTTCCTTAGTTAACTTTAGCTAGCATACTAGCTGCCAAGATGGCTACATCCAGAGCGCAACATAGCCTAATGCGCGATGGCACACAATACAGAGCAGTCTAGCCATCATGACATTATCAGTAAGCCTCCGTCATAAGCGCTACCCAGAAGCTGATTGGTTGGTATGCAAATAAGGAACATGGTTTCCGCTCGCGCCCCTAATGAGTGACGTCCTAGCGGAAAACCCGCCTTGATGAGACGCTGACAGATTGCATTTTAATTTTCATTGTGTCCCAAAGACAGCGTGGTGACATGTATTTGAAAATGCAATGGACTGGGAGGCGCTGTTTCCCTTACTGCGTTTGAATATTGTCCCATGTATTGCAGGATAAGTCTTTGAAAATGAAATGTCAAATGTCGTCATCATTATTACATCATTATTATTTCCAAGTGATTAGAAAACAGCATTTTCATTATCATGTTGACCCTAAAAGAGCGTGATGACATGTAAATGTAAATGCAATAGGCTGGGGGTGCTGTTTTGCTTATTGCATTTGAATATTGTCCACTGTATTGCAGAGCATGACTTTGAAAATTAAAATGTCAATCAGCATTTCATTATCATTTGAATATAGTCATAGATTTCCCATATGTGTATGTGAAAATGAAAGTGATAATTGGATTAATGCATTTTCAATTTAATATTGTCTCAAATAACTCATTCATAAGTGGAAAATTATAATGCAATAGTGGGATTACATTTTCATTTGAATATTGTCCACTATGGGCTTCCATACATTTGATCCCTTGGTAATTTTGTTTTACAGTTTCAGTGTTTCTAACTATGTCTGAATTCTTTTTTTTATCTTCTATGTTTTTGCAAGTGTCTTGAGCTGTACTTTCAATATATTTGTGCCACTCAAAAGCTGGGACACCACTTTAATAATGTTATTGTGCTCTGCTTTTGGGAAATTTAATTGGTCAATACTTCTGTAAGTAATCCCAGTGTTACTGATGCAGTAAAAACTTCAAAAGTAATAATTACAGGACATGGCCTAAAACTTTTGAGTGAACTGCAAAAAACATTTTCTCAAATCAACTGGTGACAAAATATTTTCATTTTCCAACTATTTATCTGTGGAAACTTCCACAGTTCCGTTGATGTAAACTTTTGGAAGCACATTATTGCCCTTTTTGAAAAAAAAAAAAAAACATGAGCATGGTAATTTTTAAAATAAAATAGATGGTATATTTTTTTTTTTACCTGATTTCTTGAGAAATAATATTGCTTTAATAACAGCGAAAGCAGTGTCTAGTTTCAGTACGTCCCTCAGAAATGTAAAGAAGTGATAGTGAGTTGGGGAAACATGGCCCCTGAATGACAGGTCACTCATCTTCCCTTCATCTGTACCACTTCCTCTCATATACCTCTCCTGTAGACCCCAGGTTCGTTAGTGTGCACATGATTCCTGAGAGCGACAATCCTGAGGACGACAAGATCTACCTGTTCTTCAGAGAGAACGCCATGGACGGGGAGCACACTGGGAAGGCCACACACTCCAGGATTGGACAGCTCTGTAAGGTAACAGCCAATCCCCAAAGGACATCTGACCTGACCAATCACAGTCCTTTTAAATGTTACATTACCTTCCAATCATTTATTTATAGCTGACACAGTTATCCAGTGTAACATACAGTTAATTTGACTCAGCAGGGGTCAATCCCACTATTTTTACTACCAAACTGTTTGGTTCTAGTAAAATATGCTGGCCACTAGCCCAGCGGTGGCAGCCATAACCCTACATGTTTCAGACGTCTCTCTGCTCTCACACAGCTGATTCTAATGCCTGCCTCGTTATCAAGCTGCAGTCATTAGAGTCAGGTGTGTTGGAGCAGAGAGACATGTAACACATGCAGGCCTATGGCTCTACAGGAGCGGGGCTCCCTGCACCTGCGCTAGACCACAGGCTGCCTCCTTTCCCATCATCATTCCTTCTTTTAAAGCCTTTCTTCAGCCTGCTCTGCCCACAAACCTGGATGTTTGGTTGCACTGCTGTGGCCCATGGATGAGTAAACACAGGTAGCTCAAAGTGCTCAAAACTGCCGTGCTGCTGTCCACTCTTCAGTGCTCCTTTGCTTGAGAGTCAAATTTGATGCCAGTTTGGCCAATCTGCTGCACTTATTTTAAGTTAATTACCCGGGAGGAATGAAAACCAGGGCTGGATTTGGATTAGGGGGCCAGTTTTGACCGTCCCTGGTTGAGTGTAACTGCAGTGTGCTCTGTGTTGACGTCACTGGAGTAGGCTAATTGATATGACAGTGTTTTGAGTTTGTTCTCTTTGTCTAAATTGCAGCGGGCGCTTTAAATTCTCATAAAATTTTGGAAGAAATAAAGCAACAGACAAAGACAGCAAAACTTTAAAAGTTAACAAACAATCCACAGGCAAGCTGTCACTTAGTTTTCGCATTATGCTCGTCCCTATATTTGTTTTTGCATTGTTCCAAACCAATGCAAGAAGATGAATATTGAACGAAAAACATCTCGCACTTTCCGCTGATTAAAAATGCAAAGCACTATTCAACAAGAGGACTTTGCTTTTGCGCAGTTAGTAAATGCGACAGTGTGGGAACGACAGAAGTGCCCAGTCTGTTACAGCCCCTCTGGTATCTTGGTATTTCAGTCATTCAAATCCTTTCACATTCTTTTTTTTTTGCTGGTGAGCTAATTAATCTGGTATGCAGAGCGCAATGCCAGTGCGCTTCATGCATTTATTAAAAATGCATCAAAGCTTAATTGCTTTGTATAAATCATAAGTTCACAGACTGCGCCTTGTGTTGTGAGCAGTTTTGTGCCAGCCCGTGCACAGACAAAGGCGATAAATCGGCTGCCCACCAGACGGACTGCAGTGGCTGCATCTTCTTCTGGTCTCTCCTTTTATGTTTCTCTCCACATTTTTTCTATTCTGTTCCTTTTCTTTCACCCCATTTGCCTTATTGCGGACCACACACTCTCTCACTCTCTGTCCGTACAGAGCAGAGGCAAGACCAAGTTCACTATCGCTTTGGGTGTTGACGTGTTAGCCCTGCACTCAATGGCCAGTGTTCATGAAGCCCTGATAAGCAAGAGCACTGATCTCAGACCAGATAACTCTGACCACCTTCTTGCCTTCTACTTTGTGAGGAAAAGACAGAACTGACCTTGGATCAGTCTTCTCCCCACCCCCTGAGAAGTTATATGAACAGGCACCAATGAGATTTTGCTTTTAACTATTGCTCGCGATTAAACACAGGTGGTGGCTTTTTTTGATGCGGTTGCAGTTTGGTGGGTCTTTCAGCCACATCAATAAACTCACACATTTGTTTGGTAAAGAAATCAAAGGAATGCTTGCTCCCATGGCTAACGAAAGATTTAGTGAGCTCAGGCTTTTGTAATGAAATAAATACACAAATTAAAAATGAAACGCAGGTGTGCAAGCGAGCTGCAAATACAACAACTGGTTCGGTCCTCAGATGGGCCCCAGATGTACCCCGGAGAAGCATTGCGAATCATGAACTCAGTGGGATCCACATTTAAATGTTTTTGATTTGATGAACTTTTCCTGTTATTGCAGAGTCCACTTAACAAAAACAGTGGATTTAGCCACAGTTAGCCAACAGGACGCTAGATTCACACACACTCCTTCCCATTTGTGTGTGTGTATGTGTGACAGAATGACTTTGGGGGCCACAGAAGTTTGGTGAATAAGTGGACGACCTTCCTTAAGGCGCGACTGATGTGTTCGGTGCCGGGAGTCAATGGCATCGACACGCACTTCGACGAACTACGTGAGTGGCTTAACTCCCCTCATCAGTACGTTCTCAAACATTATCGTCACTGCGTACGGTTTTAATTTACTTTTCGGTTGTTTTTTTCCAGAGGACGTCTTTCTCATGAGTTCCAAGGATCCCAAAAACCCAGTCATATATGCTGTCTTCACAACATCCAGGTAAATTACCATTTTTTTGTGAAGAGTAAAAAAAAGAACTATGTCATGTACCTGTTTTTGCAGAATTCAGGCTCTACTTGCAATAGTTAACTGTCCTGGTCCCATGTTTGAATAGAACAGAATCCATACCTCTTCACTGAAAAGCAGATCACTTCCTGTTTTGCCACTTTAGCTTTGTATGATGTCAGTATTGTTATGTCCACATCAACATTTACAGCTATTAAAGAATAATTGCAACAAAAATTACCCAGCCATTTCAACTCTAAACTGTACCGGCTATAAAAGTAAACGAATACGCAACAGCCGTGGGTCTGGTTTTCATCAAAACCAAATACCTCTGCAGCACATCCATGCACGGTTGCCCTTCCATTCAGGACAAACTGCAATTTCTTCTCCCGAATCATATGCATTAAATAATAATTTTTCCATTGATGTCTCTGTATCACAGGCATGGGCAGCACTGCTGGCCAGATATCACAGAAATAATTTATTTTCAAAAACGCAGATAAAGCTTCTGCTCTCTTGTCGCTGATGGTAAAGAACCCTGGAAATAGTTGTTTTGCTAGCTGTGTGTTTTGTAATTGGTGTTGTCCATTCAAATACCCCACGTCAGTATCGCGTCATTTTATTATTTTGCGGAGCCGGCGGTTTATCGGGCTGATTTGTGTGGGGTCTGATGAAGCTTTGCACACACCAGCTGAAGTGGGCTCGCGTATTCTCTCCCGCAGTAACATCTTCAAGGGCTCGGCCGTCTGCATGTACAGCATGGCCGATGTGCGGAGGGTGTTCCTCGGCCCCTACGCCCACAGAGACGGGCCCAACTACCAGTGGGTGCCCTTCCAGGCCAGGGTGCCCTATCCCCGGCCCGGGACAGTGAGTATGGTGCCCACTCTACGGAGCAAAATGTCATAGTGTTCATTCAACTAACTCCTGTACAGTAGAGCTGTTTACATAGAGTGCAGTATACATGAGTCCAATTAGCACTGTACACAATGTAAAGCACAGTGTTCATGCAACTCTAGTTCATTCGACAGCACTGTTTTTCTCCTCTAACATTACATACAAATCAATCTGAGACCGTATTTAAATCATAAGAGCAGATTTTACGATGATTATTAAAGGTGTATCATAGCTTATGTTATTTAATGGAAATAGACTGCAGTTATGTGCTGTTTGAAAATCTTGCCCTATGAAAATGTACTTCACCTTGCTTTTGTTAAATTCAACTTGATTCTTAAAAAATTACAAATCAATTTTTAGTTTTATATTATGATAGTTTTTGTGATATTCAGCAAATTGAATTATTTAATAATATTGTTTTGTCTGTCAATGACATTTAATAATTTTTCTTGGAATTTCCATTGGATAATTCCAATTTTTGGGGCTTTTGGTCTAATGGCATTTCTTTCTTGCAATTGGTGCAGACAGTTTGAATAACCAAGTGCTCCTCTGCTCGTCTCTCAGTGTCCGAGCAAGACCTTCGGCGGGTTCGAGTCGACAAAAGACCTTCCGGACGACGTCATCACTTTTGCGCGAGGACACCCAGCAATGTTCAACCCCGTCAATCCCATCAACAACCGACCAATCATAATTAAGACGGATGTGGATTACCAGTTCACCCAGATAGTGGTGGACAGGGTGGAGGCTGAGGACGGCCAGTATGATGTCATGTTTATAGGAACAGGTGCGTATCGCTGTGTGACGCACACGTTAATACTATAGCTTAAATACTCTCATCTGTGAATCTCCAGCTAATTATATGGAGGTCATCATCTTTTCTCTTCTGGTTTCCGCTTGCTTAGAACTTTGCCACCGTTTTACCGACTTGCTCTGTCTATAATAAGAGTTCTGATATGTGAACTACAATTGATGTTCATATATGAGCCCCTCAGAACAATAGTGGTCTAACTCCGATTTTCTAATTTTCCGAGTTAGGGTTAGGGTTAGGGTTACCTTTCATGCTAAAGGTAAACTCTATTCATGCAATAATGGGCCAGAAGATTGTTAGTTCCACCTCTGAAATATAGATAGTAGTGCAAGAATGGTCTAACTCCAAAATTCTTAGTTTTTAAGCGAAAATGCAAAAATAACAAAAATCGTCAACGTTGACAACAAAATACTTTCTGACCATGAAAGCAAAGATCCAAAGGATGTCACTTCAAGACAGGTCTAAATACTTACTGGCATGCTGAATTTGACAACGTCAAAACTTTGGAACAGGTTTTCTCAAAATGATAAAAAATGGAGCTAGACCACTATTGTTCTGAAGGGCTCATATATGGATTGGATATCTGATATTTAACAAGATTAAAGCTGCTTTCACACCGTACGCGAAACGAATTTTTCGCACCACAGACTATATTCAAAGTCAATGCAAAGACGCGAAATATTTGCGTCTTTGCATTGACTTGGAATGTAATCTGTCGTGCAAAAAATTTGTTTCGCGTCCAGTGTGAAAGCGGCTTAATACTTGCTCTGACCTGTGTTGTATTGTGCTCAAACAGACGCGAGTTTACTCCTATTGTTCTTCCCTTTAGCTAAAAGCGTCTGCCAAATAAAACATAATGTAGCGCACATTTCCCTGCTTTGATTTTTTTTTTTTTTTAAGAGAACGTCAGCACTGACGTCCTGAAAAGGAAAACATCTCGTTTTACGAGGCACGTCTGCCCCAAGGATACAATACAGAGCAAAGCCAGAAAACAACCAGGATAAATAATTCAGAAAGTAAAACAAAGTGGCGAGAGAGATGTCAAACAGTTGGGCGCACGGTTTTTACTGCTTGGTCTGAGCGATAGGGTTATTGTCCCTTCTGTGTTTAAGACGTGGGGACAGTGCTGAAGGTGGTGTCGATTCCCCGAGAATCCTGGCATGACCTGGAGGAAGTTCTTCTGGAGGAGATGACCGTGTTCAGGGTACGTCACGTTAATTTAAACCACCGCTATAAACACTGTCAAGAAGTCAATATTTACCTTAGGAGTGTATAAATAACATGACCCAGTTCGATAAGTTTTACCGAGGTAATTATTTTAGAGCTACCTGCTGATGGAGCAGTTAAGTTTTAAGATGTAGCTGCAGCAGGGTTCGTAAATACTGGGACAGTGACTTACTTTTCTGTGCTTTTTGGATTTGCGCTCTTGCACGGTACTTTTGAAAACAACAACTACAACAGTTATGATAGAGACTGGAAACTGTGCATTTACATCGATATTGTGCAATCTTTGTGGGAACGGTAGCTATTTTATTGAATTACTCTGTCTAAATACATAAAGACTGAAGTGTAGGACTGCTATAAATTGCCCTGACAGAATTAATGTACACTGAAAAGCTATTGGAAAAAATATCTTATGGTATTGCAACTCGTGTACGAAAATACAAAATATTTCTGCTCACAATTTATGTATTTTTGATTTACTTTCTTCAGTCGGTTTGAGTGTATTCTGTTTCAATTAGAGTGCACAGCATTCTGCACATGTGGCAGGTGTTTTTCATTTCTGTATTCAAAACAGACCGACAAGGCAATTCAGTTTAGTCACGGGCCGCACGGACGGCCAGCGCTGTAATAAAAAACAAAAGTGGGTCAAATTATTACTATTTTATGCAACAACTGGAGGGCAGTCTTTGCTGCTCGCAAAACAATTTACTGGAAGGGATTCAAAATGCCGAACAACTAAATTTAGTCCACCTGCGGAGCAACCCCACAGGCTTACGATAGTCAACAACTCAAATAATTTACTCCGGATACTTAAATTCTGCAGACGTCAGGTTCTTTTGATCTCCGCAGATTTATGAAGGAAACTTAGATGAACCGTGGAATATTTTGCCATAGATAGTGGTAACAATATATGAATTTTCAACATGGTTTTAAAATGGTTTTTGTTATTAGAATGGAGCTCAACGGATAGTCTTGCGGACACTGTTTTTGGTCATGGACAAAATGGAATTAAGCGTGGAGAATATTCATTCATTTCCCAATTTAGTCCAGAAAAGTTTATCTAATAATAAATTGGCACTAAGGTCAACATTCAAAAAAATCATGTTAGCGCTGATCTGGGAAAAGAATCTGCTCTTTGTTTTACACTGGACATGGATAGGCTATTAACTTGGGCAAGCTGATCCTAGATCAGCACTTTCCTCACTGAGAGCTCTTTGCTATATGGTCCATAGTGTTGAAGAACGTATGTAAACCTGAAGCATTTAAAGTAATCATGTGACATGCATCCAGCCCACTGCAGGTGCCCCGGGGGCTAAGCTAACCCCAGAATGTGGGGTGTGACCTGTAGCACAGCAGGTGGGAAATACCATAGCGTGGGCGCACAGGAAGTGCTTCTGCGTCTCACCGCTAAGTACAGAGTGAGGACATATACTTTACAGCAGTCTGCTGAGGTCAGGCTGCCCCACTATAGCAGGACGGGAGGGGAGTTCTGAATCAAAAACTGGGGGCATGGAAATCTGCTGTGTAAATCAGCTCCCCACACGCTCTGATCCTGTACTGACCTTTCACCTCCACACCTCTCCCTCCAGGAACCCACCCCCATTACCGCCATGGACATCTCAACAAAGCAGGTAAGGCTCACAGATTCTGCTGTTTAAATGCTTTTGCGAGAGGTTCCCAGATTTATTTTTTTTACCAGTGCACATTGTGAACTGTTATACACTGTGCGAGGTCAAAGGTCAAGTGCAAATACTTCTTTTGGTACCGCTCGGTGGTTCACTGTCAGTAGAAAATGTGTGATTCAACTCTGAGAGACTCTGAATGAGAACTGAAACCTTTTGAACTCTGTAGTAGTTGATTAAGTTCTGCATAAACACATTTGCATAAACACACCATGTTTACCACGCAAATTAACTTAAATTAACTGAAAAGTGCGTTACATACACATACGATAGCTGAAATTTTCAGGTGGCTTTCGAGCAGGTACATGGAGGGCAGTAATGTTTTACTGAGTGAAAATGACTGAATATACATGAAAATATTTAATGTCCCACTGCAACAGAGATCAAATCTCACCGTTACTCTCACAGTACATACAAGTATTGGATTTTTCTGTGCAGAGACGAGCGGCATCAGATTCAGCCGTCTGTAACAGAGGAAGCGCCGCATGAGGCGCTTGACGAAAACTATTTTAATATCTGCTTCCTGTTTCCTTTCCGCCGTGGATTTGCAGCGGACAGAACATTAGGCATCTGTGGTTTATATTCGTGATCCGGGATACGCCGAGCGTTACTGGTCCTGCCGGGGCTGTGTTGACTCCACCCCGGATTTATTACACGGCGCCGAGTCCGTCCCAGATCCACACATCCATCCCGAGAGCGTATTTCACTCCTGCCTGCATCCTGAAATGCCCCCCAGCCACACGGCCTTAAATGGGGTAAAGAACCGGGCTTCAGCCAAAGAGCCATCAGGGCTGATGGATCCAGCCTGGCTCTGGGCTCTCGGTATTCAGCTCCCCTGCAGGAATAACTCAGCAGCCTGGTCATGAGTCAGGGCTGGAAGCACATCAAGCTGAAGCCCAGCATTGTGTCCCAGGTGTTGTTTGGTCTCCCCCGCCACAGGCCGTCATGACGTGTTGCGCTGAGGATTTGGCCTCATACATCAGCCTTCAGCAGAGCCAGCATTAATGTTTGGAGTCTGCGCGGCGATGCTTTTTGGGCTGTGCATGAAAGTCGTAGTTAAAGTAAATGACCCCTGTGAAACAATGGTGGATTGGCTGAGAGCGCGCTGTAGATCTGTGTGATTCATTTCTCTGTGTGACGCGTTTGTGAAAACCACACTTCTCCTGTGATCTGGAAAAACCTAGTAAGTATGTCACTTTTGGGAGAAACTTAACTTGACCCTCATTTTCAGTAATTAAGAGTGGTGAAAATCTTAAAACACTCGTTATGAGTGTTATTTGAACCGTCAAAATCAAGTTTCAGTGACTGTTTTCAGTTAGGAAAAGTCCAGAATCCAAAAGTTTTTGTTCAATTGTGAGAATTCTTGCCACTGATAAATTCACTAGGTTTTTCCAGATCACAGGAGACTTCCTCGTCTCAGGCTTTGGGAGGATTTGGGAGGATCGCTGAATGTGCTTCTTATGTGTTACGTGTCTCTTCCCTCTCCACAGCAACAGCTGTACCTGGGCTCGGCCATCGGCGTGTCCCAAATGCCTCTGCACCGCTGTGATGTGTATGGAAAGGCCTGCGCTGAGTGCTGTCTGGCCCGGGACCCCTACTGCGCCTGGGACGGCACACAGTGCTCCAGATACTTCCCCACTGCCAAGAGGTGAAAGTCCTGCCCTGTCCCAACATCTATCTTCTGTCATGATATACCCTTCCTTGTCCTGACATCTCCTTTCTGTCATGATACATCCTGCCCTGTCCTAACATCCCCAATCTCTTATGACATACCCTGGCCTGCCCCAACATCTCTGTGTCATGATATGCCCTGCGCTGTCCCAACATCTTCAGTCTCTCGTGATATACCCTGCCCTGTCACAACATCTCTATTTTGTGATGATATACTCTGCCCAGTCTCAACATCTCTACTCTGTAATGATATACTCTGCCCTGTCCCAACATCTCCACTCTGTCATGATATATCCTGCCCTGTCCAAACATCTCTACTCTGTAATGATATACCCTGCCCTGTCCCAACATCTCCACTCTGTCATGATATATCCTGCCCTGTCCCAACATCTCCACTCTGTCATGATATATCCTGCCCTGTCCCAACATCTCCACTCTGTCATGATATATCCGCCCTGTCCCAACATCTCCACTCTGTCATGATATATCCTGCCCTGTCCAAACATCTCTACTCTGTAATGATATACCCTGCCCTGTCCCAACATCTCCACTCTGTCATGATATATCCTGCCCTGTCCCAACATCTCCACTCTGTCATGATATATCCTGCCCTGTCCCAACATCTCCACTCTGCCATGATATACCCTGCCCTGTCCCAACATCTCCACCTTGTCACAATATACGCTAACCTGTCCCGTAATCTATATTCTGTTGCGTTACACCCTGTTCGGTCCTAAAATCTCTGCCTTGCCCTGTTCCAACGTCAGCACTTAGGCATAATGCAACTAGCCCTGTTGTGGCATGTTCACTTTGTCATGATATACCCTGTGAACATTTCTCTGAAATATTTGAGCTTTGCTGCCCTGTCCTGACATGCCACATCTATCATGACGTACCCGACCCTGTCTCAAAATGTACACGGACTACTCTGCTCTGCCTCGGGCTAGTATGGGGCACTTGGAGGGGCTCAGGATCTCCTAAAAATGTTCTAGGTAAAGCTGTAATATTACAAGCAGACGAGCCAGCCTGCGTCGCACATACATGGCAGATGGAGGGATATTTGCGGGGAAATGAAGCTGAACACAGTCCCAGAGTGGGCTCTTCAACCCTTCATGAGGCTGGACTCAATTTAGAGGCCATACAGTTACAGTCTACATTGTTCGCTTAGCCCTTAAGCATGATTAACACAAGCATTTTCTCTAAATCCACGTCACCTACTGTACATCCTGCTTATCAAAGGGTGGCGAAAAAACTTATCTTTGAGGATGTACAGAGACACAGTTGCTTTTTGCTGTATAGTTGTATAAAACCAATCAGTATCCCCAGAATAGATACCCAGAGCTTTGAGCTTATAGCACAAATCTCTCTGCGGGCCTCCCTGTAGTATTTCTGGAGGTGAAACCAAGGAAAGCTTATTGTGCGTTTCCATAAAGGCAGCATTGTTTCAGAGGATTGTGGGCGGCAGTATTGATTTTGGCTCCACTTTACCGCCGCTCAACATTCGAAGCTCGCCACGCTCGCGGCTCTGCCCTCTGAAAGAAAGGAATGGCCGTCGGTTCCGCTCATCGATCGCGTCTCTGAACCTCCGCAGCCAAAGCTAAGCATTCAAGCACGACCAAACCGCATTAGAGTGCTGAATAAATAGCCACTGACCTTGGGCTTCAAACACAGTTAGTTTTTAGAAAGCAGTCAGCTCATAGCCAGGTATTACTACACATAACCTTTTGTGTGGGCAGCAAAGAATCGCCTGTCATTTTTTTTTCACTTACTATGTGCAACACTTCCAATAACTTGTTAAAAAAAAAGACTACTTGAAAATTTTGAGCATAGCATTCACTTTTGAAAGGACAATGTTTCTATTGATGCATGCAATAACCACAGGTTCACTGCTGGAATTGGGTGAAAGGCGATGAGGAAGCAAATTTTTTTAATAGGGCCCTCAAAAATTCCAGGAGGATGGTGTGCCCAGAGAACTCCATTTTGGGTCATATTGGGACATGGCAGGGTATATTATGAGAGTGGAGATTTTGGGACTTTGCAGGGTCTATCATGACAGAGTGAAGACGTTGGGGCTTGGCAGGGAATATCATGACAGAGTGAAGACGTTGGGACTTGGCAGGGTATATCATGATGGAGCAGAGATGTTGGGACTTGGCAGGGAATATCATGACGAAGCAGAGATGTTGGGACTTGGCAGGGTATATCATGACAGAGTTGAGATGTTGGGACAGGGCAGGGTATATCATTACAGAGTAGAGATGTTTGGACAGGGCAGGGTATATCATGACGGAGCAGAGATGTTGGGACTTGGCAGGGAATATCATGACGAAGCAGAGATGTTGGAACTTGGCAGGGAATATCATGACAGAGTGAAGACGTTGGGACTTGGAAGGGTATATAATGACAGAGTTGAGATGTTGGGACTTGGCAAGGAATATCATGACGGAGCAGAGATGTTGGGACTTAGCAGGATATATCATGACAGAGTTGAGATGTTGGGACTTGGCAAGGAATATCATGACGGAGCAGAGATGTTGGGACTTGGCAGGGAATATCATGACGGAGCAGAGATGTTGGGACTTGGCAGGGTATATCATGACGGAGCAGAGATGTTGGGACTTGGCAGGGAATATCATGACGGAGCAGAGATGTTGGGACTTGGTAGGGTATATCATGACGGAGCAGAGATGTTGGGACTTGGCAGGGAATATCATGACAGAGCAGAGATGTTGGGACTTGGCAGGGAATATCATGACGGAGCAGAGATGTTGGGACTTGGCAGGGTATATCATGATGGAGCAGAGATGTTGGGACTTGGCAGGGAATATCATTCTGCTGGCCCAGAATTCTAAGCTGTTCCACGCATCTGTGACACGTTTGATGTCTTGATTATGAGCCTCACTTTTACGGTGCATCTTATGCGTCACAGGCGAACTCGACGGCAGGACATCAGGAATGGCGATCCTCTGACCCAGTGCACTGATCTGCAGCATCACGGTAAGACCCAGAATGCAGCTTCTATCACTCAGAGGAAAGAAAACTGCTTCTTTAATTCAGTCTCAGTTCTGCAGAATGGCCCCAGCAAAATTAAAGGGGTCCCTTATTTTTTGTTCAGAGTCATTTCAATAAATATCCTATCCCTGAAAATCCAGAAGTCATGTTCCTTTTTTTTTATGTTGGCATTCGCTTTACTTTTCCGCGGCAGCGCGTCGGCGTATATCAAAGGAAACGAAACCAGTGAGAAAATCAATTAGCTCCTTTCCCGAGTGTCATTGTACAGTGAAGTTAATTTTCTGCAGGTTTTAATTAAGGTCTTAACGGCCCCTCAGAGACTGATGCAATCTGTTCCGCGCCGGATGGCACACTCTCCTTTCATTTACAGCCATTGTTATCTTTAATTTAAAGCAAGAACACGTGAGCATCTCTCTTTTGTTCCCACAGTGATTATGACTCCTACAGCAGCCCAGCAGAAGATGCTCACCGCTGCATTAACTTTTTGTTAGTCTTTACTCTTTTGCGCCTCTAGTGGTCAAGTGCTGTTATTGGTCTTCAGTCCAGTGATGGATGGTGACACAATACTTGACTCCCTAGTTGAAATAAGGGAGGGAGTTATTAATAATCAATATGCTGTCAGTATATTTTATATGACATTTAATGTTAACTTGAAGGATCAGCACTTACCAGCTGCTTACGGCCCCTGATACGGAACCACAGTTTGGTACTGGTTTCACTGGGACCACCTGTCCAATTAGGTGCTGATTTTCACTTCTGATTGAGACGAAACCTGATCGGCCGATCCCTCCCTGAGCTATCCAGTCATTAAGAGCTCCACCCACTGAAAATTTTTACTATTAGTGCTCCTGACATGTGGGTTTTGGCAGAGGTTTAAGCTGGGTCTGCTGTAAACTAGCCTTCAGCAAATTACATGTTTGATGCAACTTGTCATAGTGTTCAAAAGATACTTTTGAGGAGATTTATTTAGTGAGGATTTTACGTCTGGCACTGAGCTGGCTGTAGTGAGAGAGAGTGAGGGAGACTGAGATAGATCGAGGGAGAGATAGAGAGAGTGAGGTTGACAGTGAGAGAGGAGGGATGAGAGAGTTAGAAGCCTAAAGCCACCAGTACAGCGGTCACCGCCTCTGGTCACAGGCGGGAAAAAGGCCGTCGCCTGCATCAGCCGCCTCGGCGAGGCCGCGGTTCCCGCCCACACTCTGCAGGCCTCGCTCTGCCCTGGCACTTTGAGCGCTGCTTCTGCAGCAGCTCATTACTCTGTAAGATAAAACCGCCGCAGCAGCAGCTTCTGAGAGAGAGAGAGAGAGACAGAGAAAAACAGAGCCGCGGCAAGATATACTGCCGCTTGGAAGCGATTCAAAAAAATCCAGCTTGTGTTTTATCGCTCGCTCTGTCGCCGGCCGTCATTTTGAATTACTTCTCATGCCTTTTGAGTTGTGAACTCTTTATGCACCTGGCTGCCACCACTTTAAGCTCTAATAGCATTTTGAGACTTTATAATGAGGAAAGATTTCCTGAATGAATACATTAAGCTCAGGTCTACACTTCACTGCACATACGACCCTATTAGTATCATATTCCACCTTATTCCGTTTGCAGTGGACAGCGCTGGTAAACGTATTAAAGCCAAACCGATACAGTGTGGAGGGAATTCTGACAGCTCGTATAATTATGAGCTCTGTGTTCTGTAAAATACCCCTCGCATTAAAAAGTATTTCCTGCGCCAAAATTTTTCTGTTGCAATCAAAATGAGTTCCCAACACTGAGCTACGGCAGCCAGGACTGACTCTGCTGACGCATTTCATGTTACGGAGAACGTGGATCAGTCCCTTATTTGAGGAAAGCCAGAGGACTTTACGATCTGTAAAGCATTTGTCCTCTGCATTGGTCTGTCCTTGCATCTATATCCCACTGTGTTGATACCTATGCTACAAGGAACATAAAGATAAAATAATATTTTGGACATATTTTAACTCAACATGTTTTTGTCATCGAAGGGGCTAGTCAGAAGACACTCACTTTTTCCCGGCAAGAGAACGATTTTCTTTAGCCAGCAGTAATGGAAGTAAGCTATCAACTGACTTGCCTAGTCATAATCTGTTTCCTTATTGCCTTATAAATCAGTGTTGCAACATCTAGTTCATGCATTGCACAGAAATACTCGAGCCAGGATTTCACAGGACAGGCAGTACGCTGATGTCCCTTTTTCCCCTTTCCGGAGAAGATGACCTGAGCGGCCAGGGCACGGTGGAACACAGGGTGATCTACGGTGTGGAGAACAGCAGCACCTTTCTGGAGTGCAGCCCGAAGTCCCAGCGCGCGCTCATCTACTGGCAGTTCCAGAGGCAGAACGAGGAGCGCAAACAGGAGGTAGAGCTCATCCGGGACTCCTCCGGATTATCTGTGCTGGTCTTAATGGGGCCGAGGGGGTCCAGTGTACATCTGTGTCCTGTGATTACTCTGGTTTCTTCGCACTAAAACCTAAGACAATGAAGCCTGGAGTCGCTGAAGACCCCAGTGCTAAAAAGTACTCAAGTAACACGATGTCCATTTTGAGAAAATTGAGGCAGTGGACGTCAACATTCTCGCGGCGTCAGGGAGTGTATTTTGCCCGATTGCCAACAGATCAGCGCCTTAGTTTCTTTTGTCTGATTGTAAACAGGACATCAGTGCCTTAGATTTACGAGATACTATAAAAGGAGCAGTTTCTGGGGGCAAATGACGTGCACACGTTTGATCACAGCAGGCTGCATTATTCTGAACTGAGCTGGCTACATCCCTAAAAACCATGAATTACATCACAGCACATAAACTAAAGTTGTTTTGAACATAATCTGAAAGGCAGCACTGAGCCTTAAATTCACGGCGGTAATGTTGGGGGCTGGAGGCCCGGGTTGACCTCAGACCTTTAACCTTTGCCCCTTGCCCTCCGCAGATAAAGACGGAGGACCGCTTCGTGAGGACGGAGCAGGGCCTGCTGATCCGCAGCCTGCAGAGGAAGGACTCGGGGAAGTACTTCTGCCACGCCGTGGAGCACGGCTTCATCCAGACGCTGCTCAGGGTCACGCTGGAGGTCATCGACGCCGAGCACCTGGAGGAGCTGCTGCACCGCGACGAGGAGGCGGGAGAGGGCGGGGCCCGGGCCAGGGAGGCTCCGCCCCCGGGTCAGGGGGGCGGACAGAAGCTCTGGTACCGCGACTTCATGTCCCTCATCAACCACCCCAACCTCAACAGCATGGACGAGTTCTGCGAGCAGGTGTGGAAGAGGGAGAGGAAACAGAGACGCCAGAGGGCCCAGAACGCCCAGATCGCGCACGCCGGCAAGTGGAAGCACCTGCAGGAGAACAAGAAGGGCCGCAACCGGAGGACCCACGAGCTGGAGAGGGCGCCGAGGAGCGTGTGATCTCCTGCTCTTCCTCCTCTGCTCGCGCCTCCTCATCGAGAAAAGGACTCCCTCGGAGCAGACTGAGAAGAGGACTCAAACTGGAACCAAACGCAATAGGCATCCCCCCCGTTTCGAGCGGTTTGCTTTGGTGAAGATTGTTTACATTGGTGAGGCAAGAAAAGACGCGATAACACTTGAACCTCCTACCCCCCCGCCCCCCTTCCTTCCCTCATAACGTCATCAACCCAGTCCCCGCCCCTCCGCCCTGTTCCGACTAATCTCCCACGAGAGACGATGGAAGTCGAAACCTGATCCAGACCATGTAAATAGACTACCAGACATCGCTATGGATCTTAGTCCAGTTTTGTTCATCGTTTTTGGTTGCTTTGACTGCAGGAAGGCGAGCACCCCAATCCCACTATCACCCCTCAAACGGATGCCAATTACTGCCGTGACGTTCGACGAGGTGGACCCCCGTTGGTGGGGAAGGACATCGTTTAACTGTGTGTGAGACGCGAAACGACTTTGAGGGCAAAATCACTGCAGAATTCAACTTCCATTTCGCCAAATTGTTCAGTCGGTCAGTTCACTCAAATCTTTCTCTGTATTCCAAAGGCGGACCCCGTGCGAAGACCTTGTATCTATTACGATACGGGCCCAATCCAGCATTGATCGAGGTTTAAAGCGGATAGCACATCTTGATTAGTCACATGATCAGAAGTATTTATAATTAGTGGGTATCACTGTCCTGAAGCGCAACGGTATCTCCACACCGTTCCATTCTCAAAGCTGAGAATTCAGTGCCCTCCGCCAAGGTGCTGTTCTCAAGATGTGATTGGCTGATGGGCCGCGTGACGTCATAAGTGGCGATCTGTGTTACAGTTGGGAATAAGCTCTTCCAAGTCGGATACCTTCAAACACTCGCCACAAAAAAAGGAATGTTTTATTTTTTACATGAACAGAGTTTATCAAAAAATAATTCTGGGAGAGTTTAACTTGTATTCTATTGTACATTACATTCTTGATCACAACTACTGCATCAGTGTACGGTTATAGCAATCAGTCTTTTTACACATGCCACTCAATTTTTTAAGTTATTTTGGGTATGTTGTATCTTTTCTGAGTTAATCAGAAATTCTGCAGTATATTCACGAGTGTGTTGTTCCCAGCACATGTATATTAGTAATCTCTCTCTGAAAGGTAAGCTGTTCTTTGTGTGTGTATGTACATGACTGTATCTATCCAGCCAAACACCATTGTGTTATTTATTCCTTGTTGCTTTGTGGAAAAACTCATAAAAAGATAAACAGTACTCTGTCACTCAACTATCGATGCTAAAAGCTTCAAATTTAGTATGTACTGCATATCTGTTAGTGAGATGGACCAATTACGCAGTGTTGCACTGTCAAACAAACATGGCAGCCGCTTGTGTTGCTGTTGTTTGGGACGACGAAACGAAATTTTGTTACGAGCAGCACAGTTTCATGATGCGTCAAGACTAATTCACATCATTTCACAACATGAACTGGTGCTGGATCTACTCAAGCATTAAAAAATGTAGCATCAACCCCAGCGAAGGATAGCGGATACAAAAGGGTGACATTTTCATTTTTGAGTCAAATCCATTAGTAATGCCCTCTCTCTTTTCATAATGACCATCCAGAATCACCTGCCTTATTGAAGTAATCTAATGCCACTAATCCAAAACACGAAACGTAATGTGTTTGCAGAGTTGAGAGCAGCCAGAGGTGAATGCATTCTCTGTGGCTCGGCTGTAGAGGGAGAAGGTGAAATGAGGAGGACGTATCTGTCCACATGACCCCCCCCTAGTCTCCGGTGATTACGCCAAGCACGCACAGACAGCATTATGGGTAGAAAGGACTGGTGGCGTAATGGAGGGTCACAGTTATGAATGTGTCAGCACTGGCCATCTGAGCTGATGCTCTACGCGGCTTGAAAAACACAGCTTATACTCAGATCCATTAAAACCAGAAAACTACTGAGGGAATCATATGAATTTGCTGAAATTAAATGTGGAAGCAATGGTGTTCGTACATTTATTAAAGGAAATAATCTCATTTTGGGGACCATGCCAACATCCTAAATTGTAAGTCCATGCAGGTTTTTGTTATTTGAACTGAATTACTGTCAGCATTCACCACCAAGTGTACCTTGACCATACAGATGGATTAGTCAGTAAGTACCCATTTCTAGTCATGCTACTTCGTCGCATTGTTGGGTTGTTGCGTTGATTTAATGATTTTTTTGAGCAAAGAAAGGTTGGAAAATGCAATTAAGCCAATGTGAAATATTCCCAGTGCAGTTATCGCTGAGCCCCAGCACGAGAGCTGAACACCAAGGATTTGCAGCCGAAAGCAGTTCGGAAATCATCCCTTATTTTTTGCATCACATTGACAATGTAAAATCATCTTCAATTTCAAGTATGCAAAGGTGAATATTTGCTATGTATGTGTTTGCAAAATAATATATTAAAAGTAGCTGTGAATTTCTTGAAAATAAGTAAACGCATAAAGGAATAACGGAAACTCCTGTCACGGTCCAACCTGTAAGACAATGTACGAATTGCATGTGAATGCTATTTTTAGTGCATTAGTTTTTCTATGCCATTTAGTATCTATTAATGTTGTGTGTAAACAAAACCCTTCAACTTACCGAACACAATAGCCAATTTTAAGGGTGTAAATATGTTTCCCTTAAGTAAAATCAAAGGCACAGTCCACAGCCCTGGCATCTTTTGGTATGCAATCCCAATTCGTCGTACATCACTTTTTGGACCGGTACTATCGAGCATAAAATCATGCTTTTTCTCAGTGAACGAAGAATAGCTATTTGACATTTCAATGCAACACAATACGGTGTCCATCAGATAGCATGGTTGTGTATTCCTGAGAGGGGGGCTTTCATTGGCTCCCCTGCACGCTGCATTTGTGACCGTCTCGGTGGAACTGGATGTGAATGAAAAACTGCTGCTGTAAATTAAAACTTTTCGGCATGTAATCAGTTGTTAAAATAAACATTTCTTCTATAAAAATGTTTGTGGTTTCACTTCCCTTGCTAAATAGATTGTAACTACACTTGCTGAATTTTGAACTGGCGGCGAAGACAGGCGCTATTAGTCTCCGCGAAGGATTAAATTTCAGCGGATTTCAACTTTTCAGTCGAAGGACAAATGCTATTCTCGCAAGAACCTAAAGTTATTTTTGCACCAAAATCCTGCTGCATATCCTCCAACACTATTAATCAACCCCTTCCCCTAACCTCCAAGTAACCCAGTGCTTAACACCCCACCTTGGCCTAAAGCATAACTCCAACATCCACCCTTAAAACTGGGCTTAGTCCAAACTCTAAGCACAATTGTCAGCCCAGCCTGAAATCTAGCCCCCAGAATTAAGCCTTTTTCCTCATGGGGACCCCTTCCCAAAAATGTCCCCTCGGTGCTCTTTTTCCCCCGACTTTACTATCCAACCGGAGTCCCCGTAAGTATAAATTACTTTGTAATATGTACACACAAGCACACCATCACACACCCATACCAGCATGTTCACTAAATGAAATAGTGGTTTTAATCAAGCCGATAAATTTATCTGAAGTAATTCCATCAGCTGGGCAGAAATTCGTTTCAATATTTATGGGAACATTTCCATTCCATAATTGCAGGAATGATTCAGTTTAGAAACATACGCCACTCAGTTTCCATCCATTAAAGGTAGTCAGCTAATTACCTGAAGATAAATTAATCTTTGGTCTTAATAACTTGTTGACGGCACGTGCGCCAAACAGGCGCCTGCTACGCGCAATTTCAAAATGAACCGTTGACGCGCTATCTGACAGGTAGGTACAGTTTTAATTTAAAAATCGTGAAAAACGAATAGCCCACAATTAAATATCTTTAATGTCATGTTTGAGAAATATTGTTGGGACGTGAGGTCCGAATTAAAAATTGTACAAATACCTTAGTTTCTAAGCGATATTTCAATGTTTGTAGACGAGGCGACAAGCAAAGTCAGAGGTGTACAAACAACGTCAAACATTTGTTTATTGTGGGCTGCAAGGTAAATTCGACGAATCCCAGCCTGCAGCTGCTGGACGAGTTGTGTCATTGTACCTTTAATATTGTGATAAATAAACCTGCATTTGTTTAACTAATAATTTTTAAAGTCAAGCACATTTCCGCATTCGCGGGACAAGTCAGTGATGGAAAATGAGGTTTTGCGGGGTGGGTTGCACTTACTGCGAAGCAAATTCAACACCAGCCATCGCGTCAGCTGGCTTCACAAACCCTATATTCACCATTAAATATGAATAACTGTGGCTTGTTAAAAGGGAACCACCTTGGCGACACTGAAAACCTCGCCTATAGGCTCAACATGCCTCGGTAACCCACAAATCTTGCTTCGCAGTTGACCTACAATCCCTATATTCCACTGCATTGAACCGGAACCGATAAGGACCCGGACTTTCTCAAGACGTTAACAGCAGGCCGGTATTGCTCCTGAACAGGCAAGCTGCATCGTCAT
Source organism: Gymnothorax javanicus (assembly GCA_029692085.1). NCBI lineage: Eukaryota > Metazoa > Chordata > Actinopteri > Anguilliformes > Muraenidae > Gymnothorax > Gymnothorax javanicus. The sequence goes on along the minus strand of CM056212.1, from coordinate 19,523,287 downwards.
TTCAATGTTCGCAGTTACACGCTTAACAAAACTCACCTGTGTCACCAAAGTGCATTTACAGAAGTGTTTACTCACGCAATGAATAATAGATGTTCAATGTTCACATCTCAAGACTTTCAGTCAGTCAGTGAAAATAAAGTCTATATGTTCTGCAAGGGGCTATTTGGGGATTGATTACATAAAAGAGTTACAAATTTGATTTGAGGAGGTGAAATCAATTGAATTCGATTCGCTAAAAGAGTGGACACATGGCCAATGAAACTAAACAAAATATGACAAACTAGTTCAACAAGATGCAATTGCATAAAACTAGGACTGATTGAAAGATTAATGGTGAATGTTAACTGAAATGAGTACACTTGAAGGATCTCCAGGACTTACTTTTGGAACTATTATAATAATGTGGCCACGACTTAGCGGCCAGACATATTAGAATTGCTGATGCACTATTCATTCCAAGCAAAACTTTTAAAACTATAATAGTTCTGCAGTAAATATTCTTTACAGTTGCTGGTGAACTTATTGTCACGTGTAATTTGCCAATATAAAATAAATGGTTTGCATAGAGCACGCATATTCATTACTGTCCAAGCAGTCGAAATCCATCACCCAACCTTTGAATAGAATTTATATAGCTTGCATTATTCCACTGAAGCGAAATAATATGAGTATGCAGTTAGCTGAGTGCTAGTTTTCTGAGTGTGGGTCATCAGTGAAGCTAAAGTTTAATAAAATAAATTGAAGACGATAACAGATTGTCTGGGTAAACAGTCTGGGCATTTAGGCAACATCAGAATTATCGCATTTGAATGATTGTATTTGAGCGCAAGAATATGCGAACACAAAGTTGACTTGGCACGAGTTTTCAGAACATTGCATTTCAGTGGAGCGGCAGTGAAATGAACTCTGTTATAGAGAGTAACTCATGATCTGGGGGACAAACTAAACAGTTGGACCAAAGTAAGAAAGTGTACCAAAATATTTTCTGTCCAGTAATTATTGGGCTTCATTACAGTCACTCACTGTTCTGATATACAAAAATCTGAATGGAACGCTACTGCCATCTTTTGGTGACCACCGGACCCCCTTCAAGACACTTGTAGTTCAAATTCTTCCGTTTTCAGCCATTATAACTAAAATTTAAGAGATATGTTTTTTTTCTTTGCGGTAATCACTTTATGGATTGTGCTATGCAGCAGTCAGCATTTTAAAAGCCATGATTTTATTATAAATATGTGAGACATATCAGGATGGTTACAAGAAAGATGGCGTTTTTTTACATATAGCTTCCAGGTGCAATTCTATAGCTCCCTCTAGTGCCTTTCCAGTGTTACAGCAATATTTGAGCAGGCAGTACGAAATGATCTCACATTTTATTTGGGAGTACTGCATCTTCAGGTGAAGCATGGTATTTAAAATTTCTTGGGATTTCCCATGACTTTCAGCCAAAATGTACTTTCCACTGCTTATTTTTAAGGAGCAATTAATTGATCATGATCACACAGTCAAATGAGGAATTGGAGTACCTTCCCTCCTTAGTTAAGACATGAAGAAAAACTGAGAAACTGTCAGAACAGGTCTGAAACATGTCTTTTGAAAATTTTTCATTTATTATATATAGATGAATATTATTTCAGCAGATGGCTCCATGGCGTTAATGAAGCTGTTACAGAGAGATCCTGACCCTGTACCTGCAGTTCTGTAGGTTTTCATTCCAACCCCAACAAAGCGCGCCTCCTTCATCAGCCTAAGATTTGGGTTGACTTGCTCAATAATGGAGTGAGGATGCAAAATTAAGAGTAAAAGCCGGCGGAACAGTTAGATATAAATATAAATATGTAAGAAATAACATAATTGACAATAAAGCAGGTAGCAGGATTTGGGAAAGCAGGCCGTGTCTGTGCTCGCTGAACTGCACGCACGAATGAAATTCCTTATGAGAGGACGAAGCGTGTCTGATTCGGGGAGTCGGCTGCTGGATCACGTCTCACCGCAGGCCCGACTGCACGCCCTCATATCTCCTAAAGCCTCTCATTCCTACTCCCTGTATTATATTACATTTTTATTGACTTGTCGAGAAGGTCTTATTCCGTAAAGCAGGTGGGGCCAGTCAGGTCAACCCTGCGGGAAACGGACATGTTTATCAGTGCCTGCACCGTTTGTTAGCACTGCTGGTGATGCTACAGTTATAAAGGTTTGAGTCTGGGGTTGGCCTAAAGGCTGATGTTACTGTGTTAAATACAGTTCAACATTAGAATTGGGATCTGTGCCAGAATTAGGATATTTTCCTCTTTAAAAATCCGTAGAAGTTAACCCTTTGAGCGCTGAATACATTTTCAGGGAATTAAAAATGCAGTTATCCTGAGCTGTTGAAAACCTATCATGTGGCAACTTGTTTAAAAGAGCTCCCATGCGGGAGCTCTTTTAAACAAGTTGCCACATGATAGGTTTTCAACAGCATCTGACTTTGGTATCTTAAATCATTGGGCAACTATAGTTGCCCACGGCGCTGAAAGGGTTAACGGCCCAAATTGATGAATTCGCCCTAAAGAAGGTCCACTGATCTCAGACCAGTCTCCTACGAACCACTCTCACTATGAAATGAAAAAAATAAACCCGTGTTATGAGAAGGAAGGGCATGTTTTTATGGAGAAAATACCCAGTTTACTCAAAATGCTTTCAGTCCAGATTTGGTATGAAAGAATTGATTCTGATACATCATCCGCCCGGTCTAATCAGCCATCATGATGCGACCTGCACTGCAGTTTAATTAGTGCTGAATATGGTGACATCAGACATTGAGAGGACATGATGGATCTTGTACGCAGTGGTCTACATACATGCACAGCTACATGCTTATCCAGTGACTCCAGTCCGCTAACACCTCAGTAAACACATTCTCACGTCCTCCGTCTCTCGTTCACCCTTATCGCTCTGGCAGACGTGAGCCCAGAGGAACTCTGGGAGTCCTGATCCTGCTGTTTTCTGTGTGCTTTAGCGACGGCATGAAGACGTGCAGGCCAGCCTTTGAAGCTGCTTCCTGCTGCCCTGACAAAAGACAGAAGAGTCCCTGCGATGGGAACGGAGCTGCATCCCGCCTCTGCTGCGTTCCCATTGGGTCTCCCTCCTGCCTCATACACCGAGAGCCAATCAGGAGCAAGCACCGACACTGACCTCTCCGGCCTCTGCCCTTAGCCAAGCCCAGGTGACTGCAGGTGTGTGGAGGGTTAACAGTGCACTCAAAAATGCAGAACCGCTCCTGAGTTATGGAACGATTTGATAAGACCTTTAGCATGTGCGCATACTTACAGTGCAGGCAAAATGAATAACACAGCCAGTGGTTCTTGCAAAACAAATTCCATGGCCAGTTATTGGTTTTGTGGTTGGTACAAGATTTTACGGTCTTGGTAAATCAGGTTCAAAACGACTCCGCAGAGCACGATCGCAATAGCGGAGAGGTACGCCGCTTCATGGGTGGTACGGATACACCGCGTAAGCTTTATTGTGGATAAAATGAAAAGCACAAATGTATATTTCCAGTACATCTGTTTGTAATCCCGCGCGTTACCAAACACGCCAAAGAGCGAGTATTTTGCAGGGATATACAGGAGGCACCGTCCCACTGGGACTGCCGTGCCTCCTCAGACAAAGGGATACGTGCTGTACGTCTGATTTAACCCTTTGAGCGCTGAATACACTTTCAGGGAATTAAAAATGCAGTTATCCTGAGCTGTTGAAAACCTATCATGTGGCAACTTGTTTAAAAGAGCTCCCCTGCGGGAGCTCTTTTAAACAAGTTGCCGCATGATAGGTTTTCAACAGCGTCTGACTTTGCTATTTTACATCATTGGGCAACTATAGTTGCCCACAGCGCTGAAAGAGTTAAAGAGCTACCGCTGTCCGTGAGTCTGTCTGAAGAATAGAGAAATAAAAGAACAGACGGGTCTGAAACATCTGGATCCTGGCTTTCACTACATATCAGCCATGTTATTTATCACAGGGACTTTATCCTTGACATGAACTTGCGTTTACTCCTGTATATTGTCTGAGTTCCAGCTACAACGCCCTATTTGGACTTTAATGGATCAAAGAAGGCCTGGGCTCTTTGGTAGTAAACTCTGGTAGTGCATTCTGCTCGAGTACGGCCAGTTTAAAGGGTAGCTGTTAACCCTAAAGTTGGGTTTGTGTTTACTGTGCTTGGTTGATGCTACTGAGATATGCTGCCCTCGGTTGTAGAGGCCCTTCTGGTCATGGTTCACAGACATGAAATCTGACTGATGGAAATATCTAGCCTTTCCAGTCTGCGGGCCAGCCCTCACGGTCAAATGCTCGACCCCTCATCCCAGAGCAGTAAATTCTGTGGACAGAACAATTTGCGGAAAAGCCACGTGTTTCAGCATCACAGGGGTTAACGTTTGAGCGCCAGCGTCCACGGTTTACCGTATCAAAGATGACCGCGAAGAATTTGGTGTCAAAGCAAAAGGCAAATCCTGAACATTTGACAGTTTTACTAAAAGCCTTGAATTCAGTTTACTTGTGTGAAAATGCGAAAAAAGAGAAGTAGATGCGAAAGCTGAGTTATATAATGATAGCGATGTGTAGCACTGATGTTCTGAGCCGTCTGGATTTAGAGGTCAGGCTACGGCCCGGCCATCTGCTGACCAAATGGATAGAACTGTGTGGAAGCGCTCATCTCCAGTGAGCTCAGTGATTTACTGCCTCGTCTGTGCCATACCGCAGGGCAGGAGAAAACCGCCTCAGCCCCGACCTCCTCCTCTCTCTCTCTCTCTCTCTCTCTCCATCTCTCTGTCTCTCTCTCTCTCCGTCCCTCTCCCTCTCTCTCCGTCTCCCAGTGTTATCAGAGCCGGGTGATGGAGCTGTCACAGCGTTTACCAATTCTGTGAGAAACTGCGGCGGGAGTAAATGTCAGTGAAGCTCAACGTTTGGCTTTTCCAAAGCAAACTCCAACTTAGAAAATGACATCTAATTCTGCTAGTTTGTTTACAAAAGGGCAAAATCAATGCCGTTCCTTCACTGAATGGGGAATTAATCGCTGCTTACATCAACAAATAGTTTACTTAGCAGAGACTCATAACGAGCGAGGACTCGAGTGCTGAGCCTGTCATAACGATATAAGAGCGCTGAGCGGTCAGGCTTTTGTTCTATAAATGTAAGTTAGACTCCGATCGCGATTGGAAATCAATGTCATTTCTGGGCATCACCTTTCTGAATCACTGGCGTGTCCTTCACCGGCTCTTTGAACTGACCTGCACATTGATTTTGAAATCTCTGGTATGTCCCTGCCGTTTATACAACGAAAACATCCAATAACTGAATCAGCAGTTGATCTGGTTGTTTGTCGTATTTTGTCGGCCACTGGCTGCCAGTCTGTGGGTGGGAGAGCAGAACATCAGCTCTGTGTTTCTGGTCTTTGTCGTCTTTGCTGGGACCATGTCTCTGCTTTTCAAGTGCAAAATAAATGTTTTATTGTAGTTTCATATTAATTCAATTTAGTTGGCTAAATCCAGTTATGGGACGTATATACTGGCACCATTATTATAAACTGTCTCGCTAAAATTTAAATTTTTTTCTGCTCTGTCATGTGGGCACATGGGCTAACCATTCTTGGAGCCGTCCGCCAACGAGAAGTTGCACCAGACTTGTGTTTTTCATCAGATACAATACAGGCCTTTATTCTCCTCTGGATATTAAAAGCTGCTGTGGTGCTAAACGCAGCGGCGGCTAACCTTCCTTCCGCCGGCTGCAGGGCAGATTACACTGTATTTGTGTAAGAGGTTAGGACCCTGTGTTGCTGTGTGGACGTTTTTGACAGCTTTCCTTCCCTCTGGGGCTCAGCTTCAGTTCTGGGCATGGTACCGCAGCCCTATTTCTGGCCCACAAGCTCTTTCCTGATTGGCAAGACACTGGCACGACAGATCCAGGGCCCCTCACTGTCCAACCAAAGTCCATGTTTCCCCTGTCAATCAATCCAGCCATGCCCACTTTTCCCCTAAAGTGGTTCAATTTTTATAGGAAAATCTTCCATTTTAAATCAGCTCTTACGGTGTATACATATGCACTCTGTCAGAGCTGATTTAACACTGGATATTGTCGGAAGAGGGACAGGCCGTGTTCTCCCATACATTCACACTTTATTAAATGCAGAGTCACTGTGACATCACCGTAGAGTAACGCTGTATAAAAGTGTTCAATAGGAATACTGCGTGCCCACAGTTTTGGCGGCAGAATATTAGTTTTGGCATAAAAGGGCTATGGTGCATAACAGTGACTGGGCTCACGGTCCGCGCTTCCACTCGTACTGGAGTGGGGCTGTGGGGAGGGCGTTGAGCGGTGGTTCTGAGGAATGCTCGGGCCGAAGGAAATGTCATGTGGATTCCCGCCAGTTTGGGGCGGGGGCCCGGGCTGCAGTCCATGTGTCTGTGAGGACAGGCCAAGAGAAATGCAGGGCCGGTGCTCCGGGGGTTTATAACGCCGGCTGAAAGGCCTGTTAATCACTTCCAGAGGCCAGGCCGAGAGCCTCATCAGCCGACTCGTCTCCTCTCGAAACCGCACCGAGCCGCCGCGCTCTGCACCAGCGCCGCAAAGCCTGACGCGCAGCCCGTCAGGCGGCTCAATGAAGTGATCGCTCCCATCTCCTCCGATAATGGCCTCGTTGTTCTGATCGCTGCCCTGTTTAACATGCCTGCTGCCTGTTAGCATGTCTAGCGTAGCTGCCAAATGGCACGGCGGTAAACCTAGAATAGACAGTCACCCAATTTGTGGTGGAAGTCAGAAGTTTGAGGAAAATGTGCTTTGACTTAACTTGAATTTTTTTTAACCGCGCAGGAGAGACGCACAGGGGTCTGCCCTAATGTGGACCATCCTCCTAACGTGTGTCTGCAATTGGACTGTACCACTCCCATCTCCACTAAAGTAACCAGGCCGCGCCAAAGGCTGGTGGTAGATTTGGTTGGTGTTCACGAACATGATTGGGTCTGTGCGCAGACTGTTGGTGTCCCTGGATAAATGAGACCAGCTAACTGTACAGCGGGGGTAGGATGCATTTCTGCATATAGTACTGCGTGTTCACCTGCGTACTTCTGGTACATCAGAATTTTGCCCGCAGTTTTGGATGCATTTATTTCAGTTATAATGTAAGTAAAATTCATTCATATAGCCCCTTTCACTGATATAAAAGCACAAAGTGCTTTACATCAATAAAAATACACTGTAGAGGCAATGTTCAAAATCACAATTAACCCTCTGTTAACCAAGTACCTTTCCAACTGGTTAAAAATCATTTCCCTAGGCAAATATGTTGATTATGGGCCAATATTTGGAAAAATGGGGAAAAAAAAAAATTCGACCCTTTGGCTCACCTTTCCAAAATGTAGCAGATCTGCTACATTGGGTAATAATGCGAATGGAAAAATTAAAGTGACGGTCCATTCAAGGCGTTTCGCGTGTATTCGCGTCTTCGCATTGACTTTGAATGTAATCTGTCATGCGAAAAATTCGTTTCGCGTCTGGTGTGAAAGCGGCTTAAAGCTACACGTTTTATAGTAACATTAATGATCAACAGGAGTATCCAGCGGCAGTGGAAGGCTTTCGGCTTCTCCCCTCGCCTGTTTGATCTTACGCATAAGTCCCACAGCAAAGCTAACTGGAGAACTGGGGCATTGAGTTACTGCGGGTGAGGGAAACTCGGAAATCTGGGACTTATTAAAGATACAGGATGGTCTTTTCATCAGATATTCACTTGATCTCTTCCTCCCTTAGCGCTTTTCAAATCTCTGTGTCAACATTGTTCTATAGGGTATTTCTGGCTTTAATATCGCAAAATATGTGCTCTTGTGTGTTGATAGGAAGCAATCCAATGGGAGCGTGGCATTGTGTAGCGACATCATTATATGAGCATTAGCTTGTGTCATGGGGGAACTCAAGTTACTGCTGATGTCCAGTGACAAATTTCTGAGGCATTTACTGATGCCAGCAGCCAATGAGGGAGTCTTATGTGCCAGCCTAATTAAATCTGTTAAAGATGAAGGATTTGAAAGATTTCATTGACAAAATTTGCTTCCAACCTCAGTTCTAAAAGTTAGCATTTTTATCTGACTGTTATCAAACCCATTTATTCCTGGTCAGAGTGAAAGTGTGCTGGAGCATATCCCAGCATGCAATGGGCCACAGGCAGATCTATACTGTGGACGGTTCGCCAATCCATCACAGTGCACACACATTCGTTCACTCACATCTCATACCTACAGGCAATTTAGAGTTTCCAGTTTAGCCAATCATGCAAATCTACGCACAGTAGTAACTGGAGAAACCCACATGAACATGCAAACTCCACGTCGACAGGTCCTGGCTGGAACTGAACCCGGATTATTCTTACTGCGAGGCAACGGTGCAACTCACTGTGTTTTAACCTTCACAAAATGGCTAATGAAATAAGACAGGTCTATTTCAAGACTTGTCACTATGCCCTGCGCTTTCATTTCTGAACTGACTGACACAATTGTTGGCGGAACACAATTACACAAATTGGCTTAAGCTCGGATAATTGAGCAAATTTTCTGACTGGCAAAAATTTCCACACAGTGCTCTTGGTGTGGTCCACGTTTGTGGTGCGGCAGTGACTCACTAATTCATTTACACACCCCTTTAGCAATCCTGTCTGTGTGATTTAAGCTTTCTTACACTTTGAATTACAAAGGCTCTCCCATAATGTGGATTTATACTGTAAGTTTAGCATGCAAATCCAGTTCATGCTGATTCTAACTGGCATCTTAGCAGAAGGGACAGGTTTATCGGTAGTTCAGAATGGTTGGGGTCGGGGTAGGACCGTGTATTAAGTCATGTTCATTGTTCCAGGGTTGTGCCCTGACACAGTTACACATCTCTCTGGTATTTACTATGAGGAAATTGCACTCCATTTTGTCACCAGTTTAGAAATGTTACGGGTCATAATTTCTCTCTTTCAGTTGCAGTTTAACTTCACGTTGCTATTGTCACATCCTTTGTGGTGAAATTGAAGGCTTTATGGCCAGATATTGATTGAAAACAGACTCATCTGCCAACATAGCATGAGCCAATGCAGAATTGAACTGAGGCTCAAACTCAGTCCTTTGAATAACCGCAGTTATTTAATTGCACGCTGAATCAGATATTCCCCGTGAAAAGAAACAGTGCGGGCTTTATCTGATAGATAACATGTGGCGAGAGTGACTATCGAAATGAAATCTTCTCACCCCTTATCGCCGAATGCCGAGAACTTCAAAGAAAACGCTATTCCATTTGCGAAGCACATTGGAGACGTTAAGAATCCACTTTGAGAAATAAGCGGAGTGAAGATAAGGCAGCGATAACGTTATTGTGAACAGGACTGCCTGTGCATCTGCTTTGATATCCGCGTTCAATAAAGTTTTATTTCACTCTCTTCAACTGGTGTGATCTTATGAATAGTGGCGACTGTTTTTGGTCTTAGTTACTATAATGTGTTTTCTTAGATCATGAAGTGTAGATGTTTAAAGAATCTGGTATAATCCAAGAACCCAGTTGAACGATTTGACATTGATTTCCATCAAGCATAACAGAAACCTCATATTGACATTGAGGAAGCTTAATAGATTTGAAAGTTGCATTGAAAAGCTGGCATGAGACTTTTTATTATCAAATGGCGGTTCAAGTATTCCCAACAACTTCAACAGGAGAATTCTATTGATCGTAGAAGAGCTGTGTTGTGAAGTATCATGATCCATGGGAGTATCGTGTCTTGATTGCATCGACGTCTGTGAGCATAAAGACAATCTCTTTCGTTTCAGGATAAATTTCTCGAGGGTGCCATTTGAGGCAATTCAGAAAGTCACACATATATTAGTAAAAGGGATTAAATTGACAGATAAGTGTCTCCAACGAAATGCTTTGCTTTTATTTCCCAGTAGTATTTAGACCGATTATGATATCTTCATCACACTGTTTCAGTGCAGCCTGATATGAATTTGGAAGCCGCTCAGTACAAAAGCTGCCTTGTAATTAAGCATGTTAATTACCCAGACTGAAGATAAGAGGACAGTAGAAGGAGACGCACCGCCTTAGTGCAACTGCTGAGCCCCGAGGGTTTGAGTCAGCCGCCATTTTGTCTGCGTTCCTCCTCCAGTCACGGCTTTGTTACAGGGTGGGGGGTGCGACTCTCCGCCTCGTTTAGCCTCGCTATGATTCATATTTCTACAGACGACGTCCTCCGGGCAGACCCTGTAGGAGAAATATGGACCAAATCACTGCGACGTCACACATTGACTTTTCTCCAGCCTTTCAGCGCTGATGAGTACATTTACCATAGACTCTGATGGAGAGCGGAGTCTCATTGACTATACTGGAGACAGCTGCTGTCGAAATAGAGCAGGAGTCTCAAACTGGTCAGTGACAGGACCTAGGGGGGCTGCAGGTTTTCAATCCAGCCTAGCAGAAGCACCCCTGATACAACTAATTTAATCAACTGATCTCCGTCTGCACAGTTGACTGTTTACATCAGGGGTGCTTCTGCTCGGTTGGATTGAAAACCTGCAGTCCCTCGACCCTTTTACGGACCCGTTTGAGATCCCTGAACTGGAGCAACGTCTGTCTGTTAGACGGACAAATAAGCCTTGGAAAAGAAACGACTCTGATCGCTTGTGTCGACATCACTATTGTGTGAGCTCAAATTAGTCTTACCGACAAGAGTACTTTTGGAACGTGCAAAAAATACACTGGAGAAAATTAATCCCCCTCCTGTAATTAATATCGGCTTGTTTTTAATCACTGAACGAGCAGCGGCATTACAACCCAGCAGATGCTCCGTGAGCTGATTTTCAGGACGAGGCTGTGTTACTCATGACATTGTTAGCTCGCACGCTTTGTGTAATTCTAATTGTGATTGATTTTTTCAGTTGTGTTGTTATAATTCCTCATTGTGCTGCCATTCAGTGTGTCACCCGTGCAAGGAGACACAATGAAACGTCTGATCGTCAGTCATCTGGAGTAAAATTACACGTCTTCCTTAGGCAGGCTCTCTGGCTTCCTCTCGCTGTCTTAGAACGTCAGCTGGCCATTCCGGTTCGTACATCTGTCCTTGAACACCTTCGTCACCCTCCTTATCATACCCCTGCCAGGAGGTCGTATGTTCTCACCGGCGTTTGTTTGTTTGTTCATCTGTCATTTAATGGGATATCTCAAAAAGTTATGGATTGATATCAATTGAATTTTGTATGATAGATACTGTGCTAACGAAGAAGTTATTAAATTTTGATGAAGAGCCAACTCATATTATTGATCTAGGATCCGAAATAATTTCTATGCGCGTAAAGACGACACTGTCAAGACTCGGTTAACACTCACATTCTTTTGATAATTCATCCGCCAACTCATTTCAAAATTGTGGAGGTAATGCGCTCTCCGAGTATCTTCTAGCTCATAATTGAATCATTTCTTTTGGAAATTTGGCTTTTTTACCTGAGATTTTGTTCACTTCATGGCTTGGTTTGGATAGCATTTAAGCAGAGATTGCTGACGGCCGTTTGTCGGAGCTGAGCTACGCCGTCTTCGCACTTAATCGTGTGCTCTCTTGCTCAAGTCATGCTGCAATATATGGCGACATTCATAGATGGCAGAAGTCTAGAATTTACTGTGTGCTTTCGCAACAACAAAAAAAAAAAAGCATTATGCACGGTATTTAGGCTATGTAACTTATACCAACAAAATACGTTTTAATTATCATAATCAAACGAACAGTAAAAGACAGGGTCACAATAGCTCTCCTTTAACCGGGACATATCTGGGGTCAGAGGTCACTTCCTGACGACTCAGCAGTCAGAACTGGTGTTAGAAATGCTGACAAATTCTGAAGGATTGCATGAAATACCTGCTCTACTTGTCAAAAAAATTGTTTTTTTTGCTTTGGTTCCAAATCCCTGTGGAGATTAACCGTACTGTAGGTTTTCGCTGCAACACCCAAAAAGCTGGAGATCTCATTGAGCTGTAATTAATGCCAAATTGGGATTAAAACAGAACCCTGAAGAGCAGGATTTGGTATCACTGTTTTTATGCCTCTCCTCAACTATCTGGACGTAGCTACAGCGTGAGTAGTGGAAAACATTAGCATAATGCTACCGCATTAAATGCAACTGCTGCTATTTGCTTTAAAAAACACTCACTCACAGCGTTTACATGAAAATGGAGTAAACTGGTGCCAGGACACTCGCTTTAATCTTTCTTCTCTCGTTGACTGAAAAGCAGAAATGTAAGTACCAGATCGTCAGCGTGGGGCATTGCTCTGACAGCCCACTAACCCCCCCGCCCCCCCATCCAAAATCCCGCCATGCTTTTTGAAAATGGAAGCCAAGGCTGACTATCTGCGAATGCTATCTGTAATGGGCTGACAGGACCGCCGCAAGCCACAGAAATGCACCGCGAGTCCGGGCCGCAAGACTGGAGTTTAATTTCAGATTCCTTCATCTCTCTGGATGAGCTGATTGTAATTGACCCAGAATTATTCTTTGAAAAACAAATGTGGAATGCCTTAATTATGCGCGCTTCAGAAATGTCGGAATCTGTCTGCATTACAGGGGTATGGAAGAGTCGCGGCGCGGTGGGGTTCGCTGTCAGGTTCGTTTAGTCCCGCCGAGATTCATCGCGAATGTGAGTCTGCAGTTCCGAACCATTTGCGCGAATCGGCGATGAGCTAAAAACTGGAGGCAGTGACTCTGTGAGACTAATTGGTGGGAAAGTCTCTCGATTCCCAGCCGCATCCTCAAAAAAAAGTATAAATATCCATTAAGTTATGCTTTTAGAGGCTCGACCGCACCATTGTGGCTCTAGGCATTGGCCTGCAGCATATCAACAAGGTGAACTCCAGCGATGACGACCTTTTTGTGAACTCAGGTGAGGCGCAGATGGGTTTCGCCGATAACGCTGTTGCCCCGGGCAACTTTGAAGTCGCCACGTCCGGCTGCCCTTTTCCCGTTTATAGAAGGCGAAAGCTTTTTGAAAAAGTGGATTAGCTATGATCCCCCCCTTTGAGTCTTACATAACGATCTGCGGCCGTGTAGATGAAGGCAGACTGAGGGAGAGCTGTGATCTGGGAGATAGATTCCTCTGTCGCTGCAGCCCTGGGACAGGCATCTATTTTAACATGATATCCAAATATTACGTGGCTCCAACATTTAACGTTTGAGTAATGAAACTTTAATTGCCTCCTTTTTTCTGCAAGAGAGCTCCTGTGTAGACAATGGGCCGCATTCATTCCACGTGTCAGGCAGGATCGGGCAATTATAGTGGTGGATTAGCTACTTTTGATGTGTGTGAGTGTGCGTGTGTGTGTGTGTGTGTGCGTGTGGTGTGTGGGTTTGTGTGTACCTGTATCTACTTAAAGATTTCAGGTGCCAAGTTTTGCCTGACTCAGCTGGTGCCTGGACCCATCCTCCACAGCGCTGTGGTCGGCTTAGCATGATCACAGGTGCTACACAATTACCTCGTATTCAGTGCACAATCTCACTGCTTTCACCGCTGTCATCTTACCACTGAACCCTCCACTGGTGCATCTGCTCTGTAAGAGTGCATTAAACATTTTTTTACTGGTGTCCACTGATGCTTGAAAAAAAATGGAGCACTACAGTTATGATTTTAATAAAATTACCTTGGATAACATTGATTGGGTTGAAGATGAAAAGACATGACCGCTGGACCAAAATTTAAGGCCAGAAACTTTAAAATCTAGGATGGCGGAAAGAGTTTAGCAGCTGAGAATGATGGATGCTGGGATTCGGCTGCAGAATGAGATAGAGTCTGCCTGATTCCTTGAGTGTAAAAGATGACTGTGGGTGCTCAGCTACCACACGGTTATATCAAACTAAAATACGGTGTTACAATCAAGACTTAGGTCCTTTAATTCTGCTTGATAGTTCATTTGAAGTCAGGGCGTTATCTCGAGGTCCGGGTGCCGGATATGCAATGTTGGGTCAAGTCAATATAATCTTCATGTTATGCTCAGAAAATGGCGCATGCTATCAGAGTGAGTGTCCTGTGTTTGGTGAAAACAATAACCCTGACTGTGATCATTAGGCATATCCGGAATTCTCCGGACTGGAATGCCGCGGGCCCTGAATAAGCGGTCCGTGGCTGAAGCTAGCTTCACACAGCGTGGGGTATGTGGTGTATGTACTCTGGGGTAAGCTGGAATAATAACCGGGGGGCACCGAGCTCCTGCCATCTCTCACGCTCGCCGGGAGCGCCGGAATGCATGCGGTCTTTGGGGGCCCCTGCCTCGCTTCGCCCAGCCCGCGGCGTCGCCTCTCAGCCGCGTTTTAGACGCCCCGCACCCCCTCCCGCCAATCCACGAGCCCCTCGATTCATTTGCGGGATTCCACACGTCACTCGACCAGCGCCAGTCCCAACATTTGGATTCTCTTTGCTCCACTGTAAAAAAAAGATCAAATCCATTTTAACAGGCTGTTCATGCGCTTTCTTTATTGATCTTGAGCATGTTTCATTTACGGCCTCATGATTCTTTTGTTTTTTACAGTAGTGCGTTTTTATTTGGTCTCTGTAGAGCGGAGCAGAGGCACTGTTGAGAGCCCGTGATTTAAAGTGCGGTTTCTCTGCTTCTAATGTTGTGGCGCTGATGTTATAACGTTCAAGGGTTTTTTTGTTCAGCGAAAATGTCAAAATACATCTCCTGTTCAGGGGTGGTCCCTGTAACTCAGTTTCAGTCTGACCGCTCAGGACGTTAGGATGGAATGTGGAAAACTCAAACCGCTTCATTCGATTTGCTCCACAGACTGCAGGATGTTTGGAACTGACTGGCTACTGTTGGTCATGTGATGCGCTTGGCCAGCGGTGAGGTAAAAGGGGTTAAACTCCTGAGGCTGGCTTCTGGGCTGTTGTAGGAGGGGGGGACAGGGGTGAATTAAATTAGGGAGCACCGCTGGGACTCCGCAGGGGGTGAAGAGTACCTCAGACCCCTCTGTGTCCCTGTGAAGGGCCCTCTAATCACCCCCTGTGGATGCTGTGTAATGACCAAGGGCCGGGCAGGGGGCCTCTGTCACTGTCACTCAATCCCTTTCTCTTCTGATTGGTATTAGACATAACAGCATGTCTTTTTACACTAGCTGCGAGTGATTGACAGTTATGTGACCCAATTACATTACATTTATTTAACTGACAGTACTTGGAGTTGATTGGACCAGGCCAGGGCTGAGGGTAGTCTCCACCCCCAAAGCAATTTGGTGTTAAGGGCCTTGCTCAAGAGCCCGAGGGCTCACTGTACTTATTGTGGCTTCTCTGGGACTTGGTTTGTTCTTATGTACTCAAATTCGAACATTCAAATTTTGTTTTTTCTTTTGTTTAATGGCTTAGCAGGCGTTTCCATTGGAATGACCTGGAAAAGGACTCAGATGGGGTCTCCCTTTAAGTCATACCTCTGTGTGGTGTGTGTAATCAGGTCGTGTGCGAGCATCGCATTCATCTCCCCTTCTGTAATAACGGAGAGCCTTAGTTAGCATGTGGCTGGCTAATGGCTGGTTGCATCCCTGGGGTTCCTGATAGCCTTATGCTAACTCGTTGCCCTTTGTGTTGTGAGGGATTATGCATGTAAGCACTAGTTCTCCATAACAGAACTCCTTCAGGGAAAATAATAGTGTGAAGGCATCCTTGAAAGTAACATCCAGGGTCAGTTTCGTATGAGCTAACAGGACCTGTATCGCATAACCTCGCTGTCTTGTTTACCCCCATGCTAGTCTTCAGCAGAATCTCCCAAACTCTGCCTGTGCTCTTTAAATGATAAAGAAGCTCAGTGAACTCTTTTCCTCTGTAAGAAAATGAATGTAGAAGTCCCATGGTTGGAGGTCTGGTGTTTGTCGGCTAACCGTCTCCCCCAGACTACCGTCTGCTCCCAAAAGCTCAAATGATGACAGAGGCTGTAAGTGGAGTGGAGAGGGTGATATAACACAGTCCAGGTAGAGCTCTGCTCATCCCATTAGGAGTAACCCCAGCGTGAGCTCAGAGCGATGTGTATATGTACTGTACGCTGACTCGCTCACTCACTCAGACTTACTCATTAATTGCTCGTAAGAACTCATTTGTGTTGCATTAGAAGCATATAGTCCAAGGAATGCGTGTTGAAGACTAAGGGGTCTCTAAGTGCGCTGGAGAGTGTTTTGTTCTGTTCTGCTCTTATTACATTAGGGGTAGTCTCATCTCTGACAGCATAGGGCGTTTAATGAGAGCATGCTGTGAATTGCATGTTCCACCATACGTTATCAGTGCTATCCAGTCCAATGTTTTCAGGTTTAAGTAATGCGCTTATTTGCACAACAGAGCGTACATGCATGCATGCACAAGCGCTTTTCATGATCCAAATATGGCTAGGCAAATGACATTTTGGGTCGTGTCCCGGCACAGATAACTGTACAGTTGTAAAGATGTGGTTGAGTTGAGGTCACCCGTGATTTCAGATACAGGGTTGCATTGTAACTCCAGAGATTATATGATATTACATGGGATATGGGTTATACACACTGGCAGCTGTTTAAGTTCCTCGCCCACATCCTCAGTTTCTCTGTATCAGTTACCAAACCAAGGAGGGAAGCTGGTGGGATATCAATGTGGAATCCCTTAAATCGAAGCCCATGTGAATATATTCTGCACTCTCACAGAGTGTATATCCAGGTGTGTGTCGTGCATCTTCTGAGAGGACTGACTGTGTATCCCCATGTACGCTTAATGTATTCCCCCTCTGTACTCTGTGCCTGAATAGGGAGACCCAAAATGACTGTGATCGCTGCACGTCTGTGTTCGAAAGTGATACTGATGCCTGGTTCTGGGGGCCCTTGTATGCTCTGGGTTTGTTTCTGATAAATTTGTGGCCCCCGCATGTTAACAAGCAATTTTTTTTTTTCTGTCTTAATCACACGTTTCATGTGATGACGAATTGTTTACCCATTTCAACCCTCGTCCAACCAAGGGTTTTTCTGCTACAACCCCGACCAAGGGGGGGGGTGGTTACCACCCCCGATTATTTTGAAATTAAGCGATAAACATCATCTTGTTTGGTATCAGTGTACAGCTACAGATGTCCTCTCTTCAAATCAAGTACAAATAAAACACATTTCAACATTATGACGTCATAGTGATGTCATAACTAACACCATATTAGGAAAAAACATCAAAATGACAAAAATCCATGTTTTTTTATATTTTTATTAGTTTTAGCTGAAAGTAAGTAACTTTCTGTAACCTCTAGAACTACTGATACTACAATTAATATTTTAGTATTATTATAAATATTATAAACTCATGAGTAACATAAATTTGACGTTACTATGATGTCATAAATAACTCATTTTGGGAAAAACACACACAAAAGGAAAACAAATAGTTTCCTGAACATTTTTCACATTTTCTTTACTTTGTTTTGCCCTATGATAGAATAAGGCTTATAATATCAGTAATATGTCTGGTACATATGTGATCTTTCAAAACAAGAATCAAACTTCACAAACTTCAGCACTGTGATGTCACAATGACGTCATTATAGATGTCATATCTGAAAAAAATACAAAAATCCATGTTTTTTTCATATTTTTCCCTCAATTTTAGCAACCATCCCCCCCCACCCTTCAACTTTGACGGCCTACCCTACCCCCGGGGGGTGAGGTACCCCCATCGATTTTTCATGAAAATGAGCGCAAAGGATGAATAAACAATTACCTAGAAGCATTAGATCATATCTGTTAACGTTTTTGTGCGACAGGAAAAAATCTGTTGGGCAAGGGTTAATCAATTCGTGTCAGAAATGCAGTAGCCATACGTATTAGAACAGAAATCTGTTATTCATTCGTATTGTGCTACATTAAAAATGATTCATAAAGGGAGAGAGGGGTAAAACATAATAAAGAATTTAGGACTGTGTTGAATCGATAGGCTCCTAGTAGGTGGAAATGGATACCTGACCACTGAAACACATCAGATTAAAGGCTGTGTAGTTTGCGGTTGGCCTGTCTTTACCACTGAACCCACTGGGTCGGCCCTGACAGCACTACAGTCAGGCTGTGACTCACACAGACCAGCTGAAGCCGCTGCGGCGTCATTGCGGATCTTTCCAGAGCTGCGATCCTTCGCGGACGGTAACCGCTCCGCGAGACGGACCCCTTCAGCGCTCGCGCGCTGTCCTCACGCTTTTTCCACTGCTGGCGTCAAACTGGCCAAAAGCCTGAGCTAAATGTTTCTCCAGCGGAATATTTTGTGGTGTAAACATTTTGTTTGGGTGTGTCAACCGTTCCAGCGTTAGGCTCCAGGAGCTCGTGCTGTGAGTGAGGAGGGCTGCTGGAATGGGGAAGATCTGACAAACTGCGGACCATTTTCACAAAGCTAATATTGTAGCAGCCTATTGCCTCTGTGGCTGAGGTGTTTGACTAGCCCATGCTAATGAAGTTAATATTATAGCAGCCTATAGCCTCTGTGGCTGAGATGTTCGACTGGGACATGCTAATGAAGCTAATATTATAGCAGCCTTTAGCCTCTGTGGCTGAGGTGTTCGACTGGGACATGCCAATGAAGCTAATATTATAGCAGCCTTTAGCCTCTGTGGTGAGGTGTTCGACTGGGACATGCTAATGAAGCTAATATTATAGCAGCCTTTAGCCTCTGTGGCTGAGGTGTTTGACTGGGACATGCTAATGAAGCTAATATTATAGCAGCCTATAGCCTCTGCGGCTGAGGTGTTCGACTGGGACATGCTAATGAAGCTAATATTATAGCAGCCTATAGCCTCTGTGGCTGAGGTGTTCGATTGGCCCATGCTAACGAAGCTAATATTATAGCAGCCTTTAGCCTCTGTGGCTGGGGTGTTCAACTGGCCCATGCTAACGAAGCTAATATTATAGCAGCCTATTGCCTCCATGGCTGAGGTGTTCGACTGGGACATGCTAATGAAGCTAATATTATAGCAGCCTATAGCCTCTGTGGCTGAGGTGTTCGATTGGCCCACGCTAATGAAGCTAATATTATAGCAGCCTTTAGCCTCTATGGCTGGGGTGTTCAACTGGCCCATGCTAACGAAGCTAATATTATAGCAGTCTTTAGCCTCTGTGGCTGAGGTGTTCGACTGGGACATGCTAATGAAGCTAATATTATAGCAGCCTATAGCCTCTGTGGCTGAGGTGTTCGACTGGCCCATGCTAATGAAGCTAATATTATAGCAGCCTATAGCCTCTGTGGCTGAGGTGTTCGACTGGCCCATGCTAATGAAGCTAATATTATAGCAGCCTATAGCCTCTGTGGCTGAGGTGTTCGACTGGCCCATGCTAATGAAGCTAATATTATAGCAGCCTATAGCCTCTGTGGCTGAGGTGTTCGATTGGCCCACGCTAATGAAGCTAATATTATAGCAGCCTTTAGCCTCTATGGCTGGGGTGTTCAACTGGCCCATGCTAACGGTTAATATTATAGCAGTCTTTAGCCTCTGTGGCTGAGGTGTTCGACTGGGACATGCTAATGAAGCTAATATTATAGCAGCCTATAGCCTCTGTGGCTGAGGTGTTCGACTGGCCCATGCTAATGAAGCTAATATTATAGCAGCCTATAGCCTCTGTGGCTGAGGTGTTCGACTGGCCCATGCTAATGAAGCTAATATTATAGCAGCCTATAGCCTCTGTGGCTGAGGTGTTCGACTGGCCCATGCTAATGAAGCTAATATTATAGCAGCCTATAGCCTCTGTGGCTGAGGTGTTCGACTGGCCCATGCAAACGAAGCTAATATTATAGCAGCCTATAGCCTCTGTGGCTGAGGTGTTCAACTGGCCCGTGCTAATGAAGCTAATATTATAGCAGCCTATAGCCTCTGTGGCTGAGGTGTTCAACTGGCCCATGCTAATGAAGCTAATATTATAGCAGCCTTTAGCCTCTGCGGCTGAGGTGTTTGACTGGCCCGTGCTAATGAAGCTAATATTATAGCTGCCTATGGCCTCTGTGGCTGAGGTGTTCAACTGGCCCATGCTAATGAAGCTAATATTTTAGCAGCCTTTAGCCTCTGTGGCTGAGGTGTTCGACTGGGACATGAAAAGCTGGTGGATCAATCCCCGTTGTTGTTAAAATAAGATTAGCGCAACACGCTATGCATCGCTCCAGGGTAACTTATTCTAAGCAACTGAATATCCCTTTGGATGGAAGTGTTTGTTAAATAACTGCCATTAAAGCTGTAGGAAAGAGACATGAACTATAACTATATTAGAGTAGGGTGTTTGTGGATGCGGTCATGGTTTTGATTAATACTTTGCTTTGGGACGAATGCATCGAGGGCTTGAAACACACCAATGTAATATGACAGTCGATGGACAAATATTTCCATGGACAACTATTTGTGTATATTTTTGAAATATTTTGTATGGCAATGTGGAATGCCAGATTTTAATGAGCGGTAATGGTTATTTATGATGATGTGACTGATATAATCAGGTCTATTTTTATGCTTTGACTGTGCGCATTTGACTGTGCGTAAGTTTGTTTTGTTGCTCATATATAAAGTATTTTCTTGGGAAACTTCTGACGGAGCATAAGAAATGGCCGTGAGGAGGATTTATCTGGTTTTACTGACATGCCACACTGCCACAGTTCTGCCCAGCAGGCGAGCTGTTTCACATTACACTGCAGAGTCTCCTGGGCTTACGTATCTCAATTTACTCACAAATATCACTATTTGGCAGCCTTTAAATCAACATTTGTCCATCGTATTGACATAAAGCATAGCGTTAATTTTTTCAGTTAGTTTTTTCCCCCTGTCCTGTTGAAAGGCAATTGCTCGCTCCTGCATTGAATTGTCAGTGAAATGTTTAGGTTAAGTTTTGATTGAAGCCAGGCTTTTCTGTTTGCAGAAATCACTCTGGATTCTGTTCAATCTCTCTTTCTCTTCGCTTCGCTTCCTTGCGTCCTTACTTCCTCACTCCTTAGCACTTTCCAGAGGAGGAAGTGAGGAGGAGATGCAAGGATGAGAGGTGAGGACGGAGGGATTGAGATAGTGTGTTAAGGAAACGGAACATCCTTGTTTGGTCAAGTGTCAGTTTGAGGCAGCGTCAGTTAAACAGCATTACAGACGTGGGGAGGATCTTCGAAACATAATACTTCTGCAAACGCCGCCCTTACTGAAGTATCCTCAGGAAGCCAGGCTCCTCCAAGGATTTCACAGATTGGAAATGAATAAGGGATGCTGTGGCCTGGTCACATGAGGATAGGGGAGACAAGTTCTGATAAATGAAGTGATTAACTTTACAGTAGACCCCTGAGAAACTGTTTCTTTGCTTTTGTGTGATTCTCCCACTTACAATCTCTGGATTTTTCAGTACCAGGCTGTGTCCTCTACGGTTGTCTTGCTCTGACCTCTGTGTGATCAGTGCAATGTTTTCTGCAGCCTCTGCCTGATAACCAGAGATGGGATTTCCAGGTGCTGGAAGAAAAGTCTACTGGATTTGATGGAAGTATTAGATTGGAGGTTGGAATAATTATTCAACAGTCAGCACAGCCAACTGGTTGAAAATATGTCAGAATTGTTACTATTTGACCTTGGGACTTTCCACCCCTCCTGACATGAAAATCTAACTCTGAACCCAGCACAGTACCAACCCCTTGAACAGAGCCTGTGGAAATTTAATAGAGTCGCAACTGAACTTAAGGAACAACATTTACTTTTCCAAGATGATGTCATCTGTTGATGAATAAAATTGCCTTCTGTTTTCCTTCAATACTATTATTTCACCATTATTTCCTCACCTGAGAGGTCGTTCGGCTGAGACGAAACGCTCTCCTGTCGGACGCTGTTCAATTTGGCTTAGTAACTGAAGACACATTTGAACAATTAAGACACACTGCCATCAAACTACGCTGTAGAGCAGGATTTAATTTAATTTAATGGAAGGTGATATGGACCTCAAATTGGGTCCAAGATAATGGAACAGATAAATGAAGTGAAGAAGTCGAGTGCAGCTGTTCATTGTTAATAAGCCCAGCTCTGCTCACTGAAATGTTTATCAGCTGGTTGGCAAAATTGCAGCACAAAAACACTGACATCATGTTTTTTGGAGCTCAATGTGAACATTTGTCGTGTTTTCGAGTGCTTAAGGGTACTCTGACTACTTAGGCTCAACAAATGCTGGAAAATCCCTCTCCTGGAACAAACAAGTGTACAAATTAAGTTACGATATGGACCTCATTTTTTCTGGGGAGCAACTCTGTTGGTGGCTGAGAAGCCACTATTCTGAAGGTCAATTTCTAGAAAAAATCACATGAGACCGAACATGGCCTCCTCTCCTGTGCTTTTTTAGGTTGCTCTGATCTTGCATTACTGACCTGACTGCCCATTGCCCATTATAGATTTGGAGAAACATTATTTAATTCAACTTTGTACCCCCATCTCTCTGTACATGGTGTATGGCCGTTGAACGCTCCCTCGTCAGGAATATAGGTACAAATCCCATGCACTTAGATGTTTATGTGCCGCTTCCATTGCATTTAATTGGTTTTACCTTGGCTGTGTTTTGCCTGTTGAATAAATACTCCCATTTAATTTGCACTGATTACATAAGGAATCAATGTGTGTGCGAGACACCAGGAGCCAGTCGCATGCCCTTCCTCCAAGGCCCCAGCAAGGTCGGAATATTCTAGAACCCTCTGAGGTTGAGTGGCAGCTCCCTTAACTGAACAGAATTGATGTATGCACTCTTAAACCACACATCTGTCAAAACAAATAACGCTAGCCGTCTCGGCGGCCATCGCATCACAAGGCCATCTCTGTTCGGTGAGCAGGAACCTGGTTCTGTTGACGGTATGAATGCCCTTCCCTGTTTCCGACATGTGCTTTCTCTTAAGCCAAGAGCTGCCGTGGCTACTAGTTGGTTTAACTGGGGTCATTGCAGATTTGGTGGACATTGAGGGTTGTGGCAGAGTGTCAATAAACCAGTTTTTCTAAACCATGAAAGCGGTTTTGGTTTTTTGTATTTTCATGTTCGATAGTTTGAATGCCATAGAAAACAGTAGAGGGAATACTACTTTGAATAAAAGCAAATTTTGTATTTAAAGAAAAAGACTATAAAATGAAAATCGAAAAAAAAGAGCTTTATGTGACTCATGCTGTTTGATATATTTCTGAATATAGACATTTCTGTACACGCATCCCTCTTGGGATAAAATGAAATATATATGTATTAACTCATATTTACCTATGTACATAAGATACATAACTGAGCTTTGGCCGGAGTTAAGTTTAATTGTTAATCTGCAATTATTTCATTCAGTATTTTTGGCTTTTTTTTTGAGTGAAGGTTTGAAAGGAAATTCTCTGAAGCTGGAATGAAAGAGTCAGGGGTCCTGAACTGGAAACGCAGTGCGCTGTTTGAGTTGGACTGCAGATTACCTGAGGGTTAAGCTGCACAGTGAAGTTTAGACAATCTGAAGCCCTGATCACAGCTGTCCTGAGTTAGTGAGTCTCCTCAGTGTGCTGGGGTGACCTGAGAATCAGTGTCACGATCTCACACAGCCTGTCCCCTCTCCCTGGCCGGCTCTGATTGGCCGGCCCTCATTATCTCCGCTGTGAAATTGTCTTTGGCCGTGACCACCGGCTTAAAGTCAATGTTTGTGCCCCACATCGAGATGGTTATCTGTCGGTACATCGAGTGTTAGCAGGGGGGGTGTGGAACCGCGCGATTCACTCTTTGTGCTCGTAAGGATTAGCGGTAACTGATTTGTTTATGAAGTTCGCATTTGTTCTTAAAACAGCTGGAAAGCAAATGCACTTTTTCACGTGTTTGTTTGATTTTGCAGTGTAAATCGAAACAGGAACACATTCGGGGATTAGAAAAATACTCTCTGGAGCGACCAGTGTTTCTGGAGCATGTGCAGGGCGTGTTACTGTAGAGGGATTTGTTTTCGCAGAATATGGTCCAACAAAAAGGCTTGCCCTCCTCCCACAAGAGCGCTCGTCCAAAATCCATTCCTCAAAACAGTAGTTTATATGAAATTAATCGCATTTCTTTTTACTGTACGTAAACTTTTCCACGTTTAGGGATAGCTTTCAAGGCTCTGTCAGTGCATGAGGTTTTACATTTTGTAGAACTAAATTTTGCAGTGCGGTGACATGGCATCTCCATCAAACCAGTGTATTAATCAGAGTAGATTAGAGGAGTAAAATGTTTTTCTGATGTGTTTTGATTTTGGCTTCACTCAGTGCTGTCAGGCTACATTCCAAATAGGTCATATATCATCGCAGGCTTTCTTGAGCTAATGAAGCTTGAAGTTCTCGCTCTGAGCTATTTGTGTGTCGTCTTTGTACAGAAATAGCTTCAGGCACTCCTTTGTCCCAGCACACCCTGAATTTTTCAGATTTTCATGGATATTTAGCTCTGTGCATTGAATAGAAGTTTGCTGTTTTACGCTAAATTACGGTATTTTTTGTATTTGTAACAAAATCCTTTTTTTTTTCTGTACTTTCATCTGCTGAAAGTCAATGGTGTCTCCTGAATTCATTTATTTTTTAATTATATAATTTTAATTCCATTGTACACTTATTTTTTCTTGTTAAGTTGGTTCTGCTCTGCAGAAATGTTGTGTCCTGGATTAGTTCAGCTCATTAATTTACGTACATTGAAATCCAAGCATCCCTTCACAAACAGTTTGGCAAGTTCATTTGTGTGATAGCTGGATTATAATGATAAGCAAATGACAAATGTTGATTGACCTCAGCCACTCTTATGCATTTTAATAAAATTTTTGATGTTCCAAGCTGTTATTGCATCAAATACAGGAAAAACCTGCATGACCTCATTGTAACCGTTTTAATTATGAATGCAGACTGGTGAACGTGTGTGAAGATTATTACTCTGTGTAGTGGACGAGTCTGGACCCAACAGAAAAAGTATATGTTGGAGTTAAGCATGAGATTTTGCATTGAAAGGACTTGTGCGTACAGGTGAGCTACATCAAAAGACACCTTTAATTTCACTGGTGCAAAAAAATTTAATAATTAATTTGATGGAATATATGGTATGCTATGTGGGCTTCCATGTAAACCTTTATGCAAATTTTATGCAAATCACTTCAGAGTTTTTATTTTTATATAGTATTTATATGGTATTTGAATAAATCTGTTGAATTCTTATAATGGAGGAATAATTAATGATGGATAACATTGAATTTTGTGCATGATTTCACCAGCTCTTTGGGAAAAGACCCTTCTGGAGCCTTTACTCGCCTTCTGTTTACTGGAGCCACCTCTCTTCTCCTCTTCGAGTTTGAATAATTAATATTTTACATGATTTAAATCATTTGTGCGCTTATTGAGCACCTGAAATGTACAAGACTCAGCCGGCCCCGTTTAATTTGCGTTTCACTTTATCTGAGAAGATCCGTCTCTGGATGCGCACCGCCGGCGTTGCCGTATGACCCGCACCTGTGTAAACTTTGCACGTGGCGGAGAGAGTTTAAAACAAAATGTCCCCTTCAGATTCAGCAGGCCTTTCGCCCCTGTTCTCAAACAGTGGGTGTGTGCGCCGGCCTGTGGGCTGACGGGCGGTTGCTTCTTGTTTCTTTAGGAAACTGCATTGGCTTGTCAGGAAACACCGATTGCATTGGCTTGTGAGGAAACGCCGATTGCATTGGCTCCTCAGGAAATGCAGTTTGTGATTTGCTCAATCCCTCCTCATAGCTTTTGGATGAAGGCAAGTGTCTTCTTCACAGCAATATGCAGGGAAAGTGTTTTTCACGTTTCTTTCTCATGAGCAGTGCTGTGAAAGTGTTTGCCCCCTTCCTGAATTCTTCAATTTTTGCATGTTTGTTGCATTAAAATGTTTTATTCAAACATTTCTGCAAAAAAAGAGTGGGCCAGAATTCCTCCACAGCGACGTAACAGACTCCTTGCAAGTTTGATTGCAGTTGATGCTGCCAAGGGTGCACAACCAGTCATTTGGTTAAGGGTGGCAATTATTTTTTTGCATTGGTGATACAGGTTTTGGAAAAGTCTTTATCTTCAATCAACAAAATGATCATTTGAAAGCTGCATTTTGTGTTTACTCATGTTGTCTATCTTTTATATTTAAATTAGATTAACATTTAAGACATTTAAATAGGACAAATATGCAAAAACAGAGGAAATTGGGACGGGCAAGTACTTTTTCACTGTACTGAAGACCCACACTGAAAACTGCAAAATACATTTCAATATATTTAGACTTAAATTTAAGCTTTAAATATAATTTTATTACTTTTTTTGCTGTACGTATGAAGTATTTTGCCACTGATGTGAAACAGTTTTCTTTGGTTTGGCTCATTGACCAATAAGGAAAGAGAATTTCACAAGCTAATGTTATCTACTTAGGAAACAGCGAAATGATATATTCTTAGTCTCAATATGAGACTGAAATAGGACTAAGTCTTATTTTACTGTGCCTATTACCGCACAGCTGAAGGGATATGGTGGGTTGAGTACGTGAGATATCTGTAAACACTGTTATTATCGGCCATTATTCAGCGCGATTAGCATTGCGTACATTTTTACTCTCTTACAGCTGTGCATGTATTAATTCAGAATTGACAGTTGGAGGCATAATGGGTTCACCCCTGAGATTCGGTCATGCAATCGCCTCAGGCTTGTTGACCTCTTTACTGTATACTATACGGCTGTAATAAGTACTAACAGATATCCTGTCTGGGATGTACGAACAGCCAAGTGGGTTAGCCCATCGTGTAAGGTCTGCAGATGCTGTTGAATGTGCAGAGGTTGTGCAGTGCTATATGCAAGCGTACTTTTATTTGACATTTCAAGGTCCTCCCTTATTATACTTATTTAGGGAACAGACAGCTTGTCTCAGAAGCTGCTGGAACAGTTCGTGTGGTGTTAGGACCTCGCCAATTCGAATCTGATGTTGCTGGCGCTGCACCATGTGTGCTGGTCAGTGATTGGATTGCCTGGATTAGACTCTTGTGTTGTTTTATTGAGAAGCAAGTTAACAGGTCCGACTGTACTGAAGAAAAATAGTGTTTTGAGATTGTTGCTTGGGATGGTGGGACCTTAGTGCAGATCATTCAGTTTTTGAGGATAGTAGAGAGAGATGAGACAAAAGAGGGGAAGGAGAGGGGGAGAGAGAGAGAGAGAGAGAGAGAGAGAGAGAGAGAATCACCCAGATGTGCCTGGCAGTAGATTATAGCCCCTGCTGCTCGAACCCGGGCTCCAAGGCTGCACTTTAACTCGATCACTGTTATTACAGCACCGCTGTGATTGGACACACATATTCGCCCTTACGTAACCCTGCAGAGACACGGGCAGATTCACCCCTCTTCATTAAAACACAATGTCCTCGTTCTCTGTTCAAAGTCAGGTGCAGCTGGCTTTAATGATAAAGCCAAGGCTTGGGTCTTTGCTTTTTATTGTATTACACTGTATTTTATTGTATAACAGCCGTGACAAGTTCTCTTTGCAAGGTCCTGGTGCAGAGCAAGTCAAAGGCATGTAACAGACTGGCTAACTGATCATAGTTCTCTTGTGTAAGAAACAGGAAACACTGCACAAGATGTTCCTGCACATTCACACACAGCCAGCTGACACTTTTATTGGCGGCAGAGGTCACTTGTACCCAGGTGAGGCTTGTTTCCTGTGAGAAGATGAGCTTTGGCATTAATGCTTTGGGGAACACGGTTTTCCCGAGGTTAAAAAACATGTATCTGTCTCTTCCAGTGCCTCGTGTTCGGATGTTATAGTGTCTACAGAGGTACCTGCTCCTTACTGAATGGTGCAGCTATTTATCCGATTATACATCTTCAAATTCCATGAATTTGAGGAAACATTCGAAACACTCTCTTAATAGTAGTGCATATTAATAGTATAATTTAATATGGCAATGTTCTAGCATCAGTGTCTGGCGTTGGTTGCAGTGGGAGGTGAAGACACCTTTTGGCGCAGTTAGCGTCAACCGCTGCTGTTAATGAGCATGTTAGCGCTGCTGGCGCCACCACTGCCGTTAATGGGCACGGTTAGCTTCCGACACCGCTAAAGATCAGGGATCTAAACGGCTGGCCTGGGGAGTCTCCACATGTCAAGTGCAAAGGTCGTCGAAGGTCACTCGTTGGGTGGTTTGCCCGGTTCCTCCCCACGCGCAGGCGAAGGTCTGATTACCCAACGGACCTAATTCCGCTGCTCTTAGATTTAAGACCCAGTTAAAGGTGGCCACATCCCTCGGGCCGCGTATCTCTGCTTGGGGAAAACACTCCTCGGTTCTCCGTAAAACAGGAATGTTTTCAGAGCATCGTGGTCACTTGCAGCTCGGGTGCGCTCAGGTGGTATGGATTACCAATATTTATTTGTTCTTTTTATTGGAGGAAATTTAATAAAGAAAAGTAATGAAAGATGATACATCATAACCGTAAGCAGGCAGGCTGAGTGCAGCACGCAGGCATCTTTAGGAAAGAATGCATTTTCAGCTTTGTATCTTGGGCCAGTGTAAACATTTTTTATCTGCATAACTTCATCATTGCATTTCTAATTATATTATATACTGTACAGTGCAGTTCTGTCCCGACAGTAATTATTGCCATATAGTGTATAATCCTTGTTTATGTCTTTGCTTTTGCGCAATTTCCACTGTTCCACATCATGATATGATTGATTGTGGTTTTTAAGGTACAAATATCATAATAGCTGTATAGATTCCATCAATATAGTCTAACTGGTAAATAACAGTGTACCACAAGAGGCTGTATTATAAATGACATCATATAATATTTTTCTGATATTCTTGGCTGGGACGTATGGCTGCCTTTGTCTAAGAGCACTGCAGTGAAATGATCTTTGCAGCATTAAGTCAGTGTGTTGGACGTATTTGCTCAGACTCAGGCGAGTTTCAGTTTAGTCATGGAAGCCATCGCTGCGGTGAGAGGATTTTTTTGGGGGGGATTGATGACCGTAGCGGATCCCCAAACTCCTCTTCCCTCAGCTGAAGGGAGTTGGTGACAGGGGTGGGATTCGCTCGGCAGCAGCAGAGACCGTCTCGCTAGGACGTGTGTGCGATGCATCTGCAGTCTGTTACGCAGGTTACGGTCTCTCCTCCTGGCGACGGCTCTCAAACTCCGAGCCCGACTGTAGTGCAGTCAGTACGGATCAGAGCGTGAAGCACAGACAGGATTGCGCTGACCTCTCTTCAGGCTACTGATTTCTAGCTGACAAAACCAGCTTTTGGAGATAAACCTCCTGAGGTAGCCAATTCCTGAGCCAAACCCGAAAGCTCTTGGAAGCAGGTGAGGATAAGTGACTGCAAAACTGAAATCGGACCGGGGATTCTGAGCTAAAGGGCTCCTCTCATGACGAGGAAAACTCACTTACAGCACCGATAAAATCTTCCGAGTTTAGACCTACAGGCCCTGAGTAAGAGTACATCAAACATTTATAGCGCAGGCAAGGCCGCCCCACCCCGCTCCTGGAGATCTGCTCTCCAGTAAGTTTCACTGAACCCCAATTTAGCAAGCTGGATTCTGCAAGGTAGCGGCTTTGCGAGATCTCTAGCTGTTATGTGAGGTTAGCTTTGTTTGGATTGGAGCAAAAAAACCCTCAGTACGGCGGTGGACCAAGAAAAAGAGCTTGTCGCTTTATCGTCAACTGTTCTGCACTACGTTTAAAAAAAAAGTCACTGGTATTAATAGCAGCAGACGTAATTTAGAAGCGAAGGCTATCGCATGCTACTGCGGTGCATTATTCATTTGCGGGTTAGCTATTGAAGGACAGGAGGGAGGAGTGGAGAAATATGAACCTTGGGCGATACTTTGAAGTGTCTTTACTGTCAGAAGTGTAAAAAATAAGCGTAGCTGTCTGCCAAAGATGGGGGATTTCTGTATAATTGCTATAAAGAGAGACACAGCTCTTTAAAGGGGGTGGGGGTGGACTGCAGGTGGTTAAGAGCCATTACGACAGAATAAAATGGATGGTGTGCGACTGGTGGGGCCGTGTGTTTTCAAAAAGAGCTGAATGCTCAGAAGCTTAAAACAATCAATGATACAGAACCCAGCGAGGATTTATACTTCACTAATGTTAACCCTTAGAGCGCAGAAAAAAATTTTGAAAAATATATGAATTTAATTTCTTGTGCTGTTGAAAACCTATCATGTGGCAACTTGTTTAAAAGTTAAACAAGTTGCCACATGATAGGTTTTCAACAGACTTGATTTTGATATCTTACATCATTGAGCAACAATCGCTGCATTTAGTGCTCTAAGGGTTAATATGGGAGATAGGGAAAGCAGAGGTTTGTTCAAAGTCTCTGGAATCTGTCTGGGTCATTAGTAATAAGCTTCACTTAAACATTAAAAGTCACGTACAGAATGGGACACAAGTAATTATACCTCTGTGAACTGGAACAATGCATCAAGGCAGTGGTTGTTAATTCGATCCTGCTGACCCCTTGCATGTGCTAGTTTTAGTGTCAAATACAGCAGCTCAGGGGCCCGGGGCCCGGGGCCATGAGGTAGATTTGATTGGTGACGTCAGCTGGGGTTTACGGGTGCAAGACTTTTACTTTCTGACTGCTGGAATTTCAAGCGTTGCAATAAGCTGCCCAAAATTGTGGGTTTGAAATGACTGGCTGTGCGCCCTGGAATCTCATAAATTGCACCGGAGTTTTGGGCGGAGAACAGCTCAGTTGCCGGGGAGATTGTGGGGGTCGGTGCCGCACAGGTGCAGTGTGGAGATCCTCGTATCTCCCTCAAGGGCAGAGCGAGCGGCGCCAGAGCTCCGGGTTCAGCCTCTGCCTCCGCTGTGTCACACTAATAAAAAAGAGATTTAGAGGCCGAGGGAAGAGTATGCGGGAGGGCAGCTCGGCTCGACACGGGCCTTATCCAGATGGTTTATGAAGAGATGCTCAAATATAACGCTCCCGCTATCTGCACTTCCAGTAAAAGCAGACTCAGGGGGATTTCATTTTATTGTGTCTCTGTAATAATAAAAGAGATTAATAAAGTGGAACTTGGTTATTTAGAAACGAGTTCTGTCCTCGGAACAGAAGAGCCAGAGATACAGCTTTCTTAACTGTACAGAACATCTTTTATTGATCCTGGAAGGTCACTTTGTGCACAGGGGCGATCTTTTCCTGCATTTTTGATGAGTCATTGACGACTCGACACAGTCAGAGATTTCCTGTAAAACTTTGGCCATCTGAAACTCTCCAGTGTCTGACATCCTGAAAAATATTGGTTTTTGCTCATGGTTTGGAATCCATGCACTTAAGGACAGTAACTTTGGATGCAGTTTATTCTTGTCGCCTCATCGTTTGTGTGCCTTTATTATTGTCAGTTATTTGGTGCAAAAACAGTCCACATTTAGCTGAACTGTGTTTGTCTGAATTTTAAAACTGTTTTCTAATGCGCAGTTGTTTGTTTTGCTGGGGAGATTTGCATTGCGCTGAGGGACAGGAAAGCGAAGTAGGACAGGCTGTGGCTAACGAGAGCCGCTCCACAGCTGAGATGCAGAAGGTGAGCCCACAGTCACAGACTCCTATAATTGGGCTGTTTGCGGGGGAAGAAACGGTTACAGCGATCTGAATTACAAATGAGCCGCTACGCCAGACGCGGGAGCCGCTTGGAACGGGGGAGCTGGTTTCGGCTCGGTCGGACGACTCCGCCATCGGCCCGTCTGTCTGCTCTGCTATAGCAGTGGCCGTTACCAGCTCACCCAAATGCCCTTCCTTCTGTCTGCAGGTCTATGCAAGCGCGCTAACATTTACATGGATGCTGAGTCCCCTTAGCAAACCCTTAAACTGTAATTTCTCACTTACATTTTCCCTTAAGTAGGCTCAAAGTCAGAAAAAGCATTTTTTTTTCATATTGCAGGACAATTTCACATTGACTTTCCATGTCTGCTGGTTGCAGTGCTTCACTGAAGCTACATCACACTCATATTGAGAAAAATATTCAAACCCAGGACGCCATGTTTTTATAGCCACAGCATTACATCAAATGGAAAATATCTAGATCTTGTACATCATTTTGTCCATGTTTCCTTTTAATTCGGACATATTTGAGATCGCTGGAAACCTTGGGATCTCCACTAGAATTTAAATATAGAAATATATAGAAATAGGTTTGAATACAGCAGCTGCATTTGATGGACCCATATATGGGTCCACAAGTATTTTGGGGTTAATTCTTTGTGGAGTCGGTTTCTGGTATGTATTTTTTTTCCAAATTCCAATGGAATTGTTGTGGAACTGCATGGATTTTAATTACCAGTTTGATCTGAGAGTTCAGATGACTCTGATGAACAACACTAGACACTGGGCTCCGTGCCTGAACCCAATGCGAGAGGACAATGGGAAATGGATACTTTCTGGCTTTACTTTAAAAAACATGCATGTAACGCAGATTTATTTGCGGCACCGGTCATTTGGTTCATTACATTCATGCGTTACATTGGTTTCCTCGTATTTTAAGGCGAGGCCATTCTGCTAAACACATGTAAATTACCAATCAGTGGATGTGTGCGGCGTGTTGTTGAGCTCATGCTTGTGAATGTGTTAGTCACAGTCACGCCGGTCATCTGAAAGCAGTTAAAGTAATTCGGGCGGCTCTGCACTCGATGGGCTGTGACCGCGCTGCGTTTCAGAGATACTTCAGCTCGCGGCTGCAGCTCGGAGCCTCTTTGATTAGCATTGTCATTGGTATTTCTGGCGCGGTGTTTCGTCAGGGACGAGCCTCGGCTCCGCTTCAGAGGGAATACTGCGCGCACTACGCTCTTCGGGAAACACAGATATATTCTAATCATCGAGATTCTCAATTTTCTGTCCACCCGGATTTAATGCACCATCCGTGTCAGATCACTGTCTTATCTGACAGTGCTGTAATGCAGTGTTGATAACGGAATAAGTTTTTCTGTTTTTATTTTAACACTTATATTATTATAAAGCTGGAATAAAGCACCCTCACAGTAGTGTGTGATGGGGAAAAACTGCATGAGAGAGGGACGCAGTTACATATTATCACCAGAGAGAGAGAGAGAGGGAAGGGGGGAGAGAGAGAGAGAGAGAGAGAGGGAGGGAGAGGGATTAGGGAGAGAGAGAGGTGTACAGAGGGGGAGAGACAATGACTAGACGAGAGAGAGAGAAACAGAGACAGTGGGAGAGTGAGAGAGATGGATGAAAAAGTGAGAGAAAAGGAGAGAGAGGTGAAGTGAGAGGGAGTGTGTGAGAGAGAGAGAGAGAGAGAGAGGGTGAGCGGAAGAGACGGAGATAGAAAGAAGAGAAAAAATCCTTGGCTGCAGTCCAGGCTGCCCCTGTAGCAGCGGGAGAAGTGTGAGTCAGTGTGTGTGTGTGTGTGTGTGTGTGTGTGTGTGTGTGTGTGTGCGCGCGTCAGGGAGCTGGCGAGTGCGCGAGCGGCACGTGGAGGGGCGGTAGCAGCGCGCTCAGGGCGGGGCCTGACTGCAGAGGGCCAGCGGCACCATACCGCTCAGGGCCCTTTCACTGCAGCTGCTCGGGGCGAGAGGTGAGGCGGTACACACACTCCCGGGACACAGCCTGAACCCTGAACCCTGAACCCTGAACCCTGGACCCTAAACGCCTCCGCCGACCTCTGAACTCCAGCGCTGGGAGTGGACTGACTCAGCCGAGGACTTGGAAAGGGAAAACAAGAGAATCACTTTGGGCTGACTGACTCACCAATCGCGCAGCAGCGAAACTCGACGTCAAACGCCAAGACTCTCTCTCCCTCCTTCCCTCTCTCTCTCTCTCTCTCTCTCCCTCCCACCCCTGAACGCTTCTCTCCGGCGCTCCCTCAGATGGACTGTAATCACATCCACACACACACACACAGCTGGGACTGACTCTATCCCCGGAATCCCAGTTAACGAGAGAGATGGACGGATCGGCCGGGAGGAGAGCGGGTCGAGGAGGAGGAGGAGGAGGGAGGAGGAAGGGCAGCGGGCCGGCGGGGGTGCTGGTTCTGCTGATGGCACTGCTGGGCTCGACCGGGTCGACCCAGCACAGTCAGCCCAGACTCAGACTGTCACATAAAGGTGAGTGTTACTGGCTCCTCACAGCCCAACCACAGTGATGTAAACTGGAGATACTGCACTGCGGTGCGAGTTTGGAGCATTTGTACAGAGAATTTTCCGTGCGCTTCCATCCTCGTTTCCTCAAAGTGATTCATTTTATATATTTGGAATTCGTTGCATGTTGCCACAAGTACCCAAGAGCGAGCATCAGGAAACAATATCAAGTCTGACAGTCTGGCGTTTATCTTCTCTGTGAAGCGGGGACTGTTGTTTCAGCGCAGTGTAAAGACGAGAGTTTGAGTGTGGAGTGAAGACTCGGCGAAACTTCCTCTGCTTTCTGAGCGTGTGCGCACACGTCGGGCAGACCGCGAGCGAACTCTCTCCTTTTCATATGTCAGGACTGAGCTGGGATGCCAACAGGTGTATCAAGCGTGTCGCCAATTACGCCCCGCAGTTCTGTTAAAACGGGGAGCTGCGGCGAGCTGTCAGTTGTTAAAAAAAAAACTGTGCACTTCAGATGCACGCTCATCCTGAAATTATGATCTGGAAAGCGTCTTATTTGGGAAGACTGTGTTTTTGATTTTAAAATCCCAGTTAAGCGGAATAAGAGTTTATCAGGGCCAGACTCCACTGTATGTTCATTCAGTTTTTTAAAAGTATTTTTTTAAGTTCACCTTCCTTTTTTGCACATTCTGGTTTAAAGTTTACCATGTTTTTTGTTGTAGTTTGGTTATGAGGTAATTTTACTGCACTTTTAGACGAAGTGAATCGCACTGTATTGGTGCTCTCTCTGGGATAGTCTTTGATACACCTATCAGGACAGTATGATACCGCTGTATTCTCTGTGCGCAGTGCGCTGCATTGGAGACCACATTAAAAGCCGTGATCTTGGCTTGTATATCCTCAGGAACCCGCAGGCTTGATGATGGCGATAAGTGCTGCCCTGCGTCTGGGGTACTGCAGCCAGCCAAACCGCGCATCTGTGTACTGTAAACGCTCAACTTCAGAACTTAAGACCGTAAATACAGCTCGTGATTAAAGAGCTCCTGCCCGACCGCTCTTGTGCTGATGTCACGGTCTGTTCTGAAGGTCTAGAACACTGGCATCGAATTCTTGAAAGAGCATTCCAAAAACCTGCTCTTTTAAGGCTATTTTTATTTTGTTTTGCCTTAAGCTGTGTCGGTTCGGCTGACTGAGTATGAGAGCACTTTTTCGCCAACACCCTGTTTTATATTCACGCAAACCAGACAGATGCACTGAAAATTATATAATGGCAGTAATACCATGCACATGGATAGGATATTAAGAAAATGGCTACCGTACAAGTTGGCCACTGCGCCAAAGAGTTAAGTGCACTTCCTATCTTGAATTTAAAATAATGCTTATACCTTGCCAGCCTTTTTGCATAATATAGATGTCAGATATGACTTCTGGTTACTGAACTTTCAAATACTGATGGAACGGTCTGTGCCTGGAATTCAAAGCAGCTGAGTTGTAGAATACTGTTGTTGAATTTTAAAAGCGCACTTTCAAGAAAGCCGTCTCTTTAAACAGTTAAGTGCCCTATTCTATCTTTCCTGCTTTTGAAGTGGTATACAGGCCAAGCTAGTCTCACAGTGATGGAGTTTTATTGTAAACATTGCACTAGCAGTATAGCAGTGTCTTTAGCGTGTGTGTCTGTGTGAGTCAGTGTGAGCCTGTGGGTTGGTGCGTTTCTGGCTAACGCTGACAGGCGTTGGCATGGTAATAATAATAATAATAATAATGCATCAGTTTTATATAGCGCTTTTCTGGACACTCAAAGACGCTTCACAATGGATACATTATTCATTCACACACACATTCACACTCTGATGGCGGTAAACTACGTTATTGTAGCCACAGCTGCCCTGGGGCAGGCTGACGGAGGCGTGGCTGCCAGTATGCACCCACGGCCCCTCCGACCACCACCAAACATTCGCACACAGCCATACACCAGTGTGAGTGACACTGGAGGCAAGGTGGGTGAAATGTCTTGCCCAAGGACACTACGACACATGACTCAGACAGAGCGGGATTTGAACCGCCAACCCTTCGGTTATTGGACAACCTGCTCTACCTTCTGACCCACGGTCGCCCCACACCTGAGTTGCTGTAGCGCACGGTTAGCCTCTTGCTCCTCCGTACGTGTCCGAGCTCACGGCCTGCCCTCTTCCAAGCACAGTGCCAGCCGCTCAACCGCCTCCTACATCTTCAGAGCATGAAAATGCCTGAAACCGCCATTACCTGCCCCCACTGACCGCTGTGCACCTAGAACTATGGCGGGGGGGAGTTCTCTTGATGTTTTTGTGGAAAAAAGCGTAAATCACTGGAGGTGTAAAGGCTAACGTGCTGCGTGTTGCTCTGTGTGAGACGCCTTTAAAGTTGCACCATGTTTGGATGGTGACCCGGACATCACCTTTAAAACTGTAATCATTCTCAACTTGTTTCCGTTTCCTTCTCCAGCCGACCATCAAACGGTTACTTCACTGACTGACCAAGACCAAGAGTGATTGGCAATTTCATATGGTGCTGGAATTATTTCTCTCTAAATTGCAAACAGAGGGATCCAAACGAGCCGCGATCGTATCCAGGCCACGGTGTTTGTCATTGTGAAACAAAGACCACAACATGATAAATTAGATCCATTCTGACCTTCTCTCTTGTCCAACTTTTCAGCACAGAGAGGCAGCCTGATCGATCTTACCGAATCATTTTTTTATCCATTTTCTTTTCCCCACCACCATAAGGATTTCAAGAATTGAAAGAGTATCAGTTCCTGTTTAGATGGTCAGAGCAGAAAGATCCATCAGCCAATCAGTTATTGGGATTTGTACTGTCAGAGTAACCGCATATACAGTGGCAAACGCCATACCTGGAGTAGGGCACTGCATAACTGCATGGCTGCTGGTTTCTCCCCCGTATTTGATGTGATCACCCGCTGGTTGCAAATCTAGCGTGAAAATCCATGACTGTTCATGTGAGGGTCCATGTTTGTGACACAGTAGCGCTGTTGTTCTCAGATACGCTGTGGTATGCATTATGGTAGCTGCGTAGGGATGGCGATGTAGTATTGTGTTTCTGCTAAATGCCTGGATGTGAATGTAGGAAATACCACCTGTTACTGTCAGTTCACTCGACTGTGGGGTTATCAGTCGTCTGTGCAGGCAGGGGTTGGAGGGCGGGGCCCTTTTTAATGACGTCATGAAGGCAGTTGCATCCATCTACGCTAGTGCTCAATGAAATACACAAAGATGAAATGTCACTGGAGAGAAGGTGGCTCAGTCCGCTCATCGCTGATCTCCAGAAATCATCAGTTGAGCTGTTTGTGATTTTCTGTTTTTGTTTGTTAATGTTTAAATAGTTGAGCTTGAAACCACTCGCAGGATAAGACTGCATCTGTGCATCCCGTAGCGTCAGCGCACGAGAGCAGTGATTATTCAGGGGAGGCTGTTGCGCGATGGAGTTGCTGACACTGGCAGTGGATTTATCCTGCAAATCTGCTGCCCAGCTCTTCACCCATAATCCACCGCACCACTTATGTGCTCTTCCCACCACTTACCGTGTTTGTTTCAGGATAGTTTGGCCGAGGAAATCGGCCAAAGTTTTTTTTTTTTCCCTAACCACTTGACAACCCATTTTTTCACGCTATTGGCCTCTTTTATTGCTTCCCACCGCGCACAATACGGTACGAAGTTTCTGGTATGTGTTGAATGAGTTTGTCTTTAAGAGACATTTTATATACAGCGCTTAATGGTTTTGAGAGCCGGCCATTATTTGCCGGAGCTCGTATATCAAAGCCTCTCCCGCTGACTCATGTACTGAAAAATGTGTGCAAAATTACATGCATTAGTGCGGAAATGCGGCATCCAAACGATTCACACTCGCCCAGCACTGAAACTAACTGGGGTCTCACGCATTCCTCAGTCATCCCGTTGTGCTCAAAAATGCTCCCACTATGAAATTCTGTTTATTCGAAAGACTCATTTAAATTCAGTTCAAAAAAAGTCATTTTAATTATGTACATTTCAATTGTCTAGATGGTAAAAAAAAAAAAAAAACCCTCGCATTTTCAGGAAGGACTTATGCGCAGTGCTCTACCGCGGTGACCGCAGAACTGAAGTAAATGCATTACCGGCACAGAGCCTGTGCTGCAGATCATTGAGTGAAGATTTGTTTATTTTCAGTATTTCTGACTGTGAAGACTGCAAAGTTTATGCTAACCGGCCAGGGAAAGCTTAGAGATTTTACTGAGAGGACTTGTTTGCAGAAAGCTGTACCTCACAAAGGAAGCCAGGCCACAACCACAGTGTTGAGGTTTTTTGTTTGTCTCCTCAGTGCAGGTTTGGATGATCTGCTGCGAATCTCCCAATGGCTGATGGGAAATTAGACTGCTATTGCTGGCCTGTCATCAGAAAAAACAATTTAAATTGCGAAATCACCTTTGATGTGGAGCAAAATGCACACTCACCAAATGACTTCCTGGTGCAGCGAGGGATAATTGTGATGTCTTATCACATCTTCTGTTTCTGTGTTTATTCAACAAAACCATGAGCTTTTGACTCTGGGAAGTATTAAAACATCAAGCTCATAAAGCGGGCGTCATCCCTCAGCTTTCTCTGAAAGAAGGATATTCTCTGTCCATCAGGAATAGATAATACAGCTGAAAGTATGAAAATAATGCATCGTCCTTCCAAAATATAATTACAACAAGGAGTGAACGCAGATGGCCGATAAAATTTTGCAGATGGACCAGCCATAAAAGCATGTTTTTTTAAAGTGCGCTTTGACCTAAATGCCAATTGGATTGTCTGTTTTATTTTATTTATTTATTTATTTTTTAATAAATTATCATCGTTGTTTCACAGCGGGACATCATAAGTATTAGGCATGCGCATTTCACCAGAGCCACCTGTACGAAAACTGTCTCATGCCAGACCACTCATGTTAATGTTTGTTCTGTAACGGGTTTCAAGGAAGACAAAAATATAACTCATAAAGCTTAAGCAGAGCTCATACTCAGCCAAGTTCGCGCTGCTGAGATGGTTTTCATTCCCAATTCTGACGGATGACAGGATGTGCTGGCTTTTATTATCTCCTTAAGGGCGGGCTTTGTAAAAAAAAAAAAAATATTGAAGAATGAATTTGCTTGATTTCTGTCTGACAGTCTGAATTAGGGGTGTGAAACTGGTCAGTGATAGAGCCAGGGGGCTGCAGATTTTCAATCCAACCGTCAGAACCACACCTGATACAACTAATTTACTCAACTGATCTCGGTCTTTAAAATTGATTAGTTGTATCAGGGGTGCTTCTGCTCGGCTGGAACGAAAACCTCTGGCCCCCTGGCCCTTTTACGGACCGGTTTGAGACCGCTGGTTTTAAATAAGAAACCTTTCCCATTTTAAGTGGCTACTAGTCGTTTTTTCTGTACATTTGCAGTAAAAGAAGTATGAATCCGCTGTGACTTTTTCATCTACACCAATGCTTAACAAACAGAGAACCTACAGGTCATTTGACGATTTAAGTCTCCGTCTTTAGGGGAAATGGAAGTGATTTTTTTTATATCATCAATCAATTTTGATGAAGGTTCACGCCATGGAAACGACAAAATACTGGGAAATCCCAATTTTTAATATTGGACATTTACACCCAGGAAACCAACGGAGGTGAATAAATTTAGAAATAATGAATGGCTTTCATTGATCAATTAGGTGCCAATTAAGAGCGAAAAGCCAGTGGGATTCGGGGTGAAGATTAATATGCTCGTTTCCTCCTGGTGCGGCTCCCAGGCTATCGAGCTAAAGCTTTCGCACCCATTGGCAGTGATATCATCCCTTCCAGTCAAGACTAAATAAGATTAACGCATTTCCCTTTGCG
The DNA here is from genome assembly GCA_029692085.1 of Gymnothorax javanicus. Lineage (NCBI taxonomy): Eukaryota > Metazoa > Chordata > Actinopteri > Anguilliformes > Muraenidae > Gymnothorax > Gymnothorax javanicus. The sequence continues at coordinate 19,483,356 of CM056212.1, read as the reverse complement.
AAGATACTGTCTTTTTCACGCAATGTACAGCTGGTCGTTTATGACATGCCTGTGTGTGAAAGTTTCAAGTTTGAATTCCTGTTCACGAGACACATGTGGCTTAAATACACATAGAAACCACTTGAGGTAAATCAGGTCAGTGTCGTGGTGAGACGTGTGTATATATTACCTTTACGATCTACGTAACCATCTGCTCTGGTCTGACCAGTTCGGTGAACTGTATGCCGTAGAAGTAAGCAGTGAGCTGTTTGTACTTAAAATTCGACGTTTACCTTTTGCAGGCTTAGTGCAAAGCAACTGAGCCCTTAAAAAAAAAAAAAAAAAAAAAACTCTTCATTGAGTTTTTGCTGACTTTTTCAAAGAATATCATGTTTTCCATCAGTTTTTCTGTTTAACAAGATCTGAAATATCAATTTTTATTTACATTTTTGGCAATCTGGGGTTAGTTTATCAATCCCTTGTGTGGGCGATCAGTTTCAGATAATTCCTTACAATGTTTTTGTTTGTTTAAGGTAGCTCAGCTACATGGTCGCGGTTACAAACATGAGAGCTATTTCAGCATACAGGCAAATTAATTTACACTCCGTCCACCGTTGAGGGAATTTTATTGAAAGCACAAGTGAAAGCTTCATTCAAAAGAATACAGCAGAACTTTGACCTCTCCCCCACAGGGCTGGACGGTAGCTCTGAACCCATTTGATCAGAACCTCAGTGTTTAGTTGGATTGGATTCTGTTACAGCCGCCCTGTCAGTTGGAATTACATGTTTCTCAGGTATGAATCGGGCGTGCCACACGCCAGTCTGGGAGTATTGTAATTTTATACCCTCTTTCAAACAAGAAAAAATATTTCCTCTGCCTATTTAACGGATTTGGTGGAGGGTAATGGTTTGTTTTTGGGTTGGAGAGGCAATGCGTTTCCTTGTTCATCTGGTGGGCATGTGTTTTATCTTGATGAAGGTGATGTATTTTTGACCTGTCGTTAATGGACTTTAACTCAAAAATTGCAGTCGTGCTCCATAATTACACAGAAGTTGTTGCTCAGAATTACCGTCAGCTCCAGTGAAATGAAGCTCCTCGCACAAACAGCCCGTGTTTTCCATCAAAGTGAAGGAGGAGGACGCGTAACTAAAATCCCGCGCTTAACTCGGATTTGGAAAATGTTCTATGTTCCTTGCTTGCATTTCACCAGTGCTCCCTTTGAGGCCTGTTTTTCCATCTGTTCGAGCCGCGCGTATTAACTAATTAATGATGTTTCCGGCAAACGCGGGGCCCGATCCCTCTTGTTTCCATGACGACCTTTACAAACTGACCCGGGCTTTAGCCTACCCCCCCCCCTTCCTCCACCAGACTGCCGAGAGCCAGGACACCGGCTCACACAGCAAACACTAGCCCTCTTGACTCCATTAAACAAACAGGGCCATCAAACCCATTTCCCGGGCTCCGGGGCGTTGAACCAATCAAAGCCTGTTCATTTCCCCTCAGTTCTGAAGCGTCGTTCCCTTCGCACTGAAGAGCTAACCCATGGAGACCGTTTGGGCCCCGGAGTCGCAATCCTATCGACTGCGTCAGTACAATCGAGGGGTTAGCAGAAGGCTGTATGAAGAGGTTTTCTCCTGAAGAGCTGAGATGTTATTTTTTGGCCAGGGTCTTCAGGAATACACTTGATAATGGCCTAGATTTCAATTCTCTCACTTTCTGAAATGCGAGTACTGTCCGGATGATTTGATGCCAAAGTTTAATTGGGCAATCCACGCACACGGAGTTGGTTAATCACGTTGAAGGACAATCATTTGACAGAACATTTGCAGGCTCAAACATTAGCTCTTAAAATCTTGTGATCTCGCTTGCTTGTGCAGCTCTGTCATTTGTGAGTTGTGGAATTTCTAACAAAACATTTTCAAAAAGGAAGGTGTTTTTGTTCACCTTTTTTTTAGCTGTAAACCCAGTGCACTGAGTCGTCTCAGCTGGGTATTCTTTGCAAATTATGAAGTTTGGCATTCGCCCCCACGAGATTGTGACTGTTCAGGTTACTTTTGCCTTTCTGTCGAAACAGAACATTTACAGCACGCTGTAGAAAGGTTAAGAACACAAGTGAATTTTTTCCTTTCATTTTTCCTTTATCCCGATGGGAAGCGTTTCAAATTTGGGTCCCTCCCGAGTGTGTTTTTAAGCTGCTGTCGAACATTCGTTTGGGGCGTCTTGAGACTTCACCACTCCCTCGCCTGAGAAAACTTCATTTATTTTTCTGCTAAAAAGTCCATTTCAGAGTCTTCATGATCTATCCGAGGAGATTAAAGTATTTTTACATGGAAGGACTACTCCCCCCTTGACATCGTTCAGCACATTAACGGCCCAGTGTTGAGACAAAAGCTTCCGATAAGCATCGCTCTTCATTTGAACTCTCTGCGCGGCAATCGGGGAGCTTTTGCTTTGAATAAAACTTTACTCAGTCCATAAATTTCTGCAATAGACCTAATTTACACCAGCTGCCGCAGCCAATGGGGGAGAAGTATTCGGAAATTCCCCTGTGACTGCAGCCTGCACAGATTGGCATGTTTTTACACGTGTGCATCTCTCAGAAGTTTGTGTCGTTAGATTTACAGTCTCCTCCTTCTACACTATGATCCCACTTAATGGAGCAGAACCTGTCATCACTGCATCTCAAAATCGCTGCAGGATTCCTGGATTTTTTAAATTTTTTTATTTTTTATTTAGAGGTAATGACATTTGAAGGAAATGAAAGGGTAAGTGAATTACTTCAGACTTGCTACCGGCTACTTACTCCAAAGAATGATTGAGTTTGTCTGTGGAATAAGAATTTTCTGCACTGAAATATTATTACATTGAGATGTTTGGGCTCATTGGCATTTCAGAACACAGTTCTTTAAAGTAAGGGATGTGACCTGAGGCGCATGCATCAGATTCCAGTTTCGCCGAATAACTGAATAACCCCTATTTTTAAAAAAGTATCAAAAATGTACTGGCATTGCAAGAATAGGTTTTACTTATTATTTTATGTCACAGTTTGCTGAATATCACTCTGGGAGGTGACCCAGGTTTCCCAGAATTCCCTCTGTGTAAGGAAGCCTTTCAACCCAGACATTTTGGATGAGCCTGGGTCGCTATGAAAACCTCTGTCACTCAGATTACCCTCTTTGACCGCAACCTAGCCTGATACGTCGTAGTGAACAGGCCAACATACTCAACCCTCCCCATAACACACACCTTTATTGCAAAACTAAATGTATGTATAAAAGCATGAACTTCAGTGTATGCCAGAAAATGTGTGTACAAAATACAGTCAACATGGAGGCTACTTGGCCGGGTAAATCTTGTCATTAGCTTTGGGCCTGTGGGAGGTACTCGATCAGTTACTAACCTTAAAGGAGGTTATTACTTTGCGGTTGGCTGGAATAGGTTCCGATAGCATGATCTGTGCCTTTCCTGTTCAGTGCCTCTAGGCTTAATGTACTTCGTCTGTAAATGAGCCGCTGCACTTCCTTCCAGTGTGGGATGGGTAACTCTGTTTAGATTCTGGGTGCCCACACTTCATCCTGTTCTTACGAAGGTCAGAATCCGCTGCGATGTTAACATGATGGGCTGATTTTATCACAACTGTCAAACACAGTTAAACCTGATTTAAATCAAAAGTGTGTTTACTGATTAAAGGGCCTCTCTTTTTCCTTCCTCTGAAGAACACGTATCGAGTCTCTCTGATGCACCTGAGAACTGAGCAGAATGGTAGAAAAAATGCTAATTGCCAGGCATGTAAATTGCGGACTCCACAAGGGTTAATTTAGTTTGATCTCTGTGTGTTATTTTATCATACACCTCTGTAGTTATCAGGGATTGGGTTCCATTTTCATTTTGTCAGTTCTGGAAATGAAACTTAAAGTTTTGAGGAATTATTTTTCTTTTCACAAAATCCACGGCCGATTATTTCTGGAATTGCAACCACCTTAGCCCGTCTTTGTGCCAGCGTAGCAGTATTGTGCTAAAGCACTCCGTGCATGTACACACAAGAGTAACCCCAATCCGACACAACCCAGCTAAACCCTAATGCACTCCCAACCTGAACATTTACCTACCCCTGCATTCCTCAAGTTCAAATGACACGCTCATACCAAACACAGAGGCACTGAAGTTTCCCGTCTGGTGTGAATATTATAGTCAGGTAGCAGTTGCACAGCACTTTCTAATCTGCGCTAAGATCAGCTTATGCTGGGGTATGATTTTGCATCTTTTGAAGTTGGCGACGGATTTTGAGGCTCGCTCGCGGGAGACAAGGTGCTACTGTGTTTCCTCTGTCCCGGGTCCAAATTGATACAAGATGGGACACCTCTGTGTTCGCCCTCTATTTCCCAAAGCCCTCGGTCCACGTTAAAAACATGCCCCCAGCTTGCCGCTCCGCTTCCTGGAGTCCGTAATTACAGGAGTCATCTCCTGCTATTAGGGAAACACCTCCTGACAGGATTTGCGTTTCTTTTAATGTGGAGGCCGCAATGACAGAGCTGAGAGATCCAGGAGAGCGGTAACAAACACCAGTAACGTCCTGTTTGTGAACCGCGGGGTTTGTGTCGCGTCAAAACGCTCCTCGCTGCTTATTCTGTGGGATGCGTCTTAGTAACAAGCAGAAGGACGGGGAACGGTTGTGTTTGTGTCTGGCTGCTGCAGTGGAAGGTGGAAACTGCAATTAGATGGCAGGAAACGGCATTAGTTCATACTGGCCCAGCGCAGGCTGACTGGGAACAAAGAGAGCATTTTTAAACAGGGAGCAGGCACATCTGTGAGCCACTGCCTGCCTCAGTAGGGCTGTACCGGCCAGACGCTCCAACAGGGTTTCGCATGGGGAGTGTTTTACAGGCCGTGAGTCTGTAGTCCTGTTTGGGTCTGTAGTTCTGAATGGGTCTGTACTTCTGTACCGGGCCGTGCTACTAAATGGGTCTGTACTCAGTGGTTAAAGTGGGATTTGACAGGTGGGGGAACCCTAAAATTTGGTGTCGAGGCACAATGGAGGAAAATGTCACAAATGATTGCAAATAACTGTATTCACTTTATTTTTGGCCCATTGGGACTATGACACTGAATTTTCATATTCACATAATCAGGAAGTGGGCATAACAAGAGAAAAGCAGTGATGGACTTGGCTGAAAACTTGCAGAATAATGAAAAGTATGACAGTGAAGATATTCTACTGTTGCAGTATTTTTCATTTCCTAAAACAGAAAATCAAAACTATTACATAATTAACAAAATGAACACGTAGCAGAAGTCTATGAATCTTTTTGTGATTTAAAGACACTGTCCTTACACTGCACACATAAACCATACTCTACTTCCAAAATGTTCTGATTTCCAATGCAAAATTATGGCTAGATGTATCAAGATGGATCTCTAATAATTTTATGCTCTAATGCAGTTAGCAACTATGCTTTTGGGAAACGCATCCCCAAAAAAGTACAGGACGCTGCGATGCTGCCAGCATAATATAGCTTGCTTGCCAGCTACATAAAAAACATGCTGCTCTGTGCAATGATTTTCAAGTAGCTCTGCCGCTAACTAGCTGGCGACTGTAGATGTCAAAGAAAGATGCACAAGTAACTTTACTGCTGATCCAGAAACACAAACCAACATTGTTCGCGTAACTATCGGTGCAATTGAGCCTTTTTCAGACTTTGATTGAATCGCTAATAATTTTATTAATGCACTAGCTAGCTGGTAAGCAGCTTGGTTAGCGTTTTTGCACATAGCCTAAAGCAGCTAACGTTAACACCTTTTTAAATTTAAATTCTTTTAGTTGGCTGGTTTGAATTGTTGAATATTACAAAACTTCACCATTGACTTCAGCTTAAGTTAATCCACTTACTTTGGCTATAAATGCCGTTTCAAACATTGACAATCCCTCGCAGGCTGGTACGTGACTGATGCACTCATTCAAAGAGATGACCGGCAACATCTGGGTACTTCGCCAAATCTCAAGGCCGTGCCCCTTTTTGGGGGATAGAAAACCTCAGATCCCATTGACCCTAATGTAATTTGATGTGTTTTCAGGTGTAAAATTTATTTAACTAAATGCCCTGTTTATATTCATTTATTGATTTATTAATAAGTCTAGCGATTATTTTGCTACCTTGCCCGAACATGAGCGTTCGCGATATCTTAATAAATTAAGGTAGATCGGTCCACCCTCTTGCCCTTTCACTACCGCGAATTTCAAAGTCTGTGTCAGTTTGGGGTTAAGAATAACTAACAAATGCACATAACGTTAGACCGCAAACCTGATTCGGTTGGCTGACGCTACTTTACGTTCGCTAGTTAAGCAATTAAAGAATAAATAAAGACACGAGACAAAATTCGTCGCGAATAAACCTATTAAAGTACAGTACCAAGTCTTGCATATTAAAGGGTACTTACGTTACTTTCTAAGTGTAAAAAAAGCGTGGCATGGCCTGTGATGAAGCGTTTCCTACACATATGAACATGGGAAGACTCTGGACACATAGCTTTATTCTTCATCTTCTCTTAACTCTCCTTTTTTGATTCTTCCCTTTTCCAGGTAGGATGGGGAACCTGAGGTCCGGACTGGTCATTTTATTGAAGGTGCAACCCGGCACACAACAACTTTTGGGCATTTTACCGCTCAATTATCGCGCTTATTTCTCATTGATTTCAATGCATAAGAGCGTTTGTTTTCCCCCAAAAAGGGCGCGGCCTTTGCGCTGGGCTCTTGATGACGTTGAACTGGTCGTCTTTATAAGATACAGCTGCGTTTTAGTGAAGGCGGGGCTAGCAGAGACTGATGTTGTGCTCTGATTTGTTGAGTATCTTGGTGATTTTGAGAGAGTGGCAGGCAGGCTGTAATTGCAAGCAGCATGCGAAAATGATCTGTAGTCCGCGGTGCAACTGTTAAGGCGTTTTCTCACTGGGCGCGAAACGAATTTTTCTCACGACATATTACATTCAAAGTCAACGCAAAGACGCGAATACACGCATGTGTATTTGCGTCTTTGCGTTGACTTTGAATGTAATCTGTCGTGCGAAAAATTCGTTTCGTGTCTGGTATGAAAGCAGCTTTAGTCAAATAAATATTTCAATTCAAACTAAGGTGGCGGAACGCAGTTCTGGCCCACTTTAACCCCTGTCTGTACTCCTGATCCTCACCGAGGCCTGGTGTGTCCTCTCGAAGGCAGTGTGTTTGTTTGTTTGTGTGTGTGTGTGTGTGTGTGTGTGTGTGTGTGTGTGAGTGTGAGTGTGTGTGTGTGTGTGTGTGTGTGTGTGTGTGTTTGAGAAAGAAAGGGAGAGAGACAGAATTACATGTATGGTTCATGTGCACACAGTTGACTGGCTCGTGAAAATCTCTCCTGTGAAATCATTTTCATGTTGATCCTTTTGAGAACCTTCGCAAATGCATCTTCATCGGAAAAACCCTCCCTTAAGAAGCAGCTGCCTCTATCTGCACAGCAAAGATCAAATATCCCTCCTGTAACCAGCCCGAATGTCCATCCTCTTTTAACAGGCGTCAGATAGAGAATCATTCTCTCCAGTGCCACATGGGCTCTCTGTGCCTATGGCTGCCCGTCACTTATCTCTCGCCACCAGCTGCCATCTCTCATCCCAGCCATCTGCGAGGCCTGGGCACACATGGTGCTCACTGGTGCGCATGAGAGCGGCCAGGGCTGCCACCAGTACCCGTCTGTAAAGGACAGTGCACAACCAACGTGCACAACTTCTGATCACGCCTATCAGAAGTGATGTCACAGTAGCGATTAGAATACTCCTAACCGAATGTTCCAGCTCTGATGTCACAATGAGCATCCTGAATATTCCAGCTCTGATGTCACAATGAGCGTCCTGAATGTTCCACTTCTGATGTCTGATACTGAATGGCTGATGCTATTTCTGGAGGTGTAGAACCCTGGCTTAGAATTTTGGGCTAAAAAGAATTCCAAACAACCAGCCCTTCAAAGGGCTAAATCTGTGGGGAAGCAACTTGATGGTCTAAAGCCTCCACGGACTCCCTTCTTATCCAACCAAACCTCAGAGAAAACAGTGACATCATCTGTTTCCTCTCTGTGATTGGGGGGAGGGGGTCCGATAGACGGATGTGGCTTGCAGTGATTGTTTTAGTTTCGCTGCATTTGGAGAGTTTGAGAGATCTCCCATCTTGACCCTTTGTTCGAAGTCTAGGTGAGCTCTGCGTATAACATAGCAGAGTGAACATTTTCTCCATGATCACCAGACCATAATACCTGACATTAAAGAACATAATGAAAAGAGGGACAAAGGAATTCGGCTCCATTCATTTATCATCTTTGTGTTACTTTACTTTACCTGTGCCAAAATTGCTGTGGGTTCAACATCTGCAACGGCCCAACGAACACCTGAATAGCCTGAATGGGTCTGTGCTGACAGAGCTATTCATCCTGCTAATGTGACGCTGTGAGATGGGGTTCGCATGTATATGAGGCTGAATGGAATTGGACCACAGCCCAGGTTACCGCAGCGCTCCCCGACACCGCCTTACCTTCCAGCTCTGTGCTGTCACATTCCTCACCTCCGCCTGTCTATCGCTGTCTCTCTCTCTCTCCGATCACCCGGGGAGCGAGCCGTAACCGTCTCTGCCTGAGGGCAGCAACGGCGGGCCAACATTTATCCTTGTGTGGCAGCCATGTCTGTGCCATCTCAGTTCAGCTCTCCTGTGGTAAACTGGGCAGCTCACCACACCCAACAACACATTCTCATCCCGACTCGTCATATAGCGAAGCTACCTGACCAAGTGTTAATATACAGCAAAAAAGGAGGCTTTTTCCCTCCTTATTTGACGTTCAGGGTTATGGTTCAGGTTAAGAGTTAGGGGCTAGGGGTCAGGGGGAAGGGTTCGTTTTAGACTGGAGTCAATTAAGGATGCCAAAAGCCATTTTCATTGTATGTGGATGTTTGGTCAGGTAGCGTCACTGTATGATGAGTCTGGATAAGACTGGACTCTACCTGAAGCTTTGATTTGGGCCCATTTGTGAACTGTTTCCCTGTCTTGAGTCGACTTCGCTCTGCAGAATGCATGCGTGGCCGTGATCATCAGAGTCGCAGTACTGCTCGGCGTACAAGATTTAATTAGCTGAACTGTCGCCCAGCCAGCGCACTACCTCATTCCCAGTACCTCAGGCTAATGTGAGTAGTTTTAGCTGTCAGCAGTGCACTCCACCAAACAACTGTAAACAATGACATCAGGAGAAGCAGGGCTTGTTTTTCTCGTGGAAACCGGTAAACATGTTTAGCAACGGCTCTCCGTAGCCCTGGGGCCAGTGCGGAGAAGGTAACGAGAGGACTCTCGAGGGCCTTATGTGGATCTGTGTTCTGTCTGATGGAGACCCTCTCCGCTAGCTCAGTCTCCATTATTTTGGCTGCACTTAGGAGGCTAGCCTAGCCTAGCCTTAGCAGGAGCCATGGCGACTGTCGCTCACCGCTAACGCCTGTCACTCATTGGGGAGCCCCTGGCAACAGCGCGGCATGTGGGAACAGTGCAGCCATTCAGAGGCGCTGTTGAAGAGGCCATTGTGGCTCTGGCAGCATATCCTCAAATCTAGTTCCTGCCAGTGTCCGGCTCAGAGATAACTTGACATCAGGTCAGGATGATGGAGAAATAGGAAACAGGAATGTGGAAAATTTGGCAGGGTGCGTTCTATAAAGCTTCTCGCCAGCTTTTTTTTCCACTCTGGAGAAAAAGCAAGTGTTTTAGTCAGATATTGAGACTTAAAATCGTGGCTTGAATACTCTTTGATTAATAAGACAAATTTACTGGCAATGACATGACGGCGTGACTAGTTCCAAGATGAACCCATGGAGTAAGAAAATATTTCTGATTTAAAAAAACAGGTACTGAAAACAAGTTAGTGTTCTGCACCTATTTGGAAAACAAGAGGATTTAAAGTCCCGTCAGAAAACAAAACGTCTTGTTAGGACAGGCTGTCTTTACAATGCACAGTTTTTCTCGTTCAGCCTCCTAAGATGAGTCACAGGTATAACTTAGTGGTCGTGCTGATCAGCGAATATAAATACGTGTAATTTGAGAATTCTGATCATCTTCTCAGGTTTTTTACATTGTGTCCCAGTTATTTTGCTTTTGTCCGCAGTGATTTTCGGTTGATTTTGCCAAGCACTGATTAATGACACTGATGTGAGGTTAGGGGCCTCGCTCAGAGGCCCAACAGCTGCAGTGATCCCCCACTGGGCTCCAGTGAGATGTAGCGGTCGCTAGGCTACAGGCTGCCCTGCGCTGAGAGAGCCCCTGTTTCCTGTGTCCCTGCAGAGCTGTGGGAGCAGAATAGGACCAGGCTGTTCCACAGGCCCCAGGGCCGGCTGGGCCTCAGCACCATGCTGCTGCAGGAGTCTCAGGAGCGCCTCAGCACCATGCTGCTGCAGCCTGGAGTCTCAGGAGAGCCTCTGTGTGTGTGTGTCTCTCTCTCTCTCAGCCTGGGGCCATCGTCAGGGAGCACGGAGATGTGTGTGTGTGTCTCCCTCAGCCTGGAGAGCATCGACAGGGAGCACAGAGGTGTGTGTGTGTGTGTGTGTGTGTGTGTCTCTCTCAACCTGGAGAGGGAGCACACGGAGAGGTGGTGTGTGTGTGTGTGGGAGCACGGAGAGGAGAGGTGTGTGTGTGTGTGTCTCTCTCAGCCTGGAGAGCATCGACAGAGAGCACGGAGAGGTGTGTGTGTGTGTGTCTCTCTCTCTCTCAGCCTGGAGAGCATCGTCAGGGAGCACGGAGAGGTGTGTGTGTGTGTGTGTCTCCCTCAGCCTGGAGAGCATCGACAGGGAGCACAGAGAGGTGTGTGTGTGCGTGTGTGTGTGTGTGTGTGTGTGTGTGTGTGTGCATGCACACGTGTGTGTACATGGTCTGGTTATATGTACGTGTCTCAACCTGAAAGGCATTGAAAGACAATACGGTTCTCACACTCACTTCATGTGTTTGTTGTTCGTGGAATGCTTGTCCGACTGTTTGCACGTTTGCATGTATTTGTGTCTGTGCGTACATGTGCGTATCCATGTTCAGTGATTTACTGTGTGTGCGTAAGTATAATATAGCATGTCTGTTCCTTTGTGAACACCAAAGTCTTGGGCCTTTTGGGGATCTTCCTCTGTGGTATTTTATATCCAAGTGTTGCTTGGATACTCAGCAGAAATGCCGCACAGTGGATATCTGTGTGCTAATCAGCCCTCATTCAGTTTAAGCAGGACCCCACCCATCATAAAGGAAGTGCTTTATGTCATCGCGGAAGTGCACTTGAGTGTTTATCTCTGTGCTGCTGTGCAGGGCTGCTGCCAGTTACTTACTGGGGTTTATCACAGCCTGGCAGGGAGCCAAATTACCCCCCCCCCCCAAAACCCCTGACCAGAGCCACACAGCCAAACACACTCCCACTGTTAACATTCAAACATACGCCAGCGTTATTCACAATAGATGCAGTGAGCCATGATCGGATGAAGCAGCACTTTATTTCAGTTTTATTTTTCTGGGTGGATTTTTGACTGAAGTTTTATGAAGGGACATTTTTAAACAAGTTCTCAATTTAGTTTAGACCATCCATAGTTAACTGATGTGGGGGGATCAAAAGACAGTTGTGTTCACTACGAGGTTTTTTTACAGCGCAAAACTAAAAGGGCAATAAACAGCAGGATGTTTTTGAATCAGGGGGCGAATGGAAATACATTTCCATCAACAGGAACTCCGTCTTTGCTCCTTTTAAAAAGGAGGTCCTGTTCTCCTCTCTTTGCCATACAATTTGGTTCTCCTCTCATGTCAACAGTGCAGATGTGGGCACAGTTCGTACTTCAGTGGAGGATATCGGGCTGTTTCCAATCACTTATTCTTCACTCTTATCTTCCCCTCACTGCTCCTGACCCGGAAATCAAACAAGACCATCACCATTAGCAATTTTAGTCTGTTAAAGGAGTCAGAGAAAGGGAACATAGGTTTTCCTGAGGTGATTTTGACATCACATCAAAATGGCGTTTGAAGGTGCAATGGCACTCCATTTCTGTAATTCTGCTTCTTTCCTGTCTTCAGTACCTTTAGTTTCTCATCTCCCATGTGGATGATGGACAGAGCAGGAAGAGGTAGGAAGAGAAGTTTGGAAGACTGTGAAAAATTAGCGCTTGAAAACAGCCCCTTGCCGAATGTGTTACTGGGCCAGTGGGGGGCGCTCTTCTTCTGTATTTAACATTAACCCAGGGCCCCGGCACCATTCGCTGTCAGAGACGCCGGGCGAGATGGGATGTTCTCAGCTGCCCCACCAGGTTAAACAAAAGGAGGATCAAAAATAGACCCTGTGTCAGCAGTAATTGCACACTGTGTGCTTCAACGTTTGTGCATACTCACTCGGTGTATACTTCCATTTTGTGCACTTTAGTTCTTTCACATTAGTCCATACTCACTCAGTGCATACCTACATTGTGTCGCCTCTCTGCAGGTGCAGTGGCCCAGCACACCTGCACAGGTGGAGGAGTGTCTCATGAAGGGACGAGAGAAGGTGAGACCTGGTGAATTTACTGAGTGGGCCAGAGAACACAATGCATTGAGCCCCACCTGCTGAAGAAATGTGTTCAAAATGCATGCTGTGTTGAGTATAATATGGCCATCACTGATCAACACATCAGAACAGAAGTCTCAGCCTGAAACCCAGCTTCATGTGTTTGTGATCATTTCTGAAGGGCATGCAGTCACAGGATTGGTATACAGACACTTTATGGGTGGCTCAAATAAAGCAATGCGAGCTGGTGATACGCTGAAAGAAATCTCCTGATAATTTAACATTAAGGGCCCTATCTTACGCCAGAGTCCCTAAACCCGTTATTTGGGGATTTAGCATTGCGTAAGAGGCGGTCCCCTGCGAAAGTTGCTATCTTGCACACCTGCCTATATCCCTAAAACACCAGCGCTACCCGTTATATTATGCATAGGCATGGTTTGGGCGTTACGCCAGTTAAACCAATCAGTGTACCAGGTGCCACTGCTTTTCCGAGCAGGCTGCGCTATCCCAAATCCTCAAACCGAAACCCGTGATGGAGAGAGGAAGGTCGCCACATTTCTCCGTTGACGAAGTTAAATTGCCCGTGCATGAGGTCAAATCCAGTCAGGGGAGGATCTGTTTTTGTTAAGTTAATCATGAATTGTATTATTATTATTATTATTATTATTATTTGACATTGACATATTGTTTAATGCTTGGTATGTAGTAAAAAAAAATAAAAATCAAGCCTACCCTTTTGTGATGGAAACTTCAAAAAAAAAAAAAAAAAAAAATGCATTTCGCCATGCACTTCCAACTCCCTCTCCCGTCTGAAATGAAGCATAGAACAAAATCACATTTTAGAAAAATAAAATTAGGTCTATGCATTGGCACTCAGCGACGTAACTTTTTTCCCCCCAGCGAGAGCGGCATTTCAGAACTCTTCAGCAAATGAAGGTAATTCTGGTGACAAGTACGTGGTTTCGTCCATTTACATTTTCCAATCGGACAGCTGTCTATTTTTTTTTTAGCAAGTTGCGTGACCGTGCTGCAAAAACAGGTGTACATACGTTGTCGCCGAAATTACCTTCATTCGCAAGAGAGTTCTGAAATGCCGCCTCGCTGGAAAAAAAAAAAATTTCCATTGCTGAGTGCTAGTGCATAGCGCTCTTGTGAAAGCCCAAATGCGGGTAGCGGGTGGTTTGAGGACCCGCTATACGCTTTCCCTAACGTGTGTGGTCAAGATAGCAATTGTAGGGAAAGTGCATAAACACGCCCACGTGCACACCTCCAGGCGCAAATAAAGGATTAGACCTAATGCATAGTGGGTAGTGTGGCCGCAAGATATCGTTTAGGGATAGTGGAAGCTGCTAAATGCGTAATTCACGGGTTGCGGGTAGTGGCAACGGGTAAGGCAGTGTGAAAGATAGAGCCCTAAATGTCTAACGTTACACATTTACATCTACATCCAAACAGGTGTTTTTCTTATATGCAGCCATCTTATGCCGGTGCGCATCAGAGGTGTGGTCTTTAAGTGCACTCTCAGGTTTGAGTGTCTTGGTGGAGGGGGGGATTGCGGCAGAGAGAATGGAAAGTATAAAGTCTGTATCCTGCACTTACTCTCCAGTCGGAGTGCGCCAACTACATAAAGGTTCTGCAGCAGTACAACCGGACCCACCTGCTGGCCTGCGGTACCGGAGCGTTTGACCCCATCTGCACCTACTTCCAGGTGGGACGCGATGCGGAGGTGAGTCGCGATCCTGACGCCACAATCGCTCTCTCTCATGGTGTAATACTGCACTGGTAGTTGTTGAAGTGATGGTGCGTGGGCATGACTCTGGCATTGGAAAATGGCTGCTGGCTTGGCTGTGGTCTGCTGTCACGCTCGCTGGTTTATTTTTGGACAGAATGGTTTTGTTTGTCTGAAGCGCAGACTGCCGCATTGACTCTGGGCTCAGTGCAGATTCAGTCCGAGTCGCCTGGAAAGTTTGATCTGTCACTTTGTCCAAACTTCCATCCTGCTGTTTACACACCTGTGTGCCCAACAGACTTGGGTAAATCTTGCTGAAATCCCTCTGTAGACGTCCTGCCAGTTTCCAGTGGAATGCGTTATGAAACGAAACCCATCCATCTCGCGCCGAGGGGGAAATCCAAGTTTTAAAAATAGTTGTTTTGTTTCAACTGCCTGGATTCTTTAATTATCTCAATTATTCAGCCAGGAAGTAATTAGTGAAATCAGGATGGAGACACACATGGCAAAACTTTTACTTGCCAAACCAGACTCCTTCCACCTCTGCTCATACTAAATTTTGCCTCATATATTCATGAATTTGGACATTTTGGAATATTTTACTCTCAGCCTCGGACTTGCTGTTAACTACGGAGTGTCATGATGCCATTTCTCTAAACCAGTTGCCTCTGTTTGATGCCGACTGATGTAACGCATTTTTTTTATTTCAAAGATTCTCTGGAAAAAAAATATATAAAGAGAGAGAGAGAGCAGGCCATTAAAGAATAACATCTTTTTTATGAAATATTATTTCCCCCTCCCCCATTCTATGGATCTCACAGGGAACCCACAGCTACCCCAGAGAATTCACAATTATCTTCACTGAGCCGCCATGCTGCTCCGCTGCCTGTGATTTTAGATGAGTCCATATGTGGAGACTGAGAATGTGGCAGCTCAGCCGCAGAGAGATCATGTTCAGCCACTGCTGCGGGGAACAGGAGCCATTTTAAAAGCATTCTCCGGGAGCGGGTCCCACATACTTCATAAAATCATATTTTCAATCCCCTCAGACTCTCCTATCTCTGTCTCTCTCCCGTTGGGTCATTTTCACTCTCCTGTATATGAGCTGTGAGACGCTCGACAGAGGGAGAGATGGAGAGAGACGGAGAGATAAAGATGGAGAGATGCAGTGACAGGGGGAGAGATTGAGAGGTCTGGAGAGAGTGAGGGAGACGAGTGATTGGATAGAGGGAGAGAGAGGGGAGAGATATGAAAAGGCTGAAAGAGATGGAGAAAGTTAATTATATCTCAGATTCTGTCTCTGTTCATTGTACTTGTTCATTCTTTGGCAATGTGCTCATGTATGTTGTGTTAATAAAGCTTGATTGAATTGAATAGAGAGGAGATTGCTGCAGATGGAGAGAGGGACTGAGATGAGATGGAGGGGGAGAGGGAGAGATGAAGAGACTGATGGAAAGATGGAGAGTGGCAGAGAAAATGAAGAGGGAGTTGAAGAGCGATGGAAAAGGAATGAGATGAAGTGAGAGGGAGAGACAGAGGAGGAGTGGTGGAGACAGAAAAATATTCAAAGATCATAGAAACACATTTCAATAAAATATCAACGAAGGAAAGTTGCGAGTCCGTCCTGGCGAAAGCCCAACAGCCTCACTCACAGCTCAGTAAGTATTCGGTATTTTGGCCTGAGGGACAGTGACTAACAGTGAATATCTATGATAAGACTTTCTGTAACTTAATAGCGAATTGTTAAAATGTTATTTTCGGTGTTCTATTTTATCTCTATATTTCTTTCCATTTTTATTGTTAATGAATAAACTATAATAATTACATCAACTTTTTAAATACTATTTTATTGTGACCATATGTTACGATATTGTTACTATAATTTTGTTGTTCCATTATGCTTTGGCAGCGTGTACTCTTGAACTATGTCATGCCAATAAAGCATTTGAATTGAATGGAAAGTGTGAGATGGAAAAAGGGATAGTGAGAGAGAGAGAGAGGAGATGGAGGGATGAGGGGAGATGGAGAGAAGACGGGATTAGCTGTAGGTGCTCCTTGATCATCAGCAGAGAGGATCTGCACGGGTGGAGGAGGGTGTGGAAAACAAATATTATGGGATGTCCCAGCAGGACCCTGCTCTAATTGAACAGTGGGCACAAAGGAGAGAAGTGCACTTCCTGCAGCTCCCAGCAGCCTGGTCTCTCCGCTCCAGAGGTCAAGTGCATTCCTGCAGCCGCCCCGGCGCAGCACTGCCTCTCCAAGGAGCCTCTCCATCAGAGCCGCAACCCCTGCTTATTTATGACTGCAGGAACTTCGCTCTGCTCTGCGCTGTCTGTAAAAGGGTTTAACATGGAGACACCCTCTCAAAGTGCTGCTATAATTTAGGTTTGTTACGGCGCTGTCTTCGCTAAATCTGTTCACCTCCTCCTAAGTGCTTCCACTCAGAATTCATTTATAAAGTGCGCCTTAATGAGTATTCATAATCCGTAACAAGCCCAGTTATCCAGTTACAATAATTTATTCAATTTATATTTAATTTAATTTAATTTCTGCACAGATTGCTCAGGAAAGTGTCTCTGATTAGGTCTCCGATTAAATATGACCACATGGCTTAATCGTGTTTATCTGTGATAATAATAGCAATCATTAAAATTCAAATTTAAAATAAATGAGCTTTCACAGAACTCTGAACTGAACTTGCGGTCTGCCTTCTAGTATTGTGCTCTGCAGTCAAACTTTTGCTGCCAGATAATTATCTGTGGAGGTTTAATACAGAGATAACTATATTTGTGACAACAAATCTTTAGCATTTCTACATTTCTGAAGTGTATTCTGGAGAAATAGTGTATATTGTGGCTGTTCATGGGGATAGCAGGCCTTCCTATGCTATGCTCACTGGTGGAAGTGAGTTGGCTGACCTGCTGACCTCTTGACCTCGCACCTCTGCCCCAGAGCAGCCTGGGAAATGGAGGCCGTCTCCCTCCCACCTGAGAGCTAATGATCTGACAGCAGACATTTGGCAGGGCAGAGGGTCGACTGATCAGATCACAGGCTGTGGCTGGGGTGTGTGTCCTGTCCCAAGGGTGTGTGTGTGTGTGTGTGTGTGTGTGTGTGTGTAGGGAGGATGAAGGGGTCACCAGGAGGGGAGGAATGCAGGTTATCCACAGTGATACAATAAGCAGATCCCTGCATTGCAGGCCTGGTGCGGCCGGCTTTTATGAATCTCAGGTGTTCTGCTGAGACGGCATGAGAAAATCAGAACCCAGCACTCCAGGCCTCTGTGATCCAGTCTGACTGGGGTCGCCCCGACGCGTAAATGTGAACCACATTGGGTCCAGGAGCCGTTCTCACAGCTCCGGCTGAAGTATCGCCTGTGATTTCTTGTTTTCGTTTCATTTCCATTCAAGTTTCCCCCGAGCGAACAGTGGGCATAGAACAGAGTATACCTTTCAGTCGTTTGATATTGATCTCGAATACACGGCATTTCTCTGCCATTTAATACGAAAGCCTATATTTATATGTGTATGGGTCATGCAACACTGGTATGTCAAGCCACAGTCAGGCATGCTGATTTCCTGCATCCACACTGAATATAAATGGAAGCTGAAATGAGTTAGGTTTTTTTTTTCCCCCGAAACACATGGCGCGTGAGATGAGTCTCATTTCCTTTACGGTACGAGCCGCTCTTTGATGAAGGCATGCTTCGCTGGCCTCCTTCGCCTCGTACAGGACGGTATTAGCGTCGTGACCCTAGCGGTGAGTGTAAATCAGCGTTATCTGTGCTGTTTATTACCCGGGCTGATGTTTATGAGTCTTTCTCTGTTACGGTGGAGGGTTCAGCTCTGGGCCATGTGATGAAGGCGATTCCACGATCAGCCAATGTGGACAAGGCCGGTGAAGTGGGCTAATGATTCCGTCTCCTTAAAGGGACCTTCCACACGGTCATTTCACTGGTTACTGATACACATATTAGTCACTCTCCCCATGCTCTCATGCATTTAAATACTCATCTCAGTATCGGCGGCTTCAGTGCGGTGTAATGTTATCGAGGCTTTATGTCGATGATTCAAATGGCAGCAGTTTGCCTCCTATGGCTGACAGACTTCATCAAATTTTGCAGTGGATCACAGATGGTGCCTCCAAATGCCAGGGTTTAGTTCATATATAAGTCATTCACGCAGTTATGTTTTTTTTACAGAATGCAGCATTATTCTTTTAAACCTAATAATCATTATTCCATTTGATATTTAAATTCAAGAGCAAAAGAATATTTAATGTTAGCAGTGAAATAAGTATCATTGACTGAGCCTTTGCCTTGTGTTTGTATTATATGTTTTATTCAGTAAGGACCTGGTTTTCTTTGGCATTTAGCGCACGCAACACAATTCACTAAAACAGTAATTAGCACAAGGCTAATGCTATGACCACTCAGTAGTTATTTTGTTGGTGTTGTTGTGCTAATGGCCTTTGTAAATGAGTCCCCAGCTGTTTTTGTAGTTTGGACTATAGCGCTGTGTCGTGTCAGAGTTGTTCAGCAGGAGTAACTGCACACGTTTGACCCCGCTGCAGGACTCCCTGTTTAAGCTGGAGGATGGAGTGATAGAGAGTGGGAGGGGGAGGTGTCCCTATGATCCACACAGCCCCTGCGTCTCCGCTCTGTCCAGTAAGTCACCGCTGTTTACCGTAAACCTCTCCCAGGGTCATACGCTACTTCCTCTTGCTCTCTCTCTCTCTTTCTCTCTCTCTCTCTCTCTCCCACTCATGCCTTCTCTATCTCTCTTTGTACCAGACTCTGTCTGTCTCTCTCTCTATATTGTCACACTCTTTTTTGTCAGCCTAGACAGGTTGTTTGTCTCTAATTTTTTGATTTTGAGCCCTTTATGAACTTGTGTAATCTCTGTTTTTGACAGTGTCCCAATGAAATGGCGTTAAATTCTCAAATTCTCCCCTCTCTCCCCCTCCCTCTCTGTCAGTCTGTATTACCATAGAATTTTCTGTGACTATTTTAATTTGGCTTTTCCCAGCATTTATTCTCCAACCTCTGTCCTCATCCTGCACTTTTGACAAACGGGGCGCAACTGGAGTAATACAGCGCAGTAAATCACGCGCCTCCCTGTGTCAATGTGATCCATAAATTTAATGAAATATTCACAATAAAATACTCTGGGGCAGATTGTGTTTCAGAGATGCTGCGGGGAGCGAGATTAATTATGACATCTTAAGCAGGATGGAGATGATTCATTCATCATCTGGCTCTTGCTCTCTGGTTTCATGCGAAGGCATCTGTTGTGCTTCTGTCAATGCGGACCGAGTGCTGGTGCATTCATTACAATACCCTGAGTCTGGGTGCTTATTGTGACGGAAGCGTCGGCCATTTTGTGCTTGTTTCATTGTTTCGTGAGCTGACTCAGTGTCTCGCAAGCCCTGTGCGTTTCACGGATGTCGATGTTCACATGCACACACGTGAGCACACACACGCACACATAAACACACACACCAAAGGGCTCTCATTTTTGTATGCCCACTTCACCGGATGGGTGTATATTGCGATCGCCTCTGTTCGACTGTCCGTCTGTCCACAATTTATTGCTCTCTCTTGGATTCTTTTAATTTTTGTTATGTAGGTCAGTGGTGATATGAAGAGGATCGATATTGATTTTGGCGATGACTGGACAATGTTTAGGCATCGACAAGACTGCTACGCGGGTGTATTACCATGCTTTGTGTCGCTATCGGGGGTTAGCCTGTGTTCCTCTTATAATCGATGATCCACTGCACATAGTGGAATGCTCAGAGTTAAATCAACTCCTACTGAATCAAATTAATTCTTACACAGAGTCAATTTGAGCTGGGTCTGTAAGAATTGATTTAATTCTGAAAATTTTACTTTGTACACTTTTTTCATGATACAGCGAGGAAAGATGAGTTAAATCATTTTGCCACCCTGTCCTTGGTTGGTACTACCCTCGCCCAGGGCATCCGCTCCATGCTGGAGTCGAGTGTGGTCTGGGCAAACAGACAGGCTGGAGAAGTAAAATTTCTCTGGCAGTATTAGTCATGCTCTCTTCAAATTACCCAGACTGCAGTATTTCCACAGTTTAATGCATGTAGTCTTCATTTCATTTGATAAGAATGCAGTTTGAAATTATTCCCTGCTACCAGCCTGCCCCCTTGTGGAAGACTTGAACAAATAAATAACACTCTCATTAGGTTTTAAGCAGGTTCACAAAGTAAATGCACTCCCTCGCATTCTCTTACAATCACCTTGATTTGCTAATTAGAATCGCCCTTCCAACGGGAGGTCGACTGATTCATGAACTGACTTGGCTGAGCTGATGAGCAGATTGAAATTGTCTGAACTTTTCTGAATCCTGGAGTGTGTACCTCTGATTTTAAGGGGGTCATAATATACCCTTCTCTCAGTTTACAGCACCTCACTCAGGCTCCTGTCTCTTTAAGACCACTCCCTCAATGCTTACTCCTTTGTGATTGGTCAGCCGCTGTTCAGGAAGCAAAGTGTTTCAGAACAATGGAAATGACAATCAAAGCTTGGGGTTATATTACTGAGGAACAGTGATAAAAATGAAGTTTAACCCCTGACTTTTGTCTTCACCTCCCTTTGGAAGTCAGTGAAAACTGCGTCATTGTGACATGGCGATACGCACTAACCAAACTCCTCCCCGCCTCCACTGCTCCTTGCTTTAAGAGCAGGCCAAACTAGCAGTGAGGCGGGCATTATGCAAATGTATTACATCATGACATAGACATGTTTTGAAAGTAAAGGCTGCACTTCAAACAAGGCTTCTCATGCAAGTCAGGAGCTGCGTTTTCTGTCGGAGAGAATGACTCCCTTTGGTGCGGAATTAGGGCTTTGTAACTTCACAGTCATTTTACAAGCACAAAAGGCTATATAACAGTATAAAGGAATGGGAAAACTTAAAAGTCATTGCATGAGCCCTTTAAAAGCTGACCCTTTTGAAGTGTGCTTTTTAACAGTTTAACAGTCCATAATATGTAAAGCACAGTGAATGAGTTTCAGCTGGGTAAAGTCATGAAATGTTCTCTGTTCTCAATGGGAAGTGCCAAATACTCTCTCACGTCAGTTATTCAGTCCCCTGAGTGTTGAACACTCTTCAGTGATTAAAAAAATTGTGCGCTTTGTGTGCCTTAATGGTTCGCTTCTCACCACTCTTCTGCATTACATCACGTTGTGAAACAGGATGTGATGATGTCATGGTTTTATGTCATCTGTCCGTCAGGAGGGGAGCTGTACGTGGGGCTCTACACCGACTACTGGGAGAACGACGCCGCGCTCTGTCGCCTTGGCAACCACAGCTACACCCGAACAGAGCGAGACGACAGGCGGCTGCTTAATGGTGAGGCCCTGCCCCCTTTCCAAAGTGCCAGCAAATGAAAGTGCCTTGTCATGGTCATGTGACCGTTAGCATAGCGCAGCCCTGCAGTTTCCAATAGGAGTTACGGAGAGAGAGAGAGAGAGAGAGAGAGAGAGAGAAGGGACGGTATTCACGTATGATTCTGCCTGTTGAGACTCGGGGCTGTGTCATTAAGTTGGACTTCTCAGTTCTCCAAATAACTTGCAATTACTGTAACCCAGAGCTGTTTCGCATGTGGAACGTGAACTGAAATAAGATCCCATTCCAGGTTTTACTCTTGTACTCAGCAAACTCAGTACTTCTGCTTCATGATGTAGGCACCACTGATACCCCTCCAAGTGTGAGAATGGGTGTGTTATGTCCAGTAAATTACTCCCCTCTGTTCTCTGACTGACACTGTAATACTCTGCCTTTAATTACGTCATTATGGCAGTTGAGACTCTTCTCCTGGATCTGTTAATGTGTGTCGACCATGTGGTTTATTTTTACCATCAGTATTATGACGAAACGACCGTTGAATAATAGCGCGTGTTTAATAAATCATCAGAAATGAGGCGCGCTGCTCCGCACGGGGAGATTTCGTGCTCTCGCGGGGAAATTAACATCTGGGCCCGGAGGTCAGGCTTTCTACAGGCCAGGATACAGGATGTCACACACACACCTGGTGTCCCAGAGCCTCATCTGTCCTGATTACAGCTCAGGGGCGTCGATCAGAAATACTGGCCTTCAGGGACTAATTTTACCAAGAGCAGACGTTCTGTATTCACAGTTTTTGTCTCCGTATGTACGTCAGGTGGTGAGTTACCAGGCTAGACACACCGCTGCCTATGCAACTGACCAATGAACAAGGCATGACATCACGGGTGGCCCTGGCCTTAAGTTAGTGTGGGTCAAATGCAGGGACAAATTACCCCACACATTGAAATGACGTACATTTATGTATACATACACTGTTTGTGCCTGTGTGTTGATAATTGTCGGCGGTGTGTGTGTGTGTGTTTGTGTGTGTGTCGCTGTCGGGAGAGTAGCCTCCTCTGATTGGACAGGTTGGTCTGTTGAAACACCTTCCGCACCTTCCGCCATAACCCAGTTGTGCCAGCCGGCCCATAAATCACTGAACATCTCATGACCATGTCAGACGCGCCTCTCCCGTGTTCTGAACACACTGTTCCGTGATATTCACACACGCTCCGAAGCACACGCAGCACACGCGTGCCTCTGAACCGCCGGCGCATATGAAACCTGCACACACACACACACACGCACGCGCTCAAAGGCCGCTCAGAGGGAGATGTAAACACCGCTAGAGCAGCCTAATTAGCTTCCTCTTCCTTCTTGTTAGCCTCCCCCTCCAATCAATTCATCTGCTTCAGATCAGACGGCAGCGGTTTTGTTTCGTCTCTCAGTGGAGAGGAGCCGTTTCCGCGTGCGGGTGGGGTGGGGAGAGGGGTGGGGACGTGGGGGCGCGGGCGGTTTTGTGTGCGGCAGACGAGGAGATTCATCTTGATTTCAGGTGTTGTGATTGCACGCGCTCTGTTCGGAGACGGGAGCTGAGAGGGCAGCAGGGAGGTCACTCTGTGCAAAATGAGCTGAAATTTTACCTGAGACCAGCGCCTGTGTTCTCTGGGAGTGGAGAACCAATTTAACCCTTTAAGCTAACCCATTCCCAGTTTGGCCTTTTAATCCTTTCAATACTGAATACAGTAATGCGAATCAGAGTAACCCATTGGTTATATATGTCAATTTGTGACTGTAGTACAGAATTGGCCCAAACGCAAGGGTTTCTTTGACTCATATGTCCCAACAGAAAATTTGGAAATGCTGTGGGACTTATGTGTACCATTAGTACTGAAAAGGTTAACTCAAATGATTGCATTATGTACTTGGACAGAATGAACCTCAATCAGCTCTTTATAGAGACATGCCCACGGGTACGCTTCTGAGGAATTAGTCAGGAAGCTTTTGTTGATTTAACTGATGAAATGTCCTGGGAAGTTAATATGTGACTCTAAGGGGCTAAATTGTCCCTCAGCAGGCACTTGCAGTGTCTAATTAAGAACAATTAACTGCTTTCTATAACTTTAGGCAATGCAATTGCATCTGAATGTAAACAAGTGTAGAAACAAGTCCCTCGGTATAATACGTAAGATAATGAAGCACTGTATATAAAAGGAGAATATTGAAATAAAATCAAAGGTAATTCTACTCTTGCATGTCTTACTCCATCTAGCATTGCTATCTCTGCTGCCTGCAATTCTACAACCACTGCTATTACTACTGCCGCTAAAAAGTCAATACTGAATATTCAACCAAGACTTAAGATTTCTCACAGGACTCCTGATCATATTACAGATAAGTGGTATTAGCGTTATTTTTCGACGCGCTTCTATTAGCACTGCTGTTCACGGTGCTAACATGAACATTCCTCCACAGAGCCAAAGTTTGTCGCGTCCGCGGTTATCCCTGACAACGAGGACCCAGACGACGATAAAGTGTACTTCTTCTTCACTGAAAAGGCCGTCGATGTGGAAAGTGGCAACAACGCTGTTTACACCAGGATCGCCCGAGTGTGTGCGGTAAGAATTCTTGTTTTTTACAGCCATGATGAACGCTCTGATTAAATCAAGTAGAGTTGCCAGAAAATGATCCAGCCTGATCCTGTGTACAATTTCACTGTTTTCTGTGGTAATCCATGGGCTGGAGATATTATTTAAAAAAATGCTGTCACATAAAGCACGAAGTGAACATTATATTCAATATTTATCCAGCATCAGTCATCTCGACGCTCGCCGTAGTATCGATTTTCACGGAAACAGCCCTCCTGTCATGTTTGTGCATCACACTCCGTTTTATACTTAAAAGCTATTTTTCTCAGCGGCAGCGATTTACTCTCCAAATGTGTCTCTCGTGAAAGAAGCCATGACCCGCTTGGACCCCGGCAGAGCCGCCAATCAAATTACGGCTCGCCTATTGAGCCCGGGCAGCTCCTCCAATCGAATTACAGCAGTGAAGGAGTGCAGGATCGCGAAGGCAGTACGAGAGGTCTGTGGAAGCACACGCAGCCGGAATGAATGATGCCGAGATTTGGAGGGGAGGTTAAATTAAGCCCATGTTTACCTTGTTACATCCAGTGACAGAGCTTGCATTGCTGAACAGGCCTGGTAAGCTGCAGCAGTAGAGCGCAGAGCCTCACAGGGCGTGTGTGCGGCAGACGGATCTCGGCTCCCACAAGCTGAAGCTGGGAGTTGGAAGCTGATTTCATGCCGCTCTTGCTAATGCTCCCTGGAGCTAACTGTCTCCTTACAGGGCTGCAGGTCCTGCCCTTACGCTAACCACTGGGATGACTGAACTTAATCACCCTAAATGTATGGAACAAATATATATATTGTCCATATATGTTCAATAGCAAAATGGGGTTTTTCTTTGGTTGCATGGACGGAGAAATCTGAGAGATGAAACAAAACCCTTTTTTGAAATCATGGAAGACACGTTGAGGGAGCTTGGATTCACAGTGGTGCCAGATGATGACAGAATATACTCGCGCAACAACAGCTCTGAAATAACCAAAAGCAGTTTTTGGGTGGGGATTTTTCTCCCTTTTTTCCCCTCCCTGAATACAGCTGAACTGTTTAGACGACCGCAGCACTCTGCTCCCATCCGCTCCAGATTCTTCTGCGATTCTTCTGACCCGACTTAGCTGGCGCACCGCCAATCAAACACTGCCTGCACCATGCAGCTCGTACAACTACAAGCACCTGGCCAATCAGGAATGGCTGCACGATGGCGATGAGACTCACAGGTGTTTTTATCAGGCTAACTCTCGGCCTCTGGCCGTAGCCCGTAATTGTGTGGGATTCAAACATCCTCGACCACAGGGCTCCCAGATAAACCCCTTCGCTGTGAGTCACTCGGAGGCCAGTCAGCCAAAAACAGTTTTATATGTCCAGTTCTGGGTTAGATATTCAGTTCACAAATCATACAGTACTTCACTCACCGATGACAGAAAACTTCATGTGCGGTCAAAAAACATGCACCAAACCCCTATAATTCTAACTCGCGGAGGTTTATCCCATATTTATTCTCAGAGGAAGACTTTCAGTCCCTGTCCACAATGTTGGAGCGTTTTCACAGATGGTTTATTGAGCTGTGGAGGTCCAGATGAGGTTGATGGTCCAGAGAAGAGTCAGTAATGACATCAGCCCTGCTTTCCTCTTCTTCTTCAGAATGACCAGGGTGGCAGGAGGATGCTGGTGAACAAGTGGAGCTCCCTGCTGAAGACGCGGCTCATCTGCTCCGTCCCCGGCCCTCACGGGATCGACACGCATCTCGACCAGCTGGGTGAGTGTCAGGGCCTCTCGGGGAATCAGCACGTGTGCAAGAACCTTCTAGAAATGAGACGGGTGCAGCAGGATTTATATCAAAAAAGAGAACATTCTTTAGCAGACTTCCATTAAGAAAAAATATTGAAAAAGCAGTTATTGAGATGCGCTGTGATTGGCTGAGGTCTTTCCGATTTGATGGGTTGCATTTCTCATCAAAGAGCACATTCATAAGCCCTTCAAAGTTTTTATGTCAGTACTTTTAATTAGAAATTTCTTAATGGTCATCTGCCGGAGATATTAGTCACAGATCATCATCCAAAATCACAGGCAGTGAGGTTTCCCTACTCTGTGACTTTCCTCACATCTTATCTACAGTGATGACTCATATTCACTTCCACATGTCCGCGTATGTAAAGGCTTGATTGTGGTCTCATTCCTGACTAACCCTGACTTGACCTCGTGTCCCTTCCTGCTCCACATCCGGTTGGCTGACGAACCTGGCCCCAATGCGAGGCTCAGTGTGTCCGCACACGCCTCCCAGTTTTCCTACACACCCTCACATCCTCAGTGGTGCATGATGGGATCTTGCGGTCTCGCTACAAAAACAAAAAGGCTAACCAAATGCCTCGCCCCATTCCGCCGACAATCGCCGACAGTCTGTGATATTTCACCTGCGGTGGCGAAACGTCACCAGCATTTCAAATATCTTCACTCGTGTCTTTCAGAGGATGTGTTTGTGTTGAACAAGAGGCATGAGAAGGACCCTGAGATTTTCGGCCTGTTCCGCACCACCAGGTGAGTCGCACCCCCACCCAAACCCCGCACACCCCCACCCGGCTCCACCTGCAGCACACTCAAAGCACCAGCAGTTGTTTGACAGCACCGGTGAGGGTACGAATTCCCACTCCAGCCCTGGTACATGTAATGCAGTTGTCTGTTACTCCTGCCTCATGCTTCCTCAGATGAATTGTTTATTTGGGGCTGGAAGGGAGTGGATTGGCTGGCTCTATCGCTGCTCCGCACAGGAAAGTCCCAGAATAAACACCAGCAGATACAGGCTTTATTAATCTCGCATGGTCGTCGGTCCTGCCAGCACCGTGGTGGTGGCTACATCGGTGTCACACACGCAAAAACCTCAGCGTTAAATGGAACCATGTTCTCTCGCTGGCGGGGGTCTAATGAGGTGGCGTACGCCAGGGAAAAGCTTGTGTGCGAAGCTCTGTGTTTAATGTCCCCAGGGTCACTGCAGAGGGTCTTTCAGATTTCAAATCTCAGGGCAGGACTCCACTCTGAAATTCTGTGTATTACAAAACTGATATTTCCCTAATAACTTTTGCTGATCTCCGTCAAATCGGCCATTGATTAGATTCAGATGATCGGTTGAATCAGCGGGAGATGTAGTGTGTGTATCTGCAGAAGGTTGTGGTGCTCGTCTTTGAATGACTCTGTGATTCAGATACAGTATGAGATCAATAGCTAAGTATAACATCTCTGTAGGTGTTTGTTCTGTGGTTTGAATGTGTTTAATGCTGAGATGTTATTTTATTGTGCTTGCACGCTCTCTGCTCACGATCCCACGCTTACTGTCTCCTTCTCTCCCACCTGTAATCCCTGTTTCCTGGAACCAGCAACATATTCAAGGGCTACGCCGTGTGCGTTTACCGCATGGATGACATCAGGGCGGCTTTTAACGGGCCCTTCGCCCACAGAGAGGGGCCCGACCACCACTGGACGGCATTTGAGGGTCGCGTCCCCTTCCCCAGGCCTGGATCGGTGAGACCCCCCCCGTCAACCTGCCTAATTCTGACCTAATGCCCCAAAGCGCAAAGTACAGAGACCTCCCTTAGTTCTGCCAAACTACAGACCTACACAGACCCTCAAAAAACTACAGACCCACATAAACCCTACAAGCTACAGACCTTCCATAGTCCAGCCAATCTACAGACCTACACAGACCTTCTAAACTACTGACCGATAAACCCTCTGTACAAAACACCTCACAAAACCAGACCTACACAGACCCCTTCAAACTACAGACCCAGTGACTACACTAACCCTCTAAACTACAGCTCGAAACAGACTCTCCAGACAGGAGTCAGACCTTATTTGCCTTCAGGATTTATCTCTGTAGGTGTAGTGGTAATGGCGGTTTACCTTTGTTCAGTATGGATTAAATCGCCAACAGGACAAGGGCTTGTTGGTCCGGGACGTGCTGTGAGCTGCATCAGCTCAGTGGTTTTAGCGGATGTACAGAGGGGGTGAAGATGGAGGGGTTTGGCCCTGGGGTCAGTCAGAGATAGATGGACTAAACTCCAGCTCATCCCTTCTCTCTCCAACCATCCACCTCCTCCCGTCCACGACGGCTCTCCTGTGATTGATCAGCCCGGGCGCTGCAACAGGGAGTCCATCCATTTCTGCCATCTTAAGTCAGCACTCAGGCCCATAACCCCAGGCAGAGACGCCAGCGACTGCTCAGAATACACAGCGTCCTGTGTGACTGTTTCCTGTCCGCTTTCCATTACCAGCAGGGCAGGGGTCGCTGAAGCACCACTTCTTTATTCATTATCTGCTGATTCAATTTGTGTTCCCCTTCCACAACATATGACATCATTCATCACTAAAGAGCCCCCTACCTTCGTCTTGTATATTTTTATATTTGTCTCCCCTTCAGTCGGGGTCTGTAGATTTCTCTCAGAGGGACAGCGAATGTACTTTAGCTATGGTTTGGTGAGCGTACGAGTTTGTATGAGGTCTCTCCTCTCCTCGTCCTCCTTTCGCTCGGTGGTTAACCGCCGTTTACTATTCACGGGTGAAGGTCAGCGGTCTGGGTGAGTCATGACTTTCCAATTGGTATGGCGGGCAGCTCCTCGCGCGGCGGTTTCGGTTTTAAATGGAGGCAGGCCGGCGAGGAGCCGTATTCGGGAGGACCTGTGGGTTTAGCCACGGGAGCGGCCGTCTGCTGTGAGCCACGCCCTAACATGCCCCACCCAACTCGCCGCATCCGGTCTGATTCACACCGGTGCGACTCAGGGAATTACTCTGTTACTTTTACAGTACATTACTGTCATTTAGCTGACGTGATTCAACAGCTCAAGGGGCAAGCTCCCCTACAGCACAATGGGGTCGCTCAAAGGCCCTATAGCTCTATTAACAGCTGCTCTATGGCTGGAGTCAATGAGCCCCTTAGTCCCATTCAAGCACCATATTCGCCCTATAGGTCACCTCTGTTGCTCTATAACCACTGCAGGTCTTATCCATGATTGTGCAGTGTGTTTGTGAATGAGTACTACAGACGACAAATGTGCTTCACATGCGCTCTGTCTGCTAGTGAAATACACTCACCAGTGGTCATAACCTCTGTCTGTAAATGATTTTTGAAATCTTCTCCACTGTCCACTCCCTATTTCCTCTACCTCTCTCTTTCTTCACTCATCTTTCTCTCTCTCTCTCTCCCTATCTCTCTCTCCAATTCTCTGTTGCTCCCATCTTTCTCCACCTACCTCCCTCTCTACTTCACTCTCTGTCGATCCATCTCCATCTATCTCTCCATCTCTTCTTTGATTTCTCTCCTCTCTCCCTCGCTCCCTCTGCAGTGTGCGAGTCAGGTAAACGGCGGGCAGTACTCCAGCTCTAAGGAGTACCCGGATGAGGTGCTGCGTTTCGTGAGAGATCACCCCGTGATGCTGGAGCCCGTGCGACCCCGGCACGGGCGGCCCGTCCTGTTGCGGAGCGACGGCGACCGCAGGCTCACCCAGCTGGCCGTGCATCGCGTGGAGGCCCAGGACAGCGCCTACGACGTGCTCTTCATTGGGACCGGTGAGGGCCAAAAACCACAGAGGAAGAATTATGGGCCCACTTACTGTGAGGCCAGCCATGGACTATCCTCATCTCGACTCATAGCACTTCAGTCTCTGGCACTGGCATTTCATAGATTGTGTTTTCAGTGGCAGCGCTATGCGTCGCTAAACGCAACCCTCTTTAAGAATGTCTCTCATTACTAAGAGACACTTGTATCAACATGTGCTGAATTTTAATTCTCCTTCAGAAAGCTGGGCCACAGTTTTCAGAGCTGGAACCTCGATTGCACATGGGGCGGGGAGTTTTTTGACTGGTGCTGGAGTTGGTTTTCAAATCATTTCAGTATTATTTTTGTGGCTAAAAACCAGGGATGTGGCAACGCTAAACTAAGTTCACAGAAGCCTCATGCTAACTGCTCCATATGGGATGCTAATATATAACTCCAATAAATTCCCTTTATGGGACGCCTGAATGGAGAAGTACACTCACTGTAGCATAAGCGCTAATTCAGAAGCTGATTTAAGGAGGTTAGATTTAGCGCCCCGTCCTGCTCTCTACCCCCCCGACATGTGACCCCAGCCTCGGCTAACCCGCGTAATCTCGCGGCACTCCCTCCTGCGTCGTTACAAAACCGCCGCGCGCCTGCCAGCGACGACGCTCAACCCACCGGCTCAACACAAGCCGCTTACTCGCGTGTTTCATATCCATATCACAGCAAGCCAGGCGTATTAAAACAAACAACCCATTAAAACAGGGGATCGGCGCTACCCGGCGTTTTTTCTCATGAAACTGCTACTTCGGTTTGCCAGTTGACTCGGCGCCCGCGCACTAGCTGCGTTTCCTGGAGGCATCAAACGGATAAATAATTAACGACATTCTCCATTTAATTAGAAAGCGCCCTATCGAAGGTGCGTGCTGTAGTCACTAAAGGCTGTTATTAAGCTGGAATGGTTTTTCTTGCTCCTTTAATTGAATTAGAAAAGTACTTCACGTTGTGATGCATAATGCAGATGTCCTGCGGTCAGAGCTACAACAGGGAAAGCAGAAGGCAGCGTCCCAAACATTTCGCTCTTATCGTTTCAATTATTAGCCTTTAGAAGCCAGTCCTTCATTTTGTGGCTCCCTCAGCATCATTCTGCTCTGCAGTTGAGAAGTTTTTTGGCAGCGTTGTAAATTCCATTAGAAAAGTACCTCACATTGCGTCATGTGGTACAGATGGGGTGTGGTCAGGGCTCAGATATAAAAAGAACAACATTCTGGATGTTTCTCTCTGGTTTTTTCATTATAATGCTGATTTCAGATGCCAGTCCATCATCATGCGGCCCTGGCTGTCGCTCTCTCCCGCTGAGCAGTGGAAATGCTTGTTTGCTTATTTTTTAATCAAATCAGAAAAACACTATTATGTACGGCAGATGATTTATAGTCGGAGTCACAGGGGTGAAAGGAGGAGCCAATATTCTGGATGCTTCTCAGCTGTTTTTTAAAAAAAAAAATCAGACTGATGTAAGAACTCATTCTCATGGTTGCTGCCGGGTGGCTCTCCTGTGGTGTGTGCCCGTTCGGGGATGGTTTATATCGTGTTTGTCCCTACATGACATGCCCTCTTCAGGCCTGGCGCTGATGACCCTGCCCATCCACACAAGCCGGGACCATTTCTCAGCTCATACCTTCCTCTGAGTCCAGCTTTTCCTTAAGGGCTTCCCACAAGCCTAGCGACACGTTTAAAAAATGCCATGTAGGCATTTAATCCATGTTGACCTTTTCTATTCTCAGAGTTCACTTTAGGTCTGCTTGTACTAGCTGTGTCTGGCTTTGGCCCTCCCCTTTACCGGTTACTATGACGACACTGTCAGGTACAACCATCAGCCAGAAGGAGAATGCCCCTTACATCATCGGCGTCCGTGTGTACGTCCTCACATTTAGCGACAGGAACAAATAACAGTTGCAATTTTTTACTAGCGTACCGCTGTCTAGTAGCAGGCCTCATGCTGAAGTGGAGAGTGCATGAGCGTGCTCTGTCGGTGAGGTCATCTGCACGCTCAGTGTTTACTCTCTTCAGATAACATGTGGGTCAGGGCCTGAGCGAATGAGCCGTGATTCTCAGATTCACCAACAGAAATTCACTGCTGTGTGTTGGATCAAGTGCTTTCCTCCTCTGGTATAGGCTTAAGATAAATTCTTATTTTTTTGCTCAAGAGAGAATAGTTATTATTGTTGTTTAATGAGAGAAATTCTCCTATCCCACTGGCAAACAGTGAAAAGAGTGACATTGTCTTGACTCATTGACAATGTTATTTTTCTAAGGTAGTTTAAGAAAAAAATCCAGGGAAATACATTTAAATCTAAATATGATACTTACATACTTTTTAAAAAATTGTTCAGACTTGTGGCTCTTGCTGTACTGTGATCTGTGAATCTTCTCCTCTGTGTTTCAGACGATGCTGTGGTGTTGAAGGTGATCACCATCTACAACAAAGACAGCGACAGCATGGAGGAGGTCCTTTTAGAGGAGCTGCATGTTTTCAAGGTAAACCCTCCGTCAGCGAGCACGACACAGATGCTCACATTTTATGCTGTCTCTTTCGTCTATGGTCTTCCTGTCAGCCAATCACAGGCTGTGTTCATTTGTTTCAGGTTCCTGTGCCAATCACTGAGATGCTCATCTCTGCTAAAAGGGTAGGCACCTTTTATTTCTGAAGTAATACATCGACCGGTACTAGCTCTTAAAGTGCTTGCAATTATGTGTTTACGGAAAGCAGTTCCGTTAAACTATACAGGTGCCCATAATTATGAGCGTTAATGCTATAAATCCCCAAATAAAGACACCACATATGCCCTTCGCCAGTCATTGCAAAAACTAAACATCTCAAACATAATTACTATTCTTGTATATTAGTGCTGAAATTGTGTACACAGGAGAGCTGTCCCTTTAAATGTGGATGAGAAATTTGCGTCCAGTGCAGTGAAACATCCTCTAGATGGTGCCACACAAGGCTTGAACTGTGATGAATTTAAGCACTTGCTTTTACAGTATTGAATCATAACATTACCCAAATTTCTAAACGGCACCCATCGGTGCATGTTGCGAAAACGCCGCGATTCGTTTTTCCGAGCTGAGCACCGATCTGTGAGTTGTGACGCCCCTCTCAGTACGAACGCCCCGCCGCAGGACCAATCGGGGGCCTCGGCTCAGCTGCTAACTCGCTGCATCGTGTTTGTTTGTCTTTAAATCACGTGTAAAGCGAGCGCGTTAAGTATCGCGGGCCGGGCCGCCCCCTCGGGCTCCGGCTGCGCTAATTTTTATTTGTTTCGCATCATTAGCGGCTCACGCCGCGGATGCGCTAGCGCTCACGAGCTCCAGTTCTCCTAACTGCCAGACCTGCGGGGGGAGAGGCAGGGGGGATGCGGGGACATTTAGAACAAACAAACAGTTTTTGGCCAGAGGCGAGCGCACCCTGCTTTGTGTCAGTTTGAAGCTCGTACAGATGCTTCTATTACAGCCCAGTTTGGATTTTACATGGTGTTTTCAGCGCCAGATTACAGGGACTCTGAAAGCCTCAGAGGTAGCAGGAGGAATGAAAATTCTGTGTTTGGCTAAAACCCTATGAAACACATCCATCCGCTGTTTAGCAAATTGATAATCCAGTTAAGAAGCACCTTGATTATCTAGTTATGAAGCACATGGATTATCCATTTATAAGGCACATGTATCATCCAATTATAAAACGCCACACACAGCCGCTCACGTTTCCCCTCGCAGTCCAGAGTCGTCCGTGAGGGCTAATTTCCCGTAGGTTTGAGTGGGTGAGTGAGTCGTGCGCGATTCCTGGGATGGATTGGCAGGCCGTCCAGGATGTGTCCCCGCCTCTCTCCCGTTCTGCGCTGGATTGGCTCCAGCCCCTCGCGACCCCGCCCGGGAATTAGCGTATCAGATAGTGGATGTACGGAAAGCACACCTATTAGCCTTATTTACCTGCTTAGTGTCTTTATTAAAGCTGATCGACTTTACTACACCTTGATCATAATACAGACCACAGATGTTAAAGAAAGGCTTGTCGTGCCCTGCGTGCCCATAGCGTTCCATGTGTTGTGTATCTGTAGCAGCAGCTGTACGTCAGCTCCGAGCTCGGCGTGGTGCAGGTGAAGCTACACCAATGCGACCTGTACGGGTCGGCGTGCGCGGACTGCTGCCTGGCTCGGGACCCCTACTGCGCCTGGGACGGGGTCACCTGCTCCCGCTACGTCCCCTCTACCCTCTCCTCCAAAAGGTGAGCGCCACCCCCTCAGCTAGCCGCCGAGCGCGCTAAACTCTGGAGCCCACACTTAGCCTAGCGCATTAGCTCTGTATGTGCTCAGCACGGCGATTCAGGAGAGCATGCCAGTTTGAGTGACAGGTTCAGTACTGAGGCCAGAGCTAGACTCCGCCCTAAGACGGGTCCACCATTCTCACAAACACCTCCAGAACACAAGACAGGGCAAGACGACCTTACGTATCTCGCACATTAAATACACAACGGTAACTCAAAGTGCTTTACCTGTTGAATTGAAAGGAAGAGATGAAGTATCAAGTAATTTAACAGCCATGAAAGAATTAAAAGTGGATAAAATCATAAAGATGTTAGAGTGCAGCTGTGTTGCTTTCCTGAATTACTAGCCAAAGCATTTGAGAATAGTGAGGTATTGAGCGTAGATCTGAACAATGCTAAGGTCAGGACCCCTCTGTCAGATCTTCAGTGAGTTTGTCCCAGTGATGCACAGCATACACCATGTCCAGTTCTAGGCTGTTTGCACTGCAAGCACAAGCAGAGAGGCCTGGCGGGGCTGTGGGATCAATCTGTACCCTCCTCAGACGTACAGCATCGTATCCATCACCCCACAAGTGCTGTCTCTTCGCAGGAGTCCATTCTGACACTTTTTATGAGTGTTTGGCGTGACGACGTGCAGCGCAGTGAAGACACAGTTCAGGCAGGCGCTCTATTACTGTGCAGTAATGTGTCAGCCGTCAGTCACAGCCGCAGAGATCCCACTGTAGTGCGGAGACGGGGAGTGCGGTGCGAATGCAGGAGTGCGCTGTCAGCTGGGCCTCTGTACTCAGTCACTGCACTGCTGCTCCGTCTCTGCTCCTCACACACATCGCCTCGAGTAAAGCGGTGCTCACTGACGAGGCCCTCGATTAACCGCGTCCCCTTAACCTGGAGCACTGCTCGATCTAACGGGGGCCGGTCGATGGCTTGTGTTCACCTTCATCGGAGCGTCCCACTTCAACATGCGGCTGATGGGGGCGAGCGACGGGCTCAGACTGCAGTGTGTGTGAGAGAGAGAAAGAGAGAGCCGTCTCCCTGGAGACCTGCAAGGCAAGCGTCTGCAGTGCAATCTCGCTCCGCCGCCGCGAGCCCCAGGGAATTGACTGAAGGAGCCGTCACCTGCAAGCCCTTCAGTCTCAGGACGGACTCCTCCGAGAACGCTCGTCTCAGTGAGGCGCTTGCGTATTAAATCTCAGCAGTGCCTCATGTTAGCGTATCATCCGCTTCCTGTTGCACGCTTCACTGTTTAGTGAGACTTCCCCTCCGCTGAACGAACCAAGCACTAACCAGAACACTTCGAGACACCCCCTACCTCCCTGTGCATGGCCATTTCACATTAACTGTCCCGCTGTTTGGGCTGTAATGGTATGAGTGTTTAGTTTATGAATACTGAAATCTGGCCCTCAAGTCCGGATCTGTTCCTGGATTTCCTACACTCCCGGGTAATTAACTGTACTCTCAGTTTCGCTGATTAGCTCCACTGGCTTCATGCCGGACTAACGAGTAAAGCCAGGGTGAACTCCAGCGGTTCTGGGTCCTGGAGGACTGTTATTTGATTTACAGGGGTCTCTGCTTTTCATATATTTATCTTACTTGGTTTTCTGCGTCTCCATCATACACGCCACATAGAGATGGATGCTTAATCCCTGCTCCCTGACGGCATGCTAGACCCAATCCCCTGCCCAGATGCCGATCTGCACTCATGAGCACATTATCCACATCTCTCTCCCCTCCTCGTAATATCGCCCCTGTTGGCACCCGGTTTATGAGCCGGGAGGAAACTCGATCGCGGATAATCGTGGGCTGAGTACCTGCCACATTAATCTCTCGGAGCGCTACAACAGAAGAGATTAGCCTGCCTGATTTGATTTTCTTTCCACGCGACGGCTTCAAATCCCCCCCCCAGTAGATTTCAGATTCAGGCGCTCGGATTTACATAACTTCTGAAAGGGGAGAGCTTATGTAATGTCAGCGCTCCCGGGTCTCGCTGATTCCTCTCTGTTTTGCAGGCGTTTCAGAAGACAAGACGTTCGTCATGGGAACGCCGTCCAGCAGTGCGACGGGGTGCAGACGAACGGTACGAATCAAAGTGGCAGGAACTCGTCTGTGTGGAGCCAACGGAGCGTCTGCTCAAGATCACCTTGCCTTGCGCCCATGAAAACACCTTATCAGGAAGCGTGCGGCACTTAAGCTGCACTTAGCGAGAATCTAAAGCTGTTTGGAGGCTCCTGCAGCTGTGTTTCAATTATATTTCTTTTCCGGTGCCTCCTTCTGCAAAAGGCTACATTTCTTAAATCCTCAGCAGTGAGAATCCTGCTAATTACACGACTAAAGAAGTATGTGAGCTGCACATTGAGCATCGCAGGTGTCTTAATATCCCAAATATCTGTTATTTGTTTTATGAATAATTAGTGAAAACATTAAATGAAAGAAGCAAAAAAGAAAATGTTTCAAACATCTGTAGAACCTGGTTAAAAGGGAGGTGTGACGGCATTGAGAGCGAATGCTCACATGGTTTGATGCCCTGGTGTGCTCCATCTATTATGTATTACCGTATTGACCAGAATATTAAGACGACCCTGAATATAAGACGACCCCTCTTTTTCAAGACCCTTATTTGGAAACAATACTTTTTATTTGAACAAAATCCCATTTGCATAAAAAAACATTTCATTGTTTTCCTTGTACATTTCAACATTTTTGGTGTTTATCATGGGGGAAAAAAATCATAAAATCGTCTATAGCCCCGCAAATAGGCAAAGCGCAGAACGCACTTCACAGTTCTATGCCATGAAAACAGTGCAATAAAACCAACATAGGCCTACTGGCCTAACTTGTGCAATAAACGGCGCACATTTGCTTGACAAACAGTGTCAGAACAGTCTGCAAAATGTAAGAGCATTAACATCCAATAAACCACGAACAGTTTTTTCCACATTCATTTTGAATGACGTTGATTTAAATACAGCAAATACGCGTCCAGATGAATGATTGTCGTCTTACCTAATCAGGGAGAACAAGCAGCACCTGTTAAGTGTGGAGTGCTCTCGGAGTGAACCTTCTGTTAATTATGAAAATGACTGAGAACAGGACAGGACTAATAATTGTTTTAAACGGAAGTTTTGTGCAACCCAATTCTCTGTTCTTGTTCCAAGAACTGTACTGAATTTAGCCCATGATTTAATCACTGTTAGATCGCATATGGAGAGAAACCGTGTCTTCGGTTTGCCAATTACGATAATTACGTTGCACTCTGTCACATCATATCTTTTTCCTGCCCTCACGTTGTTCGTTCTCTCAGCTTCGTTTTCAACCATAAGTTTAAAATTTTGCATCATAACTTCTCCTCTGATTTTTATTCACCCGACCCGACTTTGGAAGCACTTTTTTCAAGTGGATCTCTGTGCCCGGCTGCATCTTTCTGTCATTCAGGCGTGCGTTCGGCGCGTCTGCAAAGTAAGCCGACTCTGCGAGATTCCCCAAAAATACCGCGAGAATCTTGCGAAGTTGCTCGATAAGCCCTCCAAACCATGCGATAGCTACAGGATCTTGCAGCTATCGCAGGGTTTGGAGGGCTTATCGCGAACTTTGGCAAGATTCTCGCATTTCGGGAATTCGAGCAGCCGGCTTACTTGCAGATGCGCTCGAACGCACCCTCAGTAGCTTATGCAAATATAGGCTAACACACCCAGTCCAGCCGACTTGTTTACAGGATCACGCTAGGGTCACACTGCTCTAAACACTGACAGAGAGAAAAGCGCTCATATGGCGCCACCAATTGTTTTACATGGGTAACTCCTAAGACCCCGAATATAAGACGAGGCGTCATTTTCAGGCATTTTTCAAGGGAAAAAATACCGTCTCATATTCGGATCAATACGGTATGTTTTCTTTTCTGCGAGAATTCAACACCACAGAATAAGAGTGTTTCACATCTTCTAAAAAGTGCTGAAACACTAGTCATGTACCAAATTATCAACGTGCCATCAGGCTCATCACAGCTAGTTGTGGATGTATTTCTGGGGCCATGCCGTTTCGTGTGGACGCCCATTTCATGTATAATGCATTGGGTGGAAAAGCAGGAATCATAGACCCTCTGACCTCTATAACACTATAGAACACTACAGGTGCAATCGGCAGTAATATCCTGCCTTAGACCTTGGGGAGGCTGTCAGCACTGGAAGAGATGGCTTATGGGTAATGGCCCATTGCAATGTGGGGAGTCATTTTCTTCAAGTCATTTTCTTGCTCTCCTATATTTTAGATATGTTACCATACTGTTGGCCGCCCTGTGTTGAGTGTGTATTTGTGATCGTTCGCCTCGCCTCGCCGCAAGAAGCGCCGAGTAATTTTATTATTCAAAGTGATCTACTTGCCAGCAAACTTTACAAGTACAGAGCCGTTTTATCTACTGCTTACTGTTTCGCTGACCGCGTTAAGGGGAACCGCGTTCGCGCTCATTTGAATTATGAATTTGAATTAAGTCGGCTGTCTCCGATTGCGTTCACCATCAGTATTCCTCTCAGCGCTGCGTTCAAGTGCAGAGTACTTCGGCGAAGCTTTGCATTCCCCCTGTGGAAGAAGTGTTCTGATGTGATAATTTCCAGGCCGGGCAGCGGCAGGGGGGGGCGTCTCGCTAATGAGCGTCAGGTTCACCGCTGACTCGATGAGGGAGTTTTAACTGTAACGCTGTAATTAGAAGGCTGACTGCGTCTTAACCCTTTGAAGAGCAGTTCTAATGGATTTTTTTTCAAATTTCTATGCGAAAAATTATGCAAACTCCGACCAGTGTCACATTGTGATGGACAGTACCAGTAAGTAAGGTCCTTTCACCCAGAAACAATTCACAAATAGGAAGAACTCTGACTGAGCTAAATTGGGTTCTTTGGGATACTGACTCCAAAGCCTTTATTGCTGTCCTTGGCACAGAGTAATAAACCAAATGGTCAACCAAACCAAAAGAGCAGTCTTAAAATCTGCAAAAATCGCAAAAACAAGATCAAAACTGAAAACACTCTGAATCAGTCTTTCCTCCCAGCTCTCTCCTTATTTGACTTAATGGGCTTATTGATGAGGCAGTGAGCCACAGCTGCAGTGATTGCAAGTATTTACAGCTGTGCCCCTGCTTTTTTCTGGGCTGGGTGCTGCCCTCTAGTGGGCAGCACTCCAAACTGCTCCCTTCCCATCGCAAAAACTATTACTCTCAGTTATGCGGTGGTGGGTCTTATATTAGCACTAAAATGTTCTATTGAGCGAGTTCTAATCACGTGTTTGTGACATGGCACCTTAAAGAGTTAAAGGCATGTTACTGATAATGAAAACGAGTGGTGGATTGAGGTCGTAAATATTGGGACGGGGTGTGGCCATGGTGTTGGTTGGCGGTTGGGAAAGACACGGATGCACATACAGGCCACCGGCTGCCTCATTTCTCTGTGTTTTGAGAACGACCAAGCGTCCGACATATGGCCTGAGCTCTGAGTGATACCTCCTGCTGGAAAGCTGGGAGGACCTACTGTTTGGCTTAGCTGACTCTATTACAGAAGGTTGAGCAAAGACAGTGGATATATCCCTGAATTATCTCACCCCAAAGACAAGGGGAGTTCTTATCATGACTGACTGCATTTGCATGTAAGCTGTGTCGGACCAGAATCTCTGCTAAATGTGCAAACAAGGTAGTTAACGTGAAGCGTACTAGAAATTGGCAGCCTGGCAGTGCACAAAATGAAAGCTCTTCTTGTGAAGTCTGCGATAGGCACAGGCGCGAATAAGAGTGATGATGAAATGGAAATTTTCGAGTGCGAAATCCCCGGTCACGCACACGCTTTAACTGAGAATAGCCATAAAAGCTAACGAGCCTCACAAAGTGGTAGCCATTTCCCGGGGAACAGCCCCAGTAAATCCTCTATCAATGCGATTCTTCTCGATTCAGCTGCATGGTTGTCTGGTCTTGATATGTACATGCACACCGTATATAACGGGCAGTTGACAAACCAGACATACGGGGAGGTATGGATGGTGCTCTTGCTGTCCCACTGCTAGCATTTTGTTGCTCTCTTGTGTTGCAAAGCACTCTACCAGTTCTCCAACCTCAAACATCTTTATTTCAAAACTCAGTCCAGATTATAGCATCGGCAATAAAATGTAATATCACGGTTCAGTAGTATTGCAATAATACATAATATTGTGCTTCATATTTTGAAAGAAAATAACAAAGACAGAATAATAAGAGGTTGGTACATTCATTTGATTTTTACCGTTTAAATGCTCCAGTTCACTGGTGAATATGTATACCAGCCCATAGTAGATTTGTGATCTGCATTTTATCCACATTTGGATTCATGTGAAGGATTGTTTAGTCCATTTAAAATTTTTCCCATGCATTTTGCTAATGGGGTCTCTTAAATTAAAAAAAAAAAAAAAGGCAAAAGTATGAAACAAAAGCGTAATGCTGATGGATATCTGTGGACAGGTATGCAGGCGTGGTTGGTGCTCCTAACTCAAGCCTGTATCTGTGCACAGGAGAGCAGTTCCACAGGCCGGAGGAGAAGGTGGTGTACGGTGTGGAGAGTAACAGCACCCTGCTGGAGTGTAAACCCCGGTCCCCACAAGCCAAGGCCCTCTGGTTCCGGCTGCACGGCCCTGACATCATGGACGAGGTTAGTATGTCTCTCACTGCTGGTTTACCGAAAATTACAGGGCTTATTATAAAAAACACTTGCTCGCTAGTCTGAGAAATACTGTTCATATGCTAATAAGCCCGCTGACTGTTTTATGATGTGGGCGAACAATTTTTTGTGATAAAATCTTCCAAACATCTGTTGGAGTGAAATTTGCATTTCCAGAAAATGCTGAGCATGACTGTGAAAGCTCTCCATTGCATAGTAATCAGGAGGCACCATCTCTGCTGTTGCTTTGGTTGCGGAGATGGAGATGCAGCTGAACTGTAAAGATGCCTGTTCCACCATCGCAAATTACCCCCTCTGGCATGACACTGCAGCATGAACAAGTATTAATTTCCATTAAGACTAACAAAGATTATCTGTCCTTTCTGATACATTAGTTTAAATAGAACATGAAAAACTTGCTCTACTGAAATGTGAAATGAGATGATTATCGTACACCTGTGGCAAAACAGAAACTCTTGTGGAAAACGGAGATTTGGAATAAAAGTTTTCTGCGTATTAACACTGCAGAGAGGAAAAGGCCACTCAGTTAGGGCCACCGTTTCTATAGCAATGCAGCGTGGGTAACCATGGCTGCAACCAGCAGATGGAAGGTTCTGAGCCCAGGCAGGTACACTGTCATTACACTGCAAATCGACAGCTCAAAATTACAGGGCTCCCACTGTGGATAGTGTATCTATAGGGAGGAGCTTTTTCATTCTGATTGCGGTTTTTAGCGCTGTCTATTTTCGATTTTATGTTATAAAAGCAATTTCTGCTGTTTGATGTTATCAGCAGGCACAGGGGCGCGATTGATTCATTCCCACATTATTAATAATTACAGGAATACTTTCCTATAAAGCTGTTAGGGTGGATTGGTATTGCTGTAGTCATGGCAAAGGTAGGTGAGGAGCGAAATACAAATAAAATAAAAGTGCCCAACCTCGCACCTGGAGAGGTTTTCACTGGGGGTGACTTGGCGCTACCTGTGACTTAGAAGAGGGAGCTGATTGGCTGTGTGCTCGGCTCCGCTGTGTCCGCAGGTACGACCGAGCGATCGGGTGGCGAAGACCCCGCACGGCCTCCTCTTCCTCTCGCTGCGCCAGGCGGACGCGGGCACCTACCTGTGCCAGTCGGCGGAGCACGGCTTCGTCCAGCCGCTGGCGCGCATCTCGCTGGAGGTCCTGGAGGAGCAGCGCCTGGACCAGCTCTTCCACGGACCCAAGGCGGAGCCCGAGGAGGAAGTGGGCGGGGCCCCGCGCAAGGCCCCTCCCCCCTGCTCCCTCCCCGGTCACCGGCAGGGCTCGGCCTCCAAGCTGTGGTACAAGGACTTCCTGCAGCTCATTGGCTACAGCAACTTCCACAAGGTGGAGGAGTACTGCGAGCGGGTGTGGTGCTCAGACCGCCGGCGCAAGAAGCTGAAAGCCCTGCAGCAGCCTAAGTGGAAGCTGGCCCCGCTCACGCAGGAGAAGAGGGGGGGGTCGCGAGGGGACCGGCACCGAACGCCGAGACAAGCCCTGACGCGCCCGGACGCCCCGAGGCCTGCCCCAGATATCTGAGCCTCCCTCCCATGGGAACAGAAACTATATCACTCCATTTCGGGCGACGGTGTGACCGCTCAGCACGGGAGTGGGGGAAAAAGCATTCTCTGTGGTGTCAAATTCTTTGTGCGGCCCAAACTCCAAAGGAAATGCTGTTACAGGGAGCGCTAATTGTAATCTGTCTTTGGGCCAGCCTCACAGACATTAATTAAACTCAATCCTGGACTAAATTTAGCATGGAGCATCTCCTGAAAAGATTGAACTTAGTCTAAGATTAAGTTTAATCTGTGTCTGTTACACTAGTTGGTTATGTCTGAAACCACTGAGTAGGTAAAAATTAGTTTTTAGCGGTTTTTTTTTGTTTTGTTTTTTTTCTTTAAGTTTCAAGTACTTATTTATTATTGTAGATGTATGATTAAGATAGCATGGTGGTGTAGTTGTATTTTCATTAGCTACATGGGGAAACATGCTAGTGTGTGTGTGTGTATGTGTGTGGGTGTGTGCAATCTTATTACTATAATGTTACTCGGTGTATTGCTCTTAAAAAAACAGATCTTTGCATTCTCAGCCATTTTGTGCATCTTGACTGGCTGGGGCAGTTTCACACCTTTTATCGTGTTTTAATAGTAATTAATGGAGACTGGAGTGGGACATTACTTACCGACTTACAACGAAAACTTTGAAAGCATCAGAAGTTTCTCGGGCGTGATCATGTGCAGTCATGCTATTTTTTGAACAATGTCACCAAAACCCACATGACCAGTAAGTGGTATTGCAAGAGGAGCATAATGCTACATTGCCTGACACACACGTTTGCAGCTCTGCGAGACGTATGCTGCCAATCACGATCTCCATTGACCATTCAAACTCCTAAAATGATGGACGAACCAGTTTCCCAAGAACTAAAGCGTTTTTCATGTGTACTACGATGATTTCTCCTCTTACGGACCGCCTTCGTAACCTATGACGACTGCATTGTTGTTTAATGCATAGCCTGGACTGTGCCGCACCACGGAGCTCACCTGTATTCGGTTCAGCTGCACTGCTGTCAATCACGGCTACAGTTATCGCTATACTCATTCTCCCCATCCGCACTAGCTATCAACTCCCCCTCCCATCCCAGCTCTCTAACCGTGTGATTGGCTCATCCGCAGTGCCAGGAAGCTGCTCTGGGGTAACGATGTCTGCCTGAGCAGCTCGCTGCTGATAAGAGGGGTGGGGTGCGGTGGGGGGGCGTTGAAGGTCTGGTGCAGTACCCCCGCAGGTTGAGCTGACACCCATTTGTAAAAAGGTCACATACCATTTGGACGCTCCCAGTTTAACTGTATGGGTTGTTCTTATGCTGTAGGAATCTAGTTTCTGTTCAGCCTCGCGTGTTTCCGCAGGGTTCCTCCCTCCCCCAACAAATAAATGTTTTTTTTTCTGTATGTGTTTTTCCATTCATGATGATGGTTTTTTTATTCCACTTTTTTTTTGTCATTGAAATTGTCTTGTTTGACATTGGTGGTCACTGATTATTTTTTATTGTTGAGGAATGCTAGAACATGTGAAGACTGTGCTTGTGTGTTTTTCCCCCCCTCCCCGACCCCCACCCAAATCTCTGTGACAACTTCGAAACTGAGACCATTTCTCCAGCTCCCAAGGTAAATCCTTTCCGTCTTTATCGACACACACACACACACACACACACACACACATAGTTTCTGGTCTTTTTTATGTCTTTCTGTATGTTGTTATGACACTGGTACTGTGACCTGCTTTGCTGTTTTCTATATAACACCTTCAGAATAGAGGCCTTCACGCTGTGCATAAATGACCATAATGACCAATACAATGGGAGAGGGGGCGTGGCTTACTCAGAGCCAGGCTCTCTCATTCGTCCCTGAGCTGCATAGCATGCGAAGCACTGAGCTTGCAGAGATTCAACACGTGTGACTGGAGCGGATAGGATTGAGTTGAATTATGGAATCAATAAGGCCGACTTTTGCAAATCATTTTTGCTGTCAACATATTTCTTATTTCCCCATTAACAGTAATATATATGCTGCCCACAACAGTGCAGTGTGGTTGGTGAGCTTCAAGATCCAAGAACTCGGAACAAATACAATGTCATTGACCTGTCTTTGTGTCTTAAGGTCACAAACCATCCAGCTATTAAATGGAAAAACACCCATTTCTGT
The DNA here is from genome assembly GCA_029692085.1 of Gymnothorax javanicus. NCBI lineage: Eukaryota > Metazoa > Chordata > Actinopteri > Anguilliformes > Muraenidae > Gymnothorax > Gymnothorax javanicus. The sequence goes on along the minus strand of CM056212.1, from coordinate 19,438,901 downwards.
GCCATAAAACAGTGATGAGATTTTAGCCAAAGACTGGAAGAACCCATTGAAGCACCCAGGCACCAAATGCCACAAACTGATTTCTTCCTGCTGAACACAAAAATTCAATTACCGCTGCGCACTGATGTAGGGACTTTCAAAGTATGTTATGGAAAACAAAGCACTGTAAAATATTTCCTTTGGTCATGAGCGTAAGGGATGGCATATTTTTCCTGGTAAAGCAAAAAATGAAATCCACTTGTTTTAAGCACTGTTTGTCAACAAAAAGCAAATAACTTTTTATTCATCTTTAAATTGAATGACTAATATTTTGGCTTTCGGGTCAGTTATATCACGAAAGATATATGCATTAATAATGAATACCATCCGACAGTCGCGTGGATCCATTCTGAAATGCCCTTAAACATTATATAGTCGGCGGGGCTCTCTGCATGAAATGTACGAATCATGATAAGAAGCGCATTTACAGGCGTTCAGCAGCAGGAGTTGAAGCTGCCTCGCGCAATGTTATATTCACGATGAAAATGATTGGCTAATCTACTTTGTTCAGTTTCGCGCTGCCTGCATCCCGAGATCAGCGAGGAAACAGCCGAGCCGCGGGGCGCGTGACGGCAGCGCGCCTCTGTGACTCAACGGCTGCCTGCTGTTTCTTGGGAGCGCGTGACATCTCCCTGTCACCCCGCGCTCACGACTCCCCGAAACCGGGGCGCTTACGTCTCCTGACTGGTGCTGGGTGTCGGTGTTCGTCAGGAGCGGGGGAGAGTCCGCCCGTCAGAGGCGCGGGGGGAGAAAAACGAGCAACGCGGTCTCGTCTCGTTCTCAGAATGTCTCAAGTTCGCCGCCTCGTTAAATTGCGGGGAAACGCGGAAAATCTTGTTCGCCGCAGATTATCGCAGATCTCTCGGTCGGCCGCGTTACTCACGAAGCACCGTAAACGACGCTGAAAGACGGCTGGAGGTGGAGGTCTCTCGATGTCATGAGTGTTCAGCTTAGTGTGGAGCTTCCGAGCGCGATTTGGCACCGCCTCCGTGCAGCGGTGATTGCGGGGAGACGCTGAGCGCTGTTTGCTCAGCATTACCTGCTGTCGGAGGCGCGAGGCGATAGGCAGACGGGCGGGAGACGGGTGCTATTGCAGAACTAGAGATAAGGCGGCACAAGGCTGCAGGCACCTGGGAGAAGGGTGCCCCCTTTAATTAGGCAGAGCCACTGGTGTAGCCGCCTGTAACAGAGACAAACGGCGCATCCAGAACATTTTGGCAGCAAGGTAGAAGTAGGCCCTCTTTCCCCAAACTTTGTCATGTTTTACAACTTATCCTTGTATTTTAAGTCTGGATATCATTTGTAATGTATTGGGCGTTCAAGAACTAAAGGACTGAATCATGTAACACCTACATATAAACATAATTGAGAACTCCAATCAAAGCCAGCAAAGGCCCGATTGTCTGATGTTTGCAAACGACATCGCGTCTGATTTTCCTGTGGTGTCGGGTGTGTTAAGAGTGATTTTGTCCGGTCCGATCCGCTCGGAGGGAGAGATCGTAAATAATGAACACGTTTAATATTTGCGACTAGAAATCTTGCAGTGTATAGTGTGCTCCGTAGTGCATACCACACTCTATAAGATCAGAAGAGAGAGATTTGGTGCGATCTGTCTTTTGCTATTATCAAGTGTGTGGTCTCTAAATCTGTGAAGGTTTGAAGAATCCTGTAATGTGTGCCAGCCTTTAGATGCTTGATTCTTGATTCAGGAAGAACTTTGAGCTCAATTGGAGTCTTCTGGGTACTGACATCAAATGATTTCAAAACATTACTGAAACCATTTGCTAGTGTTATAACACTGTTGCTGTATTGCAGGATTATCTTGAGGAGATATTGTGTTAAATGGGACTTTACCCATTTTATTATTCTCAGAATTCAATGTTGTGAGTGACATTTTGTTTGCTGGTCTAGCCTTCCTCCTTTAAAATGGTTAAACATATTCCCATCTGAATTATGCCTGGAATTCTGGGTATATCTTGTGAAACACCCGTGAGTCATCATAATAAATTCTGCCTTCTAATAAACAAGGCACATCTGTCTCTGTTTATTTTTGGTAGAATATTCTGGAACGCATTCAGTCGAGAGACGAGGTAAGAATTCAGTTTTTCTTCAGATGTGAAGACTGTTGATCAGCTTTGATTATCCCGCATTGACTCATGGAACTGCCATTTCCTTCCATGTGGTCGCAGGCTTGCGGGTTTCTACCCTTCCTCTCACAAGATCAATGTGACCTCATTCTTCCCGGTCAGGAGAAATCGCCAATAAATTCTCAGCAATAAAACTCTGTGCCACCCTTTGTAGCTGGCGTGACAAAATGGCGGAACTCCCTTTTTATGGACCTTAATTCTTGCTCTGGTCTGCCGCCTGAACCACAGCAGACAACGTAAATTACGGGACGGACGCGGTCTGCCCGCGAATCCAAGCCGTACATCAGCACCATGTGACCTCCACCGGCCACGAGTGCATCTGTGCGTTGAGGCTCTCTCTCTGGCTTCCGATAGTTTTGGTTTTAAACTGAGTTGACCAGCTGTGGGTTTTCATGCTGCAGAAGTCAAGTCAATGGTTCAATAAATCCGACCAATTGTAATGTACGAGGATATACATGCGGCAGCAGAACCGCAAATAAAAAATTCCAAGTGAGCCTCCGATACCACACAAATGATCCACTGCCCAAGTAATTATGACTGAATTTATTGCGCTGAGAGCTTGTATCTATGAGTTATAATTATTTGAGTGGTGGATCTTTTGAGTGGGAGCTGCGGTCAGCTTATTCCTTGATCTGAATACCTCCCCTAACCCAGCATCTCAAACAACTAATTGAGAAAGGGCCGCTAGTGGCACCAGCAGTTCACTTTATTACCCCAAATAAATATGGCCGTCTGTTTGGAGCTGGAAATACTCACCGCTCATTTTCATGAATGCAATGACTTAGTTCAAATATTTCAACACTGACTGACAGAAATGTACATTGTCTATGCATATTTTGGGCGGACCGTTCTGTATATGATGGTTTTTGTTGGAACGGTCATCATGACTTCGATACTGACGATCTCGTAATTTGACTTGATTTGAAACATGGTTCCTGCTGAAGGATGATGCCTTTTAAGATTACGTTATATAAGTAGAAGCTATCGCTGTCACGAAGAGTAAATGCTTTACATTCACAATCACTTTTAATGGGATCAGCTCAGAATTAGAATTCATTTTTCTCGCTTAAGTGCCATTGACATTTTTGATGAGCCAAGCCGGAATTATTTTGCAGCTGTTGGTTATAGAAAATTTGGTGGGTACTTAGGAACTTTCTTAATGATGAAGATATTAACTGTGACTGAATCAGCTACTACTGAGGGTCCCCAGGGTTGAGTTTGGAAGCCCATGCTTTAAAAACAGTCTGTTACTGTTTGAGAACAAAGCAGCATCATTTCCTGATGTCGGCAATGGAGTGTGCTTGGATCATTAAATTGCAAAATGGCTTCAAAGACTGTTTTGTGATCAGCGGGCCAGTTTGCAGTTTCCATTTTAGAAGCACAGTACATGTGACTTAGAGTTCAAATTAGCGGGAGCGCTTTGCTAATAGTTCCTTTATGAACTTACTGTATTAAATGAAGGAACTGAAGGTACTTTCAGTCTCAAGCTCCTGTACTCAACCAGTGCATCTCTTTTGTATGAGCCCTCACTTCAATTATACCCATAAAACACATTTTTTTTAAATCTTCGAGAATCACATATGACATTGTTCATGGGGGGACACTCACGAACACCCAAAAACACATGACGAGACTGAACATTTTGGGCATTGGTCCCATGTCTCTATCATTTTTCTGATGCGAGATACTTTTCCAAATTTGTTTTTGACCTTTTTGATGACCTTGACTTTTGACCTTGACCTTTCAAAATTGAACCCCTTCTTCCTTGGACATATGGCTTCTTGTATAAATTTCAAGCCGATAGCACAAGAGCTAAAGCCAGTACAAACAAACAGACAGACAAACATGACATTGCTCATAGAGCGAGGACATGCCGAATATTGTTAAATATTCAGTTGAGAAAATACAAGAAACAGAGGTGAGCACATAACATAAACTGATAGCAACCTTTTGCCTTACAGTTAAATCCCGATTCATCCATCTGCTGGTCTATCCACGATCAGCCAGAAGATAAACTACCTGTCAAGGCAGCTGGATGCCAGGAGTCCTATTAAGAGTCTGCTTGTAGTTCATCACTGTCTCTGAAGGTAACTTTGGACTCTTAATGAAACAGGTCATTTTTCATCCTGAACTGGAAACACATATTCACTGCTCAATTTGCCTGCTTCTAAAGACCCATCAGCTGAAGATGTGTTGAAGCGAGGCACTGCGAGTATGTGTTTTGAGTCTTTTGAACCCAGACTACTTAATGTAGGCCAACATGCTAAGCTATCCTCTCTCCTAAATGCTCAGTGTTAAACGAACTCTTACAGAGTAAATTAGGTCACTGTTGGGCTCCAATAGAGAGCAATTAACAGTGGAAAAATTACTCTGCATTTGCTTCGAAGATTTCCCACTGTTATTTAATGTAATTATTTTCGCTGCAACCTTAAGAGGCTGCAAAAGTGTCTTTAAAAAAAAAAAAAATTAATTTGTTTTATTCCTACCACAATTACAGAGGTTTGCATTAAAGGCCTTGTGGTGTGGACTGAACAAATATGGAAGCTGTATAATGGAAGCTGTGGAGGCTTTTTGTTCCTGAGTGGATAAAATGAAATGCAGTGGATGTTCTCTAATGAAAATAGGTTGGGCCTTCCAGTTGGTGTCACTCATTGAAAACATCATTAGAGTAATTTTGTGAATGAATAAGAACGGCAGCGTCTATGCATTCCACACAAGTTTTTGGTAAAATTAATTGGAAAATCGACAATCATATTGACAGAACCAGAAAAAAAAAATTTGTTCATGTTTAGAACAAATAACTAAAGAGCATTGAGATGGAAAATGTCCATCCATACAATGCCAAATGAAGAAGTAATCTACGAGCAGGGTATTTTGGCTACAATTTAAGGTAAGTTAAGTGTCAGTCCAGAAAATCTTTTATTTTATGTTTACTGGTATTAAGACCAACATTCCTAACCATGAATGGGCAAATGTTAGGAGAAGCTTTGCATGTGACCCTTAAATTCATTATGGGGCTTGGCTGTTGATCCCTGAACCACAGCCATATAATAAAATGGCTAATAGAAAAAAATTTCAAATAATAATATTAAATAATATAAAATGTAATCCATAATATAATGTCAAATCCATCCACCCGTCCATTCACCCATCTGTTATCTGGTTCACTTATTCCTGGTTAGGAAAGAGAAAAATTGATGCGGCCACAATCTTCCGATGCAGGTGGGGATGAAAAACTAATGTTTTTTTATAGGGCCTAAAATATAAGTGTTTGAAATTCTACCTTTTGTACGACGCTTCCTTTCTGTGGTGCTGGCGCTTGGGTTTGGCAACCTTTGCCAGGAGAGACAGCTGTGATGTAGCCATTGGCGCTCATAAATATTTCAGCTGCGACTCGATCCACCCGGAGAAGAGCGGTTCCATCCTGCCTTTACCTCAGGTGCCAGTGAAGGTGATATTGAAGTATAATTTCCCTAAATGAAAGCCCACACCGCTAGACCATGTACCTTCATTATGCAAACACCCCACCCCTCTGTTGCCTGAGGTTTTGTCTCCCGGACCCCCCCGGGGAAGGCTCTGATGGTTGCGCCCAGGCATCATGATTGCATTGACCCTTTGACAAGTCGGCTTTGTAGAATATTTTTGAAAATTCTGCATCAGTATTTTAGAACTGTAGAAACTCCTTTTGACTGTTAAATCGGCACTAACATTGAGAGCATTCTTGATTGCGCTTTTGCAATTTCTCACCTCAAAGGGTTAAATCAACGACACGATAAAGCGGGAAGGACGCAGCTCTAATGATGTTCTAACGACGACGCTGGTTGTTCTCCGCAGTGATTACATAACGGCGTTAATGTTTCGCGGGGAGAGCCTGAAAGGCCTAATCGGCTTAATTAAAGGAGAGGGGCGAAGATGTGCGCGCTGCTGTCTGTTACCGTGTGAAAAAAAATCCCACTTTCATCTCCCCCCGAATATCCGTCAGCCATCTGCAGCCCGCGATCTCGCCCTCCGCCACAACGGGTGACTCCCCCCGCGCCCTTTATGGGCGGGGCCAGCCGTTTCTCTCCCCAGTCGCATTGCCAGCAGACGCGCAATCGAGGACTCGTCGGTGCAGAAATGCAAGGAGCTTTCGCCCGACCTTTGCGCGACCTTGTGAAATGAGCTCCTTTGAGTGGGGCTTTGTGTCGGGGCCTGTCGTCGCTGTGAAGAGAGAATTTGACTTCTTTTCTTCTCGATGGTTCACGGGGCCTGGATTAAACGCGGCGTAGAGGGCCTTCGCTGTGGCACTTGATTGAAGCACCTCCCCTCGGGTCATCCTCGCTGACTCCCTCGCCCTCTCAACAACACTCAGCATTAACTTCCAATGAGCAATTATCTCCACTTAGACTTGAATTTGTAGTTGAAGAAATGGGAAAAGACTTGCAAGCTGAGAAGAGGGTATTCGCTCAGTTCCCAGTGCTTAGCTTCTCATTTAGTGGTTAAAAAAAAAAACCGAATCAACGTTCATCAACAGGCAGACAGTCCGACGGCACTGGGAACATTACACTGTAGTGATCTTATATTGCGCAAAGAGTAGAAGAAACAAGCGGAGCAGGCTAATTTATCGTGCAAGATGCTCGTAAAGCAGTTGTTTACAATGTTTACTTTCGCCTGCGGCATCCCACATTACCTCCTTAATTGGTGAGAAATTAGGTGGGAGGAGTCATTTATATTGTTTGGCAGCTAAACGCTCCTTTCTTGCGAGCAGCGAGGCTAAACGGATGTGTTTTCAAGAGATCTGATGCTGGTCGTCTCCCCGTCATGAGTGAGTTTTTGACCGGCTCGAGTTAGAGAGCAGTAACTTGCCTCTCAAATGACGAGCGTCGGAGAAGCGTTGAGTCACTTATGGTCCAATGTCACCCGTATAACGTTTCATCCGCTGACCAGTTTTCGTGCGTTGTCACATGAGTCAGAGGCTGTCATCATTACTGTGGGGTTTGCAGATCACTCACTTCCTCCTAAAATGACAATCCAGTGCTAACTGACAGCCTGCTCATCAACTGCAATTCCCATGATTCAGTGCGCTCTGTGTATTAAATATGAGAGTAATTTCCATACGGTAAGTTGACATTTGATGACGGGCCCCGTTGCAAAACAAATTGCTGGACTGCGTCTGGAGTTATTCCATAGTCCATCTTGTTTTACACCTCTTCAATTATATAAGGCTTTTCGTCTAGACCGCACTATTGCGTTACTTCTCTGAGGAGAGACTGTCGCAGAGGAAGAAACAGGTGTGTCCTGTCAATCAAAATGTGTTTTTCCTGAAAACTCCAAACCTGCTCGTCTGAGCTACGGTACTGATGTTTATGAATAGACCCTTTCGCTTTTGAAACTGGCCAATTTTCCACCTGGTTCCTGTTTCCACAGAAATGGCCTCTCCCAGAGGACTTTGTTATTGACACGGAATGGCGGCAAGTCAGATCCTACAGCCAGGTATGTGGTGTAAAAGAGTATGAAACGGCCTGCATGATCGAAAATAAGTCCGACACTGAAGGACTTTGATAGCTGCTTGGTATTCAGTTGAGTCGGCGCCATATTGTCTGGGTTGAGTTTGACTAGCTGTCAAACTTGCATAAGCCTTGTCGCCGAATGTCGACATCTAATTGTCAATATCTGCCGAAGCCGTATTGAAACTGGCCTATTGAAACGATGAACGCAGCATTAGTGACGTTTGGTGCCCGTCATCGCGGCGCTCGGGGAATCCGGAGCAGATTAGTTTATAAGCGTTAAATTATAGGGGATGGTGCTTCACTTGTTGACGGTCTGTTTGTCTGAGGCAGAAAGTTACGGGGCTGTAGAGCTGCAGACCAATAATGCTCTTAGTAGAGATTGAATTGAACTCAAGCCGAAGGGAGTCTTTTAGCACAGTCATCAATGAGGAAATTCAGCCGGGAACAAAGCGCTGCGGAAAAGCCAAGCTGAAGTTGTGCGAGATTACTCCTCTTAATATGATTAGTATTACGTGCCCAGACACACACACACACTCAGACACCAAATGTGCACACATTTGCATACTCGCACACACACACACACGCATGTGCGCACACATGCGCACTCCTGCATGCACAACACGTGCATGCACGCACACAGAATGTGCACTCATCGGCACGCACGCACACAAAAGTATGCACACACATGCACACTCGTGCACGCATGACACATGCATGCACACAATTGGCCCAAGGCTCGATCTTGCTCATGGGCCCCTCTGCCCAGGCTAATTTCACATTTGGTGTAAAAGCAGGGGCAGAGCTGCAGCCTGGGCGCTCTGGCATTTCCCCGCTGCAGTTCCGGCTTGATAGCTTCCTTGTCCCAGCTCAGACCCGTAATTGAGAGAGAGGTTTCGGAAACCCCAGAATGCGTCTTATGCATTTTTCTTCAGCGGTAGAGGCTGATGTGCTTTTTCAGTTGTGTCCATGCTGGGGGGTAAAGCGTCTGGGTTTCTTGGGGAGCCGTGGATTCACACGCGCCTCCTACGCAACTCTGACACACGCCAGCCAATCAGAGGACTCAGAGTAACCTCTCATTCACTCACCAGCTTCAGTGGTGCAGTCAGATGCCATGCCATGCAGAGGGGAAATCCAATTGGATAATTCTGCCTGAAATAGACTTAATCATCAGTATTACACACAAGCACACTCACACACACGCACGCACACACACTCACATGTATGAACACACACACACACACATATTTACACACACACGCACATGTATAAACACACACACACACACATTTATACATGCACACTCGCACACACAGTATAGACCTGACCCTTTCTGTATAATGGCTTGTCCCCTGCCTTCTCATCAGGAGTGCTAAGCTGTTTCCAATAGCAGGTACCTTGAGGAGGACCCTGACTATTTTAAATCTGTTTTCTGCTTGCTTCATAAGCACCAGCTCTCAGCCCCACGTTTTCACCCTGTTTGAAATGCGCCGTGAAACACAAGCATGTCTGAGCACTAAACACAGCCCTATCAGTCTACATGTCCTCTACCGTAATCATCTGTCACTTGTGCTGATCCCAAAGGGAGATATTTTTACGCCTGAGGCATTAAAGACCTTTGGCTGGACTGTCCATTCTGTTCTGATAAAGGGCCTGGGCTGCTTTGGCAGGGCATTACATCACCTGTCTGATTCAGGTGACCGCGCTGTTGCTCGAAGACCTCGATTGATCGGTCGTGTGGGTATTAGCACTGAGCTTCAATGAGCACTGGCCCTTTCCGCACTGGTTCTTTTCAGATAATAAGACTGAATGTCCACGGGATTAGACTCTTGCAGATCTTTAGAAGGGTCAGCAGAATGAGAAATGAATGGTAATACCTCGCGCTTTGAATCTTTAGAACTGCAGATAGATTGCAAATGAGTTCTAGTTTGGTGTAGCCCTCCTAGCCCTCGCTAAATTTTGAAAGATTTATTCAGTTCCTGCTGAGAAATATTAGTTCAAAAGGGTATTTCAAACGGTCTTCTTTTCCAGCATATCCTGTCGCTACACATGTAAGTTTGTCGGGACCGAACTGCAATGAGGGAAAGTCGTGCTCTCGAATAACGGAGGACGAGACCGGTGTGATGACTCGGAGCTCGGGGACTTCGAGGTGACGGCTGTGTATGGAGAGCGCTGGGTGTCTGAGACGAGACGGCCACTGTGCTGGCTTGATTATATGGGCTGGGCTGATACCTTTAATCAAATTTACCCGTCGACTCATTATCCTGTGACCACGCTTAGCATACGCTAATGCAGGCCGCTCACAATGAACAGGTATCCGATGATAATGGAATTTGTGATGATAGCTATCACTCATTCTACTGTCATAGTCTTCCAGAAGCAGATTTGGGAGGTATGGCTCGGCCAATCAGAACAGGTAATGCAAGGTTTCTTCATGTTTAACCCTTTCGTGCCCACATATGGAAATTTCCATTTGATGATAATTGACTAATCTGCCTGAATACGGATTTTTCTGTTTTCTGATTGCCTCGGGTTCCTCAGTCTGATACAGAAAGGGCCGGTTTGGGCGTGGCTTTCATTGCAACTAAGCTGATACACACCTGATGCTACTAATCAAGGTCTTCAGCAAAGATTCATATTCAAACTGACCATGTATTTCTTTATATTTTTTCTTGATATGTAAAATCTGTTACATTTTGCTGTAAACAAATTAATCTAACTTGTGCTGAACTGTATAAGCAACATTTATTTTTATTATTTCATACAATAAATGCTATGTTTAACTCAGAATTGAATAAAAACTGAGCATATCTGAATTGGATATGAGTGGTCTTGATTAACTTGGGCAGAGCAGCCATGCTTGATTTTGTAAAAGCCGGGTGTCAAAGGGTTAAACCTTCTGCCAGTCACATGGTGAATATAAAGTAAAATTGTATTTATATAGCACTTTTTACAGCTACCTCTCAAATTCGCATGTTAAAACAGAATAAAGAAGCAAAGTAAAAATGGAACAGTACAGAGAGAGAAGTGAGGTCAGAGAGACCATGTGGGATCAGCCATGCTCCCACGGCAGGCAAAGATTGGCACATTTTTACTGCCCGCCTGCAGGGGCACAGCCCCTGGGTATCAGGGGACAGAGGGACTGTGGATCACAGCCGATTCGCCGCCGATCTTCAGCAACACCTCCCCTCCCCCCCACCCCACGCCACGCTGAAAGGAGCTTAGCGCTGTCCGGCATTAGAGGGGGCGGGATCTCTCCGGGCGATAAAGCGCTGTCCCTTTAAGGAGTATTTTTAGTTCGCCGCACATCACTGGTCCTCGGTCAGTAAAATCCGCGTAAGGGGCGGTATTAATCACTCAGTCGTCTCTGTGGAGCCCAAATGATAACAAGCTCTACTGTACTGGTCAGTACACATCAGGTTACAGGACTTTTAGCAGTGCTGCAGTGGGACTTACCGCTGGAATGTGCTAGAATAACAGAGGGCTTCACCTCCTGCACCTGTGAAGGTATGTAATGCGTTTCTCTTCCCGTTGAAGGCCAGGTTATTTACTTCCCTTGTGTCTGTGTGTCCCGTGGTCTGCCTTAAGTAATGTCAGCAGTGTGCTCTATGGCATTTCTGACAGTGCTTTGGCTGAAATATAAAATATATATATCCATGCACTGTGGTTTGTTGCATCTAGCTGCATCTATGTCCAAACAGTAAAACTAGAGAAAAAGGTGTGATATAGTCTGGCTTACTGGTACAGCCAAGTTTTGCTGTGAATTTACCAACACTTGCTCAGATGTTAGGAGTTAATAATGACGTCTCGGGCTCGTAATTATTCCTGCGGCGTGATGTACCCACCTCTCCCTGTCCGTATTTCTGTCTCCACTGTGCAGGTGGATATTTAAATTTAATGAGCGCGACGGAGCCGGTGCGATCGAGTTTCTGGATTCGTTTACTCTCTGACCCCACTCCTCTGAGAGAGAGGGAGAGAGAGAGAGAGAGAGGAGCGAGTGAGAGATAGATGGAGAGAGAGAGCGAGGTCCTGACTGAGGAGAAGCTGTATATCTCTCATGTTAATAACTGTCAGAGTGGCTTTAGGTGAGCTGGTCTTTAATGCCACCAGGATGGACAAGTGTAGCTCTGTGAGCCACAGGGTTGATTAACCCTTTCAGTACTAAAGGGACACACATGTCCCACCAGTATTTGTCAGCGGGACATTTTTGTCCCACCAGTATTGTTTCGATTCTTGATAGGTATAGTATGACAATTGATAGATAAAATATTTTAAAGGTACACTATGCAAGTTTGTTTACTTTCACTTCTGTTGACATTCAAACTCAAACAAAATAGAGGTGGCCCACCCCTCCCTCCCATAGTTCCCTCCTTCCCATGCTTCCATAACTGTCAACTCTTGTCGGTGATTGGCCGGGAGTTTGTTATTTATTTGCAGTTTGTGACGCCTGTGCGGTCTCCAGAGCCCAGGTTTTTTTTATAGTGAATTTAGGGGCAGGCAGCTAGCGGAACGTGGAGAGATGTCGGCGAATTGAGACAAAAATATAATCGCGCAGAAAGTAAAAAAACTTGCATAGTGCACCTTTAAGTCACAAAAATTACATATATATCCAATGGGTAACTCTGGTTTGCATCACTGTTTTCAGTATTGAAAGGGTTACACCACATCTTACCTCCAAATTGGCAGTGTTTACTGAGTGTTGGATTGGCGGCTCTGGGAGCTTTTTGGAGAACCTTCAGCACCCCGCACTATGACCCTGGCCTTGTTTTCATTTTAACACCCAGTTTGTGTGTTTGTGTGCTGAGTGGACAGTTCGCAAAGCGCTGGGAACCGCGACCAGGGCTAAATTATTAGTCAGTGAAGACACGACTCCGAGTCTGAACTCTCCCTGGCCTCTTAAGAAATGGCAGTTTGAGATCAGTGATGAACAGGGAGGTCAGACTCGATGACCTGTAACATGAAAAAGAAGCACCTGCTGGTTCTTAATCATGCGGCTGCTGCGGCGCGGCGGATTGCACCTGCACTGTGACACAGATGTATGCTTTTCATGTTCCCCTCGAGGCTTCAGCCTGTGATAATAATCACTCGGCGACGCTCAGCTTCATCATGAACGCCAGGTTAAGTGTCTTCGGCCGCGGCCGAGCAGGAGCCATAAAGTGTTCATTAACGCGCGACTGTTCGCAGCGCTGAACATTTGGACGCTGTTACCTGCGTCGTCACAGAGGAGCTTCAGCTCTGATTGAAAAGCTTTGAAGTGCACGGTTCTAGAATGTTCGCTTCCCCAAAATTCCAACTCCGTGTTTTAGAACTCCTATTGCTGTCAATCTGCGGATGTGATTGTGACATCAGCGCTCAGTTGAAAACATTCAGTCGGGCGATTACACACGTTGAAAATGTTCTTACGCTCCACAGCCCCAGGTTTTACAGTATGCCGGCGTGATCCAATGCAATATTTATCTAGGGAACGAAAACATGCTGATCAACAGCCCTGGGACTGGAGAGTCCAATCTGGCAATAGCGGGTGAGCCAGCACTAGCTCTTGCTAGCACACTGGCTTACATCGTGGGTATGACGCAACGCCAGCTACAGTCGCACCGGAAGGCGGGGGAGGGCAAATCCCGCTCAGCGTCCTCAGGACTCCTGCTGATCATGAGCTTCTATCTGTCCTGGCTCTGATGATGATTACCATACTAAGGCGCAGTGCCCACATCCTCCAGCGGGGGCACTGTTTTATTAATGGCGCAGTTCATGAGCTCTGTGTGATTTCATCTCCAGGTGGGCAGCCGCTTAGCTGGTTTGTTGGTTGGCGTGCATTCCTTCTTTTGGACTTGGTTTCTCAAACAGACACCCACGCGCTCTCTCTCTCTCTCTCTCTCACTCATTCATTATTTTATTTCTTACTCAGTCACTGTTTCTCTCCATCAGCAAAAATCTGTACATCTGTCGCTCAATTCTCACTGTTCGATGAAAAACTTCTTCTAGCATATGTCATATTATCTTTTAATAGGAGTCATAACAGGTGTCGTTTTCATTGAAATGTGAGCGCCTACACTCTCTGTACTCATGCCATAGAGAAGCCACGTGCTGCTGCCACGCTGAATTTGCTGCGCACGGCATGCAAATAACAACAGTGAGGGAGCTGCCATTGGTATTCCTGAGACAAAACTTCTCACCTCACTCGCAGAGAGTGAGTTTGCCCTGTTAGCGATGACTCGCGTCGTCATTTCGTTAGCATTCCCCGTGAACGTGCGAGCAGTTATGGATTTCACCCCCTGGGCTCTGTCATATAATCAGGTGAGCTGATCCCGGAAACGACACGGTCTGCGCGCGACTCCGCCATCGCCTGACGGCCCTCAGACTCAGCGCACAGCTGTGCTGAGTCGCTCCCTAATCACTCGTTTCCTCTAACGGAAGGGAAGAGTGAGGCTGTGTTTAGCCGTCACACATCCGACGCAACTCCGCGGACTGTATTACTGCAGTCTTATAGTGGAGCCACAACGCAAATTAGTACTTTGCTTGTTGTTCTTTATCCATCGTAATTCTGTAATGCATATATACTGGTATTACCCTGTTGAGAGGCTGTTTGTGTGTTTTTACTCATTTAATGGATCCACATGGCATCTTTTGTGTATCTCAAATCTGTTAATGATGGATGGCCTAGAAAGGGTATATCAGAACTCTCCCCTACAATATTAATTACCTTCCTCATCATAATGATGCATGCTAGCTGCACCAGATAGGCCTTATTTAGATGATTTACAGGGAGGGTGATTAGATGTCCAGACTCGGACCGCATGAGTTACAGTTCAGCGAGGGCTTGAGAAGGATCGGCTACGCCCTGACACTGATACCAGCGTTTATAATGACCCCCTCACCCTTTCTAATGAAGATCAACTTGCACTTGGCATTGTGGGAAGGCGCTTGTTACTGATCGCCGAGGTCTGAAGTGGAATCAGACTCCTTTACTATGGAGTCACAGCAAGGAGCTCGCCTGCTCTTTGACATGATATGAATAGACACATAATTTCAAATGGGAAGTAACTAGGGATGCTCCGATCAGGTTTTATGCTGCTGATCACCGATACCAATCAGCCATGAGTGCCGATCAGTGCCAATCACCGATACCGATCACATGGATTGGCTGTAAATTTTTCGATTTAGTTATGATGAATGCTACTGGCTACATGATCTGGAAAAAAGGAACCATAAAATCATCTTAATTTAGACAAAAACATGTTTTTACTAACTTCTTCAAGAAAAAAAATACAAAAACCTTGCAGGCACAATGCAGCAACTATTCAGTCAAAAGGACAACTCAAAAACACTTAAATTTACCTGCTTTCAGTAACACAATCTTTAACAGATTGAAAACATTAAAGGGAAAGTTCACCCAAAAATGAAAATTCACTCATCATCTGCTCACCCCAAGGCTAATTGAAGGGTCCATGAATTTCTTTGTAACTCCAAAAGCTTTTTGAGGAATAAAGAAAAACAGCATTGAAGACAAATCCAAATCAATTGAAGTCAGGGGACGCCACTTTTTCAAGCGTAAAAAACAACATTTAAAAACCACAAAATGCCTCCATACTGCTTGTGCAGCGTAATCCAAGTGTCCGTGCGCCCCGACATTCAAATTTGACTCGTAAAGACATCTTTTCACTATATTTTTAGACTAAATGTCCAATGTAGCCACTTAGCTAAGACCCCTGATTATTTTTGCGGAATAATTTGGCCGACCATAAAAATGCGCTGTTCAGTCAGCGAATCCTAACATTCAAAACGGCTGCGCGTTTCTCCAATCGGAGATTTTTAGGGCCGTTGCAGCATTATTTACCCTCGTTGGCCACCGTAGCTAGAGGTCTTGAATTTTAAACTTTATCCATGAAAATGAACTAGGCTACAGGTGATCGGTTTTTGTGATTGGCAATGAAAGGCATTGATCGGCATACGCCAATCACATACTTTTTCAGGGAAATCGGCCGATAATTATCGGTGGCCGATCGATCGGAGCACCACTAGAAGTAACAAGTATCATGCATCTGTATAATCCGTGCAGCAATAACTAGATTGAGCTCTGTGCTATAAAAACCCTCGGCATGCCTTACAATTTATGTGGTCAACCTTTTAAGCGCAACAAAATCGGTCAAAATTGGACCTAAGCCCTCCACATCAAATAGGCTTCCAGAGACATCCAATAAGAATAACCTGTTTAAATTTGAGGGCTGTCCCTACAACGGTTCAGCAGCTAGAGCAGTAACAGTCGATGGGAAGACAGACAAACGGACGGATTGTCGGATGGCGGAGGGGACGACAATACCACATCAGGGAGCGCTGAGGGGTCAAAATGAATCGCACATTTCAGTCACTCTATTCATTAAGAGACAAGCATGGCTTACATTACAGCCTGATTAATCCATGTTTATCCAAGTAGTTGTATGTATGCTTGATTTAAAACTGTAGGAATCAGTCATGTACAAAAGAGCTGGTGTACTGTAAGCAGAAAAATGACTGCTCTGTTGTGTTAACTGTGCATCCACTGTTGTGTCTCTGAGCTACAATTCAGAAGGTAAATAGCTCTCTCACTCTCGCTTTATCTCAACTCGCCTACCTTGCCAGCGCTTGCCATTCATCACCGGTATGCTAAACTTCCCCCTTATTCTCCAGAATAGTTATCATGGTGAAAACGAGGCGGGCGGATTGCCGCGGTATCGCACGAACATCTCCCCGCCCCCTCCTGGAGATTGGCTCTGCAAGAGGAAGCCCGGTCTGTGCCGAGGCGCAAAACCACGTCAGCCGCGTGAGCGCCAAGCACCCCGAGCCATCTGTGGCGTCGCGCTCAGCTAGCGCTCGTGCTACCCCTCCCCCACCCACGCAAAAGCTTCCCTCTGATAGGGTTTAGAGAGAAAGAGAGAGAGAGAGGGAGAGGGAGGGAGAGAGAGAGCAGAAGGGAGTTGCTGAAAAATCGCACTGTGGCCCCAACTGGTGTTAATTGAGATGAGCGACTTTTCCTGCTCCAAGGGTCATACGAATGGTTTCCTCATGGGCCGCCATTTTGAATGATTCCCCCCATGAACTGGGAGACTTAAATTTTATTGAGCGATTGAAAAATCTGAAGGTATTTTAGTTCTGCATGAATCATTCAGACTTGTGTCACTTATTACATTTCAGTTTAAAGATATATGGAGTAGGATTTTTCACTTACGGTTCATAAAGACAACATTCAGAGTTGGCCCCTCCTCCCCGACTCAACGACACCAGAAATGAAACCCTGCAGTTCAGTACTATGTCCTGCCTGCCCAGCCTGTGCGCTGTTATTGGCTGGGGGCTACTCTCTCAATGCCCGAAGGCTGACGCCCAGAAACGTCATGTACTAAGTAAAATAAGACAATACAAGCCGACAGCTGGATCTCTGTAGATACAGACTCCGCCACACACTTCAAGTGGGTCATAAGTGATGATTTAGAGGGATTAGTGTTTATAGGTCTGAACGCTGTTTTTTAGGAAAATTCTACTCAGTATACCTTTAAGTAGTGAATGTATTTATGTAGCGTAGAAGTACAGGAGACTCAGTCCGCTTCAACATTTAAAGAAACTGTGGTATGAGGTTTGTGTGAGTGGAAGTTTGTCCTGAAAATAATGAAATAAAGCACTGGCATTGTTTCACTAGAAGAAAGAAAATATGCCACCTTGCAGGATGAGACTGGTTCTGTAGTTCACACATTGTTTGAATGTCCCTCCACGTGTCTTTGTTTTCGGGACAAACAGGAACTCAGACATAGATATCCGGTGTAAGGCAGCCGTGTGCTTGTCCAGATATTCAGTATCAGCTGCTTACGCGTTGCAGCTCATTTATCATTCGCTGAACAAAGCGCCGCTTTGTGTACCAACTCTGGAAGAAATACTTGGCCGGAGGATGGATATTCAACCTATACAGAGTGAACCGTTTTGTGTTCAATCAACTCTGTTAGAGTTGAATTAGCACCAGACATTTTACGGTGCGTCTCAGCCATTGTGTTAGATTACCCTTCGACGTTATGAGTGAGCTGCAACATTAGCTAGGCCCCACACAGCACACCTTACTGTTTAAACCCATTAGAATGAGCTCCATGCTAAAATATACCCGGAACATTCCGGTGCATTAATTCCAGCGCCTTGAGGTTTTAATGCAGCGTTTAGTCCTGCTGTTTCCAGTGGGAATAAGCCTCTGATCTCTGTGTTAATGGCAGCTGTGCCGCTCTCTCTCCATGTGTTTTCACAGTTATTCTGTGGACCCAGGAGGGCCACCGCGCTTAAATAACCCCTGCAGGGGCAGCTCATAAAAAAAGCCATGAATATTCAGTCGATTTGCTGGGAAACAGCTTTGTTTGTGCAGAGGCTGTGGCCCCCGGGTCTCGGGGTGGGGGGATGAAACTCTGGCGTAAGTTTTTGTGAGCGGCCGACTCTCACCGGGAGTACGAGGCTGTGAGGACGAGATTGGCCTCTCCTGAGCGGGAATAGGGTGGTCAGTGACTCAGCCAGCTGATTGAGTTACTGCTGCTCTCGGCTCTTCCAGCGCGATGGCGGGTGAGCACAGGTGTTGTCAGCTATGATCTGCGGGAGCTGCGTCGCTGTGCTAAGAGGGCTGTTGTGTGAAACAGTCGCTATCTCACCACCGAGCACGATGAAATGGCCCACATGCTTCAACTGCTGTGCACCTTGTGCATTTGTGTCAGCGACAGAGCAGTTCCTTTTGACGTGTGCAGATAATCGCCAATAACCTCCACCCATTATCTAACTGGCTTATTCCCAGTCAGGGTCATGGGAGGGCTAGAGCTAATCCTTTGTTGCAGTGGGGTAAGCAGGAAGTCACACCGATTGAGTGGTCATCTACAGTATGTGGTGCATTCAATTAGCTTATCGTGTATGTGTTTGTACTGTGGGCACAAATCCACATGAACTCTGAGAGAGCAAGCAAACTCCTGCTACAGTTTGATACAGATTAGCCTAGCTTTGCCCAGATTCCCCCAAAGGACCTGCATCACCAGACTTCTGACGGTTTGTGCGCACCTCCAAAAAAAATGGAAAAAATAGGAAGTCTGTTTAGCAGTTTTATACATATAATGGTATAACAGTTTGCTGGTGATGTTCCATCTTTCGTCTTTCCTGGCTGTTCATGAGGAATTGGCTCAGTTCTCACTCCAAAAGCATCAAGCACAGAATGTTCCCGGAATGAGTGATTTTTTTTGCTAATTTGATAAACTCTGTTCTGCGGAAACGCTGGTGCACGTGTCGGTGACCCTGTGAAGTATCTCTGCCAGCCCTTCCCACGGTATGAGCTGGAGTCTGCCTGCTGGCTCTGCTGTATCTACAGGCCATTTGGCTCCAGAGCTGCATGGGCACATTTCTGTTAGCACTGTTAGCATTTCTGTTTGATCTGCACACGACGCATGCATTGGATGGTGTTTGGCTGGGTCTCTTTCACTGTCTGTTGATAATTGAAATGTCAATCTTGGGTGCTCTCAATCTCAAGTCCCAGCAATCATGTTCATATTTGTTGTCTTGGTATTTACTGATGCTGGCACCAGTAGCTTACATGTTGCTCAAACCCTGTTCACACACAAAGTTCTCACGCTGTTTCCACAATGGGGCTTTGTTGTAGCTATTGCAACTGTATGCAAATCTTGTTCAGTGGAATCACCTCTGGTCATTCTGATTGGGGGAATCCCCCAATTGTGCTTTTCTGAGACGGTAAAGGTTTGTCAAATTCTTACAGATTTTACTTACAGAGCAAATGGTATATTATTGCTATGGCTGTCTTTACAACAACCTGAATCAACTCTTCCAAATGAATGGAACAAGTAATCACAGATTTTAAATAAAAGGTTTAGAAATCTTGTCCCAGAGAGCTGGAGTGATGGCTGGTTTTTGTGTTCACTCAGAGTACTTGATAAATTAAACCAGTTGATCGCTCGGTTAACTCACGTCACCTGATGTCTTGAGTAGGTGAAAGCAAAATCCAGGACACTTTTCTGCTTTTCAGGACCAGGTTTGGTCGTTCCTGTTCTAGAAGGTTTTATTATTTATCAGACATTCACACAATCTTGTGAACATTGGCGCTGTCTGGGTTGTTAGCAAATTCTGTATAATGTGAATGAGAAAAGATGAATAGGCTGCAGCTGGTGTGCACGATGTGCATTTTTCAGTTGGGCAGTGTTTCCACCGTAGTAGATGCGCTGTCCCTTTAAATTTCGCTTTTTCGTTGTGATGTTCGCTGATCACCTGTCTAAAGAGGAACATGCGCGTTGGTGGGAAAGTGCTAGGAGACGTTCGGGCTCTGTGGCTCTTTTAACCTCCATCCACGGCGGTAGCAGGGATGCGAGAAACGCGCGGACGATGCCGAGCTGCGGACTGGCTTAAGATGGAGGGTTAATTCGAGATGCAAAGCGGGCAGAGAAGTCGAATCGAAGCGGGATTTTCGCCCTTCGAAGCGCTTTCTTACTGAATCCGTCGGGCATCGTTCCAAAGGGGGATCGGTCATGGGGAACGAAGCGAGCGCGGAGGGTGGGGACGGGGCGCTCGCTGGATTGCCGGGAGGAGATGCATCCGATGGCAAGGGGGGCTCGGCTCGGGTCCCCGCAGGAATGGAGCCGGACCTGAGCCAGCTCAGCGAGGAGGAGAGGAGGCAAATCGCCGCCGTAATGTCAAGGGCGCAGGCAAAGCCGCCTGGAGACACGAAGGATGCTCCGTCGCAAAGGCACGGTGTTTCATTATTTCTGTGCAGTCAAATTTTCCACCTCATCCCCTGCAAGTGGATGCAGTGTTGTGGTTAGTGCATGACAGCCTGGAATTAGCCCACTCGGGAAAAAACTGGCAGAATTAAATGTTCACACCCAGTCATATTTATCTTCCGTTATTCGGTAATTATAACGTATAAGCGGCGAGTTGTAAAACAGTAGCCTACAGAAATGAACGCGACGTCGCTGTACTCTTGCTGGTGCCTTTCTACTATGTCATCGCTGTAGATTCTTATTGAAAACAAATCGTTTCTGTTAGCCCCAGTCCGATATCTAATCTCAAAAATGTAAAATTAGGAATCATTTGGTCCATATTCGGTCGCTGAATCTTAACATCGTTCCATCCGATTCGATCACTCGTCTGTTTTTCTGTCGACGTACAACTTAATCAACACACAATCCACACATTCTTACTGCAGCTTGTCACATCGGGCGCATATTGAATAAATATGTTTGTGAGGATGTTCCATTACTTCGTGGGCTTCAACAACCCTAAACACCAGTCACTTGTCCCGCTCCGTGCCAATAATAATGGCTATGTCTCATGATTATCGTCAGGCGAGCCGTTATTAATAACATTCGATTTAAATGGGCTCCTTGTGTGTCACTAAATGCATTGTTATGCTTTTGACAGTGGAAATATGAACGTTTCACGGCTGCTTAATGATATTCAAAAGCAACATTAACGTGAAAGTGGATTTCTGCGTCGTCAGGGTCTGTCATAATTGCAAAATACGCTTGTAATTCTTGCCTGGGAAAGAGAGGGATATCGATATTATTAGCTAAATTTAGAACTGCAAATGGATACATTTACATACCTGCTCTCGATTAAATCTCCCACTTGTTTTAGATTGAAAATATTGCATTACTCTCTTCACTTCATCTCGAAAGCGCGCAGCGTTTGTCTCCCTCGCTTTTCAGACCGTAGCCCTGTCCATGGTACTGAAACCGGCGTCAGGCACCGATAACCAATGGAGACAACGAAAATCAGAAGTTCCATTTAGAAAAAGTCATATCTGATTGATTTCTGGTAGAGATGAAAATAGTTTTGGCGGAGTTTTAATCTGTAGACATGAATTATGTTAATTTAATTGTTTTAACTAAAGTGCAGCGAGTTGGAGGCATCGTTTGCACAAAATTCTGCATATTTTGCAATTATGAAATATAGTTTGCACCGTGACTTTCATAAGGCGCCCAGTTCAGCTTGACTGTTGTTATTTGTTGAAGAGAAGTTACCTGCTTGCTGTTGAAGTGACAATGTTTACATCACATTTATATGGTAGACACTGTAATCCAAAGTGATGTACAGGAACTGCACAGAATAAGGCTATTGAAACAGCTACACCACTGATCAGAGTGGGTGCAATTCATATAGAGCATCAATCAATTCAGTAATGAACAAGCAAAGTGCAGATTACAGGATCGGCATAAGTTAGTGAAATTCAAGTATCATTATAGGCAGGCAAGTAAACAAGAAAAGATTGCGATCAAAAACAGACACTGCAAAGCAAGAAATGCTATGATATAGGGATAGACCTTTAGCTCCATAGTTAACTGGGAAATTTGAGCTCTGGACACCCTGGTTTGGATTACATTATGACCAACCTATGTTAGAAGTAGCTGGATGTATGCTTAATGGTAAAATGCAGAAGTTAGCCACAGTACGTTTCAGAAGGGTGAGATCCATGTGATTGGACACAGAGGTGAAAATAACAGGTGTAATGTAGGCAGTGAGACCTCTATTCCCTCATGCTAATTCTGCACTCAAATTTGTGCCTTGCAGCTCCAGTTCGTTAAGTGATTGCATCCCATAAATACTTAATTTCTGTGTAGGCATGAACACTCCAGGCATCCCTGCCTTATTACACGCATAAGCTCTAGTTGTCAGGATATGCTAAAGATGTTAACCAGCCCACATCCACAATGCCAGTGGCTGAGGGATTCGCTGCACGTGGTGCTTGTGTTATCTGAGGAAACTCATTAGCCGATCCATTACACGTACCCATCCCTTCTCACGTGATGTTGCTCTGAATCTTTGTGTTTTTCTCAGGATACCGGACTTAGATGCGAACCATCGGCCGCCGCCGACAGGAAAAGCCGTCTCGCCCTCGCCCTCGCCACACCAGGGGCCCTCTGGGATCAGCAAGAGCCAGACAGTCGATGCCCTGAAGCCAGGGCCCGCAGCCGGTCAGGTGTCGCCGGGGAGAAGCCCTTCGTCCATCAGCCTTTTAGAGTCGCGCCCGCGGCCCGAGGCCAAGGAGCCGGCCCGATCTGGAATGTTCTCCTCCAACTTCCTGAGCGGGGCGAACCCCCTGAGTGCCGTCTCCTCCGCCGTCAACAAGTTCAGCCTCTTCGGGGAACAGGAGGAGGAGGACAGCGAGGATGAGGAGGAGGAAGAGGGGGCGAAGAAGAGGCCGCCCCAGGGGCAGGGACCGAAGGCTGGAGCTGGGGCCACGGTGCCAAAGCAGCAGGGTGGGCCCCAAAAACAGGGCCAGGGACCCCCCCAACAGAGGGGCCCTGCCCAGCAAGGGACTGCAAAGACTGGCCCCCAACAACTGGGCCCCCAGGGGCCTCAAAAACAGGGGGGGCCCCAAAAAATTGGTGCAGATGGGCCTTCAAAGCAAGGAGGGCCACAACAGCAGGGACCTTCAAAGCCGGGAGGCCCTCCTCATAGTGGACCCCAGCCTGGACCACAGCAGCCAGGCCCCCAGGGGCCCACAAAACAAGGGGGGCCACAAGGACCTTCAAAGCAAGGAGGCCCCCAACAGCCGGGCCCTCCCCATGCTGGACCACAGTCTCAAGGACCTGTTAAGTCCGGTCCTCCAGGACCAGGGGCCCCACCAGCTTCCGGCCCTCAGGGACCTGGCAAAGCCCCGGGACCCCAGGGGCCAAAATCTCTCTGCCCGCTCTGTAAGAGCACAGAGCTGAACCAAAACAGCAAGGAGCCTCCAAACTACAGCACGTGCACCCAGTGCAAAACAGTGGTGTGCAGTCTCTGTGGCTTCAGTCCCCCAGACTCAGTGGTAAGTTCTCTCAGTCACACACTATATGCGTCATTACAATTCACAAACCCGGTCCCATGGCGATACAGTGTACACACGCACAGATGTATCACTGAGCTCTCGCGCTGAAGTCAGCACTGTGGAATCCCCTGCTATTCTCCTGCTTGTGATTGAGATATTATTTCTATTCCCTGCAGTGGAGTAATGGAAGACAGTCGCGCTGCCAGCTTCTTGCATTTTCATTGCGTTTCCCAGGCAGGAGCGGAGACGGAGCGCAGTAGCGACATTAGCATCTGGAGTGCGGCTAGCCCATTTCTCAGCGAGCTCGCGCAGCTTAGCGTGTCGCAGCGAAACGTAGGCTTATAGGAACTCTCAGTCAGCAGGTACTGAGCGAGAGCTGCCTTCTGGGTTCGGATCTAATATCACACATATTTACCACTTAGCCGTCTGCTGATGGCGGCAAATCTGCCGTACAGTGGTCACAGTTTTCGTTTTCGCTCTCTCGAGTGGGATTGCGCTGAATCGAATTGGAGAACCCATCCGCGGATAAATATGTTTTAATCACAAACAAAGCATGCCCATGTGTTCCGCCATTGGTGCTCTCCTATTTCGCTGGTCATAATTTTGACTCATTCTACAAGTGGGCAGATGGTACAAATATCCCGTCCCTTTCATTTTAATATTTCATACAAATGAAAGAGGGTTATGAAAGAGTCTGTTTGCTTTCCCTGATATCGCTCTATTTGAGCTTGTAAATCAGGCCGTGTCTGTGAGCTGCCATATGGTTTCTGTGTATACGCTCAAGATAAGCAGCTTCGCATGAATAGACGACTTTAACAACGAGTCAGAAAAAGTGTACCAGAGATGGAGACCGAAAATATGCTTTATTACAAAAGCACTGATTTTGGATTGGTTTTCATGTTTCGTATTAAGCTGTAAAGGTTTGTTGTACATTCAGGAGAATAAAATATTCCTGAGGAAACTCTTAAGGTCGTTCACAATCGTGATAGAGAAGAGTAAATATTATTGGCCGGGACACACTGATAACATTGTGTTCTGATGTCAGTTAAAGTAATGTTCCACCTAACTGACGCCCTGTAGCCTTGGAAACGGAAGCCAGATGTTTCAGTCGCACCTAAGCCTGAATTACCAGTGAAGAAGAACGAATGGCCTCTCTCTGCGGCCGTAAAATCTGTGTGGAGAAAAGATGGTGCGAATCCAGAAATGTCAAAGCGAGGGATGAATAGAATAAATTAAATTCATTGATTGAGCCTGTTTTCAGCTGCTTGCCAAATTTTTCTTCAGCTTTGGGAATTTTTTTTCTCTCAAATCAAGCATTATTTTTCACCGTCAAATGAAATGAATTTGCCTTTTTATCTCTTAGAATAGTTCCATCGATGTTTGTAAAGCTTGTTCAGTTTATTGGTTAAAAAATGTTATTTGCGCTGATCGCCTCAGACTGCTTTCCACTCAGAGCGAACATAATGAGATCATAAATTCATAATCAGAGCAGTTAAGCTTTTCGATTGGTGGAAAAAAAAATAATGCAGTTTTCGGGATCTAAGACTGCAGTTCAGTTTCTATTGAAATGTTTTTTTTAATGCATCTTGAAGGAATGTCGTCATGCCAACAAGAAAATGCTTGTTTGGATGCAAATTCTGCTGCATAAGATCATTACCCAGTGGAACAAAAGATGGAGCCCAAAATAATGTGTGTTTTTTTATTACTGAGGGCAACTATTTTCTGGAGAGTGACTCTGTCCACTTACTGCCGTGTACGGTGCACGGAAGTGACCTTTACTCAGAAAAACTGCCTGCAATTTGCACTGCAATGGCCATTTCTGAATGTGCATATCTGAGCTTAATTTGTCTCTCACACAGGCCAAATTGTGGGTAATTTGTGCCCCATAAAATAGTATGAAAATTGCGCATCGCTTTTGTCACTCCTGATTTTCTCAGGCCATTAGCATGTACAAAACCTGTTAACAGGCACACGACCAGTGACACGGCAGATGATAGTATTTGTCTGGCAACACCCATTAGTTTTACACCTTTTAAAGGTCCCCTGTCATGTTTCTAGGCACACAGCCTTTTCAAAATCTGTTTGTGACATCACACGGGGAAGTAACCACCCGGAGGGAAGAAGGACTGATCAACTTCGACCAACCAGATAATCAATCTGGGTGATCCATCCCCCTTATGATGTCACTGAGGACAGATTTGAAATGGCTTGTAATGGCTAATTGGCTGTGCACCTGGTGACATGTTCGGGGACCTGTGAAAAGGTTTCGCATGCGCTTTAGGGCTGAGTCAATCAGGCCCTGTGTCGGGGGACAGATGACAGATGACTGAGGTAACTGGATTCGGTTACTGCTCTGAGTTTAGCCCTGAGTGGATATTCTTACTTCTGGCCATGCTCCAGATTTGGGATGGTTCTGGGTTTTACTTAGCATAGCTATCTGGCTAATTAGGTTTTGCAAAACATGGTCATTCGCTCTGGTACTCACCCCCCTGTGTGTGGTTTGTCATGTCGCGGCATGTAGCAGGATCAGGTGCCGTCTAACGTTGTTTGTCTCTCTCGCAGGGGAAGGAGTGGCTGTGTCTGAATTGTCAGATGCAGCGAGCGCTGGGGGGCACCGACCCCCCCGGACCCCCCGTGATGAGGCCTCAGACACAGCCCCCAAAACAGGCCCCCAAGGCTGAGCCCAGCAAGAAGCCTTCCCCTCTCAGCAAACCGCAGGCTGGACCACTTTCTGGGAAGACAGCCACCCCACCCTCCACCCCACCGACTACACAGAAAGGACCTGGTTCGTCCACCCCACCGCCTGCACAGAAAGGACCTGGGCCAGCAACTCCACCGCCTGCGCAGAAAGGACCTGGGCCAGCTGCTCAGAAAGGACCCGGTTCGTCCACTCCACCGCCTGCACAGAAAGGACCTGGGCCAGCAACTCCACCTCCTGCTCAGAAAGGACCGGTTAAGTCCACTCCACTGCCTGCGCAAAAGGACCTGGGCCAGCAACTCCACCGCCTGCACAGAAAGGACCGGTTCGTCCACCCCACCGCCTGCACAGAAAGGACCTGGGCCAGCAACTCCACCTCCTGCTCAGAAAGGACCCAGTTCGTCCACTCCACTGCCTGCGCAGAAAGGACCTGGGCCAGCAACTCCACCGCCTGCACAGAAAGGACCCGGTTTGTCCACCCCACCGCCTGCGCAGAAAGGACCTGGGCCAGCAACTCCGCCTCCTGGTCAGAAAGGACCCGGTTCATCCACTCCACCGCCTGCGCAGAAAGGACCTGGGCCAGCAACTCCACCGCCTGCACAGAAAGGACCCGGTTCGTCCACTCCACCGCCTGCGCAGAAAGGACCTGGGCCAGCAACTCCACCGCCTGCACAGAAAGGACCCGGTTCGTCCACTCCACCGCCTGCGCAGAAAGGACCTGGGCCAGCAACTCCACCGCCTGCACAGAAAGGACCCGGTTCGTCCACTCCACTGCCTGGACAGAAAGGACCTGGGCCAGCAACTCCACCACCTGGTCAGGAAGGACCCGGTTCGTCCACCCCACCGCCTGCGCAGAAAGGACCCGGTTCGTCCACACCACCGCCTGCACAGAAAGGACCCGGCCCAGCAACTCCACCATTTTCTAAGAAAGGACCCAGTCCGTCCACACCACCACCTGCTCAGAAAGGACCCAGTCCGTCCACCCCACCGCCTGCTCAGAAAGGACCTGGTCCATCCACCCCACCGCCTGCACAGAAAGGTCCTGGTCCTGCCACAGGGCAGCCCAAGCCAGGAGGCCCACAGGTACAGAAGCAGCAGGCGCCCAAAGTCAGTCCTGGCCCCTCCCCGGCCAAAGCCCCGCCCCCAGCACAGGCCCCCAAACAGGAGTCCAGCTTCTTCGGCCTGAGCTTCGGATCCAAGCCTCAGGCGGCCACCTCCCCCCAGCCCGCTGAGTCCGTATCGGGGAAGCTCTTCGGATTCGGCTCAGCCAAAGCCACCACGCCCACCGCTCCGCCCTCAGAGTCTGTCTCAGGGAAGGTGTTTGGCTTTGGCTCATCCATCTTCAGCTCCGCCTCCAACCTCATCGCCTCGGCGGTGCAGGACGAGCACCCGGCTGCGCCGGCCTCTCCTCAGAAGCCAGCGGAACCCAAGTCGCCGCAAGCGAAGGGCTCTCCCCAGCCCTCACCCAAACAAACTGCCAAGCCCTCCGCCCAGGTTCCGAAACCAACCGACACCACACCTGCATCTCCCAAACCTACTGACCCCAAGCCTACACCTCCCATAGCAACCAAATCCACCCCTACATCTCCCAAACCTACTGACCCCAAGCCTACACCTCCCATAGCAACCAAATCCACACCGACATCTCCCAAACCTACTGACCCCAAGTCTACACCTCCCATAGCAACCAAATCCACCCCTACACCTCCCAAAGCGACCGACCCCGGCCCTAAATCTCCCAAAGCGAGAGACCCTGCCTCCCAGCCGCCAAAATCAGCCAAGCCTCCATCCCCCACGCTCCCTCAGGAGACCTGCCCCCTCTGCAAGGTGGAGCTGAACATTGGCTCGGGGGAGCCGCCCAACTACGACGTCTGCACCGAGTGCAAGAAGGCTGTCTGCAACCTCTGTGGATTTAACCCCATGCCCCATCTCACGGAGGTAAGCCAGTCAGACGAGTCTCATTGCACGCCTCAGAGCCCCTGGCTTTTTCTGCTGTTCGACAGCTGGCGTTCGGCTAAACGGCATTGTTGGGTTCTCAACAGCCTGTGCTTTTGCCGTCGAGGGTGGTTATTTAAAAAAAAAAAGTATTTGAAGTTAATTACAGAACGTAGGAAATGCAGTCCATGGAGTTTGGGTTATAATTATGATATGTTTTGAGAATAGCAAATTCTCAAAATGATAAAATGAAGATCCTGTTCTTCATTGCCTAAACGCCATGGTGCAATCAGGCAGAAAATAAAACGAATCATTTGTATTCGTTCACGATACGCAATAATTATTGATGTATGCCTTTGTATTTTGTTTTCTATTTAGTGTAGTACTGCCCTACAACAAGAGCACATTGAAAAGAGCACCTAACATCTTTTTGGGAATGTTAGACCCCTGGGAACATGAGCAAAAACAAACAAATGGGGACAACTAAACGTAACAGGTTTATCCTCAGATCACCTCTTCCTCTGAGCTGAACTCTGCTGTGCACAGATTGTACAGTTTCACACGCGCACATTTCTAATCTGAGCGCTTTGGAAAGCTCTCAATCATAGGTTTCACCAGGGGAGTGTGTTTTGATTAAATTTAATTGGATTTTATGTGAAAAAAAAGCATGTGGATGAGCTCATCGAATAATAATGGGGGCGCATTACCGAATTTTAGAGCTGTGTCTGATTGGAGTTGTGCCTATTTTGTACCCGGAATATTTATCAGAGTGTTCAGAGCGTGGAATTTTAAAACATTAGATTTGTCCTTGCAAAAAAAAATTATATCTGCGCTATTTCGCATCTCTTGACTGACAGCCTGAGTCCAGCAAACCTGCATCGATCATTTCAGTGGTTTTGATTCGAGTGCAGTACCCTGTCATGTGCTGATTACGTCTTTTGGTTGCTCTCTCATTCTACGTCATCGGATCTGTCCTCAGCCCGGCTTTTCCTGTGGCGATCGGAGCATTTTTTCAGGCGGAATGTCTTTGTTTACGCTGGCTTGCAGGAACGGTTGTGCTGCGCTGTGAATATTCTGAGGGAACAGCAGGAGGTCTGAGAGTCTGAGCATGTGCAAACTGCTGTAGTTGCTCGATGCGGTATCACGTGCCTTTTAGGCAAACGGATTTGGACCGTCCCTATGAAAAAAATATTGCTGTAAGTGCTTTATGAATATGCTGTAAATACCCTGAAATGAGCACGGACAGTTCGCACTATACCCTTATATTTATAGTTTCACTTGCTGTAGCACAGAGTCAATACAAGAGGAAACTGTGTCCCGATCCTAATAGTTATATGGACAGGTCGCTGGTCATTGCAGAGTGCAATAACTATTTCACCAATGTCCGCACAATGACTCTGAGGAACGTGACCAGCTCTTTGCTTGGCTGAAGGGAGAGCGTTTCGCTTGGCTGCATCAGCTGCGTTTGTTCCATTTGAATGGACCCTGGCTAACATTTGTCGCACGAGTGTAGCTCGCCGAGTTCCCTTTGCAACTGCAGCGGTGCTGAGATGATTCTGCCGGCCTGCCTGCTGTTGTGTAGAGTTCGCCCATTTTCGGCTGATCCTTGTGTCGTCCTCGATTGGTGCCGCTGACCCTGAGATATGTTTTGACTGAGCTTTCTGGTGGCGGAAACTATACCTATCAGGTCACAAAGTTGAATAAGTGAAACCCTACTAAATAGTGGCTTCCACTGAAAGTCTTTTTTGAACATGTGCTCTAATGTTGATCCACACTGGCAGCTGCTCATGTGAAATACTCCCCTAGAATTTGTTGGACGGCATCAAAGTACTGTTTTGAAAATCAATGTCTCTTTGTGTCTTTAAGGACTCCTGGCTGGTGATATGTTGCTTACCCAGACCCCTCTCTGTCCTGTAGCTGTGCTCAGTTAGATCCTGGTCTTTTTCCGAATACCATCCGTCACATCAAAAAACTGCATGTAACCACAGCCCTGCATGTTACACATGTCTCTCTGCTCCAACACACCTGATTCACATGACTGTCGCTTGTCAAGGGCTTGGTAACGGGACACATGCTCGATAATGGGCCAATCAGGTGTGTTGGAGCAGAGAGACAGCTAAACATACAGGGCTGTGGCTCTACAGGAGCGGGGCTCAGTACCCCTGATGTACTGTATGTGCGTATCGTGTCAGTGGCTTCTGTTCTTCGTAATGTCCTCTCTGAAGTTTATTGGTACCCTGGAAATAGTTTGATCTCTGCAGTTTCCTTGATGGACTTTTTAATAGAAAGTTTCAAAATGACAAAAATGCTGTTTATTGTTCCGTAACACCAATATACTCACACATTTAAGTAGACAAACCACTGAAGAAGCCGTCATGCCGTTGCTGGATCATTTTGTTTGCATTATATTAATCTGGAAGATCCTTTGGCATTTTGAGTGGGTTAAACTTGTCCAGCAGGAGCTACTGAAAATACGGGCCTAATTTATCATGTTTGACTCTACTAATTCACAGGTTTATGAGATCTCTAGCTGTGGAGTCAGGTGAGCTTTGTGAAAGTTGAATTGAAAACCTTAAACTGTCCTGCTGGTGAGAGGGAGCTGTCTGAGTTTACATGAGCTATGGAACCTCCTCCCCGCCCACCCTCTACAGAGGAGCCAATCAGGACCATGGGCGGGGTTAAGCCCCAGGTGGGCAGTCACAGGGGTGTTCCCATTGGCTAGTGCTTAATGGAAAAGCCCTGACAGACACGCAGCTCTGGCCGCGCTCAAGATTAAAATGGCAACCTCTCTTTCCAGAGCAACAAATGGAGCGGCAGTGCTGGTAAAATTGCAGTAAACATCCAAAGCTTTTTGCTTGTTGTGTCTGCAACGGACGTCCCGCCAATGCTTTCCCTGTATTTCATTTCTCTGTGCGTACGATTTCATGAATCTAATTTCTGGCTCCCCCAGATCAATGAAAGTACAATGTGCAGAAGGATTTGTTGAATAAATTGGCAGTATTACTTCAAATGAATTCATTTTGTGCCAATGACGCCAATTTCCCAAGAGCCTTTGAATTTATATTCAGTATGCAAACAGCACATACCATTGTACACATGGTTCCCAGGGTTGTAGTGAAATATAGCACACGCGTCTTACAGTAATGTGGTCACTTTGTGTTTTCTGTCATGTTTCTGTGGTTCATGTATTGTGTGCCGTTGTTTTTTAAAGGTCAGTGGTATGATTTAGTATGGTGAAGGTCAGTAACTCGAATTACATTTCACAGTTTTTTCTTGGATTATGATCCTAGTTTCTTGCATAACTGGAAATGGATCAATATGAGTTTTAGTGCATTATTTAATGTTTACAAAGATGACTTTCTTTGATGAGATTGGGGTAGAATTCAGTTCACTCGTACTCCCTGCTCGGGGGCTGTTCAGTGATCAGTGCGGGTGAAGACCGGCGCTCCATTTATACCCCGAAAAGCAGACAGCAGCAGTAAGGAAGCCAGTCACTCTGGGGTTAGTGTGTTTACACCTGGAGACAGACCTGCTCAAACCTCTCCTGAACAGTGCAGTTAAACCCGTTGCTGTGGATCTCTCCCTGCATATGTGCAGGTGGTCTTCCTCAGATCCAAAGGCGCGCAAAAAGCTCGACACCTGACGCTGTAACCCGATGCGAGCGGTTCGTGTGTGTTTTTGGCGATGCTGCTCGGAATCCGAGACGATTCGATAGCACTTATGGTGTAAAATGGCCACACGGCGAGGCCTTAGTGAACCAGTCACTGTTAGACCCCGGGAAATACTCTCACTGACCTGAACTGCAAACGGTTTCCATGTCTTTGTTCAAGTAGGTTCGCAGTGGAAAGATAAATGCTCTCTGTCGTTTGTTAGGGCATCTGGACTCTGCACTGCAAGACAGCCGGTGTTAATTAAACTCTAACAGAGTTCATATGAGTCCAGTTGAGATCAGAGTTGAGCCTTATTTACTCTGGTTTGAGATTTAATTTCACTCTTAGTCTTTCAGTGTTGCTTGACCTGAGAGCAATTTTCTGCCGAATCCCCTCTCTTTGAAACGCAGAAAATGTGAACATCCATCCCTGTTATTTGCATTTTATTGTTATTTACCTTATGTTGATAATATCTGTGAGATATTTATCTGCTCTGTCATGACTACGCTGAAAATTGTTGGAAACGTTTATGTATCCCCACTATTTTTAGACCGTGGCGGCAAACATTGAAATGTGCAGCATAAACTGTGCTGCGTGGCAGATGGCAATTTTATGTTTACTTTGTGTTTATTTGTTCTTTGCTCTTTTAAGCTCTGGGCTGGGTCTGCGCGATTTTGATTACCGTAGCATTAGCGGGTAAAGCACCTGCGCTAACGGACGGGGTTGTGGAGGCATACACTAGCCCATACGAGCAGAGCATGTTGTTAGAAGGCCTGACTTAGCTTGTATAGGGCAGTACCCCTCGCCCTCACCGTGTTAGCGACACTCGTAGCGGCTGTGACACTGCGGTATGGCGGTATCTCCCGCATGACCTCTGGCGGTAAGGTCAGTGTCACGTGTCTGCCGCCCTCCCATCACACAGGTAACCTATGGCAACCGCGGTTGTAATCCCCTGAGTTATTTTCGGGACCGAGAGATTAAGTCTGGTTTTTAAGCAGCGAGCTCTGGCCGTGGCTTTAACCCTGTGGTTCTCTGTCTAAACCGAAATAAACACCGAATATGGGGACTTCTATTCTTCACAACAAAATGTTCAGAGTCAATTCTACTCTTACGGAGTGAAATTAACTATTAGAGAGTCTATTTGAGTTCCCAGAGTGGAATTAAATAGACTCATTACGAGTTCATTTAACTCGGAACATTCTGCTGTGTTCCTGCCAAGCAGAGATACTGTGGCTAAAGGGGGTCGATAATAACTCTAAACATGAAAAGCACCATCTATCCTTCTCTCCATCAATTATTTAACCCGGTTATTCATGGTCATCGGAGTTACTGGAGCTTATCCTGGCAATAGGCGGTAATGCGCTCAGGACAGGTATCCAATTCATCACTGGGCATGTGCGAGAAAAGCAAAAGAAATTAAAATGTCTGTTCCTCTCTCCTTTTTTCCCTGTGCTGCATTTTAATGGGCAATACTCAGGAACGCTCTCCCAATTTACGCACATCTGTCAGTTAATCTTGGATCGGAAAATAACAGCAGATGCAGTCTGTTTAGTTTCCATTCGCACATGCAAGCTGCTAGTGCTATTTCGGTGCCTCGTGCATTATACGCCCGAACATGCTTGAAATCAAGCTAAAAAATGAGAGTTTTGTTGGCTGAGTCGGGCGAAGCTGTACCTCGTCCTGGGACGACCCACTTGCCCAGTGTCTGGGTAGCCACTGCCTCCACTGTCTGGGACAGATTGTTCTAGAGCCAGCTGCTCCTAGCCATGCAGCGGCACCTGTTCGGTGGGCCGTGATTGGCTATGGGACCTATTGGGCGGGCTGTGATTGGCTGTAGCATCATCAATCAGGCAAGAAAGCAACAAGGCGGCCACACGTGCCAGCGGCCCACCCAGAGAGAGAATGTAATCAAGGCTGTAGACAAATTGAAAGCATCAAGGACAGGAAAACATAAAAAAACCTATAATTGTATAGCTGTAATTTGCTGACGGAGCTCATTACAGATTGACTGTGGACATTTCATAATCCTCAGCCGCTCTCCTGTGTTTTGTTTCATGACGCAAAAGGCTTATTTCAGCACTTCTGGAGTTCAGTATAATGATCTGAGACTTTGAGCGAACGAAAATCAGGCGAGTCATTTGCTCGCTTTTTTCAGTTGTAATGTTAATTGTCGCCTCCCTCTGTCGACTCCCGGAATATGCTTATTCATCTGATTCTCGCTGAAGCCACAGAAATGCATAATTATGCAAGATCTGAGACTCGTCAGCCCGTGTAGCTCAGACCAGAATATGATTCTAATTGGCTGCAAATTAGCACTAAATTGCTCCTTCTGTGGCTCCTCGAGACAGCCCTGGTGTTGGAGCACCAGGACTTATTCTGTTTTTCACCTTTGCAAACTCTTAATTACTTAATGAGACTAATTGGCTCTGATGGCCTGCTTATGGGGGGAAAATTGAAGCTGACGCCCTGGTGCTCAGTGGAACTTATTACTTCAATTCAGTGGCGGTTGAGAGTGCGAGCGAATCTCCAAGATGCTGCACGGACTGCTGCAGCAAGCTATGCTAATGTAAATCTTATTGCCTGAGGAATCTTTATTAGTTTATCTGTTACTCTGAAGTCTGTTTTCACTGTGATGGCTTCATTTGAGTGACAAACATGCACTTCTCTGAAAAGACTAAGAACAGTGTACAATTCAAGTAAAGGCCTGTATATCTGTACTGTTATCAATCCTCTCAGGGGTTTGCAGCACTGTAAAAACAGGATGTTAGCAGGGTTAACCGCTCCTCCAGTCCAGAGCGGGGAATTGTCAGACGCTCCCTTACCGTTTTCTGCCCAGTCAGTGGGAAATTGAACAGGTAATGGCCTGAGGTCAAGCCTCAAATGATACATCCTTTTCCCCTCTGTTGTTTAGGGAGCGTGTGAAAAGTGTTTGATTTTTTTTTTTTCTCACCTCATGGGAGTAAAGCGGAGCTGCAATCAGTTATATGAGGGTAATGATGTTGGATATTGCAGTGCCTCTTCCATCAGATTAAAAAGGTCTCCTGAAGCCGTCTGCTTGTTGGGTTCACATTCACTTTGCCTAATAGGAAGAGACATGAGCGCAGCACTTGGCAGTGCTGGGAATTTCAAGCTGTCCTGAGCATTTTGGATTCTGCATTTAACACGCGGCGACACCCAACCTATAGGTTTGCCAACCTGTATTGAGCTGTATTTGTATTGAATTGACTTCATTCTGTTGCTGGCTGAAGCCAGGTTGTTTTGGCTCAGTTTTACTTTTTATTGTGAAATATGTTTGCTTTGGCTTTGAATATGAACAGATATAGCAGCGGAGAGCACATTGATTTTTTACTGAGGAAAACACAGACATAATATATTGCTGTTTATCACATAATTGCTCTAATCATAATCATTATCTGATAGGTTATCTAAACCTGTAATAGTTTTACCGTATCCTATAACCTAATAAGTTATCTAAATTAAGTTTCTAAATGAATAACAAATGCCTGTCCTCAACTGACCTAATGATGCACCTGAATGAAACCACATTGGATAACCTTGTTTCTAATGAGAGACTCTTCCTGCATTATTAACGGACAAATTGAAATTGATTAAACATGAATGGGTAAGTTTAGGACAAGGATACTCGAATCTATCCCCCCGTGACCAGTTTGCACCACTGAGTTTCATCCCTCTAATTCAAACCTGAAGCACCAGGTGAGTATAATCTCTGGCCTGTCGGTGACAATATTGGACTTTTGGCAATCTGTCCAGAGAGAAACCAGGAGTAGCTTTGACCTTGAGGTCCAAATGATAAGAGTTTCCCCAGTGTTAGATGCACTGATGATTGAATTGAGCTCTGGTTTCGGTTAGTTCAGATACGCCGGTGATTGACAGGACTCGACAGCATGTTTCAGGCTTCGGGACAGATGTACTGCGAGACGGAGGAACGGGGGTTGAACACTGACGTCTGACTCAGGCGGCTGACGTACGCACTGCTTGGAAGCCTTTATTAGCTGACCTATTCCAGCTTAAGAACATTTAATTACCTTCCTTATCACTAAAAGCCCCTGTAATGTTCACTGCTTGTTTGGTATTTGGGTGACCTTCAGGGCTGTGGACCGTGTGAGAGAAATCATTTGCATTGCAACTACTGACAAATAACTGTTCGATATGGGGGATTATGAGTCATGATCTGTTGTTGAAGAGATGTTCGTGAGAATTCAAGTGTAGGTTTTTTATATAGGATGTAGGAATGAGTGTCTTCATTCTGCGTGTCCGTCCATCCGTCCGTCGCGTTTCTTTTCTAGGCCAGAATCATTCCACATTTTTCCCCAAAAGCTAATGTATACATACCTCTTATTTCGCACATGTGCCTTTTCATAATTCCATCCATCGTCCTGTCCGTCTGTCCATCCGTCTGTTGTGTTTCGTTTACAGGCCAGAACGCCTAAACCATTCAATATTTTCCAACTGGATGTTATTGATGCATCTTATTACATCTAGATGTACCTTTTTACGCCTCTGTCCATCCTTCATTTTTGGAAAATGCCCTCTGCCGTTTCCTGAGTTTTGTTTTAGAAAATCGGCCATCCCGTGGCAGGAGACCTGAGTATTTCATGCTTGTTTGTGCGGCTTTATAGAGTTTCTGAGCCAGCTTTCTAGAAATCCATTAACTTCAGTTGTCAGTGCTGATCACTGAATCAGCATTCGAATGTTAAGTCAAGACTGGTCTAATTGTGTTTGTGATGTCAGTCTTTAAATGGTTAACCTGTCGGAAGTGACAGTGCTCAGACTCTCTCTTCCTCTTGAGTGAGGGCAGAGCCGAGCGATTGGCCCAGAACCTCCCTGTGTCAGCCATCTGTTCCCTGTGGGGCTGGAAGGGGCCTATCAATCCACTTCCATCTCCACCCACTGCTGTGGTGCTCAACGCTTCCCCTAGTGGCAAAATAATGTCACTGCATCAATTGGCAGCACTGGAAAACGGCAAGTAATGGTCTTTAAAGGACTACTAACCCTAAAAAGGATTAGGGCTCATTTCCGTTCATGATCTGAGTATTCCAGACCCTTTTGAAAATCCACCCTTTCTATTTAGCGCTATCATAGGGTGCTGTGCGCGAGCCAGTTTGTAGCTACTGTGCAACCAAATGGCCTCTATGACCCATGTCCTCACTTCTCTCTTCAAAAACCCCATTTTGGCTTTCTGAGCAAACAAACCGCATAACGAACCGTATTTACCTGGTAGGTATTTATTGTGTCCTTCAGAACAGGTTTAGAAAATGCTGGAAGCTGATTTGGTTTTTACTTGCCAGTGCTGCGGCCTGAGCTGGACTCTCATTGGTTAGAATGGAGGCACAGAAGATGAAAACGACCCTGGAGTTGATCGTCTGTTTCACTCTCCCTTCGGAGCATTTTTGGCATGCAGAGGGGAGATTTCTGCTTGCGCCGAGCCGGTCTGGCCAAATCGGTTTTTTGTGGGTGCGGTTTCCCTGACAGCCTTCAGACTCTGAGCCCTAAACAAGGCAAAGCAAGCAAACAGGTTTTGTGTCGAGTCGGAGGCCGCGGAGAATAACTAACTGTGGGGTGATGGCGGGGGTGCGAGCGCTGCTGAGGTCTGTCTGGAATACTAATGGAAACTCCGTCTCTCACTGCTTATGGTTTCCACCTGTTCAGACGTCTGCCTTTCATCACACAGTTCGCCGTGGGATTTTTGCTGGTTAAAAAGCTGTGTCTTTGTTTTCATCGCTGAAGTCCCCTAAAATAATTGTCATCATTCCTCTTTGAAAAGGTATTAAATCTGGTTTGCGAGTAATTGGGCTGTGGCACCTGAATAAAATGAGCTGTTATTTGCTGTGATTAACAGAGTGAGGATGTAGATACTGGTTAAATTAAAGCTGACAGTCTTTACTGAAACCACCCATTCATTAGGGATAAACTAATCTGACTCTTTCAGTCCCGATACTAAACCTGGGCTTTGAGTATCGGCCTTTTCTGAGAACCAATCCAATACCAGAGTTTAAATGATAAGCTGTATTCACTGCTGGAAAAGACTGGGATCTGTTTCTTATAGGTAAGGCTACATCAGGCGTGACTTAAACAATGATTTCCTATCTTTTTAAAACATAATTAATCAAATAAATACATTGATACTAATGTGCTGAATTGTAATTAAAATAATGGTGTCCGATACCTGATTGGCCCATTGTCACTGACACCCAATCCAGCTGTTTCTGTCGGTGTTGGACTCATATCTGGTATCAGTTTCAGGCCGATATCTGATATCAGTTTAAAGCAGATATTTGATATCAGTATCGGACCGATGTCCCATATCAGTATCGGTATCAGTGCATCTCTACTTTCATTGTATTCAAATGCAGTGTTGGAATACTGAGCAAAGAGGTAAAAATTTTGTCTCTGTGCGAATAATTATGGACTAAATGCTAGGTAATAATGAGCTGGGCACTTAAGAGTTAAGAAACAATATGAAGGTCTTTAATATTCACCAGTGCTCTGTAGTTTCTGAACTGTGCCCAGGTGCTCATCATTCAGCGGCTGATCAAACAATGTCATGATTATTTCTGTGCGATAGCGAGCCCTGGGGGGTGAATACTCGGAAGTGCTGTCATCACGCTTGCCAGCTGACAGATTGCCCTATAATTGAGGCTGAGCGACATTGGTGAATA
The DNA here is from genome assembly GCA_029692085.1 of Gymnothorax javanicus. Lineage (NCBI taxonomy): Eukaryota > Metazoa > Chordata > Actinopteri > Anguilliformes > Muraenidae > Gymnothorax > Gymnothorax javanicus. The sequence goes on along the minus strand of CM056212.1, from coordinate 19,400,470 downwards.
CAGTCATATATATTCCCAAGTCTCTTATTATTAATGCATCTCTTCAGTTAATGCATCAGGTTGCAATAGTGTCTCCCGCGGGGCTCGTATCATGAAGCAGCATTGCAGAGTTAGCTGGATTACTGCGATCAGTGAATGTCTCAGTGTCTCATCCGCGGTCCTACAAAGGCTTCACACTCTCCACACACTCAGTGTGATGTGCGGCAACCAAAACGCGATGCTGCTTTTTTTGTCCCGCCCTTGTTGAAAGCATTCTGAGCTACAGAATTTCAGTTCAGCCGAATGACTACATTACCCATCCAATGCAGAGAGCTGTGGAGATTATGAGCTCGAACAGTATCCCCACTATCCAGTTTATATTCAAGAAAATCATCCGCGCACAGTCCCAGAAATAATCTCCGATCCCTGCCATATATTACACAGTGAACACCAGCACCTGTCCTCAGGTAGATGGTTTATGATACTTCTGAGGAAGCTTAACCCTTTCAGATATCAATGTAAGATATCAAAATCAGACGCTGTTGAAAACCTATCATCCCCCCTTGGGGGAGCTCTTTTAAACAAGTTGCCACATGATAGGTTTTCAACAGCTCAGGATAACTGCATTTTTAATTTCTTGAAAATGTATTCAGCGCTCAAAGGGTTAGCAGGAGCAGAGTCCATTTTTGCCATTGTTTGTCAGAGCCCTAAAAGCTACATGGGCGATAACATTTAAAACTGTTGTGTTTTTTCAGTGTTTTTTATGTGAAGGAGAATATGTTTTCACTCTATTCTAAACATGTATGTGCTCAGTATGTGTGTAGGCCTAGGCATGTGTGCTTATTTCTGTGTGTGACATTTTTGTGTTGTTGCGGACACACAGTTGTTATCCCTGTCCAAGACTACTTTCCCCAAGGGGATAAATGAACGTCAGGTCAAATCATGTCAGTTATCAGCTGGGTCAGTTATCCAGCATGATGATAACAGGCCTCAGTTATTCTAGACTCTGTGCATGAAAATTATCTGGCCCCCACAACAGAACCTGTGCACGAAGCTGATGACCGTGCCCTTGAGATGGATTAGCGACTCAGGCCCTATGGCGGTGTTACGTAACGCTCGTGTCCTCGCACCCCCACCCCCTAAATTGTCCCTGCATCACCACCTTGCTCCAAGCATCTTTGCCTGGTTTATTACCGTTGGACACGTGGACCTCTCAGTCCTCTGACAGATGTCTGTAAGGGAGACGCCGCGACTGTCCCAGCATGAGTAATGAACGGCAACTGATTGAAACAACCGTCACTGCAGGGGGAGTCCACCTCGACACTGTCCGTCATTGGCCCCCTGCCAACCCCCGGCCCCCCCCCCATACCCTAACCCGACCCAATGACAATTATAAAGGTTGCTTTGAAGACACATGGCACTTCTGGGTCCATTTTTTGCCCCACAAAATGCCTGGTATTTTTAGGCGCTCGGCACGGGCTATTTTGCCGTTAGCGGTTACGTCCATTAGCGGCGCTCTCCTTTCATGCGCCTATCGCCCGCGCCCATCAGAAGTCAACCAGGCGGCGCGTTCGCCGGTTATCTGGGTCACGGCGAATCGCCCTCCGCGCACACGGCCGCAGCTGTTTGAAATTTCATCGCCATTGTGCGCCCAGCGAGGCAGCCTTGTGCATGTGTAACTGGAGACGCCAAACCAGCACCCCTCCCCTTAGTGTTTGCTCCCAGCCTGTGAATAAAACATGCCTTTGTTCTGGACTGGACGGTTTAAGGTGAAGGTAAACCTTTCTCATTTAGAGTAATTAACAGGCACTGCTCGCCTCATTCCTACCATTTGTTCTGTGGGCATCAGGTCAGGACTTGGTAGCAAAGCACCCTCAATTGTCCCTCTTACCTTAAACATCGCCAACTCGATCCCACACTTAAAGGGGCGCGGTCACAGCAGAGCATGGTATTTTTGAAAAGATTGGCCGGTTTTTTTCAAGTTTGTCACAGGTGAAAATTGCTTAGTTCAACATTATATTGTGGTGAATCGTAACTTTCGATCATAGCTGTTCTTTCCAAAAACAATTTATTTACTGCAGGGCAGGACTCATTATAGTTTTTTTTTTTTTTAAACATCCATTTTGCTTTCGTGAACTTTGAGATGTTTATTTGCGTGCTGCTAGCCTGGCTATGAATACTGGAAAGAATCGTACCCTCGTAGAATCTCTACTTCCTTCACTGTCCATGATACTGGATTACAAGCAGCATGTTAGAAAATAAGCAAAATAGAAGCTAAAATGTCAAAAAAAAAAAAAAAAAAAAAAAACTGTGGATATTCCATGCCATTATATTTGCACTAAGCACTAAGACCAAGACTGAGGACAGTTGAACAATTTCTCAGATAACCGATGACCATCCACCGCACATGCTCAGTCATGACAGTGCCCCTCTTAAAGGCAGCAGTGCTGAAAAGATTTTCTGCCCCACATACTTCCTAACCCACGAGCAGTTTTGATAATAACGGTTTGCTGTTTCGTCGTATACTCCATACCAACAGAAATATGAATGAGGGTACCTGAGACCTGAGTTTAGGGACATGACCTGGATTTTGTCTTGTTTTAGAGAAAAGTTGGGAAACGTTGATTGGATTTGTCTCTCTTTGAACAGCCTGACCTAGAGCTGCGCCCTGTCAGGGTCCTGTGTCCTGGCTGTTAATTTCCATTTAACATAATGTATGTATGTGACTCCCTGGGATTCCAGATTAATCAAGTTATCTTCAGAGAGAGTCACAGGGAAGTCGTTCAGTCGGCTACGCCAAGAGCACGCCAGCGCACTGCTAACGAGACTCATTTGCGGTGTCTTAACTTGTCTAAGCAAGTCTTTTCCCCAGGATTCAGTCTACAGAATGACTGTCTGCACCTGAGGAGCATGTCCCGTCTCAAATCCCGTGCACTGAGATTTCCGCAGCCACATTTCTGGAATATGTACACTTAACACCCTTTACCATTTAAAGAACAGGATTTTTTGGAATGTTCTTTAATCAGTTTCATGCATCTTCCAGAACTACATCGTATTGCTTTCTATTACCAGTCCTGATTGTGACATCAACATTAGAATTTTTTGGAGTGTTCCTCTCGTTTTTTTTTTTTTTTTTTTTTTTGATCTCACACCTAAAAGGATGAAGTGCAGGCTGCCAGGTGTGTTTGGAGCAGCAAATCAGCAGCTATTGGGGAAGTCACGCCCGGGAAGAGGTTCTTCCTCTATTTTAGCCGCACGGGTTGCTCTCTCAGTCGCGAGACTCTTGTCCTGGTGAAGCGAGAGGTCCACTGGGTGTCGTTATGGCAGCATTAACAACGGTTGCCACGCTGTTGAGAAGTAGCCACGACGCTCTGTGGTGACACTATAAATAGCCTGAGGGAGAAAGGTTACCTGCCGTCAAGTCGGCACAATCAGCTTGTTGAAATGACAGATCTTCACTATGGGCACTGTATTGACAGAGATCGGTTAGCACTTAATGTGGCATCTCAATATGCGATTAGAATGTTCTTCAATGTGCATTCTAATGCTGATGTCTCAGTCACTGCAAGTGATTTAAAGCAACAACATTTTAGAGCATTCTAGAAGCAGTCCAAAGTAAAGCACTTCTTCAGAGGGTGAATTAATGCAAATTCACTGCAGACAACTATAATTGAAGCCATCTGCAATAAAAAACAGGAGGTTCGGGCCTCTTCTTCTTTGGTAAATGTGGCACTCCCAGGACCGAGTCACCATTTTCTCAGTAGTTGTTTTGTAGTGTGACTTCACCTGAAGCGAAATAATTCACAGCAGGTGCCCGATGGCTGCCCTGTTTGCATGCACTGCAGTGACAGTACCCTCCTGGGACAGCGATAAAAGGCACAGGCCACGCTGCGCTTTTCCTCCAGTCAGTCTAGCTACAGCACTTCCTCCTCTGCGCGTCGACTTGACGTCTCTAAAAACTAGCGGTTAGCAATCCGCCGCTCATCAAGCGGGTGGTAGCTGAAACCAGCTCCTGCGTCTCCCGAGCTGAGCGCTCTGTTATTACGCATTAGCGGGGGCAGGATCCTCCATTACCATAGGCTTTGATTTATGGGGAGATGCACAGCGCAGGGGAGTCTGGTGAACGAGCAGTTTATTAGCCCGTGGCAGATGTTGCCAGGGGCACCTGCCAGGAAATCGATAAGCCGCCAGCACCAGCTCCCGCGAGATCAGGGGGACACCGATGCAGGGCCGTATAACTGCAGCGCCACCTTATTTAGTTCCCTTTCCCAGCAGGCTGTGCTTCGAACCCACTTAGGCTCAGAGCAGCTCCACTGGGCCGGCCCTGATTTTTTTACAATGCCTCAGTTTCCTACAGGGAGCAATATGGCTGCCAGCGGCACACTTAAGAGACGCACTATAGTGCTTATATATAGACACCAGATGGATGCAATGAAGCCATTATTATCACAGCATATCGTAACGGTTCTTCATTAGTTTACTGCCATTGTTTATGGTTATGATTCAGAGAACCTGCGACTTATCTCTACCTGAGCTTAGTGCAAACTAAACTGAGGCTGCAGCATCTGTTGTGGGCTGTCGATATGAGAGGAAACGCACAGATAAGTGCGGTATCTCTGCACGATACAGTTTTCCTGTGATGGTAATCTGCGTGGCTGTGCTGCAGTCTCTCTGGTTCAGCCTTTAATTAAAGGAGATGGGTGACCGTATACGAAAATAACTGTAAATGCCATGCAGAATTTATGGATCTTGAAACGGTGGGGAAGTTTGGCTCTCTCGCGCGTGTGGGCGGCGTTATGAAACCGTCTCTTGCCGTTTTCGGGGGCGGCGCCATTCATTCAGGACTCCCACAAATTCTCTCTCTGTTGAATGGGTAGGCGCTTGACCCAGCTGCCCCGGCGCGGGTGCGTAGGTCGCCGTGGTCGTTGCTGGTAAAATTATAACAATGAACCATGTGCCTGCCAGTAGCCGTGGGCTGACGGGAGCGTGCGGAGGTTTGTGATGAGGCGATGAAGAGAGAGGATGGAGTGACGGAGAGAGAAAGAGTATTTCTGCTCTGTAAAACTCTGTGGGCAGCCCCCATTACTGAGAGGCAGTGAGGTTTGCTGAGCGTGGATCAATAGTCCGCTGGGAAGGAGGGGCTGGGGATTGAGGGCGCAGTTTGGCCTGTGATGGGGTGCAGGGAACGGAAAAGGCGCATCAAAAAGAGCAGCTTGTTCCTGTCCTGACGTGCAGCTGCTGAAAGCGAACAGCAGGCTCCTCGTGGAGCCGCTCCAGAGCTGCTCTGGACACCTGGAAACGAGAGCGTTCGGCCGACTCATTCTCTGATTATACAGCTGCCGCCAGATTCGATGATCATCCCGCTGTGTTGCTTCTGAGGAGGTTGCCAGAAACATCTGGTGTGCGCTTGTGCGTGTGTGCGCGAGTGTGTGTGTGTGTGTGTGTGTGTGTGTGTGTGTGTGCGCGCAAACATGCGGAGATCCTTTAAAGCTCAAATTGGATGTGTGGGAATATGTCTGGCCTGGAGATGATGCTGGAACGGGTTCAGATATTGCTGGTAAGAGTTGTAATAAGCGGGAAATGCCTGTTCTTCTGGAAAAGCCTCACGGGTTCCATATTAAGGACTTAAGCCAATGCAAAAATGTATCACGGAAGACAGTCTGGCGGGCGAAAGGCTGTGTTTTTTATTTGAAAAGGAAGCTGGAAGCGATTTTGCAATTCTAATAGAATGAGAGCACGGTTTCGCCATCGCATAAACGTAACCTTAGTAGCCCCAATATCTTTCACTCGCAGTCCTACTCTTAGTGTTTATTTTATTCATTTTTTTCTGAGACGACACCCTCCTCTCCCATAGCCTGTGTCGGCCCTCTTTGTGTACGTGAATCCACATTCCAGCAGTTATTCGCTTTCATAGCTGTTCAAGTGAATAAATGAATTTAAAATCATTAGACTAGTCCCACAATCCTTATGCTGCCAGTCATTCTCTCTTCCCAATTAATCTGTTTTGCGTTTTTTAATGTTTTATTAATTTACTCATATATAGCAGTCACAAATCCCAAATGAGCACATAGCCATTGATTGGCGACTGTCTTGGATCACTGAGATCCTCCCTTGAGAATCCTGCTGGTCGGGCTGCACAGAATTACAGCAGCTGTTAGCCCCCCCCATCTCCCCACCCCCCTGTTATCAGTGGCTTACTGTCCGTCAGCAAATCTGCGTTAAGCTTGAGTACACATGGGTACGCTAATCCACCCATTCCCAAGTCCATTGCACAGTCACTTGGCAAGAAGTAAACAAGTAATTTAAGTCCGAGCGATGCTGTAATCAGTGCACACTTTCTCTCAAAATCCAGTTCCTTTTACCAGCTGTGCGATATCCGTCTTAGATTGTTTGGAATTATTTTGCTTTTAAGAGAAATTGGGAAGGGCATTCGAAATGAAAACTGATTTTTTTTGCCCCCCCGCTGTCCCTGTCAGTTCCGTTTGAGCACAAGACATAGGAATGAAAATGACACGTGACGTGTTCGCCTTTGCCATCGATTCCTGCGAAATCGTGATTATAAGGTCTCTGCCCAAATCACTGTCTTACTCACAAGGCCACAAATCTGGTGCTTTGGCTGCTGGAATTGAAAGAGGCATTTCAGATTACATCCTTTGACAGTTAGCAGAGTCATCCGCATTAAATTAAATGTTGGCAAAAGATTGGGCCTTTTTTTTTTTTTTTTTTTTTTTTTTTTCAAATAATGGCTCCGGCTTCAATGTTTAAAGACGTTTGTCTCAAGCTGTAGCAGTGTGGACTGAGCGCGTGAGAGATTTCACGGGGACGGCAATTGTCTTGCTCTGGTTCATTAACTCGCTCATCAAAGCTCACTGATTATATCTGTGCTTCTCTTGTGCTGTGTAACGTTGTTAAACAATGTGTTGAGAGCACTTATTTTTCTGTTCTTTTCACAGTTTTCAGTCAAATATGTATCTCCGCTGTCCGCTTCAATTTTGCCTACAAAAATGTGATAAAGTGAGGTTGGGAGAGCTGTAATGTGGATTTTTGGCAAAAAAAAAAAAGCTCAATATGGAATTGCTTTTAATGTAAGCAGTGCTTAGGGTTAGACAAGTACAGTGTCCTCCAATCATATGCCACAGAGGGTTTCATTCCGACCAATCACAACATTCTACTGGTTAGTTCCCTCCTCTCTGCTTGAACGTGCTCCAATCAGTGAAATGAGCAGATGGTTGGAATCAGTAGCGATTGGTCGGAATGAAACCTTGTGTACTCATGGCCCTCCGTGGCACACGATTGGCCACCACTGGCCAATAGATACCTTTGAATTGTCTGTGTCTGCTTGCTTTGCTGGTCCTGTAATATACAGGCAGGTCTTTAAATATTTGGACATTGACAGAGTAAATGTTATTTTAGCCGTCGACTGCACTGTATTGGAGATGAAACAAAATAATGACTATGAGCTCAAGGTGCGGACTCTCAGCTTTATTAAGATGGAATTTACCTCCATCATGGGCGACCGGTGTTGGAATGACTGGAATTTTGATACGCGGTCCCTCCCCTTCCTAAAACCAGCCCAGCAATTTTTTTAAGGCAAAGAAGTGAAATGCTGTACAGTGGCCAAGTCAATTACCTGTCCTGCATCCAAAGGAGCGAGTTTTCACTTGCTGAAGGCAGGATGCCCAAAGAACGAGCAGGAGCTGAAGACAGCTGCAGTGAGGGCTTGGCAGAGCATTTTCAGGGGTGGAACGCAGCACCTGGTGATGTCTATGGGTTTCAAACTTCAGGCAGTCACTGACTGCAAATGATTTGCTACCAAGAATTAAAAATTAACATTTAATTTATGATTGTGTTGATTTTTTCCCAATACGTTAGGGTCCGCTTAAAAATAGTTTGCATTCCTACACGGCACAATATTATCGTAAGAACTGAAAGTCTACCCTTTGTGCACATCTTGATTGATTCAAATTTGTTGTGGTGGTGCATGGAGCCAGAATGATAAATATTGTGTCACTAAGTATTTATGGTACTGACTGTATGTGAGCTGGCCTTTGATTGGGTCGTCCAAAGATGAGTCACAGAACAGCTCCAGCTGAGTCTATGTCAGGGATGGCCAATCCTCAATGTAAACGCACACCTTCCTCAAGGATTGAATTGCGGCCCTGATTTGGCACATTGGCACCGTTAGCTCAGAGCTTTAGCTGTTGAATGAGGTTTACTTTCAGAGGGTTGGAATAAAAACTTACTGTACGGTTGATCGCAGGCTTGGCAGCTCGAGCACATTATTGCTCATAACTAAAGCATATTGTTCTTTGATGTGAAACATGTTGCTTTTTAGCATCTCTTGTGCAGAAACAGCCTATTTATACCCGCAGAGAATGCGGCAGACTCACTGCCTGCACCTTTCCAAGTAACTCAGAGCGCTCTTCAGGACTATAAATATAGTTATTAAAAATAAAAGAAATGGGTCAGCTGTTGAATGGCTCATGCGGCGAGGAGAGAGTCGGCGTGAAGCTTCCACACGGCCGCACGACGCAACCCACAGTCCGTCGCCGCCGACCCACAGTCCCACGCACAGGCTGGTGCTTCGGAAAGATCCGGAACCACGCGATACCGTCAGCTGCGGGGTCCCTCTCCCACATCGTGCTTCGGGAGGACCTTTCGAGCGCGCTACCGCGACTCAGTTCCAGATAAAAATCACAACGTTCTTGTGTAGCGCGATAGCATTTCAATGGGAGTTGCTGTAGTGTACTTTTTTTGTGTTGTTGCCCTTGGACCAAAACCCCCCCTCCACAGAGGCAACAGTTGGAAGAGAGCGGAGGAAGCTCCCTGGTGGCAGACAGGAAGTGACACGCCAGGGTTCCTCGCACTGCAGCTCCTCCTCTGTCATCGGGGATGAATAATTAAGGCGCCAGGGAAGGATGACAGGCACACATGTCATCATCGTTGCTTGGCAGCCTTGTCATTCGGCCAATAGGCAGATTACAGCCCCCCCCCCACACACTGCCAGCACATTAGGGCGATCTGCGTCTTCCTTTAACCCTGCTTTGTGGCCATAGAGCTCTGTATTTGCGCTGTAGTTACACAGACACTAGCTGTGACTGATTTTTAATCATGCAGGGGACATGAATACAGCCGTGGGTCTGATTATATTCTTCATAATTCCCCACTGGCTGACATTGAGTCATATCATTTATTCTTCTTCTCCTGTTGCTCTTTAAATGAAAGCAGTTCGCTCCTGGAGCTCTTACCGCCCTGTAGGTTTTCACTCCAAGCCTATTTCGGCACGCTTGATGACACTGATTAGCAGCTGAATGAGATCTCTCGCTGCTGAGTGAGGTGTGTGTTGTTAGGGCTGAACGACTGAGTGAAACCCTCCGGAACAGTGGACCTGCATGAGCCGGGATTGAAACACTGCTTTGGGCAGAGGGGGCTGAGAATGCTGGGATCTCATTGGTCGGTGAGGAGCTGTGATTGAGGAGGTGGTCATCGTCAGGTATCTCACACGAGTCCAGTTTATTATCGAGACCCAGGCAGTCTGGGCTGCAGGTCCCAGGACACATATTCCGGGCGGAATTTATTCGCGGATCGTGTTTATTGCCCCAAGCTGAACCAGTGAGCCATCATGATGTGCCTTGGATTATTTATCTGGATTTAAAAATTCGTTCTCCGACGTTGGGGCGGGGGAGCGTGCAGAAATGGAAAAATCTGCTGGAGCATATGTTCGCCAAGGACGCCTTTCGCATTTTAAACACACCTCCAGCCTCTGTTGTTCTATCGGAGGCAGACTCTGCTAATGTTTGCCTTCGGTGCATTAGAGAAGGAACAGTCCGCTCACTCGGTCCTAAGGTTGTGATCGTGATCTCAATCACGTTTATATAGAGGAAGGCGACGTTTCCCCCTGATGTAGAAATGCCGTGTGGGTTGACGGCGTGTGTTATAGGGGTGTGTGTTGCTCCCGCAGTGTAAGGTTGTGTGTGAACGTTTGAGCCCAAACCGTGGAAGATTGGCGCACGGAGACGAATATTTTCCAGGGCAGATGCTCTCGTTCAGGGTGACACGATAAGCTCGCTGGACAGGATGACCCATTACTCACACTATTTTCTGCATTTAAATGTTTCCAGTTCATGCGCTCTTCTCTGGGGTAATGCCTGACAGCCAGTGACCCATCTAGAACAGTACCTCCTCAGCTTGTCTAAACTCCTTCGCTGAACCGGCAAGAAAAGCTGGCCTCCTATTCGCCAGAACAGCCGGGACGGCACAGACTTAATATCTGAACCAGAGCATTGATTAGACTCACATTTGTCTGCCAGTATAATGGCAGTGGAGCTGAATCTCCTCCTACACTGAGTCCAGCGTCTCTCCACCTGAACGAGGGGGGATTTCAGTGCTGTGTGGCGCTCAGTGGGGTAAGGAGGCTGCGTTCCTTGGTTTGCTCATCGATAGAGATGAGCTCCGCTAATGTTGGGACGCGTGTCTGCATTCAGAGAGCCAGTGGCCATGCATCCGGGTCCACGTGAGCGGAGTGATGGAGTACGGAGGGAGGGAGAGAGCGAGGGAGAGAAAGAAAGCGAGCCCTTAGGACAGCCTCTCGACTTTCTGAAGCGGAAACTCTATAATATGCCCCCCCCTCTCTCTCTCTTTCACACATATACATGCATGCACGTTCACACACTGGCTCACACAAGGGCTGCAGCACTTCTGGAGAATGATATTTCCCAGATGACATTTACGCTTACAAATACTCGAGTCTGTGTACATTCAGCTGAAGTGTCCTTTTATCACTCTCACACACACACACACACACATACACACACACACTCACTCAATGTGGCCGAGAGATGCATAAACAGTCTTATGTGTGTTATCTGCTCTTATAAGCCTCCACATTTCGTACGTCGGTGCAGATCCTGCTTTTGTAAGCAGCCTGTTTCGGGAGCGGAGGGGCGCTGGAGCTGTGACAGGACCTGGTGAGTCTCACAGTCAGGCATCTACAGCCTTTAAAGAAACATCAGCCGCCCGCAAAATCCGCACAGATGGTGTGAGCAACCCATTCTGCCTCCCCCGAACCGAACCTTCCCGCGATTAAGCACAACCTTACGGGGGGAATTGCGATAAACCCAAGAAACGGGCGAGGGCCCGTGCTGTGCGCACGATGTCTCCATTTCCTACGTCACGCAGGCGAGAGTTGCGAAGCGTGTGGGGGGTAAAAGGGACCGTATCGGGACGGATTCTGCCACGGTCCCAGCGCCCGCGCGTCAGAGCTATATTTACTGGGAGCTGACGCTGTGGTGCTGCTCTGCACAGCGATACCCCTTCAGCGCGCTGCAGTTACGGGCTCTCTGTGGTGTTCAGTACAGGGGTTTGTATCTGAGTCAGTGTTAATTATATGGGTTTGTATCTGGCTTGGTGTTGAATATATGGGTCTGTATCTGGCTCGGTGTTGATTATGTGGGTTTGCATCTAGCTCAGTGTACACATAGCTGGATTAACACCGCCTCTCACACTAGCCTCCTGTGCCCCTGTGTGAGAGTCTATGAGCTCTGGCCACAGATGGCTTGGATCTGGTGTGTGTGGATTCTGGTACACGGGTTAAGTCCTTACCAGGCAACTGTTTTAGCATTCGGTGGGGTGTTTTAGGCGTCCGCTCTGAGGTTGTGCTGTTCTTAACCAATGAGCTCTCCTGCAGGCAGTCGTGTTCACGTCTGCTCTCTCTCTCTCTCTCTCTCTCTCTCTCTCTCTCTCTCTCTTTCTCTCTCTCTCTCTAAATGTGACTCTCAGTAAAATTCAATGTTTGCATTTCCAGCTCACATAGTCAATGAATCTTAGCATTTTTGATAGTAGTGTGCGATAGTCTTAAGTAACGTGTAAGACTCCTAACTCAGTGAATAAATCAAGTTGCTTATAACATTGTTTGAGCTTTGAATAATGTTTGGCCGAAGCAGAAGCGTGGTGCAGTTGAACGTTGTGACTATGACCTGGAGGAATAGCCTGTCGTGGTCACTACACTATAAATATGAACATGGGACAAACACTCAAATGCACTGACCGTGTCGATGTGTGCGATCCCTGGCCTCACGATGTTAGTCCTTCGCCTCTGGGTGTTTGGCTGCAGCGTAACAATTACGTAACTCTGACTCAAGCCCTATTAGTCGTGTAAAAGCTCGTCGAGCCAGTGTGCAGATTCACTAACCCCCTGCATCAGTGACTGACCTTCACAATGCCCCACATTACATAAATGTTGTACATGCGACGAGTTGTTTATTTCCAACTTTTTTTTTTTTTATCAGTCACATTTAATTAAACCCTCACTGCGTCATGCATACTTATAAGAAAATGGGTATACAGTATGCATCACATTGGTGAAAAATACATCTTGATTTGAACAAATAGGGGAGGGTTTTCTTTTCACTGTGAAAGTGCACATATTTCTCGCCCTCATCTCTTCAGCCTGTGAACAGCCTCACTGCGTCTCCATGCTTGAACGACACGGTCACCTCATTTATTTATTTTAACGCTTCATCTACGCGCAAGTTTGCAGCAATTAAGGGAAAAATCCCCCTGCTGCGGTGTCAGGGGTGGAGGGGATTAGCAGGCTGGTCAGATCCGCTGTCTCTCCCGGGATGTGTAATGGCAGTGATGAAATGTAGGGTCACGTGTAGGATCAACCGGCTCATTTAGCAGAGGTCTTTACTGCTGTCTGTACGTGCATGTGTGTATTTGCGAGCATGTGCATTTGTGTGTGTGTGTGTGTGTGTGTGTGTGTGTGTGTCTATGCTTGTGCATGCGTGTATGAGAGTGTTTGCCTGTCTTTGCATATGTGTGCATGTGAGTGCCTGTGTGCATGTGTGTGTATGTATGTGCGTGCGTATGCGTGTGCATGTGTGTGTGTGTATATGCATGCACACATGATCAGATGTTCCACTCGTTTCTCCCTTCACTGCAGACGGATGCAGTCAGTGTTATTTCCTGAGAGCCCGAGTCTGACTCTGCTCAGTGTTGATCAGCGGTGTCTCCATCTTATAAGACTGATGAAGCAGGCAGACATTATTCACTACAGCCTGCCTCAGTGCAGATCAGATCTGATCTCTCACCTGCGCCTCATCGTACCCCCATTAACCCCGTCATCAACCTTTACTGCACAGCGTGTCGCTTAATGCTTCAGAAAATGAGCTGAGTCACCCATGAATTTCACTATATGAGTGTCAGTATTTCTGATTCTCACACCCACCCTCTTTGGTTCCTGACTGGCCTCTTTTGTTCAGTCCCCCTGTATCTGATGAGCAGCTGTCTGCTGAAAGAGCTTTATCTCGCACTGAATGGGCCAGGTATTAAGTTTTGGAAGCTGTTCAAGACATATGGAGATTATTGGGCTTTCTAGCCATTAAAAGTGCTGCAGGACTGATGCTCGCCTGGTCCGTTTACCCTGCCTGGTATTATCTGAGCGAGCAGTGCCCTAATATCTCCCTGCAAGCTTTCTAAACATAAAACTGATTCCTTTACTTTGTGATTATGTAATGAAATTACATCAAGCAGTCACAATTAACAGTTTAGTCTTTTTTTTTTTTTTTTTTACCAAGGAGAATCAAAGCAGGCGTTTTCAGGTGTCTTTGCGATGCTGTAACTGCGAATTGGTTCTGCTGATCTGTGACATGGTTGGCCTCACTTCACTCCCTGTCCTGTGTGATGTCACTTCCGGTGCGTGAGCGTCTGTGGCTCAGCCCATTTTAGCTCCGGGAGAACCGGGATCCCAGGATTCTGTGGGATTTAGCTTAAGCTGTGGCGTAAAGCTTGGGACAGCCTGCAGGTTACATCACCGCACTGTAGCCACACGCACTGGGGAAATATTACTCGTCCACATCTGTTGGAAGCTGGGACAGTGCAAAGCTTAGTGTTGCAGCTGAAATAAACATTTGTGTGTGTGTGTGTGTGTGTGTGTGTGTGTGCGTGCACATCTTCTGGGTTTGTATTTGTGTGTGTCTGTGCATATGCTCTTTGCACGTGTATGTATATGTGTGCATGTGCACGTGTGTGTGTGTGTGTGTGTGTGTGTGTGTTTGCATGTACCTGCACAGAGTGTGCATGTCCTGTGAGTGATACAGTTTTGTGCTTTGTGCTGTAGTGCAGCTGAGAGACTCCCTGCTGGTTAACAGCAGCCATTGCTGCCAGCGGAATGACAATGCAGGAGGACATTTAAGGCAATGTTCATTTTTTTATTTATTAACCTTTAGTTTGAGTTTTATGTGCATGTTTTTGTTGGCACTCCACATTTTAATCTGCATATTTTCTACAGAATTTTTGTTTTTAGATGAAATTAGGCGGCTATGTCAACTGTGTTTGGTGTGGTCCTGGAGTGCATCAATTCACATTTATGTGCAGACATCATTTTGTATGATCAGTGTGTATAATGATAGGCCTCTGTTCATTGGCTTTTCATTCATGTGGAAAAAAGATTCTTGTGTTTGCTTATGAGGAACAGGATTGTTGCTTGTAAAAGCCCATCAAGAGCATAGCACTGGATATCTGTCGAGTAAACACTAATCTACATTTAAAGCTACAGTCACCTGAAACAATACTGAGTGATGAGTCTTTGAGTCTGTCCGTCAAGCTCTGTATCTGCTCTCGAGATGTAATGATCCCGATTTTAAAATTATTGGAGCAAAAGGGTCTAATTTTACTCGCTTCCCGTATTGATTCTCCCAAACTCGTATCACGATCTTGAGTCGCCCTCCAGAATTTTTGTAAATATTTTTCCCCCTTTCGCTGAATGGCATCATCAGGTTGAATGAGCAATCAATTACAGCGAGGTTTGCTTTAATTTACCGGTGAAGAACGGGAAGGTGACTCCTGCCTAATCAAGTACTAAGTGCCCAATCACTGATTAGACTCTGCAAGTGGAAGCGTTAATCTCGCCCAGTATTTGTTTCTTTTCCCAATGCAAGTTTTTGTTTCATTTACAATGTTCAATGTATTTGAAAACATGAACAATCATGCACGTTAAAACACTAAATGGAAGGTAGCTTGTGATGATACCCCAATTCTCACGGACACTTCCATACTGTGACTGTTCTGCCCCGCTGCAAAGCAGGCTATTTAACATGCTCTCCTGCCTGCTGCTGCTGCGGCATCACTCTTGCCTGCTGCTGGTTAGCATCCCACCTCCACCCCGGGATTCACCTCTGGGACCTGATACTGCCCTGACTCTCCCTGCACACTCCACCTCAAGCACAGTATCAAGATAAAGTAAATCAGATCATATTTTCTATGTTAACATCACTTCTTTTCATTTTTTCAGAGAGAGTGGCTTTGCTTAAACTGCCAGACCCAACGGGCCCTCGCTGGACAGCTGGGGGACTTGTCGATGCCTCCACCGATGCCCATGCCGACGAAACACCAGCCGCCCACCTCGCCCAAGAGCCAGCCTTCCCCCTCAAAGCAGCCAATGATCTCACCAGTCATGAAAACCTCCGCCACCCCCAAACCTGCTCCCAGCCAACCAAAGACAGACCTGGCAAAGGCCCCCACTCCAGCCCATACGGTTCCAGCGCCGCCTCCTCCTGAGAAGGTGGCTATAAGGACTGCTACAATAGATCGCGCTCCACTGCAGGAGCCCAAAGATGCAGCCAGCACAGCAGAAAGGCCGAAAGCAGAGACTAAAGTTCAACTGGTAGAAACAGAAAAGAAGGACATGAAGCCAGAAGCAGCTGCTCAGCAGGTAGTTTCAGAACCAGATACAGCTCTGGACTTTGAGGTTGAAAATATGGAGAATGAGTCTATGTCACCTGATGCTATGCATGCAGCCGCAGCAGAAATAGGACAAGAGTTTAGCAGCTCTGAAATCACGGGAGAAAATCTATCGCCAGACACATCTGAACCTATAGAGGACATGTCTGTGACATCAGAGCACACAGAACATGATATTCCAACCTCCCCTGATAGTACACAAGAGCTCTCTCCTCCTAATGTTGTAGAAGAGAACTTTTTCACATTTCCAGAGCCTGAAAACAATGTTCCAGTCAGAACAGAGCAGGAAATAGCCCAAGACATCTCAGCCTCCCCTGTTAGTACACAAGAGGGTACGACTCATAAAGTTCTTGAAGGGTACTTTTTCACATTTCCTGAGTCTGTAAATGATCTTCCTGTCGAAACAGAACAGGAAGTTGTTCATGACATATCAACCTTTCCAGATAGCACACAAGAATTTATTTCTCCTGAAGCTGTAGAGGGGAACTTTTTCACATATCCCGATTCTAAGGATCTTTCTTTGTCAACAGAACAGGAAGTAGATCATGACATCTCAACCTCCACAGACAGTGCACAAAAAGAGTCTATTAAGTGTATTACTATGACAGCAGAGCAGGAAATGGAGTGTAATATCCCATCACTCCCAGATAGTGCACAAGAGGCTTTTTCTTGCGAGGTTGCAGAAGAGAAACCACAGTCAGAAAGAGAGTCCGAAGAGAGAGACGATGTTTCTGTTGTACCCAAACCAGGAGTATGGAATGAAACACCCTCCTCTCCAGATAGAACCCAAGGCATAACAACTAAAGTTGTACAAGAGATCTCGCCACTTAAAGCAGATTTTGAAAAGACAGACAAGAAATTAGAGAATGCTGTTATATCCACTGCAGATAGCACTCTGAAAGAAGTTAGCAATCCTGAAGTTTTAGCTGAAAGATCTTCAGCAGATGCAATAACGGAAAAGGAGGAGGTTGTTTCTATTCCTGCAGTGCAGGAAATTGTGCATGCCATTCCAGTCTCTGCTGTGAGTACAGAAGGAGACGTTAGCATCTCTAAAGATTTTGAAGAGAGCCAATTGCCTGAACCACAAGAGAGAGAACTTGAACTGCGTGAAGCTCAGCCATTGCAAATGCCCACTGAAGTTGATGTTGTAAAACCAGTAAGTCTTCAGTAGTTCAACAAATTAAGTCTTGTAGCTTAGTGATAGTAGCCTGTAGACATTAGACATTAGACATTTGCCTGGAACAAGAAAATAATCTATTCAAAATTACACAAAGGGCACATCGTTGCGATCATTCGCGCACAGAACTCTAAAGAAAAAAAAATTCTGTAGTGTAATTTGTTTTGAAAATTATTCTCTGGGCCATTCCACTGTATTTTGGACAAAAAAGGGTCGACTCAGTGCCATTCATCTCACATTTAAATCTTAAGTGTCCAAAGCAGTATTATTCACCAACCGTAGAGTACACTCTGACCTGACATCAACCCTTGGGGGTGAAATGACTTGCAAATCATGCCTTCCCCTAAGATCTAAATGCCATCTCCGAAAAAAATGCAAAATACTGTGGAATGGCTCCTCTATTTTGTTATGCAAATGCATTCATTCATTTGAGCTTTAATTCTTTATTAAATGTACAAATTAAATTGTATTTTGATTAATTACGACACAAAATTGATTAAATGTTGCATTTTCTCTTTCCTCAGGAGAAAGAAGTCAGAATTGACACCTCGGGTTCTTCGCAACAGAAGAGTCCTCAAGGCTTGAGCGATACAGGGTACTCCTCCGAAGGTATCTCAGGGTCACTGGGCGAAATTCCCTCAGTCATTCCAACAAAGGAAAGAGAGCCATTCACTGAATCTGTCCAACGCGACGCTATCAAACGGGACACAAGTCCATCAAGTCTCTCGGACATTGCCAAGTTAGAGAGTACGGTGCTTCCAATATTGGAAGCTCAGACAAGCAGGGCAGCAAAGGAGGATCCCTGCAGCAAAGATGAAGCGGAGGTTAAGCAACAGCGGAAAAAAATATTACCAGTTTCATCTGAATCATACAGCTCAGGAGAGGAGGCACTTCAAGCTGCCCAAGAGATTGATGAACATCTCGCAAAAGAGACCCTCGGTGAGTCAGTTCCTGGAAAAGAACGCAAGGAGTTGCATGTGCTTCCTGAAGCAGCCCCAGGAAGGAAGCAGTCTGAGTCTGTTGAAGACAGCAGTGAAAGCGAGCCCTCGCCCCAGCTTCGGAGGAGAAGGAAAGTCAGCACCACTTCGACCAGCAGCGAGGATTACGGGAAAGATAGTCCTTGCTCTGGAGATGAGGAGGAGTTCATCCGGAAGCAGATCTTGGGCATGACCGCAGATGATGAGCCGTCGCCCTCAGATGAAGATAACTCCATACGGAAACAGATCAGGGAGCTGGAACGGCAGCAGGAAGAAGAGGAGAGGGAAAGCAAAGAGAAACATTCACCTGAGACCTTACAGCAGCCTGAACATAAAGAGCAGCAGTGACCTGGAGAATGAGCCCATGAGTCAACACTCATCGCCAGAGCTTCAGGAGCCAGAGAGCAAACCAGCAAGTCAAGAGATCCAGGGCACCTTAAGTGAAACGGAAGACATACGACACTTTAAACCAATTGAGCTCAACAGCAGTCCAGCAGCTCTTAAACGACAGACGACAGATGAAGTGGACCAAGAAGTTGAGAGTCTCACAGAATCGCCTGAAGACAGGTCTAGAGGCGAGGGGTCATCCAGTGTGCATGCATCCAGCTTTACGCCAGGGACGTCCCCCACCTCTGTGTCTTCACTGGATGAAGACAGCGACAGCAGTCCAAGCCGCAAGAGGATGAGCGGCGAAGGGAAACATAGGAAGTCTCGGCATCGACAGCACGGACAGATGCTCCCAACGATTGAGGACTCATCTGAGGAGGAGGAGTTGCGAGAGGAAGAGGAGCTTCTGAGGGAGCAGGAAATGAACCGAGAGTTTGATCATCAGCAGGGAAAGAAAAGCTCAGGAAAAAAATCAAAGAAAGACAAAGAGGAGTTGCGGGCCCAGAGGAGACGAGAATATCCAAAAACACCTCCGAGCAACCTCTCCCCCATCGAAGATGCCTCCCCAACAGAGGAGCTGCGACAAGCTGCAGAGATGGAAGAGCTTCACAGATCCTCTTGTTCAGACTTCTCTCCTAGCATTGAGTCTGAACCAGAGGGGTTTGAGAGAAACCTCAGCTCCCCTATACAGAAAGAAGACTTAATGTCAACATCAGCTTCAGTGTATTCTTCTACCGATGAGCACCCTAGTGATGGGTCCAAAGATGGAACGCAGAAACTTTTAAAGAGTGCAGATGAGGCCTATGAAGAGATGATGCAGAAAGCTAAAGCTTTTGAAGCTGGGGAGGAAGTGTCCCCACCAGAAATAGAACCACTTTATGGTGGCATGGTAATTGAAGATTATCTTTATGAGTCATTAATTGAAGAGCCGGACTCTGCGATGGAATGTGTGGCGAAGCAAGAAGACACAAGTAAGATCTCGATTCAGCAGCCTTCGAAAAAGCTGAGGTCACCAGACGAAGTGTACGAAGATATGATGCTTAAAAGGAATGAAATGATGCAAAAAGAACAGCAACTTCAACAGACGTCACCGATACAAGAGGCCCCCTTGCCTGAGTCAGTTTTGCCATCTGCCGTCACAGAAACATACCATGCGCCAGTTTTTGCAAGTGAAGCGACATCTTCAGGAAAGGACGGAAAACCACTTTTAGATGCTGATGCGGCGTATGAGGAACTCATGAGGCGACAAAGAATGAACCTCACACAGGCAAGCAGTCCAGTTCAGCCTGCCTCTGATTTACAAGATTCGCCAGTGGTGGTTGTGATTCCCACTGGTTCTATTGTTGAAGAGGTTCCAGAAAAATCAATAACATCAATGCCCATAAGTCACGAAGAGCTAAGTATGGAACCATCAGTTGTTTCTTCTGATGCCGTGATACAAAGATCCCTCTATCCCATTCCTGACTTGAAAATTACCCAGTGCTCCTCTGGAGAAGAGGAAGTTGATGAAGAGGGGAGTTTTGATCAAAGTGAGGGGTCAGGTTCCTCATCCGACATTCCACAAGTTGAACAAACTATCGATGAAGAATATCCATTACCTGAAATATCAGTACCTCCTGCCAAACCAGGAGATGATGCAACTGATGCAGAACCATTTTCAGTTGGTCGGGAAATTCCACAGCAGCAGGCAGCCCCTACTCCTGCTGCTTCTGTGAGTGTAGCTGAAGAGCCAATCACAGATACTGCTCCAACTCTACCTCCCCCTGCAGCTCCATATTCTGCCATAGCTCCAGATGCATCTGCAATTCCAGCTAAGGTACTAGTGGAAGCTGAAGCTGTAGCTCCTGCTCCAGCAAAGGTTCCAGGCCCACCCGCAGCTCCAGTTCCAGTTCCAACTCCTGCTGCAGCTCTACCTCCGCGTGCAGCTCCTGTTCCAGCTCCTGCTACAGTTGAGATTTTACCCAAGGCTCCAACCCCAGGTCCAACTCCAGCCCAGGCTCCAGTCACAGCTCCAACTCCAGCCAAAGCTCCAATCACAGCTCCAACTCCAGCCAAAGCTCCAATCACAGCTCCAACTCCAGCCAAAGCTCCAATCACAACTCCAACTCCAGCCAAAGCTCCAATCACAGCTCCAACTCCAGCCAAGGCTCCAATCACAGCTCAAACTCCTGTAAAAGCTCCAATCCCAGCTCCACCTGTGGTTCCAACCCCTCCTAAACCTCCATATTTACCTCCAACTTCTGCAAAGGCTCCGGTCGCAGCTCCACCTGTGGTTCCAGCCCCAGCTCCACATTCACCTCCAACTCCTGCCAAGGGTCCAGTCGCAGCTCCATCTGTGGGCCCAGCTGCAGCTCAACCTCCATGTTTGGCTCAAACTCCTGCTAAGGCTCCTATCAAAGACTCAGCTGCAGCTCCCGCCCCAACTCAACCTCCAACTACAGCTCCATGTCCAGCTAAAGCTCCAGTCACAGTCCCTGCTCCAGTTGCAGCTGCATCTGTCAGAGTTCCTGCTGCAGCTCCTGTTCCAGTTCCAGCAGCTGCTCCAGCTCTGGTTTCAGAGCAGACATCTTTTGTTTGTGATATTCCAGAGCTAGGAGAAAGTCTAGTCACAGACATAAGAACTGCACAAGTTTCAGTTGCTCCAGGGCCAGATCCAGACTCTATTGTTTGTGAAATTCCTCAGTCAAGGGCTGTCCCATGTCAAGGACCTGTACAAGTTTCAGCTCCGACCCATGTTTCATTTCCAACTTCAGAGATAGTTGCAGTATCAGTTCCTATTTTAGATGCTACTCTACCAGAGCCTGCAGTCACCTCAGATACTACGTCAGTGCCAATTTCTGTCGTAACTGAATTTCCCCCACCAGAGGTTGAGTCTGATATGGTAACAGCACCAGTTGTACCTCTAGTTTCAGTTCGGAAACCAGTTTCAGCTCCAGTCCCCGTTTCAGTTCCAGTTTTAGAACCAGTTTCAGCAGTTCTGGCATCGGTTTCAGTCCCTGTTTCAGTTTCAGTTTCGGCACCAGCTGCGCCTCCACCTACAGTTTCAGTTCCAGTGCCAGAACCCATTTCAGCTCCAGTCCCTGCCATTATTCCAGTTTCAGCTCAAGTCCCTGCTCCAGTATCAACATCACAAACTGTCTCAATTCCAATGCCAGTCTCTGTTCCAGAGCCATCTTCAGTGGCGGTTGTTATTCCCACTGCAAAAACAGTATCCGCTCCAATCCCTGCTTCAGCGCCCGTTTCAGTTCCAGTCCATGTTCCGTGTTCGATTCCAGAAAAAGTGTCAGCTCCAGTCCATGTGTCAGTATCAATCCCAGAACCAGTTACAGTGCCAGGAACAGTTTCAGTCCCTGTTATTATTCCAGCCGCAGAACCAGTATCAGCTCAAATCCCCCCTCCAGTGTCAACCTCAGAACCAGTTTCAGCTTCAGTCCATGTTTCAGTCCCAATACCAGAACCAGTTCCAGTCTGTGTTACAATTCCACCTGCAGAACCAGCTTCAGGTCTGCCTTTAGTTTCAACCTTACCTCGAGCCCCTATTCCAGAAACTACTATAGCTTCCCAAACTCAAGCTGTACAATCAGTCTCTTTACCACAGGCTAGAACTGACATCCCAGTGGCAGTGGCTGTCCCATATGTTGCTACAGTAGGTTCCTTGACTTCAGCGTCCTACCAGCCGATAGAAACTGTGTATGTGGACATCCAACCTAAGATAGAGGATCAAACCCTGACTCAGTCCTTCGCTTTCGAGACACCTGTTACTTTGCCCTCACCATTAACTGTTTCAAGTACAACCTCTACCACGCCAGCTGTCAGCTCTAGGTCCCCACCTAAAATACACACTTCTCAAGGACATGTGGTTATTTCAGTTCCTAGCATGGAGAGTATTTCTGCAATTTCCCTGACATCACAAAATATAGTGGCAGGGACTGTATCAGTAGCAACTACTTGTCCTGCGGTTGATGCTACTGGGCAGATAAGTTCAACCCTGCCTCCTCTTAGCTCTGTTTCAGTTACAATGCCTTCCGATATTGTGAGTGTTTCCCCAATACCTACTTTACCTCAGTATGCTCCTGTTGTGTCTAGTGTAGTATCCTCTGCTGTTTCCGCCAGCTTCTCCACAACGCAGCCGCCAACATCTGCCCCACCAGTTCCCCCAAAACCTGCAGCTCTGCTCAGAACCTCGTCTCAGGAAAAGGCAGACTTTCCTATTACTGCTCAGCCCCCACCGCCTCCTCCCTTGCCACCTCCTACCCTACCCAAGCCAGCCCTTTATCAAAGAAAGCCTCCTTTCGCCTCCCCTCAAATATTTTCAACTGCTGTGGCAGTGCCTGTCTCGACAGCTGTGACAGTGGCTCAAGCAACGATTATTACCGCTGGCCCAACAACTGCACAAGGCCCTATGGGCCCTGCTTCCAAACCGAGCATACCCCCACCCGTACCGCCAAAACCTGCGTCCCTTCCGGCAGGTTTGATATTCAGTCACAAACCAGGGGAAGCTGTAAAGCCTCCTGTTGCTTCAAAGCCAGTGGTAGCCCACCAGATTATATCAGTGTCCCAGCCGGGGCCTGTTACCCCAGTCAGCACTAGTGACATGACCCTGAATCTTAGCGTAGCGCCGGAGCCAAAACTGGGTCCGGCATCACCAAGATCACCTTTGTCACCCCGATACTCAAGCACTCTCCATGAAACCTATGTAGTCATCACATTACCATCAGAGCCAGGAACTCCTGTTGAAGGCATTATGACCCAAACTCCTACAAGTCCAGCCACTGTGTCCCCGTCAAAACAGCAGCCGCAGTCGGAGCCTGCGGCACCTGTAGCTTTCACTCAGTACACAAAATCTGTGGAGAGCCAAGAAACACTGGGATCTGAGAAAGTTCTTTCAAGCATGAGTCATATGTATTCCTCCATTTCGACCGCAACGCAACCTGCGGTAACTTTGCCCAGCCTTGTTGCCCAGGTTGTAACCACAGAGGTCCAAAGAACTACAGTGTCTGTTGTCTGTGAGCGGTTGCTAGACACACCTCCCTCTCCTGCAGTAAGAGCTGGCAGCGTTGCCATCACTATCCCCCCAGAAACCGCTAAAATCCTGCCAAAGCCAAAAGAGAACGGGAGGACGCAACACCCCTCAGACGTCGTCGATCTTCGAACCTTGAGGCTGAATGCCGAAATGACTGACAAAGGGTTGGATCTGTCTGCTCCAAGCTCGAGGCGGCAGTCTTTCTCCAGCGACAGCAGTGGGCGCCAGACAAGCGCCGTTCAGCCAGCCGTTGTGAATCTCAGTGCCGAGTCAGTGCCGGCTTCAACTCTCTCCGTAGTAACTGACAGCATTACCATTGTTACTTGCACAGCCACAATAGCTTACAGTGATGGTGCTGCTGATAAACCCCCTGATCTCGGATACATGGGGTCTACGTCAATGCCTCTTCAGCTCACAACATCCAAGCCATTTGAACCACTTACCCAGATAATATATAGAACTTTAGATTCCCAGGCCACCATAGCTTCCAATACAGATGTCCCCATTAATCTTTCTTTTGGAGCCATTACCAGTGTAGAAGATGTGGGGGCACCTGTGACAGTTGCTCCAGCCAGCCTAACCAATGGGATCAGTCTTCCTACTTGTGTGGAGGCGGGAGTAGTTGGGGCCATAGATTTAACTGTGTCAAAGCCTCTTAAAACCATTGTTTCTGTTAACGGGTCTAATTCAGCAGTTGTGAGCAGCATCATTGAAGATGACGGCAAGCCTGTGGACCTTACAGCTGGGAGACGTGTCATTTGTTGTGATCTGGTGTACAGTCTTCCTTTTGCTGGGAGCTGTGGAACACAGCAACCGTCAGCCACTCAATCTGAACACCACCTGAGAGATAAACTCGCTGAGACACAAGTTTCCGATGGCGAGACACCATCCATTTCTGACAAGAATTTAGAAGAGACTGGGTTATTGCTCAGTAAAAACAAAAATGGCTACATTTATCCTAATGGAGCTACAGAGGGTGCAGTGGACTTGACGGCTGGAAAGATGTCCACAGGTCAGTACCATGGGATGGTGGTGGATTTGTCTTTGAGATTTTCTTTTGACTTGCTGCCACTCATCCCTAGTTGATACTTGTGACTCTGATGATTTTTTTTGGTCTGTAGTCTGTTTTTAATTTTGAGGATGAAATTGTGTATCTGTTATTATTGGTGTAATTTTGTTTTTCTGTTTCCTTTCTGTACACAGATGCATGCATGTGCCTGCGTGTTATTCCACAGTGTTTTGGCTTTGCTTCCTGCTAAGTATGCATCGTTGGAGGACTTTCCTTGTTTTTTCTGCTTGCTTTCTGTTTAATTTTTGTTCCTCTGGATGAGCATGGTTGTTCAGTGTACAGTTGTACAATTTTGCCATATTTTAAGGACTATATTTATGAACCTTTTCAGGTGAAATTTTGGACTACTCGAGCAAGGGTGCTGGAGCCTATTCTGGACTGAACATTCCTCAATATTCCCAAGCCAGAATAACTCCAACTATGGGAACACAATTTAGTGTAAATGACATCCTCAGGTCTACAAATGGGGTAGTGTACTCTTCCAAAGGCACACCAGTCCCACCTGCATATGCAATCACGACCCAGCCTGGACCTATATTGAGTAAAACATACGATAACTTGCCTGTAATGCAAACTCTTGACACTATTCCATCATCTCTTAAAGATCAGGCCCTCTCAGATTCCTATAGTTTTTTACCAAGTACCACCACAGGAAAAGAACAAGCTCTCGGCCAAGAGATGGTTGGGATGCCTGCGACATTCCACCCGGCGGGCATAGCGCTCCACGATACGTATGCGGACCCGTCGCTGGAAGCCATCGCCGCATCGCTCGAGGCCTTGGCCTCTCCGCTGATCCTGGACGACCCACAGAAGCAGTACCAGATGGAGCGCGACTTCCTGGAGCTGGAGAAGATAAAGCAGCTGAGGCTCGCCGAGGAGCTGGAGTGGGAGCGGCTGGAGATCCAGCGGTTCCGCGAGCAGGAGCAGTTCCTCGTCCAGCAAGAGCTGGAGGAGCTGCAGTCCATGAAGCAGCAGCTCCTCCTGCAGCAGGAAGAGGAGCATCAAGCCCACCTCCTGATGCAGCAGGAGACCTTCGCCCAGCAGCAGCTCCAGCTCGAGCAGATCCAGCAGCTACAGCAACAACTCCAGCAGCAGCTGGAGGAGCAAAAAATGAGACACTTGTACCCTTACGGCTATGACCCTTCAGAAGGAGGATCGCCTCTCACCGGCTCAGAGCAGACCCCCTTAGAACAGCAGTATGTAGCGGGGGATAACGGGCAGTACTGGCCAGTGCAGGATGACTCCACCACCTCGTCTTCCGCCACCGGCCTCGAACTGCAGCAGAACACGACCTGGTACACGGTTCCCGCGGAGGGAGTCGCCCAGTACATCACCAGCGTGCCAGGCTCCACGGAGACACCACAGAATGAGAGTCAACCACATTTGCAGCTCGCCCAAAGGGTGACCACAGTTCCCAACAAGAAGATAGTTGATAGTGGGGTTCAGACCGATGAAGAAGAAGGTGTTGAGAAGGCCTATCCTGGGCGAAGGAGGAGGAATAAAAAGAGCGTTGACTCCTGTGTCCAGACGGACGACGAGGATCAGGATGAGTGGGATATTCCAGCCAGGAGCAGACGGAGGTCCCGCTCCGCTAAGCAGGGATCCAAGGTCTCCAGCATTGCCATCCAGACTGTTGCCGAGATCTCAGTGCAGACTGATTCTTCCGGAACCATCAAAAAGCCCTCAGTCAAGGCTCAGGTGGACACCAAGCTGGAGATTGGAAAGCACGGTAAAGCAGGTAGCGTGACTTACCAGGCCGATACGGGCTCGGGCATGTCATCTCCTGAGAGGGACAAGAGGCGCTCCGCTCCCATCGAGATGGGCTACAACTCCCACTTAAAGGCTGACTCCTCGCTCCAAGTCGCGCCTTCCCCTCCCAAGTCCCCGAAAGTGTTGCATTCCCCAGTCTCACCCCTGTCCCCCAGCAAAACAGGCGAAAGAGGCAAATACGATAAATCTGTCGGGGAAGTTAGCCCTCAGAAAATGTTGACAACGGATCTCTCCAAGTCCCCGCCAAGTCCCCGAACGTTGAAGGCCATGCAGCGCTCCATATCTGATCCCAAATCCCTGAGTCCTGCTGAGGAGAGAGCTGGGTCTAATTATCAGTATGCTGACATGTACTCAGTAAGTTTTTCTGTTGCATTAGCGTGTTTATTCTGTGACTTATGTTAAAACGTATTTTTAATATTGTGAAGAAATCTGTAGATCAGGGCTATTCAACCTTATCCAGGGAGGGCCGGTGTGGGGGCAGGCTTTCATTACAACCAAGCACTTACACACCTGACACCACTAACCAACCCCAAGAGTCTTTGCTAAAGAGCTTGATTAGTAGCATCCACACCGGCCCTTGCAGGATAATGTTGAATAGACCTGCTGTAGAGTGTATATTATTATTATTATTTAATTTACTGAAACATGGTAGCCCTCTTCCATTTCAAAATGGAAGTATACTTTAATTCTGGTCAGAAAGCACCATGTGCTGCCAGTGCTATATCACGCCTACCTCCCTTCTGGTTTTAACAGACAGTACGGGTGTGGAAATGTTCTTGCAAAGTCTTCTCTCGTACAGTTCTAACAGTCAGATTTGGTTTTAAACCTCAGCTTCATATCTCGGAAGACCGAGCTGTAATACAAGTGTGTCTGATAGTGCCTTGAGATTTAAAAAAATCAAGTTAAGGTAACGCAATGTGACATTCTAAATCTAAGCTTCCCTGACTGTGCAGTTATTTTTTTATGGCCATGCCTTTTTAATAAGCACAGAATCCTATTTATCTCTAGGTGCGCGAGTTCCTGTATTTCTTTCCACTGCCTCAGATGACTGGATTTAGTGCATATATCTGACAGTTTCTTCATATACATTGGTTGCTTGCGCATGTATATTTGTAGCCTCAGGGCTGCTGCGCACTCTCCGCGTTACATTCCTTTATTGTTAGCTTTTCAGGGTGACACCAGTGCATATGTTACCTTCTAATTTTAGGTAATTATTGCATGTTTTAATCATACCCCCAAATGAAAATATATTCTTTGCTTCTTTTTGCCATCTGGAACACAGCCTGCAACTTTCCTTATTTTCTTTGATGTGTTTCAAAATTTTTTTTTTTTTTTTCAATGCAGGCATTAATAATGTTTTTTTGTAGTTTAAATTGATTTTTTCAGTTAAAGTAATTTGATGCTTAAATGTTTGCTGTACAGGAACAGGGTGAGATTTACAAATTACAGTTGCATTCTCATGGGCTTGCACGTAATGGAAAACTAAGTAAATTTTTCCCCATGTAGGTTTCTGTCAATGCAATTTGCATATTGCTGTTATGGGCCTATAGCAATGATGATCAATTGTCGCTGTTCTGTTGTTGACATAAAAATATGTCTGGAGTCAGGCTCTTGTGATTGTGTTTTGCCGAAGAGAATTATTGTTGCTGTTAAAGTCTGAAAAAGCTGCAGACAGAAGGGAAAAAAATGAGGGAAAGTTTAGATTTGACATTTGATGTTGTCCCTTCCTGACCAAATTTAGACTTTTTTCTGCCTGAAGTGTTTTGAGTTCGAAACAAGTTTTTTTTCCGACATATAAACAACAACAAGAAAGCAAATGCTGAGCTCGAAGAAAATGAGTTACCGTGGTCAATGAGATGTCTCCTCATTCATTTACCCATATCACAGCTCTTATTGGGACGTATCGTTCTAATTATTTGAAGTACTTTATCATCATCTTTGACTCAGGAAGAAGTAAAGGAGTTATAATTTACAAAAAAATAAATATATCTTTATCTCATTTGTGTTTCATCAGTCAAAATAAAATTCCGCTATGGAATGGAAACTGATTAAATAGCTCATAAACCATTTCTATCATTTCTAGATGAACTAAATACTAAATATTTATTTATTTATCTATTTATTTAATTCCATGCTTAAATCCTTGCAGACAATCAGCAGTTGGAAATTGAAATGAGAGTGTGTTTGGATAAAACAAATTGTACAGAGAATTTAATTATATCCATTAAGGTAACTGTTTCAGAGCTGCCTGTGGCTGTTTTAGTTATATTTTGTAAGGACTCTTGTTTTTTTCAGGGGTCCAGTTCATTTCTGTCCTCACATTTATTTATTTATTTTTTTGTGTGTCCTTCAGAGCAAAGGCTCACAGAGTGGCAGCCTATCCGGCACTCAGAAGAAAGTGAAACGCACTCTCCCGAACCCGCCGCCGGAGGACGACACGGCCAGCAGCCAGTTGGGTTACAGCACCGGCTCCGCCCGTCGTCGCCTGTGCCGCAACACGACCATAGCCCGAGCCAAGATCCTGCAGGACATCGATCGGGAGCTGGACCTGGTGGAGCGAGAGTCCTCCAAGCTGCGAAAGAAACAGGCCGAGCTGGACGAGGAGGAGAAGGAGATCGACGCCAAGCTCCGGTACCTGGAGATGGGCATCAACCGCAGGAAAGAGGCTCTGCTGAAGGAGCGAGAAAAGAGGGAGAGGGCCTACCTGCAGGGAGTGGCGGAGGAGAGGGACTATATGTCCGACAGCGAGGTCACCAACATCCGGGAGGCCAGGGCTGGGAATGGACACGGCCGAGAGAGGCCTAGAACAGCGCCTCAGTCTGAGCTCAACCAGTTTATCCCGCCGCAGACCCAGGCGGAGGTCCAGTACGGCCAGTCGGAAGGTCCCTACTCCCAGTACCCCTATGCCCCTCAGACTCAGGCCACTGCCTCCCAGTACTCCCAACAGACTCTGTACCAGCCCTCCCTCTACCACCAGCAGGTGTCCCCTTACCAGTCCCAGTCCATCTACTCCTCAGTGCCCACCCTCACCTACCCCCAGAGCTCCCACCAGCAATCCCAGCAGCAGGGCTACCAGCACGCCTCTCAGATGGCTCTCCTGCAGCAGAAGTCCAGGCAGGCCACGCTGTCAGACCTGGAGCCAAAGATCACCACCAACTACGAGGTCATCCGCAACCAGCCCCTCATGATGGGCTCCTCCTCCGTCGACCCTGGGTACGGCATCTCGCACCTGGGCGGGGGCAAGTACGGTGGCCTGGACTTGCGGCTGGGTCTGGAGGAGCGAGGCAGCATGGCCAGTAGCCCCATGTCCAGCATCTCAGCCGACTCCTTCTACGCCGATATCGACCACCACAGGAACTACGTCCTGATCGACGACATCGGCGAGCTCACCAAGAGCTCGGCGGGGCTGTCCTCTGGCTTCTCCATCCCAGACAAGGACCTGGCTAAGGCCGACCGGCTCCTGCGGGCTGCTGAGGTGCGACGAGCAGCCGAGGTGTCTGATTTCCTGGGGCCACTGCAGTCATCATCCAGGCTCCACGCTTACGGCAAAGGCGATGAGGACTCAATGGAAGAGCCCTATGAACTCAAGCTCCTTAAGCAGCAAATCAAGCAGGAGTTCCGCCGCAGTGGCGAAGGGCTGGAGCACTTGACTGCCCTGCCTCACTACTACCCCAGTGAGGGCAGCTACAGACACTTCCCCAAGGCGGAGAAGTACAGCATTGGCCGGTTGACTCTGGAAAAGCAGGCGGCCAAGCAGCTTCCTGCCTGCGTGCTTTACCAGAAACAAGCCAAGCACAAGAAGGCCCTCATGGATCCCAAGATCACCAAATTCTCCCCCATCCAAGAGAGCCGGGACTTGGAGCCGGACTACGGCAGCTACCTGGGGTCGAGTGCCTCCTCGGTTAGCGCGCTGTCTTCTCGAGCGAGGCTACTGCAGGACGAGATCACCTTCGGGCTGAGGAAGAACATCGCCGAGCAGCAGAAGTACCTGGGCTCCACCCTCGGGGCCAACCTTGCCCACTCTCTGAACCTGGGCCAAAGTCTGAACCTCGGACCTACCTTGCGTTCATCGCTGATCGAGGATGGCACGTACCCCAGCGGTAGCCGGTCCAGACCTTCCTCCAGGCCTTCCTCCGTCTATGGCCTCGACCTCTCCATCAAAAGGGACTCCTCCAGCTCCTCCCTGAGGCTAAAGACTGAAGGGGAGCCCCTTGACGGCTCCTTCAGCACGACCCCCATGGGCAGACCCAAACCCACAAGCCTCCCCATCAGCCAGAGCAGGGGACGCATCCCGATCGTGGCCCAGAACTCAGAGGAGGAAAGCCCCTTGAGCCCGGTCGGTCAGCCAATGGGAATGGCCCGAGCGTCCGCTGGACCCCTCCCGCCCATATCTGCGGACTCCAGGGACCAGTTTGGCTCCAGCCACTCCCTCCCTGAAGTCCAGCAGCATATGCGTGAGGAGTCCCGGACCCGCGGCTACGACCGGGACATTGCCTTTATGATGGACGACCTGCAGGGGGCGATGTCCGACAGCGAAGGTAAACCCAGCCTTCAGCTTCGATTCCACTTCTGCTCTGCTGACCTACATTCAGTGCACGCTCCTGACTGCATTCCTGTCTACGCATGAGCTCTTCTCTGTTTTTTTTATTTTCCTGCTTTCGTTCACTGTCTGTGACTGTAAATTTTTTTATTCTTGCTTTGTTCTCTTTGCCCTTGATGCATGCTGAAATTTATATTCCTTTTCATGTTTTCAAGCTTGTTCTGCTTTCTTCCTGTCACTCCTTATCTTTGTACAGTCTTCTCATCGAAGGAACTTGTACATGTTGCTTTTACCTGTGATGTGCATGTCATGTTGTTTGAAAAAAAGTTTAATTCTAGAGTTTAGTCTTTCATGACTGGATCAGTTGAAACAACAAATACTCCGCACTGGCTCAGAAATGTCTCTGTTCATAGCTTACTTGTTCTCATATTATATTGAACTGTAAAACATAAGTGCCTGCAGTTTTAGAGTCGAGAGTAGAAGAATATCGTTTTTCCACCAAGTTCAAAGTACTTATTTGTCTTCAGTATCTAAGGCAAAGGTCTTCATATTCATGGAAATGAAGTCCATCAGTTTTTTGTCCTTCAAACATCCATACTGCTCAGTTACAACTGGGTGATGACCTTTCAGAAAGTAATATTTTGTTTCAAAAGTTGAAGTAGTGACCTTTCAAAATTCCTGGTAAATCCTGCAGCGAATGTTTCACAGCTGTGGTACTTAAAAAGTTTTGAAGGAAAGGGTTAAGAAGGTAAACATTTAGTGTCTATTTTGTCTGGGCTTAACTAGAGGTTTGTAGGACTTTAATTAACACATTAAATGCCGTCACATCATGATTTTCTGACAAGATTTTGAAGGTTTTATTTCCTATGTGGGTCTGTCACATTGAAAAAAAATGAGTTTGCCTTTAGGAAAGCAGTTCAAAACTGTTTTAAGTTCTTCTGTCATAAAGGTACAGTACGTGATTGTGATATTATCCCAGTAAACCAGACCATGATCTTTTTGCAGAGCTAACCGAGTTATGACTTTGACTTGATATTACTTCAATCAGTATTTTTCGTGGTTAGCACAGTCATAGTCCTGTTATAGAAATGCTCCAAAAAACTTTTACACAGTATGTTGTAATGATAATCCAGTGTCTGTGTTTTGGGTAATGCAATATAGACCAATAGAAATGACAGCTTGCACTGAATTGCAAGGGTGGTCAGAGCAGTAGATTTGTGATCAATCATTTGTTTATTTCAACAATTCATCTAAAAATATTGTTGTATTGTTGACTCAATAAAGACTACTCAAGCTTATTTATTAGAGAGGTCATTTTTTATCTCTTATGAAGATATTCTCACACATTTTATTCACTGTTCACATTACCAGCATGACTCAGTGATGTCTGTTATTATTTCAATTGCTAATTTCCAGATTTTTTTTGCATCCCATTTCCATAAATGCATGTCTGAGTATGTCAGGCCTTTATGATTCAGTTAGAATCAATCGACATTAGGACTTATTTCATGCCTTCAAATTTTTGTAAAAATTTGTATATAGATGACCAAATGTCGTCAAAAGCGTAAAATATTGTCTTAAACATTGTTAAATAAATGTGTTTGGTGTTAAAGCAGTGCAGCTGGCAGTGCACTGTCGGTGTTATTGTCAAGGCATTACCGGGTTCATTCAGTGGCTAATGTGTATGAGACAGTAAGTATGGCCAGATAGCATATTCTGTCACACTTTGAGGAGTTGCTGTGGGTTTATATGAATAACCCCCTCTATGCGTTTCATTAGATTGCTGATGTGACGCCGCATGTAGCCTGAGGGAGCTGTAGCGAATGCAGCCTCTAGAATGTATACAGCAGGAAGGTTCATTGAATGCGCGACGCAAAACAATCCCACAGTGCATTAGGATTTGATTCCGGCTCGGAGCCTCTCTTGTAATAGATTGTTCTGGGATGAGTTTTACTCCTCAGGAGGAGAACACTTGTGCATTTCAAACCTTGCGAATTGGAGCCCTGCTTTAATCATGTTAAACTGCCAAAGACTGCAGATCTTTAGAGGCCTTTGAAGAGATTGGGAAGAAGGGGGGTGGGTGGGTCTAATTACTGCTTATGGGCCACAATAATTTATCATCTGCATTTTGGTTGGTTTTGTTCCTGTTTATGCAATACCTCAATGGAAGAATCAGGCATGAGATGAGTATTATCATCTCTTTTGCATTATCTGCGTCATAATTATTGCCTGATGCGCTATTATATAATATTCCATCCTTTGCTATTGAGGAAGATTTTGATAAGTTTTTAATGCATCAGTACATGTATCTGCTCCCCACTGTATGTCATGTAAGAGTGCCTTGGGGAGGTATTCTCGAATTTCTGCATACAGCGTCTCAACAATTCCTTAAAAAAATTATACTTGTAACGATAAAGCACATGTAGGCTTTGATAAATATTGAGGCCTGCTCTTTTATTGATGTTGCCTCGACATCGATCAGTTTGTGAGACATCCACTTTAGTAACACAGCAGGCTTCTGTACATATGGAGATTAAAATTAATGTTCAGCATCACCTGTTTTATGATTTTTCTGTTAGAGTATAGTTACAAATATGCAGGGGCTATTTGGTGATTTTAACTATGGTAAATATGTATGATAAATAACTATTAAAAGAAGCATAATATATTGTCTTTGTACCATAAGTTTTACTGTTCCTTCATAAGTGCATGATAAAAGTCTGCGGTAGATGAAAAGTAGATTGTAAGTCTGTGAAAGGATGCTCTCTGCTCTGTTTATCTCTTTAGCAACCTTCTCTTGTAGAACATTTTGCTGTTTAGTTCCTAAAATATAACTTTGCATCACAACAGGAGGCACTAGCTGGGATGCTGAAGGTGAGACAATGATGTAACTCCCCCCTCCCCCCTCCCCCCAACCCCCATGAAGCATAAATATATCCTCGCCATGTTGTCTCATGGTTTGAACAAACTGCATCTCCGTGGCAACCCCCTCGAAACCCATCGGTACCCATGTTCATACGCACCGGGCGGCCAGCTCGGGGTCCCCCACCCTCAGACATCGCATATCAGGTTCGGTCATGCATACGTGTGCTGCCTGCCAATGCAGGGTATGTCTGAATGCACCGCACACCGTGTTTTACCTCCTGGACTACTGGTCACCATTCACTATCCCACCTCAGCCATTGGTCTCACGCCGCACGCCATCGACCGACGACGCATTCTCTTGTACTGCTAATGCGGGCTAATGCCGAGCAGCCATCTTTGAGGTGTACGTCTTCTCTCGCAGTGACTGATTACGTGTTCCATCCAGCAACTCCTCACTCCCTGTCACATTCTCTGGGAATTGGCTTTAGAGGAAAAAGAAAATTGGAAATCTGCAACACTTCTCTCTTTCTCTGCGCGCACTTTCATAGATGCAGAGTGCATTTAAATTGTCAATTTTTTTTGAAGTCCCCAGAATATGTGCAATTTCTGTCTTTTGTAATGGCTGAATAATTGAATGTCAGGCTTGGGAAATATTTTGAAAGGCCATTAGTCAAAAATTGGACAATATGGGGCCCAGTGCTATCATTCATTGTCTTTTAAGCCAATTTTACAACCTCCGGGGAATGGAATATACTGCGATATATTGGGGAAAAAAAATATGATCAAAATATTGCAACCAAGCAAAATAAAGGCACGTCCGAAAATTATTGCTCCTTTCAGGTTTGCAATATTTATTTTTTTTTACATGCATTGCTTTGTAATATATTTATTATATTTTACAAAAAAAAAATGTCCTCACATTTACAATGTATGCAGTATATTTTTTCAATAAATCTACTCAGCAACATATTCCGTGAATACATTGGGACAAAATTGTAGTTATTTGTCAGTCAGTGTTGATAAATTGGTGATTTTCTTGAAGTTCTGCTTCCTGAGTAATGTGATATTTTATAAGTATGAAGCACTGAGCTGTACCAGCTTCATGCACCAGTAGATTTATCGCCTCACCTTTCTCAGCCTCTGTCGACAGTGAGGGAACTTGAGGCAGATTCCCACTGTCATCACTCTAAAGTGAATTTAGATCAGTACTGCAGTGGTATGGTCTGAGAATTTTGTCTCGCAAAACCACGTCCTTCAAAAATGTAATTCATTCTGATGAATCGTTTCTGCATCAGTTATTGTGCATAGTTAAGTGCACTGCAGATTAGAAGATTATAGCCCCTTGTCGCACTCGTCGTCACTACTAAAAAGCACACGGTTGTCACAACAGAACATATTTTAATTTGCGCAGCAAGCTTTGCTAATCGCCAACTTCCTCGCGGTTGACCTGGATATTATTTGACTCAGAGAAGCCGTGAAAACTCTCAAACTACCAATTCTATAAAGCTGCTTTCACACCGGACGCGAAACGAATTTTTCGCACGGCAGATTGCATTCAAAGTCAATGCAAAGACGCGAATACACGCGTTTTCGCGTGTATTCGCGACTTTGCATTTCCTTTTTTAATGTAATTTGTCGTGCGAAAAAATTCGTTTCGCGTCCGGTGTGAAAGCGGCTTAAATATAACCAAATGGTGACACTGAATATAAGAAATGTGCTTCACTGAGACCAAATTGTTCATCATTGCGACCTTTCGTTTTGTCTTCGAATAGGATCAATCTGTGTCGACGAGGAGAGCTGTTAGACTGGAAAAATTTTAACACGCTGCATTTTACATGGAAAATCATTTAGGCTGTTGCTACGGGTGCGGCAGGTTTCCAATGCATTTCAATGTAGAGAGGTATGGCAGTCCCAATTTCAAACCCTGCCCTAACGTAACCCTGACCCCAACCCTAACCCCAACCCTAACCATAATCCCTAATCCTTATTCTAATCCCTTCAAGTCGATAGCCGTACCCATAAAACTGCCGTATCTCTAGACACTGCGAATCATTTAACCGTCGTGTCACTTGTTTCTCTGTGCCTTTTTCCCCAGCTAATAAGGATAAAATACAGTGAAATACTATATATCGATAGGTTTAGTCTGGTTACTACTGAGAAGATTATATTCAGTGGTCATCTTGAAAACGCAAGTTATTTCCACTGAATCCTTGTTTAGTTTCATAGGCTTATTATTAGATACTTTGATCTCATCAGAAGTAGCTTCATAAATATTTCAATGCGTGATACAGCAACAGTCAAGAAGACTAGACTAAAACAAATGAATACCGAAATATCAAACTTTTTGTTTTCACGGGGGGTGGGTAGGGATTTCTAGTGTTTATTAGACTTTTGTTGCAACAGGATTTCAGCAATGCCAGTCACATTTTTTTCTAAGTCAAAATCTGGTCAAAAATTGCTGAAAGGCCCCAAAGCATTTTGTGTGAAATGTGCTTTCAGAAGTTTTGATTTGCAGAAAGTATGATATAGAGCTTTTTTTTGTCATTTTTTTCTTTCAGTTTTTAGTTTGTCGTAGCGTAGTTGACATGGGGAAGACTCCTTGATCTCCTCCACTGCCAATGCACCAGTCGTGTCTGGTTTCTGTTTTTGTGGTGTCTCTGCTTCCTGTCTCTGTGTCTCACATGTTTCTTGCATGAAGTGTCCACTCAGTGCTCTGTAGCCATGGGACTGGTGACTGGGGTAGTCGTGCATGTCAGTGAGCGCCGCTTGTTTGCCAGTGTATCAGCTCAAACTGTTTTCTGATCCCCGAAGCATATCACTTGCGCCGCGAGGAGACTGATTGGTTTGACAAGCCTCGTGAGGTGCGGATGGACAGCGGTCACATGCAGGATCGACGTCAGGTGAGTCCTGATTTTAATCGGAACACTGAACAACAGTGCTCGATTCTGTTTTTTTGTTTTTTTGGGGCGGCCCACGGTGTTGTTGCCCATTAATGAGGCCTTAGCCCTTGGAATTATAGGAGGCTACACATCAGGGCTGTCACAAGTGGGGTAGGAGCTGGCGATGATTTTGGGGGTGCGGACTTGGGCTACCCACAGCAGAAGTAGATGCTCATGTTTTAAAAAATAGATTTACTCTCTCTTAGAGCTGAGTTAGTACCGGTCACTTTACTGTTTTGTAACAAATAACCGTTGACTGATTTCACATAGGTTGTTAGGTGTGTATTTATGGCTCGAGTGAGCGTGCAGATTTCAGCAGCGCTGCTGTGCTACTGGAGCTTAGGTATGTGTCAGTTTCCCTTTCGCAGTCATTAAAGTGCTCTGCTGTGTGTGTGTGTGTGTGTGTGTGTGTTTTCGCTCCAGGTGAAGCCAACTCACTACGCTTTCCCCTATGCTAGAGTCAAGCTACAGCCAGATCCCAAAGACCGCAGCGTATCAGGTATGGTGCAGCCCCTGATGGAACCTGGTGCTAACCGTGCAACAATACCGTTTACGCCTGAGACATTTAATTTCAAGGGGCTGATGAGACCAAGCAGGGACCAATCCCCCCGGATCAGAATGGGCTTATGGGCCTCGCTCATGTAGTCGACAGTGGTACTGGTCTTGCTGTGGCTACACCAGGAGTTGAACCTCCAACCACATGAGTCTCAATCAGATACTGCAGCAAGAAGACCGCCTGCTGCCCCTAGTGGGTACAGCTACACAATGACCCCGTCACACTGAATCAATGAACAGCTCACGGTCAAACTGTGCAAATGCTATGTGAATACTGTTACAGTCCTGTAAGGAGAATGGTCGTCAAGGTTTTCTAAACCCAAACACTCTCCAAAAAAAAAAAACAAGTTTCACAATTAATTTAAGCACATGATTTAAACAAAAAGAACTGGTTAAGATATGGCTTTTTCTGTACTCAGTTGACAGTACATGTTATGAATTATTTAAACCTTACAACAAGTTGTTTGTTTCTGAAAACTTGCTCATTAAAATGTAGATTTTCTCTAAATCATGCTCACCGCTTGTAATGTATAGATTAAGCATGTAAGTTTGCAACGGCTTCCACAATGAAGTTGGGAACAGTTTCAAAAGGCTTCACCAAGAAGATTTTTTGGATATTCCGCGCACAGCAAGGTGCTGTTTTGACTCAGATTTCATGCAAATTGAGGCGTCTAACTGCGGTAGACGTTCCAGATTTCTCCTGGCTTCTGTCCACGATGCAGTCATTAAGTCCTGATGTGTCTAATTTCCCTGTCAGATTATCTCGTATGGTTATAAATTATCCCGCAAATGAATTCTGCATCGTGAAGAGATCTGTTTTAAAAAGTGCCGGAAACTATTTCTATTACGGATGTGTTGTAAAATGTAAATGAATGCTAATTTACCTCTGAATAAAGTGCGCTCGTCATGTTAAACATGATTTTAGTGCTCTGTTTTGGGAATGCACTGTGGGTATTGTGATTGGTGTATTGGTTTTTCATTTTTAGGCACCGGATTGGGTATAAGGGTAGTAGGCGGGAAGGAGATTCCCGGAACCAATGGGGAGATTGGAGCATACATCGCTAAGGTGCTGCAGGGAGGGTCCGTGGAACAGACTGCGCAGATTTCAGAAGGTACGGTGCAAACAGCATTTTACAGTGCTTGGCAGTGCTGCTTTTAGTTGGCTTGTCTGTCTTTCCCTCCATCTCTCCCTTTCTCTCCATCCCTCGCTCTCCTCCCAAAGTCTGTTTCTCTCTGTCTCTCTCTCCGCGCCTCCCTCAGTGTACGTCCAGGTCTAAGTTTTACATGCCTTATTAATTTCACACTAGCTCCTGCCTATTTCAAAAGTGATTAGCCTAAAAGGAGAGACCTGTGTCCAGTCAAATTAGCGCAGTCCAATCTGGCTTCATTTGTGTGGGCTGAGAGATTTCCCAGCATGCAAATGGGAGGCTGGGCACATCCCCCTGTGACATCACAGCAGCCCTGTCCTGCCGAGCCCCCCCCGTAACATCCTTTCAGTTTGCGTCAGCATCACCGGCAGCGGCAGCGGAGGGGAAAGGACCTGCATTACTGCACGTTCAGTGGCTGGCAGGTCACCGGAGGACGCGTCTGTCATCGCCTGCGTCTAAAAGTCAGAGGCGTCATTGGAGCATGGCCGCTCTGGTACCCCCGCTAATGCAGGTGCCTTTTCTCGTTCGCCGCGCGAATGCGAACGCTCTTTTCACCCCAGTGCGTACGCGCTTCGATTTTTCACTGCACGCATGATCGACTCTTAAAGCGTAAAGGCCTTTTCTCACAAAAAAAGAAACAAAAATGTGTCTAATAAAATATTCAAATCCCAAATTTTCATATTTCGTCGTTGCCAAATGTTGCACATTTTTGTTTTGTCTTAATCCTTCATGGGAAAAGACCTGAGCTCAGCAAAGACGGTCGAGTAGTTTTAGCATTCAGAAATGACAGTGCAGTGTTTGCATGCCTGTTCATGGCCTTTCAGCGACTCTTGTCAGGGCTGAGCACAATTAGCCCATTGAGCATGAACTAGCTCTATGAATTAGCCTGCCAATACAAAATTGCACTCAGCAATAACTTTGCCTGCCATCAAATTCAAACCAGTGTGATTGTAGGAATAGGTCTAAAAAAAATTGATGTGTTGGGTTTACGACTGGATATACTGAGAGCTTTGATGTTTTTAAAAGAATATTTTCACATTGAGAGCTGTTTTGCACATTATTTCCCCTCAAGACTAGGCTTATGACTCACCGTGACTTGAAAATGAGGGTTTGCGGTTGGAAAATAAAAAGATATGAGCTTTTTAGTGGACCTTTGAAAGAGGATAACATTGTAACTGGTATTTCCTGTGGCGGTAAAATTGATTAAATCATTTATTTCGTTATCATCTTCGGAGCCACGTATTGCTATAATGAACTCAAAGTTTTTCAATATACCTGGACTCGAGAGACTTGTACTGATGCAAGAAGGATGGCGAGCAAGGAAATTTCCTTTGGTACAGATGGATAAAAATAAACTGTAATGCAGGCAAAAATAAAAGTCCTATTGCAGGTAGTTCTGGACGTTTGGCAGGCATGTAATTACAGCTCTATTTAGGAGAGAGTAAAGCATGATCAGAAGTATTATAATTTCATTTTTAATTCCTGTTTTTTGTTCCACCCTATCGACATCCCCTCATGAAAATTTGAGCACAAGTGTCTATCATAAGCTATCAAAAAGCAGAACTACTGTATGTTGTGGATTTTTAATTGGAGTGTTTTTATTGAACAGATGCATGGCTGCTGGATCAGGCTGGACCTGCTTTAACACTGTTGCATTATGCAGAAACAGCGGTCATTGCTGAGGCAATGACGCACACGTAACCTTCTCTTCGCTGAAGGGGTTTCATGAGCAAAACAAGAACCGCAAGATATCACAGCATACCGAAATGCATTTTTCATTAAGTGGATGCATATATCTCGTGTTGGGGAGGGAAGAGCAGCGGTAGTAGCCAAAGGAAAACCTGGGGGCAAAGTAAAAATCTTCCCAGCTTATGCTATCAGCCTGTCCACCAGTTGACGGTTAATGTTTGGTCAGGGATGGGCAGCTCTGGTCCTGCAGGGCCACGCTGTCTGCAACCTTTTATGGTCTTTCAATCAGCCAGCAGTTATTGCCTGGAACACAAGGTGCGTGGACCCATTAGTTCGTCAGTTACTTCAGTTAATCACTTGTGCAGATGCACATCCAAAAACCTTGCAGACACGGGAATGGAGTTGCCTGTCGTCGTGTTGGGTAGCTTCGTAAAATACGCCGGGGCTTTTTTTTTTGCGAAATACCAGCACGCTCATTTTACCTGCGGCTAAACACACAATATTGCCTGTTACTGTATCGTGACATATTTTTTTGGGGTGCTGTTGTTTGAAATGAGATGAAGGAGGCTTTATCGATTTACCTCTCGTGATCAATGGGAGCTTTTACACTGGCACAGATGTCGGCCAGTGGTCTGAAAAGCGCCCAGGTCGTGGTATAATACAGCACTACACCTATAAGAGTTACTCTCTGGCTTACGGGGTCTTGCTGCAAGCCAAGAAGTTCTTCGCAATTTCCCAGAAAACGCCGATTTTAAGTTACTTGCGGACTCAAGAGCCTTTACTCTGATAACATAAATCTGAACGCTATGGTTGTAAAGGGAGAGCAAAATCAATGAGAGTGTGAAAGTGAACATGCGTTACCTATGGGACATTCAGTCATCCTCTCGATAATTAAGTAGTATGTAGTATCGTAGTCATGAACATATAATTTAATTTGCTGAGTGCTTTTGTTAAACGGGTGCTGTACAGAGCGTACGATATTTGGTAGCAACATCAACAGGATTTAGTTGGAAAAAAATGAACATTAGGTCATTTAATTTGACAAATTTCTGAGGACAAGCCTGCAAGAAAAAAATATCATGGTTTATTTCTGTGGAGCATTTACGCTCACGGCTAAATCACAAGCCACTTCACACCGAAAGGCTGTACAACACAAATATAAAGTACGGGCAATGAAAAAGGGATGAAATACTGACAAAAGGACCATGAAAGAGTGAAATAAAAATGGAGCATGTAGGAAGGAGTGTTTAGGATAGTCTCCTGGAGGCCAGAGGAAATAAATGTTTAATGTGGGGCTTTAAAAGTGTCTGAGCTGTCTGTCTCTAATGGCGCCGGCACAGACAGAGCCTGAAGCTTTAGTAATGGCGCTAGCACAGATTTAGAATGAAGCTTTGGTAATGGCGCTAGCACAGATTTAGAATGAAGCTTTGGTAATGGCGCTAGCACAGATTTAGAATTAAGCTTTAGTAATGGCGCTAGCACAGATTTAGAATGAAGCTTTAGTAATTTAGAATGAAGCTAGCACAGATTTAGAATGAAACTTTTGGTAATGGCGCTAGCACAGATTTAGAATGAAGCTTTAGTAATGGCGCTAAGCACAGATTTAGAATGAAGCTTTTAGTAGTAAGATTTAGCGCTGGCGCTTAGCACAGATTTAGCCTGAAGCTTTAGTAATGGCGCTAGCACAGATTTAGAATGAAGCTTTGGTAATGGCGCTAGCACAGATTTAGCCTGAAGCTTTGGTAATGGCGCTAGCACAGATTTAGCTTGGAGCTTTGGTAATGGCACCAGCACAGATTTAGCTTGAAGCTTTGGTAATGGCGCTAGCACAGATTTAGGCTGAAGCTTTGGTAATGGCGCTAGCACAGATTTAGGCTGAAGCTTTAGTAATGGCGCTAGCACAGATTTAGAATGAAGCTTTGGTAATGGCGCTAGCACAGATTTAGAATGAAGCTTTAGTAATGGCGCTAGCACAGATTTAGAATGAAGCTTTGGTAATGGCGCTAGCACAGATTTAGAATGAAGCTTTAGTAATGGCGCTAGCACAGATTTAGCCTGAAGCTTTAGTAATGGCGCTAGCACAGATTTAGCCTGAAGCTTTAGTAATGGCGCTAGCACAGATTTAGCCTGAAGCTTTAGTAATGGCGCTAGCATAGATTTAGAGTGAAGCTTTGGTAATGGCGCTAACACAGATTTAGCCTGAAGCTTTAGTAATGGCGCTAGCACAGATTTAGAATGAAGCTTTGGAATGGCGCTAGCACAGATT
Source organism: Gymnothorax javanicus (assembly GCA_029692085.1). Taxonomy (NCBI): domain Eukaryota; kingdom Metazoa; phylum Chordata; class Actinopteri; order Anguilliformes; family Muraenidae; genus Gymnothorax; species Gymnothorax javanicus. The sequence continues at coordinate 19,358,345 of CM056212.1, read as the reverse complement.
TAGCCTGAAGCTTTAGTAATGGTGCTAGCACAGATTTACAATGAAGCTTTGGTAATGGCGCTAGCACAGATTTAGCCTGAAGCTTTAGTAATGGCGCTAGCACAGATTTAGGCTGAAGCTTTGGTAATGGCGCTAGCACAGATAGCCTGAAGCATTGGTAATGTTACTAATACAGATGAGACCTTGAGTGTTGGTAATGGCGCCAGCACAGATTTAGCTTGGAGCTTTGGTAATGGCGCTAGCACAGATTTAGCCTGAAGCTTTAGTAATGACGCAAGCACAGATTTAGCCTGAAGCTTTAGTAATAGCACTAGCACAGATTTAGCCTGAAGCTTTAGTAATGGCGCTAGCACAGATTTAGAATGAAGCTTTGGTAATGGCGCTAGCAGATTTAGCCTGAAGCTTTAGTAATAATGGCACCAGCACAGATTTAGCCTGAAGCTTTGGTAATGGCAGCACAGATTTAGAATGAAATGAAGCTTTGGTAATTTAGGCTGCTTTGCACAGATTTAGAATGAAGCTTTGGTAATGGCTAGCACAGATTTAGAATGAAGCTTTGGTAATGGAATGAAGCTTTAGTAATGGCGCTAGCACAGATTTAGAATGAAGCTTTGAAGCTTTAGTTTATGAAGCTTTAGCACAGATTTAGCCTGAAGCTTTAGTAATGGCGCTAGCATAGATTTAGAGTGAAGCTTTGGTAATGGCGCTAACACAGATTTAGCCTGAAGCTTTAGTAATGGTGCTAGCACAGATTTAGAATGAAGCTTTGGTAATGGCGCTAGCACAGATTTAGCCTGAAGCTTTAGTAATGGCGCTAGCACAGATTTACAATGAAGCTTTGGTAATGGCGCTAGCACAGATTTAGCCTGAAGCTTTAGTAATGGCGCTAGCACAGATTTAGGCTGAAGCTTTGGTAATGGCGCTAGCACAGATAGCCTGAAGCATTGGTAATGTTACTAATACAGATGAGACCTTGAGTGTTGGTAATGGCGCCAGCACAGATTTAGCTTGGAGCTTTGGTGATGGCGCCAGCACAGATTTAGCCTGAAGCTTTGGTAATGGCACTAGCACAGATTTTGGCTGAAGCATTGGTAATGGCGCTAGCACAGATAGCCTGAAGCATTGGTAATGTTTCTAATACAGAAGGGACCTTGAGTGTTGGTAATGGCGCTAGTACAGATTTAGCGTGGAGCATTGGTAATGGCGCTAGCACAGATTTAGCCTGAAGCTTTGGTAATGGCGCTAGCACAGATTTAGCTTGGAGCATTGGTAATGGCACTAGCACAGATTCAGGCTGAAGTTTTGGTAATGGCGCTAGCACAGATTTAGGCTGAAGCATTGGTAATGGTGCTAGCACAGATTTAGCCTGAAGCTTTGGTCATGGCGCTAGCACAGATTTAGCTTGGAGCATTGGTAATGGCACTAGCACAGATTTAGCCTGAAGCTTTGGTAATGGCGCTAGCACAGATTTAGCTTGGAGCATTGGTAATGGCGCTAGCACAGATTTAGGCTGAAGCATTGGTAATGGCGCTAGCACAGATAGCCTGAAGCATTGGTAATGTTTCTAATACAGAAGGGACCTTGAGTGTTGGTAATGGCGCTTGTACAGATTTAGCGTGGAGCATTGGTAATGGCGCTAGCACAGATTTAGCCTGAAGCTTTGGTAATGGTGCTAGCACAGATTTAGCCTGAAGCTTTGGTAATGGCGCTAGCACAGATTTAGCTTGGAGCATTGGTAATGGCACTAGCACAGATTCAGGCTGAAGTTTTGGTAATGGCGCTAGCACAGATAGCCTGAAGCATTGGTAATGTTGCTAATACAGATGGGGCCTCGAGTTGGTAATGGCGCTAGCACAGATTTAGCCTGAAGCGTTAGGATAGGAGGCAGAAATCTTACAGAAAGAGGGCAAATATGTCTGTGTGATTCAGATCATCCGGGTAACCCTCTCATATTTATACAAGTCCTGCAGGTCAAATGAAGCTGTAAAATGAAGCCACTGTTGTCTGTAAAAATAACACTTGGGTTATGTTTTCCCACTGAAGCAGCTTTCTGTGAAATTTCAGCACCAAAGCTTGTTTAAAATGTCAGCCTGAACATCGGTTAAAAAAACTTTAAAATAGGGGTGGGCAGGGGAGATAAAAGCTGTCTGGGGGTGTATTTCACGGCTGCTGCGAAATGGCTTTCTATTGACATTTTAGATTGCAGTCAAAAGTGACTTCAGTGTTTTACAACAAAGGCAACCCAGAAAACACACTGCCAGTGACCTGGGGAGAATTAAAATGCTCTTTCTCATGGTTTAGTTTTAGAAAACGTACGTACCCACTGCCCTCCACTTTTTTTTGAGTACCCGCTGTCAGTTGAGGACTTAGTGCAGCACCTGATATTTATGAGTAAAAACAGACCCTTGAGGAACACCGTGACTGACTAAGATGCTCAGTTAATCAACAGAAAGAGGGATGGAACCAGGTAAAATTTCACGAGAAGACTGAAAAAAGTACAGATGACTTTATTTCATGAGTTTTTAATTGATTCCTTTAAATTTGAGAGAACCTATATTGAGAGTCTTGTTCGTATTCGGGCCTGCTGTCCCTGAATCTGCAGTCACATAATTCATGGGAAATCATTACTGGTTTAAAAAAAAAGTGTCACGCCCGATCCTATTTTATAATCAGGCACGGTGGCAGCATCTTTGAGTTCTAAAGGAACATAGCCAGTAATGAGCCATCCATCATGGTGGTAGCAGAAAGACGTCGAGCAGAGAGTCTGGTTCGCAGGAATCGGGCGACGAGGGGACCGTGGCAGGGCCTTATTGTAGCCATCACGGTAATGAGGTCAGTGCCCGCCGCAGAGAAGTATGAACACCTGCTGACAGGCGCCAAAACAGAGAAGGCGACGTCTGAGCAGATTCACGTTGCGATTTTTCGCGGTCTTCTCAGGCTAACGGGGTTGGGATAGCGGTGGGTAACGGAGATGAAGGACTCACCCGTGCGCTGCAGTGCGCCCTCCTCGTGCTGCCTCACGGCGCTCGGCTGATTGAATATTCTCCCCACGTCGCCGGGATTTGCTGTGCATTAGCTGTGAGCCTCTGAAGGCAAATGCATGGAGCAGAGTGCTCAACTCTGAAAATCCTGTTTTAAGAGCTCCGCACCGGCTGCAGATCAATATCGCTCAAATAAACACGCCATTATTCCCCTAAAGGCACGCTCAGTCGTACTCATTTTACACTTTATGCGTAGTTTTGTTGAGCTGCATTGTGCTAAAGTCACTGTGGAAATTGCAGTTTTCCAATTCTGATAAGGGACCTGAAGTTAGAGTTACCGTTTTGCTGATGATTTTCATCCTAACCGACTTACAGTTGATTAGATCAAGCAGGGGCCAATTCCCACTGGGACAGTGTGGAGTTAAGGGCCTTTCTCAAGGGCCCCACCCCAGCACTGAACTCATTGCGATGACATATCAACACCAACCTCCCATGTCCGAGCCAAGAAGCTCAACTACCAAACTTCAGGCGGCTGTGCTGTTTCTTAGTTTGGATAACTGCCTGACCTCCATGTTTTTTTAAATTCTTTTTATTGGCCAATAGTCATATGGCATAAATTATTCCATGGTCTCTCCAAACCCAGTCGGTATCCAGCTCATACTTTCCCAGGGTCAAGATCCTGTGTATTGCAGCAGTTGACCTCCTCTTCCACTGCGGATAGTTTCTGTTTTCATTCCACTACGTATCCGTTTTCTGTAGCAACCTGAGGTAAAGGCTATTAGCCTCGGATAGCTTTTCTCTGATTCATGAAGGTGAGTTTGATCAAGATATAGGAGAGCAACTCTTCTTCCATGTCCTGATGCTGAGGTAATTCAGCAGTTGCTTCGCAATCATATACTATTATATACTCAATACTTATAGACACTAATATATACACCAGCCTGTTATGCTCTCTAATCTATACACCATATCTAATCTATATATCAATCTGTCTTCCTTTCTGCCTGTAAGTTTTTGGTTTTTTTTTGTCATTGTTGATTGCTGTTAAAACATTTTTTGATATTTTAATAGATTTTTTTAAAATGTGGAACTGTGCGTATGACATACGGAATGTAATTGAACTCTGTGGAGCGAGATTGAAAAACAGGATGGCATGATGTTACTGTGAGGTGCTGCTGTTAATTGGGTGTGCACTGTGATTCGAAAAGTCACGAGGCAAGCCCACAGCTCCTCAATTTATCCCACTGTCTCACAGCCTGTGAGACGCGCGGCGAGCACAAGGCGTATTTGAAATACCTGAAGACGCGCTTTCACTTGTGTAAGTGGCGGCCCCCTCGGGACAGACCCGGGCTGCTCTGTTTGCTGTGAAGGTGTTTGTTTTTCTACATGAAAATGTGTGGTTTGCGGTGCATGGTCTTCCTCTCTGATGTGCTGCAACAGAAACCCTGTTCCTCTGATCTGTGGTGGTTTGTAATTCACGGACAGACGCGCTGCTGGGGAGAAGAGCTGTTGGTGTGACTGAATAAGACTCATTTTTCCCGTGAATTATGCTTGCCTGAGTATTTGTTCCGTCTCACAAAGGTGTGTTTAATCATTGCCTCCATAACTAAGAGACTCCTTTATGGAAAGGGCTGGTCTCGTTTTGACAGCCATGCTCTAGGGGAAAGCTGAAGATGAATTGTAAATGACTGGCCGAAGTCTCGAGTCTCCCGTTAGTCTCCACAGTATTGTCTAAGTCAGAGGGTCTCCAAGCCTGTTCCTGGAGTGCTCTCCCATCCTGTAGGTTTTTACTCCAACCGTTATTTAGCTCACCTGATTCCTGGGGCGGCTCCTCAGGACCTCTGACAGGGAAATGAGCTGTGCTTTGCTGGGTTCATGTGAAAACCTTCAGGATGTTGGCTCTCCAGGAACCGGGTTAGATACCACTGATGTAAATTGCTGGTTGTCATCCTTATCTTGAGAGGAGCCGGTGTGGATGCGGGCTTTCATTCAGACCAATCAGTTACACACCTGATTCTACTAATCAAGGTCTTTAACAAGGACTGCAGGGTTTGATGAGCAGAATCAGGGGTCTAACTGCAGGTCTTCGTCCTGATTTTATTAATGAGCAGATCGTTAGCTGGTGAGTGAGATGTGCTTTGTGAAGGTTTGAGTGAAAGCCCACAGAAATCTCAGTGAACTGGGTTGGTTACCACCGGAGACGTCTGCATCTTGCTCACGCCAGTAATGGGTAAAGATTCCACTTTGCTCTTGGTCACAAAAAGTAATGTTCATGTTGATATCGATCCTAGCATTTAAACTGAGATGTTGGTGTTATTTTTAGGTGGAAGTGGGTGACGTCTTTGCTTAATCCATTTCAACTTTCTTCATTTGGGAGTTTAATGTAATCTGGAGCTATCGCATGCACGATTACCCACATTTTTTTAGCAAGATCTTCGTGATCGACGACATTAAACTGCAGAAGGGATGGTGATACTCTCTGTTGGTAATGGAGTGTGAGAGCGATCAATAGGGCTTAAAACGCTAAATGCCCCGGGCCAATTCGCCTGGGCAAGATGGCGCTACCATCTCCCCTTGCTTGTCTGCAGTGGTGGAAGTTTGAAGTCGGTCTCTCTGCAAAATGCGCCCTCACTACAAAACATGCCAATCGTTTGAGTATGCTGGTAAACACGCTCACCCTATCAACCCATAACCAGACAAAGGGAAGGTGTTCTGTGACTCTACGTTGAAAAAATAGGGGGGCGTGTCATGTAGCGGTGGGCATGTTTTGTTGGGAGCCTGCAAGCAGAAAGATAGGCCTTTTTTCATAAGTCATATGACAGGAAGTGAGCGCTCTCCTCTATCCTGTGTCAGGAATGCAGGTGCTGGAATGGAACGGGGTTCCTCTGACCGGTAAGACCTATGAAGACGTGCGGAGTCTGGTGGGCCAGCAGCGTGGGGGTGCGGAGCTGTGCATCAGACTGTGAGTCGTTCCTCCTCCCCCTCCTCTTCCTCAGTGCCATTATATGCAGTGCACTGGACGCTGGGTTTGGACTGGCGACCTCCCTCATAACAGCCCATATGAGCCCCCATATATACAAAACAGGAAATAAATAAAGCAAGGCCCGCAAATAAGTGCACATTTAGGCTTTGATAATTATACTTCGGAAAACTGTTCGGTTGTTCTTCCGCTGTGCTACTATTAATTGTCTTTCCCTGCTGGCATTACTTCCTTGACGTGTTTTATGTCGTCATATCCTTGTTGCTATTAATACTGGGTAATCCAATCTCCAGATTCTAGTTAGCTGTGCATCCGAGGGGTCTTTTCTGAAACAGGATGTAAAGTGCACAGGAGTCCACTTGCGGACTTGATTAAATACGGAAAATTAAATCTGGACTTCGCTGGAACACGCCGAGCTAATTTACTTGTCAGCAGGTGTGGAGAAGATGGGACGCTCTGATTCAGTCCTCCATCTTCTTATTCATGTTGTTAAATGGTGGTGATGATGGAACTCGAGGTGCATTACTGCCACCACCTGGGCTGGAGTGTGGGTTGGTGTAGCTGTATTGTTACAGCACGACCATAAGCCCATTGGCCTGGCACGTGCGCGACTGTCCACTCCCTCCGCCGCTTTCTACCTCGAGTTCTTCTGTCTTGCCTGACGACCAGAGCAGGAAATGAAGAAGCACTTAAAAAATAAAATCCGGTATCCGGAAATTCGGTACTGTCTGAATGATTCTGTTGTTTCAGCTGGAATGCGCCTGAGTGTAAACGAGTTAATATCATTTTTAGTGTTACTGAAATGGTGTGCACAATTTTTATTGATTCAGCTTGGCTGGTGTGGCGCTATGAAAGAGTCATAAATCATGTATTTCCTGCAGAATGGTAGTGGTCTGTATTTCGTTCATATTTGTTTTTTTATTTGCTTTAGAGGATTCAGCCTGCTCTTTACAAACCCTACAAATGCAACTGGACCATCCCCAAGTTAAAAATCGGGCATTTGCATTTGTTTGAAAGCATATTGACTGTTATATTTTTAGCACACAGTCAGTGAGTGCACTACTGTAGGTGGTCATACGTTCTGCTCTCGCTTCCTTTAAAGGGACTTAAACATGCTGTCGGATACAGACCACCCTCAGCACCTGGAGCTGCTCGGCCATTCGAAGGCTGGTAGGTTCTCCCATGATGCCCTGCACCCCGCGTTGACAGCCCTAACCTGCTGTCACTTAGCACGATGCTAATTAGGAGTATTTTAAGCCTGCTTCAGATTGTCTTCGGCGTTGTCAGGCTGGTGCCGACTGTGGCTGGCGCACTGACATCAGCTGACATCACATCTTTTTTTTTTTTGTTAGCTAATCAGCATCTGACTCCTGGTAAATGCCGGCCTCTTTTACCCCAGAAAGTGCAAGTAACAGATGCATGATTTTAATGTTTCTAATTGGACGTTTTAACTGCATAGCAGCAATCGCTACCGGTGATTGAAGGCAATGGAGCTCAGTAATGCTGACTTTAAGTTTCTAACAATCATTCCAAGAAGCCTAACCTTCACAGAGATGGTATTGCACCGCTGGAATTTAAAGCTTGCAGATCTTTACATGGACTCTGATTGGATCTGGCTCCACATTCAGAGTCAATGGATGTCTGAGAGTATAACACCTCAGTGATAAAGAACAGGAGTTTCTGGATTGTTCTGGAGAATACTGTGCAGAGTGCTGCACCTTGGTATGACTTCTCAGGAGGTGTTTTGGCTTCAAAAGCATTGGGACAGAGCCCTCCATTTTACAACTACAGAGCTCTGAGATGTAGTGTTTTTATCATAAAATGTTGAGGTCTACACGTTTTCCTGACGTCCGCAGTGGACAGACAGCGGTCCCCGGGCGTGGACCCGAAGCAGCTGGCAGCAGAGCTGCAGAAGGTATCTCAGCAGCAGGCACCTTCTACAGTCGCCTCCGCCCTGGAGAAAGGACCCCACCTCCACTCGGGCACCGCATCAGCCGCTTCCAGCGCCGTGCCCAGCCCAGGCCAGCCTGGCTCTCCGTCCATCAGCAAGAAGAAGCACAGCAGCAAGGTGGGTGCTGACGCTAGGACCGCGGTGGAGGCCGTGTCCAATTCGGCTGGTTCAGTCCCTCTCCGCGTATATTCGGTCAGCCCATCCGTCTCGAACAGCGATTTCTGAACCGCGTTTTCCCGGCTGCACTGCACCCGGCATAATCTACGCATTATGACTGACAGCCACCTGGGAAAAACAGCTGAAGTTTTGAAAGTTTGGCAGTTATAAAAACGGGAGGGGGAAAAAAACTGAAGTTTCTGAATTCAGCGTCTGACTTTAAATCATAAACTCGACTTGCAGCCGGGGGTCCTGAGGTAGAGGGCTGAATGTAAAGTAGAGTTGTGCGGTATTCAAACATGACAATATTTCACTCCTGTACCGTCCTGCAGGACAGCGTGGGGAATATGATATTTACTCCCCTGAATGTGATTGATGTATGCGTGAGATAGCAAGTTTTATGCTTAAAAAACCATGTGTTGACCCGCTCTCACTGTATTTTAATATCTCCGGGACCCTCACTGTTTTACCAAAAACCTTGTGACTCTGTGCACCTGTTGTCTGTTGAGAATCAGGACCTGTTGTGCTCTCTGTTAGTTTTTGGCCAGACATTGTTCAGAAAGGGTTGCAATTTCTAATATTTCACATAATATGGATGTGACTTGTCGTGATTTAAGGTTGACAGCCTGTATCTTTACTGCATATTCATTATTTTCAAATCCAATGCGCTAGAGCACAGAGCCAAAGGGTAAATGGTGTCAGGATTCGTACTCTTGAGGGATGCTGTGTAGATTATGATCTTTAAATGGATTTCTGCCGAATCAGCCGGCTGCTGTATTATTGGAGTGTGTGGGTGCAGACCCGCTGTGATTGGGCGGATAGATGATTCACTGAATCTGGAAAGGATGAACTCTAACGGAGCGTGTGCCAGCTTCCTTCCATCACAAAGTCCCTTCACTCCTAAATCTGGCGCACCCACACGTCTCCCTTCTGCGGAGGTTAAAGGTTAAGAACGCTGGGTTTTGTGGAGCGAAGCTGCTTACCAGGATGTCTGTGAGACAAAGAACATGATGTCATTAAGTCTCTTTTTCCGTTAGTTAGAGCCCCTCATTACACCCATATCCCCAGTCAGAAATTTCAATTGAAGATCGAAATGAGGTCTTGCACCATCCACGTGTATCAAACATATTCGACTACCCACATACAGGACTGAATCCCCCAGATGCCGCATCAGTGAAGTACGTTTATGACCAGTAATGACCCCCAGCTGAGAGCAGTTAATTTCCACCACACCTCATTTGCCACAGGCAATAACTCATGTCACACCGTCACCTTAAAGAACCTCAAAGTGTGTTCCCTCCTGTTAGCGCCCCCCCCCCCACCCAAGACCTGTTTTATGCCAATTAATACTGGGTCTTAACCAGCAGTCCCAGCTCAACTCATGCATAATTCAGCAGCAGATTTCTCTAAGTAGGCTCCTCATATCGGGCTCCTGGGTGAGGTCTGCAGCAAGCGCAGTGTGTCTCGGCATCGTTTTTATCCCATTGTGTTCTTGTAATGACCCCATGCTGTATTCCTCTAAGGGTTTGGAGTCTACATTCCCCCCATTGATTTTCATGGAAGCCAAGTTCTTATTTTACCTGTACATAAGGGACATGCCCATTTTCCCCATGCTCAGGGATAATAAATGCTAAACTGTTACTGAATTGACATGTTTTCACAGTAAAGATGTATACATTGTTTGTTCATTTTCCTGTTTTTCCAAATAATCTCAAGTCTATGAGCACATGGTTTAACATTCAGAGTCTGTAGAAGAACTAATGTACAGGAGTGAAAGTTTGTGTGTTTTTCCTCAGTTACTGCGCTGGTGTGTTTCAGCTGCAGTTCGGAGTTCCTGCTTGAGGGAGTTGGTTGCGGAGACTGCGAGTGCGAAACTGTAAACACGTTTAAAATTCCCTCTGTCTGTTTGTCTCCTAGTCTGCAGAAACCGTAAAGACTCAGCCCCATCCCATCACTGGGGAAATCCAGGTAGGTTCACTGGCAGTTTACTTTACCGATGCCCATGGGGGATATAATCCATAGTATTTTACGCACCTTATTACTCAGGAACAGTGGGTAGTTGCAGTGCCTGGTGCTGGCCAATGACTAGAATATGCTATCCGTGTCTTGTGGTACAGTTTGGACTTTCAAACGACTTCCTGTCATGAACGTGTCATGTGATTTCAAGTGGCAGAAAAAGCACATCCAGAACTCTAGATTTATGTGTGCAGTTTCTCTCCCACTGTTCAATGCTGCAACAGTAATTACAGATAAATACTTAATTCGGGACCCAGTTGAATTTTAAAACAATGTAGGAATATGATTAAAATATCAGATGTAGCGCACCACATTTTGTTTTATCACGGTATTTAACTGTGCGAGAGAGCACGTGTAACAGTGTCGCCCGCTCACGTTTCAGCTTCAAATCAATTACGACAAGAACCTGGGCAATCTGATCGTCCACGTGCTACAGGCCAGGAACCTGGCCCCAAGGGACAACAATGGCTACTCGGACCCTTTCGTGAAGGTTTATCTCCTGCCCGGGAGAGGGTGAGTGTCACAGATCTTCCGAAATGACTTCGCCCACTGGCGGATCGCATGAAAATCGAGGCTAATTTGATTCCGGAGATTTTCCAGTTAGGTTATTTCTTCTTGTTAGCGGCCGGTTGCATCACTTGGGGCCCGACTGCAGACTCCAGCCTTATTAAAGCATTACTCTGAGAAGAAAAATCTAACCGGGGGTGTTTATCCTGCCTGTAATTACAACAGATGTTCTCAGCCACTGTTGTAATTGCGTAGAAAAGTAATGAGTTTTAGTTTATTTTCTCGAATGCTTTACCCGCCGTGAACTTTAAAGGGGGAGATGAGACTGTCGAAACGTCCCCTTGCTTAGAAAACGGCACAATACAAGCGTAGGGTCCCACTGAGTAAAGAAGAAAGCCATCTCCTATCGTCCGGACCCAGTGGTGCACATTTATTTTATCTAAATGTCACATTACTACGTGCATTTGACTCTGGAGTGGCCTGCGAGAGCTAACTTCTAGTATCAAACTGACTTTGATTATGCAAGCAAAAATGATTATGGGAGATAAAGTGGCACTCGTTATAATGAAAGACTGAAGAAGCATTGCTCGATGATTGTTCATAATTTTACTTTAATAATTTTACTGTCTTTTTACAATTATTCTTTTTTTAAATTTCGTATTCTATGTATTAAACAATGAGAACTTGCGGGCTGTATCTTTCACTCTCGAAGGACACTGAGAGCAGTCTACTGAAAAAATGCATCACGTACTCATAAAGCATAAAATTCTGCAAAATAAATCTCTTTAGTGTCCTTTTTTACTCCCTTTATCACAGGTAATACTCTTCTTCCTGTTTTTCTTATTCTTTGATAATGGAAGGTGAAGTCATTCCTCCTCACGCCGCAGGATAAAATATGAGGGCATTAAACTGTGCATTTTCTGTATCTCTGGTGTCCTTACAGGGTTTTATATTGAATTTATTAATTTATTTATTCACATTTCCTTTTATGGCTCTGAAATCTTGCTGTAAACCTGCATCTACTCAGGGCTGAGTTCTCTGGCAATCAAACATTTTCAGGAGTTAAAATATGACCTGTAAAATGAACAGTATACAAATTTCCTGTTCTTTAATTGCTACTCTCTGTTCATATTTTAAAGGCACACAATTTCCTGACGAACTTGGGCCGAGGTGCAATAATCGAATAGTATCCAACACTTTCTGCAGTGGTCTTCCCAAGAGCTATTTAAAGCTCACTTTGACTTTAGAGGCAAACACTAAATCGGTGAAGTAAATGTGAAAATCAATCGTTACCTTATTAAGATAATCCGTCATCCTCGGTTTTCCTTTCTGGAATCAGTCTTGAAACACACTGTTGAGATGAATGTACCCTCTCCAGCCCGTGTAACAGTATCTGCACTATCATAAAAGCCTGTGTATTGCTCGGTAATGTGATAAATCTCCATAATGTGCCTCTTGTTTGTGGAGAGACTTAGCTTGCCGCTGACGGTTGTTTTTTGAACTTCTCTGTCCTTAGTTTTATCTCTTGTTCTTGTTTATTCCCCTTTCTCTGCTTCTCTGATTTATTTTTGGTTATATTTTGGTTAATCGCAAACCCCCGGGTGTTATCAGCCAAGTCATGGTTGTCCAAAATGCAAGGTAGCGTGGCTCCTCTTCTATTTCGCGACGCTTGTAGACACTCATTGCCTCTCAATCCTGCTGTCATATTTAAGCACATTTGATCCCCAGCGTCCTTCACCCATTGTGTGGTTAATGTCTGCTGCATTACACAGTTATTTTGAGTTTGTGTACGTCCACACACATAATATATACGTGTCTCACATGTATTTTTTTCCCACTACAAATGCCTGTCTGAACGAGTGCTTTAGTCCCTTTGTGAGACGTGCAATTTAATTTTTCTCTCAAAAAGTAGTTTTGTTATAAATTAATAAGAGCTTGACAAGTGAAAACTCTTAATTTTAATTAATTTTAATTAATTCATTTTGATGAGTCAAATTATATCACCTCCCTGGCAGATTGTTTTATTGAGTAAAGAAGCGATTGGAATAAGATTTTAAGTCAGAAAATAAGACTAAAGCACTGGTTGAGACCCTTTTTTTGCATTGTTTAACCTGATTGGGAAATCCATGCAGTTAGAAGACAGTGTGGGTTTCCCAGAATCTACATTGCGCTCTGTGCAGTGTAAGCAGTAGTTTTCCATTATCCTTCGAATGCATCCACTGTACAGAGAAATGAAAAGTTTGAGTTAATTTCCATATCTGCGGACTCCAGGCCGTACGCATCACACTGAAGGCTGTAGCTGCTTATGACACGATATATTCATGGCTGTATTTCTGTAGTGAAAGTGTTTCTCTGTTGTTCTGAACGATGCTTCCCGATGCTTAATCTACAGCGCAGAAAATAAACGAAGAACAAAGCACATGCAGAAGAGCCTGAACCCCGAGTGGAACCAGACTGTTATTTACAAGAACATCCACCTGGAACAGGTAGGCCACACTACGGTTACGCTTTCCTCGAGGGCAATATTCCACCACGCCATTAAATTCATCTGCTGTTTGTTAGCTTTATCTTTGCATTAACTTTAATAATAGAAACGCTCACCAACTCATGGCCCCGGGGTGTAAATGGTAGCATTTTTAAACTCTTGTCGGTGACAGGAAAACAAGCATTCTTGGCACTGTTGCGCAGTTCCCATCATGCATTGTGCCAACCCCATAAGGAGTGACTTTGCAATGAACTGTGGGAGCTTGTAGCAAGAGGAAAACAGATGCTGTGTGTGCTCTTTTTCAAGACGGTGTTTAAATGATAGCAGCATCGTATTGACACCGTTTCCGAGTCCGCGGTCAAAAGCTAGGTTGCGTGTACAATGTTTTCCCCTGAGCTTTTGTGAACCTTCTTCTCTCATGCCTTTTTTATTTTCTGTCTTCCTCTCTCCTTAAACGTCTGTCCCCTCGTGCCATCTCGCCCCAGCTAAAGAAGAAGACCCTGGAAGTGACCGTGTGGGACTACGACAGATTCTCGTCAAATGACTTCCTGGGAGAAGTGAGTGGGCTCGATTCAGCCCTGAGGCACTGGCTTTCAACTCTGGGCATAAAATGCTATAGTCTGCAGCTTCTCCTGAAGATTTAGCTTATGAGCATCCAGATTCTTTCAAGATTCATCAATATTCTGCCACGTATAAATATATTTGAATGGGGGGGGCAAGGTCGCCTAGTGGTGGGTTGCCAGACTGGTAAATGAAGAGTTGCTAATTCAAGCACTCAGACTTTGGATTCTAACTTGATCTGGAGAGATGACGTTAGGAAGAACTCTGTAATTGGCCCTTGAGCAAGGCCCTTGACAAGGTGCTTTTCTCCTGTCTCTCTCTGTCCCTGCTCACTTGCCGCTGTTCTATCTGACATTTCTCCCAGAGCATCCTTGAGAACAGAAACATGTTTTCAGTGGAACTTTGCCTGGTTAAATAAAGGTTACGAAGAAGATGTTCGTGCCCATCTGCGCCTCCAACTCTGGGTCCTACCCCGCACACGCTGTTCTAACAGAGGGTCCGTCTGTTGTAGGTGCTGATCGACCTGTCCAACACATCCCAGATGGACAACACCCCGCGCTGGTTCCCCCTAAAGGAGCAGAACGAGGGCGCGGATCACGGGACGTCCCGATCGGGGTCGGGCAGCCAGCAGTCTCCCAAACCCTCCGTCATCAAGAGCCGCAGCCATGGCATCTTTCCCGACCCGTCCAAGGGTAAGAGCGGCGAGTCTCTCTCTCCTGCAGCCGCGCCTCTGTCTCCTGTATCTCTCGTCCCTCTCCGCGTGCGTTTATACATTCAGCACATCCGCAGCCATGCAGATCTTTTCTTTTCGCCTCAACCCCCATTTAACCTCTCAAACATTCCGCGGGACCTGGACATCGCAGGGTCGATTCCAGGCTGTATCACTCCCATGGTAGCGACCTCAGTCTCAGGGGGCTAGAGATGTGGAGGGTGGGAGAGTTTGGGATCTTTAGAGCAAGCTGCGATGTTAAACTTCTGCCCTGTGGGGCTGCAGTGACCGCAGGTGTTTGAAGTTTATTTTCCATCCACAGCTGGTCGTGGTCTTGAGGACATGGAGTATGGACTCTGTAGCCAATCAAAGACTTTGAAGCGGGTCACTCATTCTCATGCACATCAGAAATTAGCTGATGATGTGGCCCTTCAGGACGGGGGTATGAGTACTGCGGGCTCAGGGATTCCACTCTGCTTCAAGGGCACATCCGGGCCCCTGTACCCTGTAGGGCATCCCCAGTACTGCCCTCTTTTAGGCAATAATGTCTAAATCTGAAACTCTGGTGGAGTACCTGGAGGTGCATCTTGGCTGCATCCTTCGAAGGCTGCATTTTTGGGCTGCTACATCATCGCAAGCTGTTGCATTGTGAACGCGCTTTCGAATACAGCCCAGAAATGCCCTTCGTATAGCCTGATATCAGATAAAACTGTAAGCTCGTTTACACTCCGTCTCCATGTTGACGATTCCATGTGATATCAGGCGAGATGACGGCCGTATTTCTTGAATTAATTCGAAAGCGCGTTCACAACAGAATGGTTAGCGATGACGTAGCAGCCTAAAAGTGCAGCCTTGGACGGATGCAGCCTACGCTTTGAGAAACGGCTCTTGTACAACAATGGCTTTTGCTGCAGTGGCGGCCATGATGTTTCCCCTCTCCAGAGCCGGCCGCTCAGGGTCAGCCCGGGCAGGTGCAGCTGATTTATAATTTTACACTCGGTGAACTGGGGCGGCGCAGAGCGAGGCCGCCCGTGCGTTTATCATTGTAGCGTAAAAGATAATGGAAAAAGAGGCCGAGGCTCGTTTCATTATCTTAATTAACTGCTCATAGGAGGGATTAATCCCTGTCAAAAATGAACACGGCCGAAGAGGTCGGCTTTATCGCCGCACGGAGGAGTTAATTAAACTATTTTTGTTTGAGGGGTTGATTCTAAATACAAATAATACAGTATATTACTATATGTGTACACATAATCAAAATCACTAGAATATGTTTTGAAAAAGACTGCTTGCAATGCAGTCTATAATTATTTGCATATTCTCACTGTAGAAGAGAGGCTGCAATTGTGAAATTATTTGCACATTATAAGAATATAGACCTGCAAGTTAAAGCTGATGGTTTTTATTTGAACCTCCAATACATTGCTTTCAAATCCAATGTGCTAAAGTACAGGGACAAAATTGTATCACTGTCCAAATACGTACTGTAGAGCTATAACTGTCTACGTAACATCAACAAGATATGTTTGTAATGTATGAAAGTGAAGCGTACAGTGTACAGTGAAGTCCAGGTTTTGGTCAGTGACACAATTTTAAAAGGCTCGATTTCATGGGTAGTTTGCGAGGATATAGACCATTTAACCACTTATACCAGTGATTTTCTGTGATGGGCCTTTGGAGGTATAAACGAGCTTCACCTTAAAACACATAATTACTCCTAACTGGTTCTTATTTACTTTTCCTAAATGGCAACCAAGCATTTATTCGCTGGATTGTGGAGACTGATTGGTAGAATATACAACCTATTGGTTTTTAGCTGGCATTATTATTCATTGCATCACAAAGTTATCAGGCATTTTCATATCCACATTAATGATGAAATAAAATGTCAATGTTGATCAAAGATTCTGAATTCCTGTGGCTCATATTTGTTAGCCTGGCTTATAAGTGACACCATTTTACCCCAATGTTCGACAGGGTTCAATACGGCTAAGAGGAAAGACGTTTTGCATTTTAAATGGGTTCCTCTTTTAACACTGAAAACATTTGAATATGTCATGTGCCTTCTTAAAATAAATTACACTGCTGAGAAGATGCTAAAAAGTGAGACGGCATTTGGAGAAAGTTTTGGATTAATTAGTTATTTGTATCATTGCCATCCTTACAATATCACATTTATTATAAGTACGTTGTCAGTGTAGCCTATCCTAATTTCTTCACAATTTCTTAATCATTAATTTCTTACTTATAATTGTATGCTTATGCGTTAGTTTTAATTATTCAGTAAAAAAAACTGTTAATCTAGCGAAAGCGGGAACAGGTTGAGGGCAATTATGCGTTAAAAGGTGAGAGGTTTCCGTACCGTTTAACGGCACACCACTGAAAATCCCAAAATACCGGCATGACCGCCAGGGGCAGTCGAGGTCGAAGAGGTTTCAAAATGTTAAAATTGAGGGTTATAATTTGCTTTAATTTGAGCATATTTACTTCCAAGTGAACTATACTGGCTACAGCCTTTGAAAATTGTGTCACAGACTTCACTGCACCGCAGACGCCTAAAGATACATGAAGAAGAGATGCGTACAGACCGTAAGGGCTTTGCAGCTGGTTTGGAGATTTTAAAGCCAATGACAGCCCTGTTGTTTTAGATATGCAGGTGCCCACTATTGAGAAATCTCACAGTAGCCCTGGCAGCTCCCGGCCGTCTTCGGAGGCTCAGTCGCGCTCCTACGGATCGCCCCGCTGTCAGAGCAAAGGCACTGCCGCCGCTACGCTGGCGCTCCCGGAGGACACGGCCGTCGCCATAGCGACCGCCGAAGCCCAGCAGCAGCACCACCTCCAACCAAGTAAACGGCGAGAATATGACAAAGCCCCTCCCCCAGCATGGCCGCTTCTCTGATCATCCGTTGCCTCCTTCTTTCCCTCCTCTCGTTCTTTTACTTTCGCCGTCGTGGTCGCTGCCTCCCTCTGTCTATCGTCTTTATTTTTTTATTTACCACCTCCCCCCCCCTCCTCATTCTTGATTTGACCTTTGACCCCCCCCCCCCCAACTTTACCGTGTACACGGGCTGCTCACAATTGTCCTTCTCTGTGTGCACCTTGTGTCAAAAAAGTGCCTCACAAAATTCACTTTTTACCAGTTTATTTTAAATTATCTTTTATTTGTTTTTTCTTAAAAAAGGGAAGTAGAACTGGCTGTTTCTAGTAGTATTAAGGTCCTTTTAACCCTCATAAATACCAGTTGGATACTTATTGGTCATCAAATTAGAGTTTCTTGCTGAAATTGCACAAATGTTGCTCAAGTTCTGTCCAGGTAAAAGATATTAAAATACTGTAATGCATGCCTTTCATTATTACTCCGCTAAAACAGCCTGGTATTAAGCAAAATTGAGAGGAGTGTCAGTGCCAAGCATTTTTAATTACTTTTGCATAATTACGTGCCCCATATATACTTGCCATTGCTCAGCTGAGATTGAATTAATTTCAACAGTTTTAATAATTATGGAAAAATAATTAGATGAGATATTATGTGATTAAATTATGAGGGACGATGTCGCTTCTCTCGTCTCTGAGCAGAGCACATTTAATAATTGGCTGGTAGTCAGAAACACACTCAATGGATTCCACAAAACAAGTGCTCCGAATGCAGACTGCGTTTCTCTTAAAAATGAGCGTTTTTTTTTGACTATCCCTGAAATCCACATCTAAAACAGAACTCCCATCTTCCCCTGGGCTGCACTGGTGAGGTTTAGCTTGAAGAAAACGATGAGCGCTCTGTCAATCTTTTTTCAATAACCACCTCAAAATCCGCCCGTCCTTCAATCCGTCTTCCTTACCCTCTGGGAAATTCAGAATACGAGACAGCGATTGTGCTGGCACAGCTTCAAGCGGGCAATTACCTCAGGAACTCTCTTCATGGCTGCTGGGTGGAGATGGAGGCAATATTGGCTTCCTACAACATGCTTTTATTCCCTGGTTTTACTTGGTCTGGCTTTAATGTTCTTCCTTTCGTAAAATTCTGTATTCTGACATTAAGTAGGACATTTAGTAGACCGTTAGTAGGCCTGTATCAGTCCACCATCTGTCCGTTATCAAATCTGCTCATTCCTGCTCAGGGTCATGGGGTGGGTGGGGACAATGCCTGGGGCCTGTCCCATCATGCAGTGGGGCTAAGATGGGGGAACAAACCCAATGCAGTTTGCCAGTCCATCGCAGGGATGCCTATCAAACAGCCAGTTTGAAACTACTCAACCCTTTTTTGCAGCAGTGCATGCTGGGTCCCCCCCTCCCCAAATTTTCCTGACCCCCCCCCCCCGGAGCGCGTACGGTAAGCTGGGTCCATATGAGGATACACACTGTGGATTTCCATTTCACCCCCCCCCATCCCCTCCGTCCTCTGCCCCTCCCCCCCACCCCTCGCGTGGGCGCCAGTTCGTAAAAAGAAGCGACACAGACACAGCGTAGACGGGTACCCACAATTCAAAGGACTCTGTCTGACTATCTGCCGTCCAATGAGAGCAAAGACGCGCCAAGTCACCTGACCATCAGGAAAGTGATGTCAGACGGGACTGCGAGCCCGGAAGGAGGTGAGAAATGCATTTCTCGTCTTCGTATGAAAAGGGCAGTCGTGTGAAAAAAAAAAAAAGCCCCCCCGCCCCCTGAATAAAATGGCGGATTGAAAACTTGAGTCCCCATGTGCTGCTGAGCATTACTGAGCATTTTTCCAAGGCTGACTGAGCAGTTCCTTGAATCTCACAGAATGAAAATCCGATGGAACTTTCCATCTGGTTAATAGATGTTTCACAGTTTTTGAGGATCTTAACCAGTCTGTCCATCCATCTGTGGGCATACGTCTGTATGGCTGCAAATCAAACACGTCTCATACTAAGATACACATTCCATATCATTCCTGTGATTAGTCTACAGTAGCATTGCTTTGCTCATCTAACTTCTTTTCTCGGTACTAACATATTCTCGACTCGACTGAAGGTTTTGTCATTCATTATCAGGGTTACAGCCACATTTATAAATTGGACTGCGTTTTCAAAAACAAGTCTGAACTGGTTCTTCTTTCAGACAGGTTA
The DNA here is from genome assembly GCA_029692085.1 of Gymnothorax javanicus. Taxonomy (NCBI): domain Eukaryota; kingdom Metazoa; phylum Chordata; class Actinopteri; order Anguilliformes; family Muraenidae; genus Gymnothorax; species Gymnothorax javanicus. The sequence continues at coordinate 19,338,915 of CM056212.1, read as the reverse complement.
ATTTAATGTTTGCTCTCTAATCATTGGAATAACATCTAAAAAAAAAAAATATGCCCACAAAAATGTGCTCAATATTTGAAAAAGTGTAAAAGACTTAAGCATCACATTATGAATCATTGATCACTTGAAATGCGATTTGTTTGATTACGGTCTGTTCTCTTACATGTGGATTTTTTAAATGCACACTGTGCTGAATGTCTTTCTGTGTGTTTTCACTGGGATGATATTTGTACTGATATTTCTTCATTAGCTTGATATTTGCGTTGATAATGTAGTTTGAGTGTGTCGAATCTCTGGTGTAACATGTGAGTTTGATGTTTGTACGCGTATGTGTATGCTGGAGGTGGAACAGATGAAGTTTCTCTCCTAGTTCTGTGTGTCCGCAGCAGTGTCTGCTGGCGTCGATAAGCTCTGCTTCTTGCAGAAAACGGAGCCATTTGTCTTTCATGTGGGGTGTCTTATCTTGTACACACTCGCCAGAGTTGAGTGTTTTTGTGCTCGGAGAAATGTGTGTTGTTCAAGAGGAGAGCAATCTGAGTTTGCTTGTTGTTCTAAGTCCGGAATGTCACGGGGGAATGTACAAATGTGTGAACATCGTCTGCGTCCAACGATATGAACACAACGAGAACGCAAACAAAGAATAACTGAAAAACTGCAGCGTCCTGCAGGGCATGGGTCTGTTCTGTTTCGAGTCAGTTAATGCCTGAGCAGGGATATTCATCGATATTCCTATAATTAACAGAAAAAACTGTCTACTTGCTTTGGAAGAAGTTTACCATTTACTCACTCATATTCAGAGTGTTTCCTGAAAAGTACTTTACTGAGATTGAGTTGATGCAAGGCGTTTTGGTCCATTTATACCCCTGCGCTGACATACCGGCACAAGGAGGGGTCTTTTTTGGCTAAGCAAAATAGCAGATTGTTGGATGAGGGGGAGGGGTTCAGTGGCTGAAAGCAAGGATTTCATTGGCTGTAGCGGAGAGTTTTATTGCTGAAGGGGAGGGGTATTGTGACTGAAGTGGTGGAATTTGTTGGTTGAAAGGATAGAGTTTGGTGGCATTAGCACCGTTGGTTGGTGGTTGAAGGGGTGGAGTCTTGCAGCTGAAAGGATGGGATTTGTGGGGCGATGGGTGGAGTCTTGGCTGATGGGGAGGGGTTTTTGGGGTGAATGGGTGGAGTTTGGTGGCATAAGGACAGCTGGCTGAGGGTTAAAGGGGTGGGGTCTGGTGACAGAGGAGGAGGAGCTTGCATGGGCAAATGGGTGGAGTCTGGTACCATAAGGGGAATTGTGTACTGGTTGAGCGGGAGGAGTTTGGTTTCAAAGAGAGAGGAGTCTTACATCACAGTGCCATTCATTCCCCGCGCAGCCAGGCCCGGGCACCGAGCAGCCGACGACTCCATGACAGCGGCCTCCTCCGTCAACAGCCTGGGCAGCAACAACTGCCATCTGGAGGGAGAGAGCGGCAGCGATGGGGTGGACAGTGCCATCTTCCAGGTCCCTCGCATGTAAGCCCCGATCCTCCAATCACAGCTCACCTTTTAGTCACATGATCACTTCTCTCACACAGCCTTTTAGTCTTACATTTTATGGTGGACTTGGGAAATATACTCGTACATCAAGACTGTTCGAGCCTTTAGGCTTTTGGTGTCATTTTTTTTTTTTTTTTTTGGTTTGGTGTGTAGTAGGATGTTTTAAGTTAGTATTTTTTCAGGTGTATTATGGTGTGGCTAAACCCTGCAGTTTTATATGTGCATAACTGAAGTTAAAACACAGACACCCAATACTCTCTGTGCACCAGTGCTAATCTCACACTTGGAATGCTAATGTAAAAACCCTGCATCGCCTCCACTCTTCGCATTAGCATTAAGCTAGCAGGGCACATACATTAGTTTCTCCCGAGCGCATACACTGCCTGCTGTACTTCAGAGCTGAGATTGCAAACAGATCGATTGCCAGGGCCCAGAAAGCCAGCGCTGTGGTCCGTGTGATGTCGATATCTGTACAAAGGAATTCTCTCTCGGTTCAGTCCAGCCCAATCCGCTCTCGTTAAAGGTCCGGAAACTCTTTTGTTCCATCGCAGCCCTGTCATTAACTCTCGTCTGAGTGAGGGTGGCTGATGACGATGTTATTTTTAGCGGGGCGTAATTGCTTCGCTGTTTTTGTCCGTGGCGTGCGTGAGCGCTCAGGCCTGTGCGTAGCAGCGAACGTGAGCACAGTCCCGTGAGTTTTGTCCTGGTGAACATTAAAGCACAGTCCCTGTTTAAGAGTTTTGTCCTGGTGAACATTAAAGGGATGTGAAGCCACAATTGTTGAAACTGTGGCCCATTGGGATTTAGATCGTCCATTTTATCTGGCACATGACATTTCAATGGGATGCTGAAGCCACAATTTCGATAAAGTGATGGGGGCAATCCATTGGCTAGTGTAGATGTGTCCACTTTTATCTGAAACGGGCCAGTGTGGAACAGTTGGTTTTTTTTCAGCTCATTGCGCAAAACTTACTTGATTCCGGTACAAAATTAACTATATCTGTGATTCTACTTTGGAAAGTAGAATCAGGTTTAATAGTGTTGCAATGTAACAAAAGTCAGCACCCGCTCATGTCTTTTGTGGATTAGATGGGACACCCCTGTTCTCGTGGCTGAGGTCCATGACACGGATGTGAAAGGTCTGTAGTTTAAGCGCCCATGTGGCGGTAATAAGATCAGGGCAGCAGTTGGGCCCTTGAGCGAGGCCCTTAAAACAGCATTCCTCCTGATAATCCCTGCCCCTTCAAAAAAAAAATTTTGAATACGTGCCGGTTAAATAACTGTCAAGTGAGGTCCATTGCTCTGATATTGAATCCTTAGCGGTGTTGGAATTGACTGTGGTCTGGCTGTCTAGCAGGGCCAGTAAAAAAAAGGTTAAATGGTTCATTGGCTAATTGATTCTTCTTTTCCTCCATTCCTTTGCACACGAACGGTCATTTAAATGAATGTGATATCGATAAACCATTAACGCTTTTATGTACTTAGCGAGAGTTTTATTCAATGTTTTAGTCAATGTTTTTGATATCATTATGTGCCAGCAGTTTCATGCATCGTAGTTTTCACTACAATGGAGTGCTGTGCGCTTTGTATTAAGATGCTGATCTTTGTAATGCTGTTAAAAAGTACATGACTGTCCACTCATTGGCCCAGTCCGAGCTCCAGCATGTTTTCGCCTCTCTTACAGTGGGAAGACCATTCCGAATGGAGCAGACTTGTCGCGGGGACCAGATGCTCTGAAGATGTCTGGTATCGGAGAGTCGGAGGGTAAGGATTCAGGAGAGAGTTATTGAACGCTAATTCAGTGAAACCCTCTGTCCATACGAGGGGAGAGACTGAAGTTAGCTGCAGTATTGTCATTTTTACTCGCAGCACTGTGTGCCGTGCAGTATTGGGTTGGTCATGTGACTACCTGTGACTGGAGTGTAAACTGCAGTGCATGACAATTCTCATCGAATATATGGTTTGGCAACACAGATGTATTGATTTGTCATGCCAATAAAGCAAATTAAATTGAAATTGAAATTGATAATTCTCATAGAATATTGACTCGCGATTTGAAAAACTGTTTAGAGCTATTTTTTTTCAATGAAGATACAGAGATCTGAAGAACCTCCTTTTTATCATCCGCGAGTGGTTTTTACTTTTTAAAATGCAGATCTCTTTGATGTAAGAAAAACAAGGTATGAAAACTTGCGCCTCTCGTTCAGTCTCACTTTGGATAGGCGAGTCTGTGAAATGCCTGTAAATGTGATTTAATACAGGACAGTCACATGCTTGTGTTTTACGCTGGAGCTGATGTTTAACTGATGGGGTTTAAACTGGGCGGACCTGTGGGAGAGATGGTGTGTCCTCCTGTAAGTCTTTATGTGCACCGTGCTCAAACAACCGCCTGCCATCTCACGCCACCGATCTAACCCCCCTGAGAGGGAAATCACCCCGAATCATCGTCCAGAATCATCATCCCCAACCGCTCTCAGGCACCTCGCCGCGACACTCTCACCCAGAGCAGACCGACCACATTATTCACTGTGACAGTCCCTCCCACACAAACCCCTGATGTTCTCAACGAAAACAAGGCCACGGTCTGGAAAATAAGTCCACAAACGTCAGGATTCAGAAACTCCACCCTACGCTGTGGGCCGATAAGATTTGGATTCATGCCGATTGGCCATAATCTGCCCCCAAAAATCTAGTGTTGCTCAATTGACCATCAGTCCCATTCCAAAGCCTCCGCTGCAGGTCTGAGTGATGACAGTGGGACGGCGATTCTATCTCGCCATCTATTGGCTGACTGTTCCTCACCGCGGAGACGAGCACAACCACAGTCGCATCAGCGAATAAGGACGGACCACTCCTCGGTTTGACCTTTCGTGTGGCTGTTTTCCACTCCTGGCTCTTATCATGATTTGAAATGCTATGAGCCACCTGTGGAATCCTTGCAGATTTCTCATTTCGAGATAAACAAAACTTCGAAAAAGTTCTGGATAATCTTTAAGGAAGGTTTTCCAAGCACCTTTAAAACAATAAACACCCTGTGTGTAGGTCAGGTGTAGGACAAAAATACTAATGAAATCAAAACAATCCAGTGTGCGGACATTTATCGCTTTCTTGTCAGAAGTATTTCTGTCCTGCACCTGCGCTACACAGTGGTTAGTTGTACACGCAGCTACCTCATTCTGTTCCCAAGCACCTTGCTAATGCACACCATTCAGGTCACAGTTCGTGCACAATCCAGCACAATACTGCCAACTCAGAGGGAAGACTGTATAGGGAGAGGAATGCCTTTAATGTTAAGTGCTTTCAAGCAAATTAGCGCGGAAGCTAATGATACCAGCTGCTGGCTGCAGAAGGTTGGCAGATAGCTCGCTATCAGCATCAGCTTCAGAGCTGTGATGAATTGTGATTTCTCCTGGCACGAGGCCGCATACCGGTCCCAAAAGCGGCCTGTTCAGCTGAGCATGCAGTTCCTGGCGTTGCAGTGTTTGATTTATAGACTCGTGTGGAGATCCCTTCTGAAACCGGCCCATTGCAGCGGTGACAGTGCAGTTTCTAGGGGTGTGTTCTCAGCACTGATGACTGTTTATTTCTGATGGCAGCCAACACTACCTGTATCTCTGGGTCCACATATGCTCTCCAGTTTTCCTCTCATCAGCTGCATCTTGGGTATTAGACCCTTTGGGGATTAAACCTTTAAACTCTCATTTTTCACTTGAGTTTTCCCTTAAGTGGTTTAAAATCAGACAAAAAAGCATTTTTTCATACTGTAAGACAATGTCTCGCACATATTCTGTATCTGCTGGTTGCAGCTCTTCGCTGAAGCTGCATCACACTTACACTGAGAGAAATATTCAAACCCAGGACGCCATGTTTTTATGGCCACAGCATTACATCAAATGGAAAATATCTAGATCTTGTACATCATTTTGTGCACATTTCGCTGTAATTCAGCAGGACATATTTGGGATCATTGGAAACCTTGAGATCTCCACTGGAATTAGTAAAAGACCTGAAGTTCCACAGGCTTGAACACAGGAGTTGCATTTCGCACATATGGGTCTGTAGGTTTTTCGGGGGTTTAAAGGTTTTTGGCTTTATCTCTGTGGAGTATTGCTGTTCTATTATTGGACTGTTGTCAGTGGCACATGTCATGAATTTTTTTGCATGACACTGCATGTAGCATGGGAGATAACTAAATGCTAAAAGTAATATAAATTAATATCAGGCTGTCGACTGGTGATAACGAGGAATATCACGAGGTGTGAGCTCAGTGTCTCAGTTTATACCGACGTCTCGCAGCTTCTGACATGTGCCGTCAACAAAACACCTAATCCTATTATCGTAAAACCCCGCAGTTTTTTTTTTTTACAGCAGATCCATTTCACATTGGACTGAACACAAGTAAGCACGCACAGGACTCGGCGACAAAGCCATTCTCATGTTCTGTCAGTGAAACAGAACAAAGTCATGTACAGACTCTTTTATCCCCTGGTATTGTATCACTTTATCTCCAATAATAAATGGTGTCTGGCTGGAGGAAAGCCGCACGCGGACTCTGTAGGCCTGGAGGTCAGCACCTCTTCTCTGGAGAGTTTAAGTGTTTCGGCCCACTCTCGGCCCCGTCTTCGCTCATCCCGGTCCGAATAGGAAGCGCTCAGCCCAGCAGGCTCACGACACACCTCCCACACGTTTCCCTTCTGCTAAAAGCACACGAGACGGTTTACTCAGTTGGAATTCGCTCTTTGGTGCTTAAAGGAGCTGTATCAAGATTTATGCGCGCGCTCACAACTTTGAACGAGGTAAATCCGTTTGACTGCAAGTCAAAATCTAGAAGGTATTTTTCTTCTATGATTATTGGCGATGGCAACCAGCTAACATTCTCGGTACCCCTGGGCTAAAGCTTAAAATAGCACTTTGAATCCTCGAATTTCCATAGAAAGGTCCTGAATATTAAATGTGCAATCCCGGAGCAGCTAAAAATATATAAATACAATGCAAAACGAAGATAGATTGGCAAGGATGGAATCAGATTATGACTTGCACTTGTAAGTTCTGAGCATGTGCAGTAATGGTAACACAACTTCTTTTGGAACTGACCCTCATGACAAGGCTTCTGCGAATGATAAGTCATGTGACTTCTGATGTCATGGAGGCGTGATTCGCCGATTTACTGCAAGCTAGATAAGGCTATTCATCGTGAATTCTCGCTGTCTCAGTGCAGGAATGTTTTCTGTGTTGAACCATAGTAGCCTAGCGTTCCGGTGAAGTCAGTCTTGGGAAGTATGAAGTTTGAGCTTTCAGGCCAAAAGCCCCTTTTTTAAAATGTGCAGTGACACTGAGGGCTCAACTGGTGGCGATATGGTGTGGATTTGGAGTTTTATTGACTCGGGACCCGTCATAGGCCTTCCGAGCGGCGCATAAGATGGTCGAGACTGTTGCTATAACACGTAGCTATTCTCTCCCATTCCCGAGAGACTACATTTAACAGGCCAGCGGATACACAGGCAGTGACACTCAGAGACGCATAACGCATTGTAATAAGGGGGACCGGGGCTCCCGTTGCTAAGACTATCCCACTAATGCGAAATACACACGCTGTATCAGAATGACAATCTCCTGAAGATTTGTCGCCATCTAGTGGAAAATTTCTGCGTAATGTTAAGTCCTTGGGATCTTCAATGACAATGAAGTTTAGTCACACACTTCAGTGAATTCAGTCATGGATCTTAGATCCTCTCATGCAGCTCTGTTCTCACTTCATTGCTGATTGAGTCAATGCTTACATTGAATCAGTATTCAATTTCCAATTCTTCAAAAGCCCCTCAAATTAGTCTAATGGCTTCTATTAGCTCTATTAATGACTGTAACCATTAAAAAGATAATTTCCTCAAATTTCAAAAAGTTAAGATTGCCCTTCCCCGAACCCTGAGTAGTTCTGTTGTAGGCCTTGCCTGTCAGTCAAAATGCAGGGCAGGTCTGCTATCTTTCCTCGGATAGCCTTCTGTCTTATGATCTTGAAAGTATTGGGACAGTTGGGGATCATTCCTCATATCCTCATCCTTCCTTCCTTCCTTCCTTCCTCCCTTCCTTCCATTTGCCTGAAGTATAATCCAATCAAATTCCACCATCACAAAGGAGATTGCTGTCAGTGAAGTGTCAATAAGGAAAGGAAATAACATTTTGAGGTTTATCTAAGACATCCAGGACGGACAAGAGCACCGTTAGCAGAAGTGCTTTCCTTGGAAGGCCATGACACATAAATGACTGACTTCTCCTTATCTATCTTGAAAGAGCAACTGTTTCACCAGTTCTCGTTTCCTTGATTCCTCTCCATTCTTCACTTCCTTCTCTCTCCTCTTGTCCTTGCCTCTCTGATCGGTGAGAGAGCAAGAGAAGCTAGAAAGGAAAGGAAGGGAGGATATGAAATGTGCTCATGTTCGCTCAGTGGCTGAACTGAGCGTGTGCGCATGGGCGTGTGGAGTTGGGGGCGGGGTCAGGCAGTGACGTATCAGGTAATGAGTTTCACCAGCCGGGCACCTCGGTCTACAAATGACACGTTCCAGCTCATTAGCTCTCCTCACATAACCCCGTTCCCATGGTCACCGGGACTTATCTGCTCAGCCCAGTGGATTCTGTAGAGGCTCTAGCCATGAGCTGTGTGTGATTAAGAGGTTGGACACAGGTAGGTGTGGAGTGCATCAGACACGGCCCAGAGTCACTCATAATTAGGCCACATATCCTGCAGGCTGGCAGATCCAGGATGAAGTTTGGCTCCTGTTAGACAGGCTTGTTAACTGGGCCGACATCATTCAGCACATAGACATTTACAGCAAATTTCTGAAATTTGCTGAGTAAAGAAATGCGTACATGAATGTGGAACTGACCGACTCCTCTGAAGGAAATCCTCAATGAGGCGTGAAGCAGTTTTGATATCAACGACATTTCTGTGCCCCATGTTTACTGTATAATATGGACTTGCTAGCTTTGCATTACAATGGCGTTTATCTGTGAGAATGTGCATTTGATCCAGAACTGATGAACAGGCTAATTGGTTTTAGAGGTTCTGCAATCTATATTATTTCATTTGACCTTTGAGCAATTTACAAATTTGAATCGTTTTTCAACAAACCACTGCCAGCTTAATGAGTTTATTTGAGCCAATCAGATCGATCAGACAATCCCCTACTATTAAGCCGGTAAATAAACTGTGACCCTGAAATTACTGTGGCTCTGGATATTAATGGTTTCACAATTACTGGGTGGAATGGATTAAGCACTGTGATAATGAAGAAAAATATGTATTTTTGGTTTACTGAGCGCCTAGAATATCTATTTAGGTATCTGTTTACACCACTGGATTTTGTCAGCAGCTACGTTTACTCACATTAGTGAGGTACTGCAGCGGCCAGTTCGGAATTAATTATGAAAGTATTGTTTACTACGCAGCCCCTGGATATCAACTGTGGTCTGAGAGTTTCGCCTGTGCTTTCGTTCCCAGAGCTGATATTTGTGAGCTGCCTGTGTTGTTTCGACATTTATTTCATCATAAAGGTACATTTTTATGGCACCTTTGATTTTGAGGAAATGTTTTTTCTGCAATTCTTTGCTGTCACCCCAGTAACTCTCTGCAGAGCCACTGAATCATCTGCTCACATATTCATTTACTCAGTAAAGAACATTCCTGATGCATGTTGTGTAATTGCGCTGTTTTTTTTTATGAACTCGATCAGCAGTTTAATGATGTTGTTTAATTATCTCACGGCGATTTATCTCGCGCACCGGCAGAGGACCTCATTCAGTGAGAGTGTGTCGCGTCAAAGCTCGCTTTGGCATGTTATGATTTTGCCTCGGTCTTAGTACCACTTCTATTAATCTCACCTGATCTTGTTTTAGCTGCGGTTTGTTCACATGACCACCTGACTCCGTTAAATGGCACAGATGGTGATTGCAGTGCTTGTGTCGTTATTGAGTGTAATGACAGCATCGCTCTCTGAATCGGTAGGATAAAGTTTTCTCCGGCTCATATTTGCTGTGGTAAGTTGTGCCTTTGTCTGCTGAAAGACGGAAAGAGCTTGTTTCGTCTCTGCCCAAAGCGTTCCTCTTGAAGCGAACAGTCGCGGATCGGAGGGTTTCTTCGCCCATTGAGATGTTTGGATGCAGTGATTATTTCTTAGCTGTTCCTCTGTTCTTTCTCGGCTGCCATCTTCAGTATCGGCGTACGCCCTTCCCACAATGCCCTTCTGTTAATTTCATATGAATGCGCTCCGCAGTGCTGAAAGCGGCAGTAATGGATGATGGCGATGCGGTCGGCGAAGGCGAACTCATTAATGGGAGTGCGCTTGGCGAGCTCTTAACGCCGTGTGCTGCTGACACGCTTCCTTTTTCTGCCTAACTGTTAGCCTCTGATGGGCATCGGTGTTGAACTCTCCTCTTGGTAAGACCACTGTGTCCAATATCCAGGTTTTCAGCCTTCTCAGAACGTTCTTGTAACGTTACTGGAGTATCCTGTCGGTGTGAGAACATTGGCACTACGCGGCAGCAGTGTTAGCTTGTTCCCTGTTAGCGGGCCGACAGGTTGCTGGTGACACATTAGCTCTGTCGCGGTTTGGGTCACACCGAGGTCTGGCTTCGCTCCAAAGTAACAGAGCACTGGAGGCGAGGACGAGGACGACACCAACTGCTCCTCTACACTGGAGAACAGCTGAACGCCTGCCTGTTCTGTAGCTCTGCGTTCATTTCAAAACTTAACCTCTGTTTTTAATTCGACCTGACAGCGGGACTGAAATTGTTCTTAATGCGAGAGATGGAGGGGGGCGGGGCTATAGTTTTAAGATGTTTTCCCGATGACATTGAGGACTGTTCAGTCTATGGAATGATTGACAGGCCGTGGCTACATTAGTACGCGTCGTATGAAATGACTCCACTGTAAAATGATGAATCAGTCAGTTTTCCCTTCATCACACCTGCTGTGCATCCCTTAAGAATTCGGACTGACACTCCGTACCCCAGCACACAAGATTAGAAAACCATAACCATGCGGTTAGCGTACAGACTATCAGCTGACTGTTGTGGACGTTTACATCTGTGTGGTGTGAAGCGAGTGCGGATCTCAGGTCTCTGCTCCACAAGAACAGCTTTTCTCAGTTCAGCTCAGTTGATGAGGCTTGTTTGGCATGAGTGCGTGCAATACGACATCGCCAAAGTATATGAACACAAACTGTACAACAGTAAGAAAGATGAGTGTCTCTCTCGCGCAGGTAAGACACAGATGATGGGAGAGATTAAAGTGGCCCTGAAGAAGGAGATGAAAACTGAGGGAGAGCAGCTGATCGTGGAGATTCTTCAGTGCAGGAACATAACCTACAAGTTCAAGACCCCCGACCAAACACTCCGCCTCCGGTACAGCCACTCACACACTCACACACACACACACACACACACACATCTCAACCGCCAGCCAAACACACACACACACACACACATCTCACACACACACACACACACTCAACACACCCCCCACACACACACACATCTCAACCACCCCTGCCAACCAAACACACACACACATCTCAACCGCCCCGCCAACCTCACTCACACTCACACTCACACACACACACATCTAAATCACCCCCGCCAACCTCACTCACACACACACTCAACTGCCCCAGCCAACTAATCAAACACACACACATTCACGCACGCTTCATCTCAACTGCCCTCGCCAACCTAACACAAACAATCACACACACATACACACAAACACACGGTTCATCTCAACCACCCCTGGTTTTCCAGTAAGTTTTCCACCATGTGTACCTGAATCGGATAATTAGCAGTATTTAGCAACTAAAAAAACATCAAACTAAATCAATTGGCTGCCATGTACCACAGTGTTTTTCAAATACTGAATTTGAAGATAAGGGTGACGGAGATGCCATCGGTTAGGTGTTGGTGTTGTAAATGTGCAGAGCTGCGGAGACACTGTAATGGCGTTGTTGTCCTGTGTCAGACCTGTACGTGAAGCTCTACGTGGTGAACGTGGCGACGCAGAAGAGGATCATAAAGAAGAAGACGAGGGTGTGCCGACACGATCGAGAACCGTCCTTCAATGAGACGTTCCGATTCGCCATGAACCCCACGGGACACTCAATCCAGGTAACTCCGGAACATTTGCAGGGTCTTCACCGGCAATGTGTCCCGTTTCAGGCAAAACCGCAGAATTTCCTTTACAGCATCTGGTTCATACTGAAATTCACCCGGATAGCTCGCGTCTCTGTAGCAGGTCAGTGCCGATTCTGACATGGAGTAATTTGCTATCTGCGTCAGTGTTAAATCAGCTCTCTGACACGTCTGATTCAAGCGCGATTGTTTGTTTCACATCTCCCTGCTTGCAGTGAGAGGCAATGTTTGAGAGATTTGTTCAGACTTTGACCTGGCTTAATTCCAACCACATTGCCCTTCCTCAATGAGCACTATCACCTTTATTAATATTTGCGCTATCTACATTTTGAGCCGGCCGTTTAATATTGATTAATAGTTCCGTTGATGTACAAACCTCAGGAGAGAAGTGCTTATGGCCCTTCAGCTAGTTTATGATGCTCAAACGTTTATATTACCATGGAGACTGACCTGGGAACTGCCAACAGAAAAACATTATAACACATCACATTACTGCAGTTCACTACTTTTATCCAGACCGAATTCCGGACGATTAGATCAAGGACCTATTTGCTCGGGTACTGCCTATAAAACGGCTGTGACTGATAAAAGGTGCCTCAGTAGGGATGTGTGGATTTAGGGTGCATTTGGGTCGTAGGGACTCGCATTGTTTTGCGTGTTGCTTTAGTCCAAAGGAGTCTGCTGAACACCTGTAATGTGGCTGAATGTAAGATGCTGTGACGTGCTGGAGTTCGCTGAGCCGACGCCCCCTGTCCTTACAGTTGTTCCTGGTGTCCAACGGCGGGAAGTTTGTGAAGAAGACTCTGATCGGCGAGGCCTACATCTGGCTGGATAAGGTGGACCTGCGCAAGCGGGCGGTCAGCTGGCACAAACTGCTGGCCAGTTCCCTGCAGACCCAAGCCTAGGGCCCTGACGCAGAGGTCGCGCACAGGTCAAGGGCCGGGGTCTTAGAGATGGAGCAGACGGACGGTATCGCCATGACGGGATCGTTCTGGGAGTTTTCCGGCACTTTCTGTCCCCGTCTAGTACCCTTTACGCGAAAAAAATCAGTGGGTCCAGCTTCTGAGACGGGGACACGCCCACTGTCATTTCCCCGCCAATAGGGAAACTCGGAGGAGGCGGAGCCTCGCATGAAATGGACATGCCGGAAATGAGTAATGGCGGGAAGCCAAACTGAACTGTCACATGAAACGGGGGAGTGTATGCACACAACCACACACACACACACACACACACACACACACACACGAGGTGATACGCTCTGTTATCACACTGCAGCGATGTCTAACGTCATGATGTCACACTCCAGCCTGCCCCCGATTGACTTCATCCTCACGCCACTTCTGAAGAAGGGAACCAGTAGAGAAGAGATGTAACTGTGCTCCACTTTAATAATTTATCTGCAGAAGTCATTCTCTCGCTGTTTGCACTGCAGTATTCCACTAACCGGAAACTCAAATCCTCCCCGGTCCCTCCTGGTTTTGTTATTTTTATTTATAAATCTAACTTCCTAAATCCAATGTATTTATTTAAAGATCTAATCTATTCATAATTTAAGTGAATCACCAGAGGTGCAGTCTATATTGTTATTTTTGTAATTTATTTTTTTCACACGGAATACTGGAGTAAATGTTCAGCAATTGTTGTCAGGGAAAAGAGAATCTATGGCTATTTTCAGCATAAACTGATATCGTAGATACATATTTAATTTTATAATGGATATATTTGACTGAAGGCAAGGCTGCACATTTTAGAAAAATATTCTTTTTTGTTGCTGCTAGACCCCCTGTGTCTTAACTAGGCTATTCATGTATGTGTAGATAGATATCTCATAAATATGAGCTGCAAATTGTGCATTTAACCGATACGTGAAAGAAGAAACAGAAATAAGTGCGCATGGACACTGTTTTATGGTGTAAAGTCACACTCGTGCACAGGACTAAAAGTAAAATCCATAGTATAAATAAGATTTGTTTTGTACATATTGGAGTACTTTGCGTGGCGAACGCACATATATCCTTTCACAGACAATCCTGATGGTTGATTATGGTGGTGTTTGACCGTGTTACATTCAGCACAAATGACAGATTTTTGAGTAAATATGTCTGGCATTTTAGCTACATTGTCCTCAACACCGAATGCTGAGAGAACAGCGACTGCATAAGGTCAGGCATACGATATTTGTGATCGCATATCCTGGAAAAATATCCCTTTTATGCGTTCAGTTATACTTTGCGTAAGGTGCGGTCACTTCTGTTTGATAACGCAGAACGCATGCGGTGCATTCATGTTCAGAAAGGGAGGCAGTGTAACGCCTTGGATGCCTTTTATGGGTTTGCAGGCTTTGGTCATCTGATTTTTGTCCTTTCCGCATTTCTTTGGCTGCTTAGAAACTGTGTCTTTTCAGAGAAGTTTTCTTTCTGAGTTGGATCACTGTTGCCCCAGTGCTCCAGAACTGACACCTGTTTGTCAATGAACATCTGACAGTTATCAGTGAATGAGATGATCTGTGTTGTCATGTGACTTCTACACCACGCCCCCCCCAATCCCCCCAAAACACTCCTGAGGAAACCCTGGCGAAGTTGCAAGATAACCGTGGGTTTAACATTTTACGTACAAAATGTCGTTGAACGTACTGTAAACTTAAGTTTAGTGACTCAGCTGAGCTTCTCGTGGTGTAAATGGAGGAGTGTCGTGGTGCTTGATTTTCGGTCTGAATGTGAGTCCTGGCTCTAGTCGTCGTTTGTTCAAGGTGTTCGTATGTCGTTCGTTTGCTCGTCCCTGTGCGCGTCTGTCCGCGTGTATTTGAACTCCGTGTTCTGCATTCAAAGGCAGTGGTGGATTTATCTCAGTTCAGTGCCGTCGTCATTTTCCCGGGAAAAACCGGCTGTGTGACACAGCCTTTTACGGTCAGATCGCAGATCGTGCTGATGCATTTACGTGTTTTCATCCGTTCTTATTTCTTCTGTTCTGTTTCTCGGTCAATGCAAGTGATTAGAAACCGAACTGTGCCATTCTGGTGTAAACAAGTTACATGTGACTACTGCCCTTCTCCTGTATACCGTCTTATGAAGTTATTAATGCGACAGTAATGATAATGTATCACATGGCTCTGCCGGCATATGCCGGTACATAACTGAGGAAATGTGACAACTTGGCTCACACAGTGTTAAAAATGGAAGGGTTGGGTTATAAAATATGATTTGATTTTCACTTGTGCCAACCTTATATTCTAACCAAATCCATAGGTTCTGTTGACATAATTCTATGCAACGTAGACCATGTGCTTTGAATGCATTTTCTTAATGTACGAATTATGTGCAAACATTTTGTTTGATAACAGCGTATCTTATGAGAAAATTACTTTGTATCTTTCAAAAAACAAAATACTAATATTTTTTGCCTTTTTTTTTTAACTCCGAATAGTTTTGAGTCATGATGTTTATGGAGTTGTGCACTTTAAATGTATATTTAGTCTTGTCCTCTTCCCCAAAAATTAATTCATCAAAGTTGTAATTGCACAAAAACATTTAGTTTGTCATTTTATCCGCTAACAATGGAGGAGTGTAAATGGTAAAAGGGCATTTTTTGGACTGCAGCACAATGTCTGTTTACAGTGTTTGGAGAAAATGTGCTCTCAGAATTGCTGCATATTTCTGTGTTGAGCTGTTTGGCAGTTGATTAACGTCTCGCGGCGCCGCATTCTGGTCTCCTTCACTTATTTTGAAAACTTGAACACGTGCAGTCAAATGTTTTCTGTCGATTAGTCGGAGTGTGATTAAACATACATGGTCAGAATCTGTTTGCCACCGCGATTAACACAAAATATCTCTGTTGTTCACCGTTCTTTTTTTGTATTTCCTGTTTGAAATGATTTTTTTCAGCACTCATATGTAAAATAGAAAAATGTTATTTGTGTGAATATGGTGACACAATGTTATGTTTGAGATGCACATAATTTAAACCTTTTCGTCCTTTTTTAAGACGAGCTGTCGTGTTATGGTGTGGCCTCCCTCAATGCCCGAGCCACAGAAACACCTTCAGTTTCTTTCTCACTGTTGTTTGGTGATGGCCTGGAAAACAAGGACTGTCCTGTGTTAATACATGCAGTAATCTTCAAGTGAACAGTGCGAATGTGGTTTTGTTATTGGTATACTTTGTAAATATGTGGCTTTCTTTTTTTTTTTTTTTTTTGTATGAGGAGATTTAAAGCCTAATTTTTGTCAGCGTTGCGCATGTGAATGTGAAGAGAAAAATGGTCTCTATCTGTGTTGGTGATCCAGTAATCAGGTGATCATTGAATTGGCTGAATAAATTTAGTGCTGTCCACTCATATGGATCTGTGCAACAGACCCTCCAATCTCTCACATTAGCCGTGGGAAGAATTCAGTAAATGCAGGAGAATTTAAATGTTTTCACATTGGATGTCGCATGTGTCCTTGGTGGTTTGTTAATATTTTTGCTTCCAGATTATATAAAAAGAGGAAAATTGCGTACTCTGCCTTCAAGCAGTATGCGGACTGTACAAAGATATGCTTGTAAAATCTGTCTGGGTTTTCACTCCATGTAAAAATGAGAAACAAAGAATCTAATGTCATGGTTTTGTGGTTGTACACAGGATGTATTGAGATATTATGCAAATTGTGCTGTAAAAATGCTGTTTCCCTGAGTAAATAATGAAAATAAATCACTTCTAATCCAGAAACGCTCCCGGGTCTTGCACTGATTTGTACAGATGCCGTTTACACACTTTTTTTATCGCTTGAGCAGGCCTACTCATATCTGACCCTTGAATCCGTATAATAGATAGTTAATTATATTGACACAGCTTCACAAGCGTGAGTTTAGAACTCAGTGGACAATCCTCAGCTATATATAGCGAAATGGAACATAATGCAACGCGCAAATTGCCTAAGGTATTCTAACTACGATGAAGGCAGATTTGTTTTAATTTATGTTGTTCCATGCAATTAACAATTTTGGCCAGCAGATGGCAATATACTGACGCAAATGAATTTCGCTCTCAAAGAATTCCGCCTTAAATTAATGAAAATGACAGTAATTTTAAACAAGGATGCAGTAAATTATTTTCACCACTAGATGGCAGCATATTAATGCGAAGAATTGTTTGGCTTCGGTCGTCTGTTGTGCGTGGTGCGAAAGCGTCAATATTTCTGAATCAGCATGGAGTGCACAATTTGACCACCAGATGTCCTCATATTATTCCAGATAGCTGTATTTCGCGCTTCACAGGCTGTTCTGTGCTGAGCGTCTTGCAAATTTTGTTCCAGGATTGAATCAATATAATTTTTCGAGGAAATATTAGCTTTATTTTTTTTTTTTTAAATCATCAAATTTCACTCCAAAAGCGTTCTGTGTCAATGCCGTCAATTTCGTTGAATAATGATGCAATGAACAACTTTGTAAATGTAAAATAACTGAATTTCAGCCGAATCGACTGCTCTATATTAATCGCCTATGTTACTGAATGAACCCATATGTAATACTGCATTTTGTCCGCCAGATAGCATCATAATAAAGTCAACGACTGAATTTCACTCAAAGGCTATTTTGTATTGCGGCGTAAATCCTGAAATAGAATATTATTTATAATTCTGTCCACCACAGTGGATACTGTTAACGCTGATGACAAAATTTCACTCACGAATTTGTGAGATGAGCACTAAACTCTTTTATCAGGAAGCAATTCATAATTTTGTCCACCAGAGGGCAGCATATCAATGCAAATGATTTGATTTTCATTCTATTCAGCATTGTTGCACAAATTCTGATCAAGTACGCAGTCCATAATTTTGTCGGCGAAGGGCATCATATTAACCCCATCAAACCTAGACTCATATAAGAGTCTGTCAGCGGCAGCTGCTGTCTGCAAACTGTTAGAACCTCAGGTCTGTCATAAATTCTAGCGGAGATCCTAAGGTTTCCAAATATCCCAAACATGTCCTATTGAATTACGGGGATAAGTGCATAAAATTATGTACAAAATCTGGTGTTTTCCATTTGATGTTATTTGGTGTCCTGGGTTAGAATATTTCTCTCCAAATAAGGGTGATGCAGCTTCAGTGAATTGCCGCAACCAACAGATACAGAATATGTATGTGACATTGTCCTCTCATAAGAAAAAAAATGAAATTTTTTAATTTTAATCTACTTAAAGGAAATCTTCAGTGAAAAGTTAAAGTATGAGGGGTTAATACTGATGACAATATCGCACTTTAAACGGATGCACCGCGTTTGTCTGACAATATCTGACCCAGGATGCAATGCACAATTTTGACCGCCAGAGGGCAGACAGTAAAAGGACTGAATTTAATTTTGATGTTATTCAGAGTTCACATTTCTGCCTGACATGAAAAATATTCGTGACAATTGTAGCGCCTCAGCACCACAAAGGGTTCAAACAGCCGCAAAACCGGAAGCAGCACTTTAATAAAATATGCATTTTATTGATCAGATAAATTCATTCTTGATGACATTAAAAACAGCTATAAATATGAGGAACAAGTTGGTTGACATTCAATAGCACACTAAAACTGAGCGCCTCAGCGGCCTGCGCTCAACCTTACATGCAGCGTCCCGACCCTCCGCAGGAAAGACAAGGCCAAGTCATCCGCGGGGCTCTCAAACAGGAGCAACTTATCTCCTAATCAACGCCCCCCTCCAAACTACAGATCCAGCCAGATCAACCACTTCCCCTCCGCAACAAGTTCACCCGGCTAGTGGCGACACAATATAAATTGTTTTTTTTTTTTTTTTTTTTTTAGCACGGTGCCATCTTAGTGTTAAAAACTGTTGCCAGTCCGTCCGTAAAATCTGATCAGTGTAAGAACTTCACCAGTTGGGAGTTCCTTTCTTCTGCAGCAGAAGAGCAAATCGGATTCTCAAAAAATTAAAGCAGTTATTAACGTGTCCATCTTAGTTTGGGTGTCATATACGAGTGGATGGGGAAAATCAACATCAACCGAAACTCTCGGTATTAAATTTTTATTGGGCAATGTCAACATTATTCAGCTTTCCAAGCTGACATTCAATGACAGACCATAAAACTCAGACCCCATCCTGGGCGCGTGTACTATGAAGAGAGATGAATGGTTTAGCGAGGTATGTCGAGTTTAAAGCCGGGGTTTTAAAGTGACGAATGCGAACCTCTTTCAACAAGCCAAGGTAACTTACAGTATCTCTGTGATTTCAGGGTTTATCGAGCCAGCTCACTAAGAAAGCCAAGCTAATGCAGAACTTACCTTGCAGTACACCCCTCTGTGACATATCACAAAACATCAATGAGCTATTGCATTAACACACACCAGTCTTCTCTTGTTTTTTAACTGCATGAGTACAGGACACACGAGTGGTTTGGTGCAGACGAGGGGACGTTTGTCGTGAGAAATGGACAAACTATTGCAGCAGATAAACTACATTCACCAGTTCGAAGACTCGGTGAACATACTCAAGCAATAAAACGTCTCTTTAACTTCTCTAAACCAAACAAATCTGGTTCTCCTCAAGTTAGGTAGAGCCAGACTTACGCACTGGTTTACTAATCACACGAAAACGTGCACATGAAGGCTTGCTAGACACGTCATGGTTTAGACCTCAGTCGTAATTCGTTGAGAATGAAAACAAATAAATGATCCCTGAACACGCGTTTTGACTCCTCAAAACAAGCGTGGGAAAATGTCGATTAAAGTTACTCCCCAATAGTCGACAGCGTAATCAATAGAGGGTACCAATTAAAGCCATTAAATGGCATGCAACGTCTATCTCTCTGATTACATAAAGCAATTCCTTTTATTCTTCGCAGAGTAACATTTAAATGTTGATTTATACTTAGCATTAGATTCATATCTCGCTCAATGTCAGAACACGTTTCCACGTGTTTAACACAACAGCATTACCCAATGAGGCATGATGCTGGCTGTGGCGGTAATGAAGAACTGCACCATCCTCAAGCTGCTTTCACCTGACGCGAAAAATTTTTCGCACGACAGATTACATTCAAAGTCAATGCAAAGACGCGAATACACGCGTGCATTGACTCTGAATGTTACCTGTCGTGCGAAAAATTCGTTTCGCGTCCAGTGTGAAAGCGGCTTCAGTATCCGTAATACAGCATTACCCGCTGAAGCATTAAGCTAACCGTAATATATTGTAATTATTGTCGAATAGCATCATCCTCTGAAGGACAATGCTTTCTGTGGCGGTAGTATCGTACTACATCTCCTATTAACCTCCATTTCCGCGGTTAGTGTAATGGTTAAAGCACAAGACTCATTAGCAGTATATGAGAGGTTTAATTCCCAGTATAATAAATGAAGATATTACACCTACTGCTGTTCTGTGTATACCATGCTGTAAAGTGTCCGTGTTATGTGACTGAAGTATAAATATCAGTACAGTTCTGTAATCAACTAAGATAATTAGTGACTTCGAAACATCAACAAAAGAGTTCCTATAAGGTTCTTTCAAAGTATCGTGTTCTATTTTCACCAGCTATAGTATTAAAATTTTTTTCAGCAAGTAACACTAAAATCCAGCCCAAAAACCAGCAATTACCAGAAATACTATAGTTTTTGATGGTAAATTTATGGCCAAAAGGGGAAGTTCTGGTGGCAAAAGCGTAATACGCATGTATCAAAAGCCAAGGGTTCAGGGTCCAATTCCCATTTGGAATGTTTTGAATTTCTCATTAAGACGAACTAAAATGTCTTTCACATCTTAACCCACACCTGTAAATGTCCTGGCTGATGTAGCATAGTAGCATTTACATTAAATTAGTACCTTTGAGGTTTTGAGTTCAAACCCCTTCTTTCCCTTTCTTTTCAATACTTAGTCAACTGTCCTATTTAAGTTTACAAAAAAGTCAAAGGAAGTGTGAAAGACTCAGTGGAGTAGGGGATTAATCCCTACCCTAAATCCAATGGAATTGAGTTCAAATCTCATAATGTACATTTTGGATTTACACAGCATTCTGACCATTGTTCCCTTTAAGAGTTAGAAAAAAAAAAAGTTCACCAGTCCTTCTGTGAAAGACTCAGTGGAGTAGGGGGTTAGTCCCTGCCCCAAATAGACGAGGACAGATTCAAGGTTCAATCCCAAGACAGTACATTTTGATTTTAAAGCATTTTGGCCAATGTTAGAGATAAGTTAAGAAAAAAGCAAAATAGGTGTGAAGGACTCTGTGGAGTAGGGGGTTTGTCCACACTGCAGGCAGTGGAGGTTGCTGGTTCAAATCCCTGAGTACCACGCCTGAGCAACTGGTGGAGTTCTAACAGCTGTGTGGTGGAGGTGGTCCTGCTGGAGAGGCTAGGGGGGCAGGGGTTGGGGAAAATGGGGGGGTCTTGGAGGAACAGTGGGACTGTTACAGAAAGAAGGGAGGGGGAAAAAGAAAAAAATAAACTGGAATTTTTTTTTTTTTTTTTTTTTAATTAAAGATATTAAATTTAATATCTGCTAGGCAGGGTTTTAGTGTAGGTGGCAGCATCCTAGGAGAAATTTTTTTTTGTTTGGGGGGAATTTTTGGGCCACCTCTTCCTTGCTCCCTCCAAAATCCACTAAAGTTCAAACACCTGAAAAAATCATCAAAATGTAAAAAAAATTCAGAAACAGGGTATGAGTTGCACACCTTCGGTGTCCCTACAAAGCACATGAATAAGTTTAATTAATTCTGTTGAGCAGTCTTTGATAGGGCATGGATAAACAATACCCCCTTTCAACATGATCAACCCCATACGTACGTACGGGACGAACAAGGGTAACCCTATAAAAAAACAAACTCATCCCAACACAGCTGCTCGCGGGACACTGTTGCACCTCTGATCCTAGACAGGGTTCCTGTAAAGACCATTCAGAGCCACGAATGTTTACAGGGCCGCGGACAAACTGCAGTGAAAAAGATGGGCGGAATCAAGTTTAAAATCACCTGTGGATGCTCAACGTCAGCAAGAAGTGTGCAAATAAAAATACAGACATTAGCAACGTAGTGTAAGAAAGAAACAACTAAAGGAATCAGAATAATTTAAGAGTTACCTGGCGACCACTACTGACTCGTTGGTACAGCCAGAAAAAATAATCAACAACCGTTCAAAAAAAAAAAAGGAAAAAAGAAACAGAGCCGACTACAAAGCGCTTCTCCACTTGTTAACAGCCCAAAGATCCACCACAAATCCAAGCACCCTGAACAAAAGGTTCAACTGTCCATTGCATTACAACAAACAAACGGCAATTCATACGATTTTACGTTAATATGACTACTCGGAATGATTGCATGATTGATACGCGATTTAAACACAAAGACCAACACAACGTTAAACAAGAAGCAAAGAATAACAGTCAGTTTTATTGTTAACACAGTAAGGCAAAGGCATAATTGACCAGTTCAGTGACCAAGTAATCACCGTTACTGTATTATGCTTCTAAAGTCGTCAGAATGTGAACAAGAAGCAGTGACCAGAATTATCACGGAAGCATAAAGTCTTGACATCACTGGTGGAAACAGCAACTCATGAAAAGCTATGGTTTGTGTACATTGCCCACAGTCAGTCAGCGAACACATCGTTCATTCATCATAACTTGATAACGGTTCAAAACCGCATATTCCGCGTGTTCACCATAAACAGCGATGAAGTAACAACATTCACAGCCCTTGTAATTAGCAAAAGTGCTAACAAACAGAAATTAATATTCACCGGACACTAGAAAAATCCCCGCAAATCGCATGCACGTGTCAAGGTAAACACACGGGCTGTCTCCGAAATCACTCCCTACTCACAATATAATCACCTATATCGTGAGTCCCTATATTGTGAGTAGGGAATAGAGAATGAGTGAGTGATCTCGGACACAGCCACGGATAAACATCTGACGTAACCGGAAAAAGGATGTGTCACTTCGAAATTCGTCCCACATGCCCCACCCATGCAAAACTCTAGTTCCCTGCCGAAAGTGGTTCAACATCTCAGCGGATTCACGCCAACCGTATCGACGATTTAATGTGTTTTTCTCGCTACAATCGTCTGGTTTTGGGGCTCTTTTTTTCCTTAAAGCGTTTGGAACAAGGCACTGGGGCCCAACTCTGCATAAATACATCACAAGACAAGAAGCATCAGACCAAGCGCTTGGCTTTTTTGATGCACATGCTTTTTGAATTCAGTTTCTAAACACAAACGCTGACTTCCAAGTCTTCAAACGAACAGACCCCATTTAAGGTTTGCCTCCCATTCCCCCATGTTTAAGTTGTGTCAGTGTGTTAAATGGTAGAACACCCTCTCTATGTCTAATTGAACTCATTTTAAAATTATTTTCACATTCTGTTATTACTGCATCCTCACGATTTTTCTGTAATCTTGCCTTGTAAAACATCTCATTGTAGTAAGTTCGGATGTCAGCATTTAACTGCTTGACAAGTTTTTTTTTTTTTTTTTTACATGTCCGGTGAAATAAGACGCAATCAGGTAGAAAAATACAACTACTAATTGCAATACCAATGTAAATGTTCTCTTATGAAAATTTTACTTTGTAGTCTCTTGTGCAAAATCACGTCCTTTTGTTGCCGAATGAACTGTCCAAGTTGTTGATTTTCACCTTGAGAAGTGATATTAATATCTCTGAGAGAATTCCCGTCCTTCAGAAAGCGCAATACTTTCAAATAAAATAATGTTCAAAGATCAATCGATATCTTGAGATTTCCTTCATTCGGCCTCCCTCTGCTGGAAAAATAGTGTCAGTACAGCAAAGCAAGTCATGAAACATCATCAATTTGTCAAATGCGTCTAACGGGGATGACACAGGCTAACTGGAAGGAAAGAAATCAACTTTGTAGTGAGTTTTACATTTACCAAGCAGCTTAAAGACAGCAGTATTTACAACCCCAATTCCGAAATAGTTGGGACGAAGTGTAAATTGTGAATAAAATCAAAATGCAATGACTTTCAGATCACATGAGCCAATGTTATTTACAAAAGAACATAGATAACATTTCAAGTGTTGAAATTGAGACATTTTACATTTTTATCCACAAAATGAGCTTATTTCAAATTTTCTGGCTGCAACAGGTCTCAAAAAATTTGGGGCACAGGCAAAAAAATGGCTGAAAAAGCAATTAATATATAAGAGAATCAGCTGAAAGAACATTTAGCAAGTAATTAAGTTAACTGGCATCAGGTGTGTAACATGATTGGCTATAAAAGGGATGTCTTAGAGAGGCTGAGTCTCTTAGAAGTAAAGATGGCCAGAGGCTCTCCAACCTGTGAAGGCTTGCGTAAAAAATTGTGGAATACTTTAAAAACAATGTTCCTCAACTTCAAATTGAAGGTCTTTGAAGGTCTCATCATTGACAGTGCATAACATCATCAAAAGATTCAGAGAAACTGGAAAAATCTCTGTGCGTAAGGGACAAGGCCAAAGACCTCTACTGGATGCCCGTGATCTTCGGGCCCTCAGACGCCACTGCATCACTCACCAGCATGATTCTGTCGTTGACGTTACTTAATGGGCCCAGAAATACTTCAAGAAACCACTGTCTGTAAACACAGCCCGCCGTGCCATCCACAGATGACACCTAAAACTCTATCATGCAAAAAGGAAGCCATTGTTGAGCATGATCCAGAAGCGCCGCCGTGTTCTGTGGGCCAGGCTCATTTAAAATGGACTGTAGCAAAGTGGCAAAGTGTCCTGTGGTCAGACAAGCCCAAATTTGACATTCTTATTGGAAATCATGGGCGTTGTGTCCTCCGGGCTAAAGAGGAGAAAGACCACCCCTCCTGTTATCAGCGTTCAGTTCAAAAGCCAGCATCTCTGATGGTATGGGGATGCATTAGTGCATATGGTGTGGGACACTTGCATGTTTCAAAAAGCACCATGAATGCTGAAAGGTGTATAAAGGTTTTAGAGCAACATATGCTCCCCTCCAGACGACGTCTATTCCAGGGAAGGCCTTGTGTATTTCAGCAAGACGATGCAAAACCACATACTGCAGCTATTACAACAGCATGGCTTCGTAGTAGAAGAGTCCATGTGCTGAACTGGCCTGCCTGCAGTCCTGATCTTTCACTGATTGAGAACATTTGGCACATAATTAAACGAAAAATCCGTCAAAGGAGACCCAAAACTCTCCAGCAGCTGGAAGCCTGTATTAAACAAGAGTGGGATCAAATTCC
The DNA here is from genome assembly GCA_029692085.1 of Gymnothorax javanicus. Lineage (NCBI taxonomy): Eukaryota > Metazoa > Chordata > Actinopteri > Anguilliformes > Muraenidae > Gymnothorax > Gymnothorax javanicus. Next base: position 19,314,034 of record CM056212.1, on the reverse strand, counting down.
AATGGCTAAACTCAAGAAACTTGTCTCCTCAATGCCCAGACGCCTCTACTCTGTGTTAAAAAGAAGAGAGGATGCTACACCGTGGTAAACAGGCCCCTGTCCCAACTTTTTTGAGACCTGTAGCAGCCATCAAATTTGAAATGAGCTCATTTTGTGGATAAAATTGTAAAATTTCTCAGTTTCAACATTTGCTATGTTATCTCTGTTCTATTGTGAAAAAAATACTGGCTGGTGTGATTTCAAAGTCATTGCGTTTTGATTTTATTCACAATTTACACTTTGTCCCAACTATTTCGGAACTGGGGTTGTACATTGTATCTGGATTCAAATAATGGTCCCCTGATCTCCACTCCGCTGCAGAGAGACACAAGTCTGCAGTGCAGAGGGATTGTCTTTGCTTCAGGATTGAAAGGTTGTGGCTTCAAACCAGGCCTCAGGCTCCAATGCATCAGCTTTTAGTCTCGGCTCGGTGTATCTGTTTTGCTCATCTTTCCTTATTCTCATCTTACGTTAGCTGAAATGCTCGCACGATAGCGAAGTCGTCCATGGCGTAATGTCAAGCCCTCTAACTCGCATTCAGGAGACCTGAGTTCTTATATCAGTGATGCCCATTCCTTTACAATCAACTGACACGTCCGACTGTCAACTTCGTGATCCTAAATGAGAGGTCCGGAGACTTTGTCCTTGTGGTTTCATAAGAAAGTCTGCTTGCGTTATCAGCCCAGTGATCGTGAGCTCAGTCCCTCCTCGTGAAATATCAACTTCTAGCACCTCTCATCTCATCAGCAGGTGCTGGAAGGTGCAGTTCCAGACGCTGACGGGAGGTCCAGACGGTGGCGGTCCTGACGGAGAGGCTGGGGCAGCAGAGAGGTAAGTGGGAGGGTGGGGTGGGGTGGGGGGAAAAAGTGGGGAGGAAAATGGAGGGTCTTGGAGGAGGGAGAGAGGAAGAGTAGGGGGTGTTACAGAGGGGAGAGAGCAGGAGGGGGGAGTGATGGAGGGAGCAAGGAAGAGGTGGGCTGCTGGAGAAGGGGGATAGAGGAGGGAGGGGAGCATTGAGGACTTTATTTTTGAAAAAAATTTATCCTGAAGGGATATATTCCTAAGGGCCGGCTGTAGGCGCTGCCATAAAACCCCGCCCCCAGGGAGGCACAGGTGGGGCCCTGGCTGCTGCCAGCCTCTGAGGGATATATTTTTTTAAAATTCAGTTAAATAAAATTAGCCAAAAATATTTGTATTATTAGGCTAATCTTACTGTCAGTTATTTGAAGACATTGGTCTTCGCTTGAAAATTCAGTGCAAGTCACTTCATACAATGGCTCTGTTTCCCCCTGCTGGACAAATCGTGACAGTACAGCACAGCAAGTTGGACTGGCGAAATGACATCAGTGTGTTTCGTTAATGCTTTGTATGTTTGGAAATTGTATCAGACACACATAAGAATGGTCCACTGGAAACAGTGAAATTCTTCCAGCCTGTTACTCTTACAGAGCAATTAATGCAAAATGGTGCCGTTATTGTTGGTGAATGCAATGATAAGCAATCACACCCGGTGTTTCAGCTGTATTTCTCCGGAGGGTGTGTGGTTTCATCATTTCAAGCGCACTGCACCATCCCCTGTAACAGTAGAGCAGCTGTAGTGCGGTGGTATTGTCGATGCTTCTGGAAGCTGGGTTTGGCAGTTTAATCCCATCGCTTTTATCTGCGCCGCTCTTGTGTTTTTGTGCTCTTGTTATCTACCGTCAGCTGCAGAGGAAACACACTCCCCTGTGGGGGGGTGACAGAAGGGCTTAGTAATGCCGTACGCTTCTAGGCTCAAATTTCTGTTATGTGTCTTTAATTTAATTAGCATGGTCTTATGTCCACTGCTGCTTTTACATGCATGTGAAGGAGGCTAGAAGATATGGTTCCAAACTCTGATAGCTGAGTGTGTGGGCTCACGCACTGGGTTTTCCTGCCTTAGTTCAGGTCTGAGGTCACAGCCTCATGGCTTCACCGCTGGTTAAAAGAGTGTATCCCTCTCCGCGGTACACAGGAATGAGCCCTTCCTTACCATCGTGGGGTTTAAGGGTTGAATACAACTTTGTCCTTTCACTTTGTCACAGAATAATGAGAGTGACTCCGTGGAAGAGGGGGTTAGGTCGCACCTCGGGAGGGAGCTGCCGCTGGTGTGAGTCCCTGAGTTTTCACATGAGTAATGTTGCTGGTCCTCACAAGTCACCAGAGTGATAATCTGTCAGCTGACAAACTTATCGATTTCATATCAGTCAACAATCCACAGATATTTGACATACAAAGGCAAGTAATCATGGCAGCCTTTTAAAAAAAATACTCAAATTGCAGACAAAACAGAAACCACAGTAACATAAAAGCGAAAGCCTTCACATTCACAAGAGCTGGATCGCTAAACATGATGAAAAAAGATAAACATTTTCAGGACTGAGGTTTTGTTCCTTCGCATCGACCACAATAAGCAGACATACATACTGGCAATTTCCCAGAACTTGATACAAGTTAACCAACGTGCAATCCTCCTGTTCATTAAGAAAAACGATAAAACAAAATTCATATCTCTCTCCCCCCATCATTAATATCAAGCTTTTTGGATAGAACTTTTAAATGAACAGATAATTAGTGATGCATTCATAAATATTACATTTAAAATGCCTTCATGCGCTGAATTGTGGAAATACATGAATAAACATGAGAACAGAACGGACACACCATGTTAGTTTTTGAATGCCAGGCATCAGCTGGGATTTTTGTTTCGACAAACAACCGGGTCCATAAATGCTTGACTAACCCACTCGAAAACAACAACAAAATGTTTGTCCAGGACAACGATAATAAATGAAGTTGGTGAATTATTTATACAGGCCAGCATGCGTAAATAATCAGTCTAACAATTAACCCGCAAATTCTGAAAATGTCCCGGTAATTATAATAACTCGCTGAAGGAACAAAATAGGTATGATTCATTCTTAAGCTCATAAATTTGCTTTGTTTTTGAATTTGTAATTACCCTATAAATGATGAGTAAATTAGTGACTGTGTGTCCACTGTTTCCAGCATGAGCAGTAAATTGATTCTTCAATTTTAGGAGTCGTCATTTTTCCCTCTTTGTAAGCAACAAAAAGTCACTTGAAGTCTGGTACAATTTGAATATGGAACTCTTCAGGGCATGCACAGCTACTTCTGACATAATGTGGCCTTAGAGAGTAAATAATAATGAGTAGCGCAATTAAGAAAACTTGACATCTCATTAAATTCTGGGACTGCAATTGTGGTTGGAACAAAAACCGGTTGACACAGGAGGTTTGGGAACTACTGCTCTTGGGAGCGGTTGGAAACAAAGGGCGCTACTCTCTGGTTTTTCAGTGTCACTTGGCTGTCTATAACGTCGCTGACATCACTGGATAAGACTCGCGTAGCTGCATAGCCGGGGGTCGGAAAGGATTGCTGCCTCCCAGAGGACAGTAGGGAGTGACAGATAATTCTCGCACCGTGGTACAGATTCTTCCTCGTAAAGCCCTCCGCACTAGGGCTTCCAATTCATCAGCTGCCACCAGACCGCCGAGCAATCACTTCAGTGCCCGAGGGAGCGTGGGGATAAAAGGATCGGAGGGGACCTTAAAACTGCCATAGATCAGCCACTCCCTCCCTCACCTTCGCAGGCGAACGATGCGAGAGCAGGCTACTTATCTCACGAGAGGCCAGGAAACTGCAGCGCTTGAGACGGTGATCTTGGCACCTATAACAGAAACCGAAATTACTTGGAAAAAAAAAAAAAAAAAGGCGATGCTCAGATCGTTCACTGAAAATCAGTTTTTCAAACGTCCAACTGTTCTGACAAGCAATCAAAGAGATGCAATGCATGTGTCATGCATGAGCCTTACCAAACACTGAACGAAAATATCAACACAACCCTTGCCAATTTCAAAGGTAACACTGACTAATCAGTCTACGGTTGCAGACTGATCAGGCATTTATCTGTTGACTTTATGTAATTGGGATTTCAGGAATGCATTTTTGGCCCTGGAATCCCCCCAAAAACAAGGTTCTGTGAAATGATCAGAATATCAATCAGTGTCCTGTGTAACGACTGTGTGCCTCATGCTGGGAAACACATCTCCTATGCATAGAACTGATGATTGTAGCTGGAGGATTGTTGTCCCTCTCCTCTTCAATTGCTGTGTGATGATGTTGAATATTGTTGGGAACGGGAACACGCTGTTGTACGAGCCGGAACAGAGCGCAGAGCTCAGAGTGTAGAGAGTATGTCGGTCAGGGAACATCTGAGGCGGTATCAGCTTCCAGGAATTGTGTACAGATCGTTGTGATGTGGCTCTGTGCATCGCTGAGCTGATGAGGCAATGGTGGAGGATGAATGGTGCAACTATGTACCTCCAAGTCTCATCACACTATCTCTGTGCATCCAAACTGCCGCACATAAAATGCACTTGAGTTTGCTGCCCGTACGCCCCAGCAGCACTATCGATGACATCACCAAACTGCTCACCCATGCAGTCCCACACACACTGCAAGACATCCCGCCCTGTGCAGTAGAAATGGCGATTCATCAGAGGAGAGGACTGTAGTCAGTGGTTAGCGCTGGAAAGCTCCTGCTCACTCACACTGATTGTGACACCGTACTACAGTCAAATCAAGACTCCGGTCAGGACGTGGAGCGCCACGAGTTTCCCTGAGGTGATGTCTGACTGTCTGAAAGTCTTTGGTTGAGTAAAGCCAACTGTTTCACTGGCTGTCTGCGTGGCTGGTCTCAGATGTGGTAGTCCAGTGGTTAGACGTGTCCTAAAGTTGTGAAGGTGGTTTCACAAACTTCAAAACGACTAAAGGTGACTTGTGGCGGAGATATGAAGATTCATTACTCTGGGAACAGCTCTGCAGTACATTTAGTCAGCATGCCTATAGCACAATCTCTGTAATCTTGGGGCATCTGTGGCAATGTGTCCCACAACAAGAAATCAATATTTTAGGGTGATTTCTCATCAATCAGATCATAAGGAACACCAGTGTAGTGGTAAGCATCTTGATACGCCGCAGCTGTGCCGGAGATGGCCTATCTTGACAAAGGAGAAATTCTCGCCACAGGCGATGTAAACAAATGTAAGGGCTATAGCTGACAGAATGAAGGTCTGAGTGCACACAGAAAAATATCTTTGATGTAGAGCCTATTATTTTGAGGCATGAATAATTGCGGCGAAAATTAAGTGCTGCGTTTACAATATTTTTGTTCGGTGAAGCAAATCCGTTGACTTTGGCCATTATAGCTGAATGTTACAAATGTTTTTACGGTCAATGGCTTTGTTCCCGAAGACACACTGCTCTAATTTTACCATTTTTGTTCTCGTTTTATTAAATACTCCCTGTTCTAAAATGATGGACTACACAAATGAGCGCGTGTGCGCACAGAGACTGTTAAGGTAGCAGGAGAATATTACAGGGGTTTATATATAGGCCCACACAGCGTCGAGACAACATTAAGAAAATCAAACACAATAAGTGCTCACAATAATGCTTCATCTAGCAGCAGGCACCGGTGAAAACTGTTAACAGCCCATTTTAAAAAGTTGCCTTTGCACATCTCCAACTTATTCGTTAGCGCAACTTTCATAACGCCATTTTTTAAAACCTTTTTTTTTTTTAATCAAGGCAGATCAACGTTGGAATTCCAAACAGTTATTTAAGAAAAGGATTTTGCCACTTACCACAGAACTGATAAAGTTCTTTCCAAAGCTCCATCGCGTACTTTTGGGTTTTCACTCTGATCAGCATCTCCGTCATCTCAGTTGGAGCGGAGAAGACCCTCTGTTTACGTTTGGGCTCATTAGCTCTTCGCTGCGTTTCTATTCCATGGACAGGTCGTTAGCGCAGTCAGCGCAGCGTATAGGCCGGAGTCGCCACATGCAGATTTGTTTTTACAGCTTTTCGCGAAAACCAAAAAGACGGCAATTAATGAGAAAAATCACTGCTGGCGGATACTTGAAAATTTGCCCTCTCGTGGTAAAACATTGTCATTGCGTGCTTTGACTGACGATGTCAAAATCATGTGGCTTCCAACTCTTCAACAATATGAGAGGATGCATCATTTATTTGAATACACTTTTCGAGGTCAGGCGCCCAACTTCATAATTGTGGATCCAGAGACTGCATACTGTTTCTAATGATGCTGACAGTAATTCAGTAATGTGAAACGCCCGACCTGCTAGTGTAACCTGGTCTTCAGTAAGTGAGCCATCCCGGACCATATTGCTGACCGAAGTATTTTACAAAGGCCTCACTGACCGACTTACCGGTCAGCCTTTGAGAGATTTTCATCAAGTCCACATCAAAGTCAAACAATCACCAAATTGGTTTTTACAGAAGCCTGACCCAGTTGTGAGAAGGGTAATATAGGCCATTTGTCATAACACCCCAAAGAGCTGGGACCATTTGCAAGCTATTTCAAAATCACTCTGTTTCATTGCCCTCAGCATTTTTAATTTGCTCATCTACATTTTAAAAATTGGACCTAGCACCTGTTTCCACATAATAGTCATGAGTCATCTCATCTGTTAGCCTTTTTAATATTGTTTATTTTCCATATACTCATTTTGCCTGGTTTTCTCGTTGTCGAAAGGCTCATGAACATACTCAGGTCCACTCACTTTTACACTGCAGTCTTTAGTATTTGGACAGTGGCTCCATACATACTCCAGAGAATTGGCAATTAAAAATATCCTGATTATGAGATTAAACTGGAGGCTACTAGCTTTGATTTGCGAATATTTACATCCACATCATGCGAACAGAGTAGGGGTTACAGCCCATTTAGTTCAGTGTCGCTATCCCAATACTTATGGATTCAATACTTATTTCTCTACTCTTTTACCTGAGTGTTGGCTGTAAGATGGACTGATTGGCCTCCTCCAGGTGGTTCAGCTCCAGGTTCAGCCCCTCTTTTGTCCGACAGCGCCACCCACTGGCCTTCCAAGCTTGATCCCAGACATTCCCGGAGTCATCCTTGCCCGGCTTCAGCCACACATTCCCACTGACATTCATGTGACCTCAGTCTCCTGTTTATTACGCAAACATAATCAGTCTTTTCTCACTTCACAGGCTGCAGCAGATGGGCACAGATTCTACTTCAACTCAAGGCTACTCCCCATTGCCAGCCAGGGAGTCTTTCCTCGCTAATGTCGCCGTTCGCTTGTCCTTGACGGGTTTCAGACCCAGATCCCTGTAAAGCTGTTTTGCAGCCGTGCTGAGTTGAATTGAGTGGACCAAACTGAGTGAGGTGAGTCACTGTTCATTTCTGGTTTAAATGCCTTGGCTTATAATGTTTGCATGTATGCGGCAGGGTTCCTCTAAAAACAAAAACAGTTGGAACTGCAGGGAAAATAACAAAATGTCGATCAATCTATCCGATATGCAGTGTTTTGATTGGTTCCGTGAATAATAATGTATTGTACCTTATTTCTAAGTCTAAGAAGCCTTCCTACTTCTAACAAACAAACGCAGCTTGTTCTTTCATCCATTTTTGCAAACATGTCATACTGAATGTTTTCCTATCTTTATATAAATCTAATATAAGACAAAGAGAACATGAGGAAACAATATGCAGGTTTATATGACCAATTTATTAAAGGGCTGAAGTTTACATTCAAGAGGGCCGGTGGTAATCAAGCTTGGGTGTTGTCTCGTTTTACCAATTTATCAATTAAGTTTGGCTAATTAGCTGATTGAGCAACTAAATGAGAAATCACTTATTCACACAGAGCTGTTAAATAATGTTTTTCTTCAATACATTTAAGTATTTCAGAAACCGTATTTTGTGTTCACTCAGGGTGACTTTGTCCGACATTAAATTTCATGATCTGAAACAGTGAAGTGCAAAAAATGTGCAGAAATAGCAGAAACAGGACGGGGAGCGAAGTCTTCACCGTGGCATTGCACACGCACATAACAGATGCTGGAATTGTACAGAATTGCAGAGAATATTGGACACAAGTCGTTCTATTGGCCATTTAATGACCAATGCCAGCTACAGCTTTGTCAGTTTTATTTTAATGCGCCATCTACGCCTCATCACCCTCCTAGTTCCAAAGTTGCAAAGTTTATAGCTCAACTCCTGCATTCTACAGCAACAGTTAAGCAGCAGTGCTTGTTTTTCTAAGCCAAAACTCAAGATTTTGTTCACTAACCTCAGGGACAGAAGAGACAATTGGCTTCCTTTTCAATGTTTTTTTCTCTCAGAAAATGCAGCACTCAAAAATAAACACCCATGTTGGAACTGGAATACGGAATGCATACTGAATAGAGGTAATACTGTTGGAATCCATCCCGAAGGCGACTGTGTCTGCTAATTTTTCATGTTTTTAACATCAGATTCATTCAGACCACTGACGGGCAAAAAAATAAGCCTCACACATTGTTCTCGGGGCCGTAATTAGCTGCTGATTGAAGGCAAACCACAAGTCACTGCCGCAGCCTCCCAGGATTTCAGTTTGACACCCTTGGAGCGAAATTATTTACAGCTGCCCACATTAATGTTTCTCTTTGTGACAATTTTCTTTCATACAAAGCCAGCCGGCTGTTCGGCGTTCGCCAAGAATAAGTGTTATTATGTAGACTGGCTTTATTGAGGCTGTATAATGTCATGGTTTTGATTTTTATTGGACAAACTGCATTACACTGGATTGGAAATTTGGAATTAGTCTGAACATTCAGTGGAAAAAAACCAGCAGCGAAAGGCATGTACTGTACAGGCCATATGGCCCATGCAAGCATGTGTTTTTCAAAAGATATTTCGACTGCCTATTATATCATATCAGTGTGTTACAACAGACATGTACTGTGTTCTACTTACTCTGCCTGTCAAGGCACTGCGATATTAGATTAGATTTAAAGTGTAATATAGCTGTATTCCGATCGACCGCCTGTTTGAAGTTCTTACCTCGGTTTTCAGATGTGCTGCAGCCTACATTTTTTTTATTATTTGCTATCGCACGGCTATGCATATTTTATACAGTGCAACACAAGGTTTTGTGATGCTTTCAAAGATCACAGTGCGCATTATCAAAGCTAGCTCCCCTCGCTGTTGTTTGCAAATGAGGTTCGCCGGCGGCGATCGGCGATATCCGTGCGTCAGTGTGGAATGACTGACACTCTTCCTCGGCGGCAGCGCGCTTTCAGGCGGCCTAAACGGAGACGCCGTCGGAGACCAGCCGAATCGTGACTGTTTTCGCAATCCATAAGAGCACAGCCGACGCGCAATACGGGCGGAAAATACAGCCTGGAGAAATAGCCTATTTTCGGCAGGATTCGTTAGCATCTCAAACCGATCCTTTACCTCCCGATCTCAATGTGCCTGATTACAGAGGAGCGTTTTCAATCAGCCGCCACCTAGCTGAATGGCCCAGAATGTTTCACGACGGCCCCCTTCATCAGACAGCCGCGTCGGAGCAGACGGATATCGTTACAACCCTGCAATTTCTCATCACTCAAAGTAGCAGTTTAGGATTTCTCGCGTCTCCACGCTCATTGTTGGTAGCTGCTGGAGCCGCTGCGCTCAAATACCTGCCCGAAACGTCCTCATATCAATAAATAAATGCATACTATCATGCGAGTCCTTAACTCATGTCGCATCGCTGCAATCAGAATGAGGGTTCGAACGCGCTTGAGGACCATGTGTCCATGCGGCGTGCAAAAGCGGTGCGTCCATCCATTCGTTATCTAACCCGCTCGTTCCTCATTAAGCGCCGGGTTAGAGACAGGAATACACCATACTCGGCCTGCCAATCTACCGCAGGGCAGCATGCGCACCAATCACTCACCCACTCTGTGGCCTTGAACAGCAGTCTATGAAATGGGAAGTTGGGACCATTATTTGAACCACGCAAACGCTTGCATTTCTCAGATTTTATTCAGTCTTTGGCCCCCCACCCCCCCGACATACCCTCAGAATTCTCGCCAGAACACATTGCATGCAGGCAGAGGCATGGCCAAGGATTCTGAGCCCCCCAAAAATAATCTGAACCCCCATCCAAACAGAATTCCTATATACCTCAAGAATGCAGGCAGAAGCACAGCCATGAATTCTGAGCCCCCCGAAATGAATTTGAAACCCCCCACTGAACTGGAATTCCTATCTAACCCAAGAATGGCCACCACCATTCAGCCCAATAACAGTGACCCTGGTTGAGCCCTTTCTTGCAGCTGAGTGCAGTCATTGTAAGGACAGCATACGGTTGACAGCATATGACTAGGTTTTCACAACATTCTTCAGTCACAGATATTAATAGTACTGAGTGTGAGAGCAATTTTTCTTCTCGTTGGAGGAATAATAGTTTTCGCACTGAGATTATTTTTTTAGGGATGTGATGCTTATTCTTGCCGTAAGATGAAACAGCTACTGATTTGGGCATCAGGGCCACGCCAAATACGAGATTAATTACCTGTGACCTTACATTTGGTAATTACAGCCATCTGTCTAGCTTCCGCTGCGTGTGATATACAGACATTCTCGCAATGCCAAGATATTTCACCCGGCTTTTCACACTTCCGTGAATCATTCATCCACTTTAGAAATATGACTGCACTCAAATATAAATCATTAATCAATGTAGAAGGCTGTAACCTTGCAGCTGGGTATAATCTTTAAGAAATAATTCAAAAGTCCCCCCCCACCAAGAAAAAGTGCTGTGCCCTTGGCCTTGAAGGTAATGCTTTTTACAGTGGATTCTTTGATATTGATTCAACAGTAAAAAGATTAATTTCTGCAGGAGATCGTCCTCCGACCACATGGCGACTTATTTTAATGGGCCGTAATAAGACTTCAACACGCACGAGACTTCCTTCAACGGTCTCAAATATTGGATATTCATCAGCACACATAACTACAGCTGTAACGTCAGCTCAGCTACCACCGCAGCCGCATGTGTTTTAATGACTGACGACTCCCTCCTGCGATCGGCTATTAGGCCTCTTATAACCTTTGCGCTTCCCGTACTTCATTACTTCATATTAGATCTCCCGTAATTCCTCGGCAGCAGGAACACAGTCGAGGAGAAGGAATAATTGTGCAAATTTTATTTCCGTAAGTGAGACGGATACGCAGGCTTTGTCCCAGCACTTACAGTTGTGCCCTTGAGCTGCGCGAGTGTGCGTGCCCCTGTAGGTGTGCAGCACTGCAGGGAGCCAATTACTCTTAAGTTGTTCTCTGAGCGTGCTCACAAGCACCAGCAATGCACCCCTGATTCGCCCCTCCTGTAAGCCTGCATCAAACCACACTTCTCTGAAGACCGTTACCCACAAATCCAGTGTTTACCGTGACCTTTGCGTGACTCCAGCAATCGCGTAGGAGTGACGCAGGAATGAGTGACGCTTCCAAGGGCAGAAGTCTGTCCCAAATCTGTGATTCACCCCTTTAAAAGTGTGGACTCGTGTACTCCGCTCAAGTGCGCACTTTGAGGAAGACCGCAGGGCTTAGGGTGGATATTGGGACAAAGCCGAAGTCACCAGTACAAAAACTATCCTGGGAAATGGGAGGGATGGTGGGGAGAAGGAGTGAGGAAAGAAGACCTGTCTACGGTCTAATTTTTTCACGAAATGGGCCAACATTTCAAAGAGAATGATGCTCCTGCAACCGAAAAGCCAGATTCGATGCCATGTAAAAAAAAAAAAAAAAAAAAAGAGCGAATTTCTATTCATTGCTACAAAAACCCTTTCGTCTCATTCAGGGATTTAAGTACAGCCATTTGTGTAGGACAGCCTTGAGACGTGAAAGTACAATACAACCTGAGGCATAAATGGAGGATAGACGCAGAGGACAGACGATAGACAGAGGAACGCGTTCAGTCTCCATCGCACCAGGAAGCGGCTGGTTCAAAAATCGCTAAATAATGCAACATAGAGGCAAACTGCTGGTAAAAAAAGCTATTGAACAGTGAGCTAGCTTTAAGCTAAAACAAACCGTTATCTACACTAATGTCAACAATGAAGCTGAGGTATTCATGGGGGACTCGTTCAAGAGCTAAGAATACGCAGTGCCGGTACATTTCTGCAGTAAACAAAATTCATTTAAAATAACAGCAATAACGGACGCCGAGCTGCGCCTTTTCAGCGCAGTGCATTACTCACAAAGACCAACAGAGGAAAAAGCACTACTTTTCAGACCAGATAATATGGTTACCTGGCAACAATCTCATAACTTTCACACATTCTCTCAAGCTTAACAGCTTGAGTAACAGTTTTTTTCATAAAAAAGAACAAAAAAAAAGACTGTTGTAAAAAAGGAACATTCACTCTTCGTCAAATCAAACCCTCAGACACAAAGGAGACTAAAACAAACGTAACAAATTAAATTAATGGCTGGAGTATTATTCTTTATTTCAGTGGCAGTTTCCATGATAAGTGAAGTATTTTGAGAAAATACTTGATCTCTTTTCAAAGCAATTTATAAAATATTTCACTACAAGCTGAAATATTGTTAATTAAAATAGATATACACAAGGCGAACAAAAAAAAAAAGCACCACATTTACAAAATTGAACAGAACACCGACACTGCTCATTGAATTAAAAAGTAAAAAAAGCATAAAACCAAACATTAAAAACAAAAAGGATAGAAAATCGGTCGCTCAAATACAATAAAACACCTTGATTTCTTACTCAAGTTTTTTTTTTTTTTTTTTTTTGTCGTTCTTGCGATACAAATCATGATCCTGAAAGCACGGATGATGAATTGTTAACTTCCTGCCATTGCGTTTCAAGTAAATCGATACTAGACAATGCCAATAACCTTGAAGGCCTTGTGGGGGGGGGGAATTAATAAGATTTCGTCTTAAAATGGTATGAAAAGATTTTCAGTGAAACGGGACATTTTTTTTTCACAATGGGAAAGTGCCCAAAGTCAAGAAAGTGAATTTTTTTAATCTCCAGAAGCACCCAATGAGCTACAGGAGAGAGACATTTAATATTAACAGTAAAAAAAAAAAAACAAAACACACAATATATCATTTTTAACATCTCTTCCCAGCTGAAACTGTGGCCAATCAAGAGATGAAATGAGCTGTTTCTCCAGAGTGTCTTGGCTACAATCTCATTACATTCATTACCATAACGAGCGTTAATGACAGACCTGCGTTTTCGGAGACGAATAGCCCTGCCGAAGCCTGTTTAATGAAGCAATTCCATAGTCGTTCATTTGAAATCTCAGGGTTTCTCCATTCAGTACAAAACAACAATACTAATGGTACCATGTTTCCACAAAACGTAACGAGGACACAATTAAACGATAAAATAACACTTCATATATATATTAAAAAGAAAACCCGTGACTACTAATGTACAAAATAAAACCGCTACATTAAGGGAACAGGAGCTCGCTCGAGCCAAGCTCCCTCAACATAAAATGGAAGTGGTTTTGAGATTAGACCACTGAGGCCGTTTGACAAGGGAACCGGAATGAAAAGACGAAAATAGATTCCATTGCAAACACCAGACGGAAGAGAGCAAAACGATAATTTAAATGCGGTGCACTTCACGCTCCGCATTTAGAGGGGCACACAATTGCGCATCAATTAACCTTCCCCAGTTTTGGTACTGTGTTAAATGCTATTGACTGGATGCAGTAATGGACTGAATGGATCACTCAGCTTTAGAATGGATGCAACAGTGGTAATTTTACAATTTGAGTCTGACTCACGTGGCCATTTTATACCACCGGTGTAGCGTGAAATGCATCTGCTTATGAATCTCTAACAGGAGGTGGACCTGGTAATGCACAGGGCTCGGTGTGTACCATCTGTGTCATACCCCGGTCATTCTTCAGTCCCAGCCCACGGCAGAACAGGACCAGGCGGAACCTGATCCTGAGTGACACACGTTGCACTGCGGGGCTTAATTCACGTGACGCGGTGCACAGCTCTTTGTAACAATAGCTCTATTCCCAGAGTGAGAAAAGGGGAGGGAGAGAGAGAGAAAGGAGAGATACAGAGGGAAAGGAAACGAGGCTGAATTAGTGATGGGATTACGAGACGGAGACAAAATCAGACCTCAGACTTTAGATGCTGCCGAAAATCTCCTCAAAATCCGGGGAGGTTAATGACAGATTTACTCAGACTGAGGGCATCTTTAATCACCCAGAGGCTACAGCTGTCCCCCTTCCCACTGACAAACAACCTCCCAGCCCTCCTGTGGAGACCGTCCTGTCACAGCAGTCTGGTGTCCCTACAGAGCCAAACGCACAATGTCCCCGCGTCCCCTGACAAGTGAATGCAGAGGGACAGGTGTGTAATTTTTGTCTGTGGCTGCACAGAACCTGTCACGAGAGACAAGCCGGCGTTCGCCGCGGAGCCTCCATTTGTCCCTGACAGGCGGAGATAAATGCGCGTCAGTCTTTCCAGCATCCCGCGGCGGGATGGGGGAGAGGAGAGTGGGCCTCGGGAGCGAGTTCCACACGGGAACGCTGGTGAACTGACGCTCTGATCTATTCTGTGGCACAGAGAGTGCAGCGTCCTGGAGGTGCACCACTTATCGCAACAGAGACGCCCCCGAATCTTGTAATATCCTTCAGCATGAATAAGCAGGACTGCGCTACCAGTGCTTCCAATTTTCGAACCGCGATAAATTCAACTGGCCCAGTCCACTCCAGTCCTAGCAAGATTGACTTTACACAGACCCAGCGACACACTTTACCAGATACTGCGTCAGAAACGGTGGCGTCTGAGGGTGCAATCACAGCAAATGTGCTTTAGTGGCACGGGGCACCTATTTCTTTATACTTTTCATGATCTGAACGCTGCTTTTTAGAGTTGGCGCCTCACGTTTATGCACCCCAGGCGTCTCGCTGTTCTTAGGTGTTTGTTGAGTTGAAAACATTCCTACTTTGATGCGCCTCGTTAAAAAAAGGGCTTCACGTCGCCATCAATCTTTTCCCCGCCGCCTAATCACGTGACAATAGAGGCAGAGGTTTATTTTACATTAAGTTCCATTGTCGACAAAGATAGCGGAGAGCTCAGTTTTTACCTTCAGCGCTGTCTTGGCCCCATAACAAACGATTTCACAGGATGTCACAGTATCTGAAAAATTTTATCTCTCACTTCTTAAGAGCAAAAGCGATCGCCAAAAACCGCTGATCAGTTGTATTAAAAAAAACAAACAGCACACCAGACTGTGCAGCTGAATTACTTTGCCACTGCTGCTAACGTTGTTCAGAATGTTTGTAAAATGAGTGACAAGCATTACTTTGCAACCACAGTAAAGACACATCCAGCACATCCTTTCAACGTTGCAGGCTTTATCCGCGAGAATAGAGCACGTTTGGTGTGAACGGCCCTGAAGATAGACACAGCCCTCATCCACATTACCGCCAATATCCTAACAACTGCTGCTCGAAAAACCCTTGTCCAAACAACCGTTGCACTAATAACCACTGTCAGAACAACCATTGCCCCATCAACCGCTGCCTTAACGACCATTGTCCCAAGAGCAGTTGCCCTAACAACCATCATCCTAACGACCATTGTTCTCTGACCCGCTGCCCCAAACGGCTGCTCTTACGGCCGTGAAGGGAACAGGAAGTTCCCAGGTCTCGTCCTATTGGACCAGAGTAAGGGCAGAAGGCTGTGCGCATCGATCTGCTCTCTCTCTCCTCATCGATTGCAGCTCTGCTTCCACCGTGCGTTAAAGAGCACAGAAACTCCTCGTGACGGACAGAGGCCATGGAGTGAGGGGTAAGGGGGTGAGGTGGGGCGGGGGGGGGGTGGTAAGGGGATTTAGAAATCGGAGCAGAGGGGAGATCAGGGAAAAGGATGTTTATGGTAAAGCGGTAACGCTGGAGGACGATGATGAAAACGGCTGCTGCATTATTCAGGGATCAGATCTTTGGTCCCCCCCTCCTGAGCAATATGCAGACCCCCCCTCACCCCACCCCTGCCCAACCCAATACAGTAAACACAGGAGAACAGGAGAACACAGGAGCCGAGATGGAGAGAAACACAGGGAGAGAGGGATAATTAAGGAGGGAGAGAGAGGGCAGGGGGAGAGGAGGAGAGGAGAGAATGAGGTTGCCGAAGATGGAGCGAGAGAAGGAAAAGAGGACAAGAGCGAGAGAGAGGGAGAGAGGCGGGGGAGCTGAGGTTTGCTGATAGGCGACTCCGCGGTCCGGGATGGCGAGTCCATGGAGATGGGGCAGTACCTCGGAGCCAATCCGTTCTCCACCTCGGCTCCGCTGTCAGACCCACCGGCCCCTGCTGTCGCGGCCGGCCCACCGCTAACCCCCCCACACGAGCTTCCTGTGCGCTGAGCTCCATCGTGCAGTGGAAGGGTGGACAGTGCTCTAGTGGAGCGGGAGCCGTGTGCTAGCGACCGCTGCCGAACCAGGGCTGGGTATAACTTCAGTGGTTTCTGAAAGGGATATGTGTGTGTGTGTGTGTGTGATTGACTGTGTATGTGTGCGTAATAGTGTGTGAGTGTTAATGCGTATGTATGCCTGTTTGAGTGAATGTGATTGCGTATGAATGTGTGTGTAAATCTGTATTTATGAACGTGTCCCTGTGTGGGTATGTATGCGCGTGTCTATGTGTGTGTGTATGTGTGCATATGTGTGCGTATGTGTGTGCATGTGTATGTGTTGGTGCACGTCTGTATGTGGGGGACGCGATACTGAAGGAAGACTTTTTCCAAACTCTTTATCTCTACTTTCTGTAACATCCACAGTAACTTCAGGAATCGACCCGTCCATTTAGCCAGGGGTGCTGTAGCTCCAATACTTTCCTGTTCCCTTGGGTCCCGAGCCGGACTCCCCCAAAAATCCCCTTTGGGACGTCCCGCAGTCTCTCTGCCCCGTACAAAGCACATCCGCCACGCCCGCCAACATGTCAACGGGAACACAAAAAACAAAAAAATTGCACCCATAGCTCACCTCACAGCCTGATGAGACGAACACGAAATCGGCTGCATTTGAAAAACTACAAAAAAAAACAGGTTTCCATTTTACCGGTGAGCTGCAGGGTTAAGTAGAAAAGAAAAACTGTAGCATGCTATGTTTTAACCTTCTGACTTTATACAAGGGCGAGGGGGGGGGGATGGAGCGTCAACATTTGTCAAGACGAAAATCCATTTTACTGGGGGAGTCGCTGATGGGCGGTGTTAGAATGTCAGTTCTTTTTTCACTTTTTTACAAATCCCTTCCTGTCAGGGGAGAAGATTAAACCAGAAAATCCACACAGTCATTATTTTTCCCTCCCCGCTAACTTTTTAGTTTGAGAGGAAGAAAATAATAGAAAAGAGAATTGGAGAGGATAGCCGTGTGCGCGCTCCGTGCCAGAAGTCGACGTCCTTAATCTTCCCACTCTAATTTGTCTTTGGCAAACGAATGCAGAATCGAGAGGAGAGGCGATGACGCGGCTAGAGTCAGTGAGGTGGGTTTCCGGGGCGCCGATGGGGGACCTGGCGATTGACGTAAGGAGAGACAGGAGGGTGTGGTTCTGAGGTGGGAGGGGGGTGTGTCCCTCCACAGTCTATCCAATCGGATGGAGGGGTCCGCCCCACCTCTAGGCTCCGCCTCCGTGCGACTAAGCGTCATATTTCTTCCCCGACCGGTGAATCTGCTGGAAGAGCGTCATGGAAAAGGCCATACCCAGGAGCTGCAAAAACAGGAAGTGACACAGTTCACGTCCCCCAGAAGTGACATCGGCGCAAGGGCCATTATCACAAACAGTGAGCCCCATAAGTATTGAGGCAGTGGCACAAATTTGGAGAACCACATTTCCCATGAGGCCGACTCAACATAAACACCCTCAGATAAAAGGTGGCGGCCTGTGCTTCCATTAAAAACAAGCCTTTAGAAGTGAGCCACTATCCAAATACTTCCGGAACACACTGTGTTTTGAGGAAAACAATTTTTTTTTTTTTTTTTTGCTTTAATGAATTATTCTTGCGATATGAAGAGCTCCCCCCCCCCACATGCCCTACTTTGAACATAGAGGGATTTGGGAGTCGCTATCCCCAACAGCAAATTGGCGTCTCCAAACCGCGCCTGCATTACCAAAGCCGGCTTTGTATCCTCTGATGAAATAATACCTGATGTGTGAAGGCATTATGTCAATAAGGTAAAAACCAAGATGCCGCGCAAAAAAAAAAAAAAAAAAAAAAAAATAAATTAATAAATAAAAACTCTGGATCCTTTTGAAGTTTCCATTACTCAGTCCCCCGGGAAGCGCAGGATGCGCGCACATCAAACGGAGACGGGCGGAGCGTCCGGGGGCCATTATCTCCCGCAGCCAGAGCCGCGCGAGCGCCTGCATTACAGCGACAGGGCTGAGCCGCGCTCCGAGTTAGCGCGCTACGCTACGCGCTAGTGCTAACAGCTCCCCGCGCAGCTGCCGAATCCCCGCGCCTTCTGAGGGACCGGGGTGTCCTTGAAAAGGGGGTGGGGGGGGTGTAGAACAGGGAAAGCAAGTATTTTTATTTTCCTCCCAGCAAGTTTGCGAGACAGACGAAGGTGCAGAGGGAATCCTTTCATTTCGGAGAGTGCGTCTCGGTAATTCTGCCCGTCTTTCAAGTTTCCCCCCTCACGTACATAAGCCTGCTGATCAGCCGCTAAGCCCCCTGTGATGTTTCCGCCGTCGCCGAGCGACGCGCCTCACGAAATTCAGGCTTCTTTATCGACGGCCCGCGTCGGCTTTTTCGAGCCTCCGCTGTCAGCTGTCAGAGCGAGTGTCTGGGATGTCGGTCAATCATTCCCCGTCTCCATGGGAACCGGACTCGGTCTCTTTTTCTCAGAACCGCTGAGGCTCCGCCCCTTGTGTCACCCAGCAGTACGCGGGGTGCTGTCAATCAAGAATGTACATACTGAAGGACCGCCTCACTCCATGCATATAGATCTCGAGGTCTCTTTAACTCTTTTTAAATCTCTTTAACGGGAAACTAGTTGATTCAGGTGTGGCAAATTGGAAGATAAAATGAAATTGCACAGCACAGCAGATCTTCAGGAACGGTGCTGTGCAGAGTCGGCATTTACTGTTAAATCTGAATAAATCACAGAAGCAAAGAGACTCCACCTGCAGCATTCTGCACAGGGTTGCATCTAAAATGGCGCAAAAATCTCTCTCACAGCTGTGGCGCTGCTTACAACAGGAGAAAATCATGAGCGAGATTTACAGTAATCATAGCTTGCCGCACACTGTATGACAGAAGCTAATTTTCTCTGTCACTAAACAGCGTTTCGCTGTCCACAGAAAAACAAAAAAAACGGCTCAGAAAGTTAAAGTTCTCCAAAACTATTTCGTTCCAGTCATTTGCATCTGCTAATTAGCGCGAGTCTTAAGTCGGGAAGCACAGCTAATTAGCGAAATCGACAGGCCAGATCAGCTCAGGGGTGGGAGAAATACACAGCGGCACCTCAGCGGTCGTGCCCGTCCATTCCCGGCTCTGCCGTTAGCTGTAGGAGGGGAGAAGCTCTTACCTGTACGACCAGTATGCACATGCCGATGGTGCCCAGGAGGTGTTTGTTGTCGTCGAGCCATTCCTCCACTTTCTCATAGCAGCCCTGGGGCGGGGGAGAGAGATAGGAAGACCTCAGTACAGGGAGGGGCTTTCACATTTCACAAAGCCCTGCGATTACTGCCCTGCTCTGGCCAAACTCCAAGGGCTTTTTCAAAAGGAACATGACAAAATAATACTACAGTTCTGTAGGAGCAAAAATCAAAAATAAGTAGCAGGATAATAAGAGCCCAGATTAGAGAATTTTGGGAATGTTGAGGGTACTTTTGCACTTAAGGGCACCTAAGTTTCCCACCCCGACGTGAGGAAATGAGAAAACAGAGGAGTTCAAAGGTAAAGTAGTGTTTCAGATAAAGGGCCCTTTAAAGTAAGGGTTCCATCCGCCCTTTACCTGGGAGTTACACATGCAGTCAGTCTGGCCAGTAAATGCAGTTAGTACTGACTGGTTCAGTAACTACCAGTGAGATTAAAAAGAACTATGGCCAATTTTGTATTTGACGGACAGGTACGATGCTATAAATGTCTATTCAAATGTTAAATCATCGGTCAAGTAATGGAAGTTATTTGTGAACTCTCCTTTGGTGGGGTAAAACATTTTTTGGAATGAATATTTGGATTTCATATCTTTTCAGATGTATTTAAGGTGTTGTTACTCCTTGTAGAAATGTTTCACTCTGTTGTGATTACGGGGAACTACCGTCACAGGACTGATTTCTAAGCGCTGAGACAAAGTATACTTGCCTGTTATCATACTTCACAGGATACCTGCCTTAAATTATCGGTGAGGGATGCAGGTTTTAGCTGTAGCCAATGGGTAACAAGCCCCACTGACCAACCAATCAGCATCTTCAATTAGGTCTCCTCTTATGGTGATCAGGTGGTTTAATGTGAAGCAGAACAAAATCCCAGAATCCTCTGCTTCATTAGCGCTCTTTCAGGGCGTGAGGCCTGGAACCTCAGGTCAGAACTCACCCGGGCTGAATCGTTTCGGTTTCGCATGCGCAGACTGACCCGCCGAGCCGGAGATATTAATCGTTAAATCGCGCGGCCCGCGGGTTCGTTAATTAGCGGCGAGGAAGATCTGCGTGCAGCTGTGCGAGGCGATTAAGAGTGTCGGCTCGACAAGTGCTCTCAGATAAGCTAATTACAGTCACAGCTGGTCCTCGTCTCCTCGGGACGAGCGACCGCCTGCGTAAAGCCACGCAGAATTCACTCATCTGTCGAGGACAGGGCTCCCAGCATGCTTTGCAGGTCCCCTGTGATCTCACTGCCGTGACGCAAACCCAACCCACCCCCCCACCCCTCAGGATTAAAGACGTTAATCTCTGAATCCCGCTGGACTGACTCACAGGTCTCAGTGCGAATCTGTGCCGCTGATGAAGTGTCTCTCGGCTCTGAAAAATGTGCTCATCAGTGTCTAATTGCTGAGAGAAGCATTAACACACCTTTCAGGAACCAGCTCCAGGGCGCGCAGGGAAACTCGCACCATCGCTGAATTTCTTAAAGCAGCCACGCACTTTACACACACACACACACACACACGCACTCACATAAACGCGCGCACATACACACACACACACACACACACACACACACACACACACATATGCACTCACATAAACGCACACATACACACACACACACACACACACACACGGCCCAGGCAGCACTCACCTGGGTCCAGAACATGTTGGTAGCGTTGCGCCCACACTCCTTGTAGTGCTCCTGGCAGCAGCGGTCGGGCACCACTTTCTCCTTCAGGGCCTCGTGCCAGTCTGTGTACCCCGTCACGCCGCAGCACTTCCACTGCAAGCACAGAGAGCCGCGTCACGCCGCCGCCGCCGTTTACACACCGCGTCACGCAACACGGCGGCTAACACAGTCAGGAGTACCTCCTCGAACATTAAACATCACAGGTGCCATTATATTTGAAGTGACGGTGCATTACACTATGTGGAGGGCCATTCCTGGTTTAAGGGCCTTGCTCGAGGGCCCAACAGCCTGATCTTACTGCAGCCACACAGGCTCTCGAACCGCCATCTTTCCAGGACCAAGCGAAGCACATTAGTCGCTAGGTTACAGGCCCGGCCGACTCTTAAATACTGTACCAAAAACTCGCCGCGCTGTGAGCTGGATCGCACAGGGAACAGTCACGCTCCGCGACGCTTCTCCTCGAAGTCGACACACACTCGCCCTGTTGAGAGCAGGCCCTACATCACTGTCAGTGCTGCTCACTCAGGATACGTCTTAATGTGACGGCGCGGCGCGGCAGTCACAGGCTCTGTCGCAGACGCCCACGCGCCCCGCGACACTGATTGCGGAGGACGGGGCGTGAGTGTGTTTCGCTCTGTTTGGCGAGGATGGATGGATCTGAGAGTCATTCTTATCACCCCCGCACAGCATTTTATTACTCGCACAGAGCAGACGGGTAATTGATCACTTGCGCGGTCCTGACAGCTCCTGAAAGGTGTCCGTCAAGATCGGACAGGATGTAATTGGACAGGCTGAGTGGGAGGGGAGGGAAGGGGAGGGCGAGAGGCACGAGGCTAACAATTCGCCCCCCCCATCTCCTTTTCTCCCCATCAACGGCAGGCTGGTGGTAACGAACCAATCAGGCGCTTGCACCGCTGACATTTGCAGGGGTATAAATCAGAGTATGAGAGTAAGATTAGAGGAAGGGAGAGTTGATGAAATCAACTGGCTGAGACCACGGATTCAGCACAAACACGGAGGCGCTTTTTACTGCCGGACCCGTGGAAATTTCTAGATTGCAGATCCGCGACTTGTTCTGGATGTTGCAATCATATCTCCCGCTGGTGTTCTGTGTGGGTAAATGTACGACAGCGCCCCCTAGCGGACGCCTGTATCCCCGGCGGTCTGGGTTTACCTCAGCCTGGATGATGTTCCAGGCGTTCCTCAGGCCCACGTTGTTGTCTGTGTTGTAGAGGGCGAGGCCGTCCTTCAGGTCCCGCTGGGCGTTCTCACTCACCTGTAGGACAGGAGGGGACAACAGTCTGGTTATATCGGTGGTGCTTAAAGCCTTATGCCAGCACTGCAGCGGGTCACTCATTACACAGGCCTGCAGTGCACTGGTTAAGACCACACATTCATTTTCATTTACCAGGAGGTCAAAGGCTCCATCGTTTCTTGTGGAAGAGCCACAATGGAAGTTCTTTAAATTTACTGTCATCTGATAACCGATTTCTGCTTCCGTAATAAAAAATTATGTCTTTTGCCGTTTCAATATTTGCACATGGTTTAAACCTACTGTGGGCTGATAAAATGAAATTAAATCAAATTAAATCAAAATGTAATCAAATTAAATGGCTAATGTGTTTAACAGGGACTCTCAAATGTGGTCCTTGAAACCAAATCCAGCCCTCGTTTTCTTTCCAACTTGGTGATAAACTGAGCAATTAGTGCTGCTGATTGGCCAGCCAGGATCCACACCTGAGGGGAGAGTATAAATCCAGCTGTTCTGGGTGCTAAAAGGACTGAGAATTGAGAGACTGGGGTGTATATTCCAGCATTCTGAACTGAGAACTTTAATGGATTAAGTCCTCCTCTCTCCCTACAGAAGAGTAGAAGATCCCCATCTGGGAATTAGACCAGTGACTCAATAACTGGTGACACGTGTGACAAATTAAATTCCAATACAGTCACGGTCTTAAGAAAAAGTGAACCTTAATTGCTTTAGTAATACAATCCAACATAATTTAATGAGTAAAAACTGTAAGTGGTCAGTATAAAGGAATAAAAAGATGAATATGAGTCAGACGTTCCCCTGTTGACCTGAGGTTGGGCCACTATGAGGCCAGAAAACACTCAATTTTTTCTCAAACTAATTAATACGAAACGCCTCCCACCAAATACTTGTACCAGACTCTAATGAAATACTTTGCCAGGACAGGGCTGGACTTGCACAAATACACAGAATACATGACATTACAGTCCAAAACGGAGATGCCCGGCAACCACTAAATTTCGGTCTATGATGAGTTCAAAGCCACAAGTGCTGTTCCCTCACTGCAGCGTGACAAACTGTAGCATCCCTATGAGGCTCAGCAAAAGAGTACAGCAGGCGACGAGCAGTTTAGCCTCTTCTGTGAGCTCAAAGACGGGGATAATAACTTTTATATCTCGCCGCATCTCCGCCGGAGAGATCATCCCTTCTCCAGGCTAATAGAGTAATTCAACAGTATCCTATTAAATTAAAGAGATGAGAGAAAATTAAGAGATGCTATCGTCAGAGCCTGTCAGGAGGCTTTAATTAAGGATAGCTCTTTCTCCCCCTCCTGTTTCGGATAACCGCCACCGATCCTCGCCGGTTATCTCGCCCCATCTGTGATCGCCAGCTCGAAGCTCCCGCTTTTATCGCTTGTTTTACACGCACGGCCAAAAAAAAAAAAAAAGCAATGGAGTAATTGGCGACGATAAACAGCCAATCGGACTCCTTAATGAGCGTCGCAATCGCAGGAGCATCAGAGAGGCCGCTATTGAACAAAGGGCTCTCGCTCGGCATCGGCGATGATTACAGGTGGCCAACAACGATGTTTTAGCAGCCGCTTCAACCCCGATCAAATTGAAATCTAAGGGCTGGGCTGGGGTCAGTTGTAAGCCTCGTGAAAAACGCAGGGGCGTCATAAAGTCTAATTTCCGCCAGACGCTCCGAGACCCGATGCTTTCAACTTCCTGGAAGAGCTCTTCAAATCTGCGGTTAGGAGGACGGGTTCTATTAAAAACCCAGCTCCTCACTCCACCTAAGTGGAGCCCTTATAAGAAAATGCAATCGGCTTGGGCGCGGACAGACGCGAAGCGGCACGGAGCTGGGGAATCTGCTGTCCCTGCGGCGAGTCCCCACGGCATAATCCCCAGATTAAACGCGCACGATTCTCCCCAGACGGGAATAACCAGCAGTTTCTCCAGCTGAGATTCGCAAGGCTCTTTACCTGCATCTGATTGCCTTTGTGCCACCCGGGGTGACATTAAAGCATATAAAAGATGTGAAGTTATGTCAACCGCGCAGGCCTTGCGTAATTCTGACTGTTCTGGGAACAGCTTTAGTGGTCCGTATCGGACGATTAAAGTGTTTGCAGGCGGTTAAGGTGCTCTCTGGGAGAGGAAGAACAGTATAAAGTCCCCCCTGAGCACCTTGCAGCAATGCGGGCCATAAACCTATAGAAGCGGGTGGGGTAATCCTGGCGATAGTAAAGATGTACTTGAGGAATGGAGAGAGTATTTCCTCTGCAGCCCAGAGCTGAAGAGAACTCCAGAGCCTAACTTCGGTCAGAACTGCAGAACAACAACTCAGCCTTTTGTCTTTGTCCAATAGGGCAAGAAAACTAGAGCGTGAAGCTTCTTTCCTCTGCAAACTCAGTTTGACGAGTTAGCTTTAGCGACTGCCGAACGAGCATCAACTCTGCTTGAGAGGGTTTGGGGAAAAAAAAAACAAAAAGGAAAAGTTTGAAGCTAATTGTTGGGCCGAAGACAAACGTTGATTGGACGTGGGCCACTGTATCTCCCTCCGCAGGCCGGTAACGGGCCTGTTTACATCGCACCTCCAGTTCGGGGCATTTATCAGGGATTTAGCGCACTTGCCAAGGCTGCAGCGCACTCCATATCCGCAGACACATCTGCTCCTGAAAGCGCCGCGCTCTCAATCTCCCCACGCACTCACTATGGCGTTTAACTTCACGTCGGCGGTTTATGGGACAAGCCACTGCTGTCAATAGCGACGCTGATGACTTGGCAACGGCCGCACTCATTACCTGAGTCTTGATGTATGCGCTCATGTAAATGCAACTGGGTACGAGCGTCCGCTGAACGAATATATGCAGGCGAAGGCGCGGAAACGGAAATGAAATGAGAACTGAAGCTGTTCGGAATTATATCAACCAATAGAGTCGTAGGGGACAGCAGGGTGTCTGCTGGAGAGAGCCGGTGGTCTGTTGGACAACGGCAGTGATCGAAGGCTAGTTTTTTGACTGCATTCTGTCAGTGGAAGTTGCCTTGCTAATATTTGCACCAAATCCATACGAGTGGTTTTGAAAAGTTATGAAAAGGGAGGAGGGGGGCGGGGGCAGTTCAAATGTGTGGGAGGGGCACAAATTCAATTTTTAAAAGGGGGCAAGGGCATGTCCGTCCTGTATGCTACATCCCGGGGTTCAAAAATCTTGAGCTGCTCTTGAAAGGCGAGGAAGAGGAGGCTTGCCCTCAACTTCCTCCCGCAGATACTTCGCTGTATCCCCAACCTCCACACTCGTGACCCAACATCCTTTTCCCGGTGCCCGTGGTAAAGCCACAGGACGTTGTCATCACCTGAGTAGTACGCTTTCATCTGGCCACCCATCGGTTTCCTCTCTGCCGGCCGGCGATAAAGGGCTTCTGGCACAGCTGTCCGAACTGACGGAGCCAGCGGCTCAGCGGCCAGCCCACCTTCACACAAGGCTGAAGGACACACAGTAAAGGAATGCGTACTGGCCAACACTGAGCCTTTAATAAAAGAACGGTGGTCTCTACACTCGGTCCGAGAGACGCAGAGTATGCTGGCTTTCGCCGCAACCAGAACTGCAATCTCAGAATTATAACATGCTGTTAATTATTCTTAATTGCACTTTTCATGCTGTTAGGGATTATTTATCCTCTTAAGTCACATTACGACAGAGATAAGTAGGCACGCCATGGAGAATCGCGATCCCATAATTCACTTTGGGCTGACTCGCAAACAATTACATAAAGGGAGCGGAACAAATCGCGACGGACAAATTACGGACCGTGGCGAATCAATTTTCTCTTAATTGGTTAAATTGCGGACACCTAAAACTAACCGGCTGATGATGGCGAGGAGAGACGAAGTAAATGATAATAATTAACATGAGAAGCCCGCTTTACGCTGCGATTTAAGAAAAAGAAACACAAACTCTCGAAAACACATGGGTTTAACGACCTTAATTGAGTGAGAGACAAGCTGTAAAATTAGTACAATTCACAGGAGTCACGAGGACTGATTTGTGAAACCCTCTGCTGCCACACATACAGCAGTGCGCACTGTGGGTAGGTCTTACTGACAAAAGCCTAAAGTGAGTTTTGTATGGAAAACTAAATCTAATGTAACAGTGACAATAAAACTGACCCCCCTTATATTTAAGGCGATTATGGAAACACCCCTCCCACCAAATAAGTATCAAAATAAAAGCTCTGTAGTTGTCAATTAACGGCGACTCAGAAAATGCGGTGATGCTTCATAAAACAAATAAACACAAGACCTGCCACACTTGTCACCCCCTCCGACCCCCACCACCCGGTTTCGTCTCTCAGAACCCGCCCCCACAAAGCGTACATCAGCCCCTTCGCCCGCCGGGTTATCGACGTTACGGCATCGCGGCCTGCTCTCATTACCGGTTCAGACGAGCTCTCCCCCCGAGACCAGTCAGCATTGCCACTCGACCGTGTTCGTTAATTGGCATCAGACAAGCTCCGGCGAGCTATTCCAGCTACACAAGGTCTCCAGGCAGTAACATACGAGGTGTCAATCCTGATGAGGGACGCCATTAGGGCGTAAGATAAGAGCATATTTTATCCGCACTGGACGCATATGTGCGCACATTGTGTTTAGCTGTGTACAGATGCCGAGGCAGTTTAAGCGTTTGATGTACTTCAGTTGGAATTATGCATGCCGATACACAAGTAGGTTAAAGAAATCTCTCTCAAGCGGTCTCCGTTCTCCACTCTTTTGCCGGCTTCCTTCTGCCTGAAACACTTCCTACCATGTGTGCCCGATAACACCCCCCCTCGCCAAGATGTGAACGGGCAAAACAGGCTTGGGCGAGTGCCCCCCTCTCCCCCAACTGAGATGCCAGATGGACCTGACCAGTCTTTCAAGCCATTAATAACCAGACCATCCCCCTTTTGTAATATCTTCTCAAAGTTGTAATGTCACAAGATGTCATCACAATGATGTGCTGATGTCACACTTGGTGCTGGTAACCGTAAGCAACTAGAGTTCCAGAACGCCAGCTTCAGATTTAAACATGTCTACAAAAAAAAAGGTCTTCAGAGGTTTGAAACCTCGAGCGTGGAGAGCGCTCGTTTGTACCGTGGAGCGGGTTATTACCCAGGGTGCAGCTGTGCCGCTTACGGGTTCGAGAGCGAGCCCAGCGCCCACGGGACCAGCTCTAATGAGGTGCCGTGTAGCGTGAGGCGGCTACAGGCCACAGTCCAGTCTTACAGCAGTTCACTGAAGGAGCTCTCACTGTTGGCTCCTTGCTCGAGTCCCTACTGCTTGGCAGGAAGACAGTCTTACTCAAGTGTTTTATATTTCAAGCACATACCTTAAGCATCTCCTTTGGAGGCACCTGATATTTTTAATAATCTATTTGAATGCATTTAGAGTATTAAATTACTGTTGCTTCTATTTGCTAAGTGACTCAAGATAATGATTTATCGCTCTGTAAGCTCATAAGCCTGGAAGAATCCCAGAGCAGTTCGGGATGGGTCTGTGGTACAGATGGGCTGGCTCGGTCACTGAGCCGGCAAGCACCAGGATGCCAGATTCCTGTTTGTGATCCCTTACGGCGCGGCGGTTCCCTTCATTTCGCGCGGTGGTTCGGAAAAGCTCGGCGGAATGAGGTCGCCGCCGGATCCTTTAATCCCCGCTGCAGTCCGCCCATCTGCCACGGTCAGATGCTCCGTCGCCGTGGAAGCAGAGGAAGGGGAGGGGTTTGTATAAGCCGAGGCGAGCGGCACAATGCCAGCATGTGCAGAGCACCCCGCCGGAAATATTCCACCCAGGAAACTCCCTCATGGCCCTCGTCCGTCAGCCAAGCGCACTTTAGCCAAGGGCCGCGTCCTTAGAACTTTCGAAACCCACAATCCTCCTGGCCTCTGCGTCTAATCATCAGTTATTAGTCGACTGCGAAAGCGAGGCATCATTTCCAACTTCCTTATAAATGTTTTTTGCTAATGCGTGCGTTTCTGACTGTCTCTTGTCGAGGATTGCCTTATGAAGATGAATGAGGCGAGGAGAGTAAATGTTCGCTATCATCTGGATGCTCGGTTCGAGATAGCCGTTAGAGGTTTGATTCTGGGCCCAAACCCGAGGTCGGCTCAGCTGCACATGAATTAATCCTCCAATCCTCGGGCTCGTCAGGTTACGCTACATAACATCTTTTTCAATAGCTGCGGTGGAGTGTAAGCTATTAAGTTTGATAACCAGTATGCATTGCAACATTGTACACTTAAACCTCACTGTGATCGATACAGAAGGCTACTGCAAAGATACAGTGTTGTGATGCGTTTGAGAATGTGCGAGCGATGCGTCTCCACCCCACCCACTGGCCACACACTTCATTCATTTTGCACTCGTTTATGAGAAAAATGGAGAAAAAAATTGAGAAAGAGGCACCATCTGGTGAATTTGCCGTGTCCCAGTGCGTGGGAAAGTCAGAGATGTGGAGCAACTTTCATTTAGTTGTCAACAGTGACAACATTTGCGTCGGCTGTGTTAAGTGTGTGACGCGCAACATCTTGCTAATGAATGAAAACAAAAAGACAGGGACCTCAGTGCTAAACTGGCACAGGAAGAGGCCTCGCCGTGGCAGAGAAGACGAAAGTCAACCTTCGCTGTCCTCGTTTATCACCACTGAGAGAACGAGCCACATCAATCCCCACACTTCCTCCCGCAGGTTCATACAGGCTGTCAGGGCCAGTCAACCTGTCCTGCAGCGTTTCAACATCTTAATTTATTCACTTTCATCCCAATTTAATTTATTTTACAGCCTGAGGGCAAACACATCTGCAGGCTATAACCTTATTTGTTTAAGCCTTTTATGTTCGTAGCAACCAGAGTGTTCGCACAATAGCGACTTAATTTATTAATTTTGATGACAATTTATTTAAAATATGAGTTCTTGCCCTTATGACTTGTTCAATTATATTATTCAAAAGCTGTCCAAAGGTAATTCTTGTTCATTTTGTATGTTATTGTTAATTTTTCCATTTATTGCATTAATTTATGTCATTTGGGAACATAATAACCATGCAGTTTAGTTCCATGTGCGTTGCGCACACATTCCGTGTTGCACAATTTGTAAAGATCCCGTGTGTTCATTCTGCGCAGATTTTTGTCATCCAAACAACTATGAGAATTAGTTTTCTAATAAACAGCTCACTTACTGAGAAAATTTTGGTTTCGCACTCGGGGCCTGCAAATGCAGCGAACGTGACGGGGCCCGTGGCGGGCTCAGACGAAACGAGCACGGGCTCGGTAGGGCTGGGATTGTTTTTTGGGCCCGATCAAACCTCTGATAGCCAAGCGCCGCACATTTTCCTCAATTAGCAACAAGACCCCAGAATCCCATCTCCACACAGATACCTGCATCTCATCTGTGCTGTGCTTCTCTGCAGAACCTGCCTGTCAGTACAATACAGACTCATAAAATGGTTGAGGAGGAATATTTTTGATGATAGTGAGGCTTTTAGCAGACACTCTTATCCAAAATTACTTATTTTGCAGCATTACAACACAGTGCCACAGGTTTTAAGAGTTAGAAAATGGTACTGGTGCCCGTTTGGAACGGCCATTTTAAAGCTAATGGGTTCAACTGTCATTTTATCAGCAAAACTGTAAGCGAAGAGCTCGACAGAGGCGGCTGTTAGCTGCAGCCATTTTAAACCCGATGGGTTCAGCTATTTTTTGCTTGGAAAATGCTCATCTCCTTCATAAAAGTCCTGGCTGTAGTCAGGCCAGCGAGACCGGAGGGAGGGGGGCGTTCGATTTTTGCGGTCGGCCAGCGGTCGTCCTTGGGGCCCTCTTGGCGCGAGCTTGCGCGCCTCCGCCATTGATCGGGCTGAGCGGGCCGTCTCGGCGGCTCCTGCTGTTTGAAATTCCGCCGCGAGGGTGTCGGGGGGGCAAGATTCATGGCGGTAAGTGAATCATATCTCCTGATAAGGCGGCAGACATATTTACCGCGGTGACGGGTGCTCTTAAGTGACACGGCAGATACAAATCTCTGAAAGGTCTGTGAGCTAAATGAATCACTTCATCTTTCAGGAAAGAAAAACAAAAACAGAAATACTCAGTATAAATTATCACCACAGGACCAAATAAAGGAGACAGACGGACAGAGAGAGCGAAAGAACAGGAGACAGAGAGAAGAGAGGAGGGGTGAACAGAGAAAGAGACAGACCCAGGAAAAGAAAGAGGGGGGAAGGCTATAGAGGGAGGGAGAGAGATTTTCTCCAAGGATTTGGGGTCACAGACACAAATATCTTTTTAGATGTCACATCCAATAGAAGTATGACGACAATGCAGTAAGAGAAAATAGACGTGGATGGCCACTTGACCGCAGCAGCATTAAGCTTAGCTTTTGTCCTTTTGGTGACAAACACGCGGGGGTTAATGGCATTTTCTACTTAAATGCTCACGCCTGTCAGAAAGCTCACTGGCTTTGTATGAGGTCATTAGTGGAAAAGTGAGTCACTTTAACAATGCAGATGTACCGCCCTGGTGAGTGATAGACCGAGGGGACGAGGTCAGTGCGCAGAGAAGTGCGCTAATTACACTGCTGACCCAACAGCCGGGCGGGCCCTGTGTTCTGCTGGCCGACCTTTGACCTTTAAGCCATGTCGTGGGAGAGAGTGCTTAACCTCTCAGACTGGTCATTTCTGCCTGAAAGCCACCGCTGACAGACATACTAAAGGGAGCTGTAAAATAGGCCAGGCACTCGACCACACAACAAGCACTTTTGTCTGTTTGTGTGCGCTGGTGTGGGTTTGCGCAAACCTCACATTCGACCTGCCCACCCTCCCTTTCTTGTCTCTCCACACCTGGGGGGTCCTTATCTCATACAAAACGGTGGCCAGTGCACAGGCATATTTTTTTGTGCCTCAGCTCAGTGCCAAATCAGCTTTAATTAATGAATTAATCATAGTCTTCAATCGAGAGCAGACCTCCATGTGTTGAAACAGGTGTTTCTCTGTCACGCTGAAGCTAGCACCTGCAGCCACTTTTTGGCTAAGACCATACACCCCCGCTGGATAAAAACCAATCAGCTTTGAGCCAAGAGTTGGCACAAAGCGGTTTTAAATTAGAAGAAGAAAACAGGCTGGCTGACTGGTGTAGGTAACTCTAAACTGGCCACAGCGCAACCAGCTCCTCCAGTCAGTCTGCTCACTGCTGCAGATCATATTTGGGGAGCTATTCCTTATTCCTTACCGTAGATGTGGGGGGATTTAGCCCGGGGTCTCAGGGGAAGGGCATCAGTGACGTATGTTAGGTGAAATGCGCAAATAAAAACACTTTATTTCATGAATAAATCGACTTGATTTGAGTGACACTGAGGGCTGTGGAGCTGGATGAAACGCGAGAGGGAGGTGAAATGTTGGTGTGATGTAACACAGCAGTATTGAGGAGATCTTACCTTTTCTGTGTAAACAAAGAACAGGATGAGTAATATCAGCTCGACCAGCAGAATGACCAGGAGGACTATGAAGAACTGCGGGAGAGAGAGATACAGAGGATTAAATTCACTCTTTCTCACACAAACACACACGCACGAACACACACACTCTCTGATAAAAAAGCCACAAACACAAAAGTGCATGCATGTGCACCCATACACTGGCAGCCGCACGTACACGGCCACACACACACAAACACAAACAATGCAGGAACACCTGTCCTGAAGCCAGCTTCCAAATCCTACCTAAATTTATCACCTGCAAACACAAGTGTGGCCACCTTTATATTAACCGGCCCACTGCAGACCAGCTGTATACCTGACTTGTGTATTAATTTTGTCCTTATTTTTATCCAGCCACCATACAGTACTCTATAAAAACAGGCTATAAATGGTTACATGGGCCAACAGGTTGTCATGGTAGCCAGTTTTAGAAGATTAGCACAAAATTTTCAGAATAATGTTAGCAGATAGATAGTTTGCCAGATGGTCGATGGTCTGAAGGCACACGCAAATGATTTCTGTGCCAGCTCGTCAGTGTGGCTCGTCCAATCAGGACCCTCCCCTCCAGCATTGGGAACCCTGAATGGACAGAACCCATCGTACGAGTACCACTGTCCAACAACGTGTTCTTTGATTGGTCTCCAGACAGCCTTGTCCAGAGCACGTCTTCACATTCTTCCAGACAGCCTTGCCCTACAGGTCTCTATAAGACAGGAAGCTGGCTCAAACCAGACTGCTCAAAGATCGACGTTTTGCACCCGTGGAACAAATGATGCTGATTATTTCGGAGTAAGGAACTATTTTTCTCGGCCTGTATTCTTCAGGTCTTGAGGCGAGCGTTTTTGCTGAAGCTCGGAGCACTTTGATTAAAACTCATCTCGCACCATCTGTAACAGATGGCGCAAGCCAAACGCCGATATTGTATATATTACGCCATTACCTCATGCTGAAATTGGACCGAAAACATCCCAAACGGAAAGAGAGCTCACATCTAGAGTTCCTGATTTATTGCTGCCGGGTTTAAATTCAACTTTGCGGCCACAAAGAAAAAAACTGTGAGGCCTGGTAGGATTTATGATCCGGTCGGCTACATTCAATCTCACATTAAACAGCTGTGCACGTTCGCTCTGTCGCACGGGTTTCACCTCTGAGCTCAGGGCGAAAAGTAAAGCAAAAAAACAATAATTATTTACAATTTACGACAATTAATGTCTC
The DNA here is from genome assembly GCA_029692085.1 of Gymnothorax javanicus. Lineage (NCBI taxonomy): Eukaryota > Metazoa > Chordata > Actinopteri > Anguilliformes > Muraenidae > Gymnothorax > Gymnothorax javanicus. The sequence continues at coordinate 19,280,853 of CM056212.1, read as the reverse complement.
ATGCCTTGAAGGAAAAGTGAAACTAGTTTCCTAGGCGCACCAGAAATACCTGGCATTTTCAAGTTAAATAATTAAAGGCCAGTCTGACAGTGAGAACTTCGCATCATTAAGCAGTGATTCATAATTTAAGCTTGTGTGGATTACATACCTCCCAGGCAATTTAGTTTCCCCGTTTACCAGGGACCCACTGCCAAGACTCAGCAGAGGGGGAGGAGCTAACAATTCTCCTCTTCTATATTAATGAGGCATGTGGCACTGGCACCTCCCACTGCACTGTGACTCCGCCTTTAACCTGCTGCATAAGGCAGACAGGGGTCCGATGAGCCATATCACATATTTGGGATCAACAGATGTCAGAGCTGCTTAAAATGGGCAAATATGGCTCGTCAGTCCCCAGTCTGCCCAGTAATTGTTTCATCCAGCCAATTCTGAACTATCACTCAATACAATACACGACCTCTCAGCCAATCTCCTGACAAGCACAGCAAAACGCACTGAAAACCACTCACTTCCTAATCAATAGCAGGTATGTTTTTAAGCTGAAACCGAACGTTCGCCGACTGTATTTAAAGCCCACGGTATTTCCTGCTTTAGAACTGCTCAGGGCATAAGGGCTTCTGCTAATGGGCTGAAATGCAGCCGTATTCCCACCGGATCCGGAGAGGTGCATTGTGGGAAGGGAGGCAGGGTCGCACTCACGCTCAGCAGCAGGCACTTGTTTTCCTTGATAGCGCCCAGGCAGCCCAGGAAGCCCGTCACCATGACGATGGCGCCCACGGCGATGACCATGTTGGCGGCGGACAGCGACGGGAAGGACGGCGAGAAGGTGGCAAAGCTACCCTGCGACACCGAGAGCCAGATGCCCACGCCCAGCAGACCACAGCCGCACAGCTGCAGGAGGGAGACAGGAAGGGGTGGAGCCATGGAGACAGGAAGGGGCGGAGCAAGGTGAGAACAGCAGAACATGCAGCTGAGGAATACGCTGGAAGACAACAAAGGTAAGGAAATGGATCTGCTAACATCACGCTGCTAATGCGATTCTATTTGTCTCACACTGCGAAAAAGGAATCTGAGGGACTGTTCTCGTCTTGTATTGAAAGTTAAATTACATTTCTGTTGAGTAAGATAAGCTGCCAACGAGGCATGATTTCAAGATTTGTCTCACGCCTAGCAACTAGTAACAAACTGATATTTTTTCATTGAAATAAAAAAAAACACATAGAAGTCACATGACCAGAATGGGGCATTTTTCAAGACAGACCTAATAGGTAGTTCACAGCTTTTAAAACAACTCGGCCCAATCATGCGCCATAGCCTGCTGAGAGCATGTTGGCCCCAACCAATCACAAAACAAACTGATTTCACCGATAAATGCATGCTAAACCAGAGAGGAGGTAAGTGACAGGTGAAATTCAACATGAAGGGATATTCAGGTGCAGTGATTGGTTGGAATGAACATGAGCATTGCACTCTCATCGCATTTCATAGCAACTGATTGAGCACCACTTATAAGAAGAATTTCAACTTCTGTGCGCAACTACTGCAAGGATATTACACAAATATATTCAGGATTCAAGATCCCTTGCTGCTGGTGTTATCTGTTTTGGAATATGATATTTGCTTTTGGCACTATTACAGACAAGACATGGAGGAGATGGTATTGACACATCTTTCATATACTGTGAGACAGAATCAATGCTGCATTATAATTGCTTGGAGACATAATGCTTGGTTGATCGATGAGTCAATCAAACAAAAAATTGTTGATTATCAACCAATTAGTCAATTATGAATAATCAACTGATTGTTTCACACTTGCTGGTTCAATCCTCTTCAAATGTAAGGATTTGCTGCTCTTCTTTGTCATTTATGATAGTAAATGAAGAGCCTTTCTGTTTTAGACTGTTAATTGGAGAAAGGAAGTAAATACAGAATGTCACTTTGGGCTGTGGGAAATTGTGATGAACACTTCTGAAATTTTTTTGATGTTATAGACTGAAAGATTACTCAATTAATCGTGATTAGTCAATGATGAAAATAATCATTAGCTGCACCATTACGACTAGTCAGTAAATGTTCACAGGACACCTGACACAAATGGAAGCACCTAATAGATAAATTCAAGCTACATCACACAGAAAGCAAGCAAGGTCACAGCGGCGGGAGACTGTAATGATCGCTGATCCACGGTATCCCCGACTCGTCGTCTGGGGATACAGTAAAACAAACGCCAGGGACAGGGCGAGGCAATTCAGCAACTCAGGTACAGAGCTAAGTACAGCAACTCTCCATTCGCTAACCGCACTGAGCGCATGAATCCCGCTGCATAGATAACAAGCTTGCGAGCTGTCAGAGACGTTCTGTTACAGCCAATCACAAAAAAAAGTGGCAGGAACTGGGGTAGAGCAGGGCTCCGCCCACTTCCCAAGAACTGAACAGCAACCAAACTGGCCAAAACGTTTGGTGGTTCCCAGCCCTGCTCGTGGAGATCTAACGTCCTTTAGGGTTTCCACCCCAACACTAACAAAGCACGCACTGCAGCTGGATGGCTACAGATCTCACTTAGATGTTCACAAGTAGCGTCCAGGGTGTCAACCTCAAGTGGGAGAGAAAACGAATGGATGGTTTATCTCAAGCAATCGGTTGTGGGGAGCTCTGCAATAGGGGGTTGCCAGGCACCAATGATGATGCTTGGATGCGCACGGATCTTTATGGCGACCCCAAAGGGACGCAACACTCTTTTACCCATGGGGCTAAGTGCACAGAGTTCAGCTATCTGGGGTGAGTGCCTACTGTGTACGGATGGGGTTGGGGGGGCGCGGTTGAGGTTGAGCGAAAAAGAAAAAAAAACTGCTGGGGGGCCAACGATGACACTACCCCGTCACGAGTATCCCGCAATAATCATCCCACAATAATTCCGTCACAAGAGAGAAATCGGTGGGGAGGGACGGAGAAGGGGAGGAAGGGTAGGTGTGTCCTGCTGGGACGGCACATCATCTCGCCACCTCTCCCTGGTGTCTTGGAACGTTCCGGAAATCATAACGACCCCGCGATCCCTCGATGCCGGAGTAAGCAGGTCACCAGATCCCAATGGATTCGAGCCTCTCTTAGAGGACAGAAAATGAAAAGTGAGGGGCGCATGAGATTCAGCATTTTTGTAATTCAAACTTTCTGCATTTGACTAATCTTGCCTGGTGCACTGCCACAAATGAAACCCTCCTGAAAGTGTAAACTCAGCTCAGATGGCCCACTTAGGAAGTTCAAGTGCAAAAGGCAAGAGCAACAGAGCGCAGAGAAGTACTCACATCCAAAAACAAATACAGCTCCACTCAGGCCTGTACTGCACCTGTAAAGAGCACCTTAGATACGCCTAAGTGTTGCGCACTTCAGACAGAAGAGCCCTCTTGCTCTGCTATGAACCAATTTTTTACAACGATCGCTCTAATCCCAAGGTCTTCTCTTTCCTAAGTGCCTTTATCAACTTAAATAAAATGATGAAACTGCCAGCAGCCTAGCCTTTCCCCTCTTTTGTGCGATTTGTACTGTGGAGACACGTTCACTGTGGGAACAATAAAACCGTTGATGTATAGGGGAGGACCTCAGTCGAGGGATGTGGTCACGCTATTAAAAGCTCAATTGCTCAGCGTCATCGGGATATAGCGAAGGAGTTAAACGACGGTCTCATTTTCGTCTTATTTTTATCTTCCTCCAGATACCGGGATGTCAGGCTCAGGATCGATACCTGCACATTAACCCGAACCTCATATCCCACATACGCCAGGCCTGGATAGGTTATCAGCCTGAATGTCAATGATGACATCAGAATATAAATCAGCTCTGAATGAGTAGCACGCTGTGGCTAATTGGTTTAGCCCCCGGCAGAGTAAGTCAGCATTCCAGAACTCCGCTGTCTTCAATTACCAGAAGTGCTTGTGACATCATCAGTAGAATGTTCAGCCCTGAACATTCCAATCACATATTTATGACCTCACATGCTCAAAGGTTTAATTTTCCCAGCGAGAATGTAAATAAGGACGGTAACACAGTATCATCGTCCCGGACCACGGAGGTGAGCCAAAACCGGACCCTTGCCAGTTTTTTGGGGGCACGCAGCCAGAGCAGAACACACTACAGGAGACGCACAGGGCGAAAAAACAAGTTCATGCTCTGCTCCCCGCTTCATTCAACCACACCCTGGAACAGGAGAAATAGAAAGTGGGGGGGGGATTGAGAGTACATGGAGGACAAACAGCGACAGCGGGGCGCTACGGCGACGAATGCCCGGTCTGCTTGCTCACCCGTCCTGGCAGCAGTATTTACGAGCGCGCACACCGAAAAAAGCCTCACTCCCTTTCTCCCGAAACGCCTCGTCTATCTGCCTCGGGGACGCAATAAAACACCGCGGGCCTGACAGCCTCGCGGGGAGAAGTGAGCCGCTCAGAGAGAGAGAGAGACAGAGAGAGCGAGAGAGAGAGAGAGAGGGAGAGAAAGCCTTCCCAATAGCCGGCGGCAGACTTCATTATTCATTGATTTGGTGAAATGGGAGAAGAGAAAGGCACTTTGCTGAGATGCAACTTTGTTTAAATTCACTCTGGAAACTGAAAACTCACGGCGCATGCCGCTGCGCTACCAGAGGGGGGTTCGCTTTTGAGGGAGGGACAAAAGGAAGGACAGGGAGGTGACCGACAGCGGAGGTGCTTTAGCGGCTTAGCCACAGCAGCCTCTCCAGTGGAGGCCCAATGAGAGTCCATTCTGTACTTTCGTCCCAACCCCACCCACCCAAAGCCAGCTGCTCCCCAGCAACTTGGCCATCATGAAGTGAATTTGTACCGAATGCTGCCATCACCATCGACTGGCCTCTCCAGTGTCCAGGCTATCCCCGATAACCAAGTCTACTTAGACACAGAACGAAAGTATATGGCTGTCGGCAAGCACCGGTTATTCCTACCCTTCTCATTGGCGAGTCCGGTCACGGATCCAGCCCGAGGATGGCGGAATGTAACTGCTGTTTGCTGGGATTACCCACAATTCCTCTAGCTGTACGGCTTGCGCCCCGCAGAAGCCATTGCCTGCCTCAATAAAAGGCAGTCGTCAGGTTTTTGCCAACAGCAGTAATTTACAGGAACGGTAAACAAGCTCCCTGGCGCTATTAGGACCAGTCTGTAGCGATGAGCAGCAAACACAGTGCGGCCAGATAGCAGCCCTTTGTACTGAGCATTGATGAAGCTCTGAAATGCATCATTATGAGTCCCTCAAAGATCTGGCTAATGCCAATAGACCCAGCAGGAGAGGACTGCTAACACATTTCTGAAGCAGAGAAAAAGGAACACTTGGAGACTGTGTGAGCCGGGCTGAGCTTTGTATTTCACCAGCCAGTGCTGCAAGGGCCGGCGCTTTAACCCTGCGAAATATGGTACGCGATTTGATTGTTCATTACAGAACATTCTGTTGTTCTGTGACAAGCTGATGTCACAATCACTTACTGAAAGCAATACTGTTCCAGAATACCAATATATAATTTTGAAAATGCATTCCAAACAAAGAAGACGTTGTCATCAATATCCTCCGCCACCATGGAATCTCGTTTTCGAAACAATCAAGGTCATGACTAGTAGCAAAGCCCAACAAATTTCATTAATGTAGGTACGGCCCCATTCAAAAAATATGCTAGTGTATCATCCCCCGCCCACATCGGAATGATCGTGGTCGCATCACTTTTTTTTTTTTGTTTTTTAGTATTGAGAAAAAGGGCAATCGGTGTAATGCTCTTTGCGAGTAGCGCGAAAATACCCATACACGGACACTTAAGCCGTTCACCTTGAAAATTAAGGTTCCCGTGTTGCGCTCAGTCAAGTACCAGAGATTGAACGGCTCTAGAGACCTAAAAAACACGCATAAGTAAACTCGAAATAAAAATATATTTACTAAAAAAAAAATCCACCCACCCGCATCCCGATTTTCAGATTAAAAGGATGATAAACAAATTTTTTTTATGGGGCCTGAACTAGCTAGAACCTGAAAGAACATGTCCCTCCTTATCCGGACGGACGGACAGACGGATGGAAGGATGAATGGACAGTTGGAAGGACAAGAACCATAGCTATATCCAGCGCTCCAGTCTGTGGTGGGGGATAAAGATACCACTCTAAAAATTATTGCAGGAGAAATGGAAGGCGCTCTTGTTAATACATCAATCAGATCCAAACAGATGGCGGTGAGGCACGCGCGTTTCTGTCAGGTTCGCTGAAACTAGGTCACTTCCATTTCAGTGCCGCCGATCCAAGAAAGTGTCCTGAAATCCTGTTCAACACAAGAAAAATCGTAACGGGACACCGCTTCAAGTCATTATCCAACTGATATGATCAATGGATTAAACTGAAATGCAACTTAACCCACGTAGCCACAACCAACATAAGGAGAAAGTCAAGTCTAATTGATAGAAATATCAACTTAAGGCACCTGATGGTACAGGTGAGAACATGTCCTGGTATAGCGTTATGTCACTGAAGTCTAACATCAATCTCTGCATGTAGTACATAAAGTATATCAAATGCAAAAGCTGATACTGTAGTTGATCCCAGCGAGGCTCCTTGCCACTCAGAAAGTCCTTTGTATCGCGATGAAGAAAAGGCACAGAGGCTGATAGAAGCATTAATTTCACAAGAGCACCCGAAATTTACGATACCCCAGACATTTGAAGGCTCCAGTGATTATCAGGGTTTTTGAAGTTTATTAAGTCTCCGGTGCCATTGAAGTCAATTTAAAACCGTGACTGTGGCTAAATTACATAATTTCGTGCAGCACTTCTGAATAAAGAATTTCTTCACACTGAAGTAACTATTCTTTCCCCTCCCGAGACAAAATTCTTTGCCGAGCTGTAAAAAGTCAGGCAGGACTTTTCAATCCAGTAAATCACTATTTGTTTGACTGGCCAGCACGTAATTGCTGTGCCAAAAAACCTCATGAAACTAAAACATCAAACATAGCAGCCTCAAGGAATTGGCTTCATGCAGCTACCTCAAAGGAGGAGACAACAAATGGTCAAAGTTCACAGCCGCCCGCTGTCTGACTGGGAGTTTGGAGAGTTGAACGTTGCAGTAAAGGAGTTACTACATTATATCACCGAATGAAAATTTCACCGTAATGTTGACGCCTCCATCATTCTGCTCTCAGTCAGGTTGGCACTCTTTGTAAAAAAAACGCAAGGGAAATGGCACGTCAGCGAGACAGAATACAGCCATAATCCAGGAGAACAATCACAGACCTAGCTAACAAGTCAGTCGGATTAAGAAAGAAATCACAAGAGCGAAGATAAAGCTCCTGATTTGACAATAAACTTGGTTCTCGCAGCTAAGCCGACAGCACCATCCTTTTTCTGTAGCCAGCGAAGAAACAAAGCCTGAGCTTCAAATAAATTATTGACTGGAACAGCAAGGATATTGGTCACGTCCCAATGAGAACATAGAACTTCATAACTTTTTAAAAAGTTCCATAAGGAAAGAGTAAGGTCAGGAATTGTGGAGGGTCAAGTCAAGTCAATTTTATTTGTATAGCGCGTGTAACAGAAAACTGCCACAGAGACATCGGACCGAGTAAAAGTAGGGCAAAAAAAGTTCGAAACCCAGGCCAGAACCCACATAGCACACTCTTCAAAACCTTCATAACACGAGAATCACTCCTCTTCAGCGAGCGAAAACGAAAAATGACAAGCTCCCACATTCTCAGATTTGAAAATGCAGACTGTCACAACCACTTCCCGCTCAGCAAGAGAGCCGTCGTTGTTTTAGCAGCGGGATGCCTCCCTCTTGAAAGGCAGTCACATTTCATTGATTTTTATAGCGAAACGAGACAGCTCCAGAGTAACTAAGTGCTCCGGAATGACCAGCTTCAGAACTTCAGAGTTCTGCAACTGCCAAACTAACCTCGGACTCTGCGATAGCCTTAGCGCTGCTACGCTAATAGCCTGGAAGCTTGTCTGTCCGTCTGGCAGCCTTGTCAGTGGATCAGGGAGAAAAGCATGTCAGGGTGTCTTGTAGGATGCCGAGAGAGAGTCTGAACTGTTTAAACGCAATGGATTCAATAGGCTTCAAAAGGTTGCTGTTAAAGAAAATATACCAGATAGCCAACCTCGTGATCCATGCTGAAAACGAAAATATATTTTTGAAACCACAGGGGAGTTGGGGGGAGGCACCGGTCTGGTGCCCTTGGCTGGCAGTCTCACTCAAGCCGAAATATTATTAGCCCTCTTGTCAGTTTCGCTAATGCGGTCATATTTCATCGGTCACTACGCAGACGCGCAATTGGTTCGGAAAACAAGTCGCAAATACAGAAATAAAAAGGAAAAAAAAAACACTGTGATGAATCTATTTGAGTCGCACAAAAGCATTCAGCTCATTGGCAAGAATTTCGAATTCTTTCGCCCGTTTGTCCTCGGAGACTTCCAAACATACCCTCTCTAATCCGCCACAAACCTCTCTCGCCGCTGGTTCTTATCGAATCAAAGCTTTTTGTTTGTTAGGAAAGTCTTATTAGATGGTGTCTCTAGTTTGCAATTATGTCTAGAAGGTTACGCAGCAGCACAGAATTATTCTGCATCATGAAACCAGGGGGAAATGAAGCAAAATAGAGCCAAGACGAAATTGCAGTTGTGAAATGTGAAGCACATTCCAACACTCGAGGTGCACTTATGAATAGGCTCAGAGCCAATGACACATTTAGGATGGGCCACGTAATTTAAATTTTAAATGGCTGTTTTGTATTTGGGGGGCGTGGAACAGCATTTGTGATGCAATTGTTCTGGTGGTGGCTCCCCAGTCGGACATCGCCATAAAATCCCCTTTCTCCTCCCCCAATGGTCCGTGTCCCTGATCAGTTGACCCCATGACTTCCTGTTTAAGCCACTTACATCCAAGAGCTGTGGCCCAGAATGGCTCTGACTTTAGCAGGTCGCCCTCAGGCCACCTACTTAGAAATGACCGTGAATGTTCTGCTATACGAAATAGAGTCAAATTTAGGAGGAGGGGTGTCGCAACAGATTTATGAATAGATGAATGGGGGGCTAAATCTTTACTTGGGGGGTCTGGTCTGCCATGCTTTCCCCCAGCTACTGACAATTTAAATTAATGATGCACATTATTTTGGGGGGAGCAATGATGCCTCTGTTTCAGACCAATACACTTCCTGGTTGGACTTATTCTATGGTTTTTGCAGTGTAGATCTACAGCTCCACCTGGCTCACCGTGATCTCAGGCTGCTTGAAAGCGTTTCAGTGCTTCAGAGCCGCGTCTGCAGAGCTGGGTGCGAGTGGCCACCATTAATCCCCAAGGGCCCAGTGCCAGGAATCTGTGTCAGCGGCTGGTCCGACAGGCCCGGCTCTGTTCTGCAGTACTCGCAGTGAGTTTGGGGGAAATTGATAGTGCGGCAGTCGGTACAGAGGAAAGCTGATGATTCAGCATTAGATGGGAGATGTGTATAACCACCAAAGCCCCGCTCCAAAACAAAGGAAAGTAAAGAAACACTTAAAATGTAGGTGCACTGAGGCTCGGAAACATCTGTGAAGCACCAATAATGGAGACATTCGTGTCCTGCGGCGTTTCCTGGTTAGCTACAGCAAACGGAATTAGAACGGGTGCGGGATGACAGTATAAGCTTGTGAAGCTTACTGCAAGCTAAAGCTAACGATTACGTGCCGCTACTATGCGGAAAAGCGGAAGAGCTCGGCTTTTGCACAATTAAAGGGAGTTGCTGATAGCCCGGCATTTAACGCCCTGCAGCTCTGCGAGAAACGACGGTGCTCTTGAAAAATGCATTCCTAAACGGGGGGCAAGCGATTTCGGCGGGGGAGCGCCCCTGCTGCGTCGTTCGGCTCCAGGCTCTTAATCAAGCACGGCGGTTAATCGCAGGTTCCATCGGCTCCGGTGGTTTTCCACCATCGATGTGCTGGGCTGGGGGTGGAGCCGACTGCAATTAGGCACTCGGCGGGAGGCTAAAAGGCCTTTTTTTTTTTTTCCCGCAAAGTCACGGTTCTCACAGTCGTCAAGGAAGCTGGGCTCTGTGGAATCAATTGACCTATCAGAGCCAGCCAGCTGGAGCCTATACATGTCTACTCCTCCCAACCTCATCCCTTCAACGTCCCCTCAAACTCGTACAGGGTAGGAACAAACACAAACATCTGAGCGGAGCGCGCCAAATCGGCTGAAAAGGGGGGTGGGGTTTGAGGCAGAGGTAAGCCTGTGTGGTGGGGGGGTGTTTTAATTAAGAATGAGGAGATAGAGAAAGGAGCTGAGTCTCTCCGCACTGCAGCTGTCAATCGGGTCCCGGAAACCATGACTACATTAGAACTCCCGCCTCCTCTCTCCGCCCCTTCAGGTAGTAGGTGGGGTGGGGGGGCAGGGTTGGGACTTAAGCAGGGAGCAGCAGGTATTCTCAGGAAGTGCAAAAAACAATCATGAGAAGTTCCCCGTGAATCACAGCTCAAGGTGTTGCTGTAACAGAGCCAGCTCCGAGGCGCTAGCTAACTCCAGCACTCACAGCTAATGCTGCTTACGCTAATAACACCGTAGCCTGTTAGGCTAACCTTAGCGCATCAGCCTGTTCAACAAAAGCTGACGTGTAAATACATAAACTTTGAGAATCGCAGTAAGCAATACGCTGGCACAGACTTTCCGCTCTCTGAGGCAGAAAGCAGCTTTTCACGAGCAGCACAACAATAGAAGAAGAGAGTGAAAAACACTTTGATGGACTGACTGCAGTGGAAAGCCGGTCTTGTAGCAGGAATTTCGCTCGTTTGATTTCATGTGGGCGGTTTGCTGTTTTTCTGTCCTTGAGCAAAGTATCTAACGTACGTGATCTGCAGAAGTTCGATGTTACAAAGCAAGATGCTGAGCTCATATCAACCGCTGACTTTTCACAGACTATTCATCATCTCTGGCTCTAGGCCCCACCCACACAGGAGACAACGAATATATTTAAGGAAAGGAGAAAAGACCAGGGGCAGGAAATGAGAGAAATGGAATGATGGAAAATGTAGTTCTATGATTAATGAGTGTCGAGTAAATGCCACGCAGAAAATAGCGAAGCTCAACGCAATTTTTTTTTCCCAGAGAAGCACATAACAAAGTCGAAAAAATAATAAGCATTTAGGTTCAGTCCAATTAGCAGATTAAAGTCTTGAGTGGTGAGCAGTTCTAATTTATAGATTTAGGCCAGGAATGATGGGAAATGTAGTTTTATGATTAATGAGTGTGCGCCCAGCTCAGCGAAATAAACAGAGCGTGGCTGGTGGAACACTGTGAACTGCCCTACGATTTAAAGCAGCATTATTCCTCAGACTGAGACAGCACCCAGCCGCCCGTGACCGTACACGTAAGAGGCACCATCGCTCGGCTCACCCGACGAACAGGCAACAGCGATGGGGAGCAGCAGATGAACACACATCCTCCCTATAACTGTCCCGAATATTCGCAAAACACTCCAGAGGACAGCAGGGACCCCGCGAGTACACCATTATATCCGGCTCGCAGAACCCTCTTCTCTCCAGCACGGTGCATCGTCATCATTACCGCCACAGTAATTTATACACACGTCGCCTGTGTTTTACACCAGAGTCATTAATCACAGTCAGCATGCCCTCACGCTTGACCACATCTTGCGCAGACAGCGCCTAAAAACGCCCACGCTGACTGCTGCTGACCTTGCCGAGGGTCGAGCGCGAGCAGCAGCGTAGCGGAAATGAACTTCTATTTAGTTCAGTTTTCAGCACCAGAAATGTCAAGCTGGGGCGGAAAAAAAGGTACAGGGTCTCTCAGGGACGGCGCCAGGGGCCGGCGGACCCCGAAGGTTGATGATGCAGCGTGATCGTGCGCGGCCTGCGGAGGAGGGGGAAGATGGGTGATGTGGTTGGTGGCTAAAACACGTCGACAGTCGCTTGGCAACGGCCTGGCGAACTTGGATGGTCCGGCTATGCCTTGGGAGGCTCAATGACATAATGTGATGACCTCATCCGACAAGTCCAGTCAGGTCACGCCGCGCCCGGCTACTGAAGACGGACAGTCACTAACTTCGGCGCCATTTGTGATGCCAGGCTTTGGCCAGCCTTTCGAAAGTTAACCAAAGGCAGTCTTCATGTCCCCATATGAAATGTTTACTACTGTCTAATACAAGTGAAGCCGATTCGCTGTAGCATGCAGCCAGTTAGCGCATTTAGTCACGGAAAGAGCTGGAAGAGAAAACCTCCGCACAAACTGTCACAACGAGACCTGACCGGCCCACGCACTCTATAGAGGGACAGGAGACAGCACTGCGGGCACTTCCGTGCAGTAATACTCTTGTTCGCTGGTTAGGGGCGCTGTGCGCGGCGTGTGGAGTCGTCGCGGCGCCATTAAAGGGAGGGCAGATCCTGTTCAGTGCCGATGAGGAAGCTGTACATCCCTCAAACAGGAAATTGGCTCTGGGCAATGTGAAATCAATAACACCTCGCTGCTGCCTGTCTATTCCTCAGGGGCTTCCTTCTGCTGCACTTTCCGGAGTGTTCCCTGTTACCCGGCCTTTTTCCTGAAGTTAATTATTCACCAGCTGAGCTTCCACTGTATGGGAGCCCAATTAAAACATGAAACCTACATTTTTGCAAGTGGGCAGAACACAGTGTGTGTGAGTGTTTCTACACACAACCTCTCATGTACCTCCCTCAAAGACCCAATACACATCCTCGATCCGTTATCTCACACGCTTATTTCTGATTTGGAGTTGTAAAGGGGCCTGACCATATCCCAGCATGCAAATGGGCAGGAGGTAGGAATACACCCCGGACAGTCCCACCAGTCCATCGTTGGACAGACATTAACACACCCTTTGTGTGAATTTGCACATTGATACCGACAGGTCAAGTCTCCAATAATACTGACATGCATGTCTTAAGACTGTGGGATGACACACCGGAAGCACATAAACACAGGGAGAACAAGCAAACTCCAGAAAAAAAGCCTTTAAGGCGAATGCAAATCCGCAACCTAGCTGCTGTGAGGTGACAATGCTATCGACTGCACTGCCGCATCGCCGTACACACCTACATCACCACACTATTCTGACTCGCGCTCTGTAACACAGATGCACACACTCTACCATACAGCAGAGCCACTGAGTCTCTGTACACACAGGCATATATTGAGCAAACGTACACTGGTAAACAGACCTGAACACACACACTCTCTTACCCTTAAACACATCCTTACCCTAAAACACACACACTCACTGAGGCTCTCTCTAGCTCAAACTCAACAATAGCAACATTTTTGGCTCCGTCTGTCTTGCTTAAAACAACTGGCTTTGCTATTATTACCAGTTTATTAACACCCGAGCGATTCCATAACAGCCCGGCGTTTGCGAGGACGGATTCGCCGGTAGCGGCGAACAGACGGGGGAGGGAGGGAGAAAGAAAGATGCAGAAGTAAATCAGTGATTCGCTCAGGTCATTCTGTATTCATAGAACTCCCGAGATGCCAGGCCGCACTGCCCATTTTAAACACGGCCGAGACCCGCGGCCCGTTTTCCCCGCGCGCGCGTTTCCTAACTCCCGCTTTAATAGAATTAGAGAGACGGGGAAAGCGCTCGAGTCGCGACAGAGCCTGCAGCCCGGCGCGTTCCCCCATCGCCTTTGGGGGACCGGCGGCACGGCTGTGGACTGCCGAAGAGGAGGGAAAAAAAAATCGCGGCAAATTATCGGCGCTTTCTTTGCGGATGATGCAAAGTCCCAGGCGTGGGACCGAGGCATGCTGGGATGCGTGTACGACACAAAATGAAGCGAAGTCCCGCGCTTTCTCCAGAGATTGCAGCAGCTTATCTGTATTCTTTCCAGGGCGTTTCGTGGCCCCTGGCTCGCCGTGGCTTTCCATCACCACAATGCGCTGCATCGGTTTCCATCTTTAATATTTACGGCCAACGGGGGCTAGGCGGGGCCATTAACGAGATGGAGTGAGCGGCGGCGTCGTGCAAGCTTCGTTTCGCCGCCCCGGCGCTTCGGCTAGTCTCGCTGACATCTTTCTCGAGAAACCGCCCGAACCCTGACACCCCCACACCCCCCCACCCTGGAAGCGACTCTGTCTCAGGCCAGATAACCAATAGCACTCCTACCTGCCCCAGAGGAGGTATCTGATTGGCTGAGGTCTTGAGTCCTGACCTTTAACCTGAGCTGAGGTTACATTTAATTGGAAGTGTGGGTGAGATGGTCCCAGCGCTCTATACCTTTACTACTGGTACTTTTAGCATCACAGGTAATTGCTGGCGACTCAGCGACAAATTACCTCGTCACTCCAGACAGCAGTTTCCATAATTATACTGCATAATTATAATCTGCTTCTTATCTACAGTATGTTATGAGCTGCTGACACTTGTTAGAATAAGTCGAATCACTATAGAGATCATAAGCAATAACACTCATAAACACATTCCAGTCCCCATTAGAAACATCAGCCTCAGATCTGCCTCTCAAGAATATAATACTACGCTGAAACCTGCACTACAAGTGACGCTCCACATACAATTGATGTTTCGCGATTGTAAGAAATAATATTTTATTGAATACATTTATAATGTATTCACATTTATCATAAAGTGAGAAATTATACATTTTCACGGCAACACGTCACCCCAGCCACCTGTGTTATGATTCAAACTTCAATTACCTTTCATGCAGACATAACCTACAGTCGCTCTATTCTTTCAGTTAATCTAATAATTTTCAAAAGGTGCTCCAAACAGAGACGTTTTGGCTTGAGCAGTAGGATGACGGAACGTTCCGGGTTTAGAGGACGGCCGAGCACAGGACGGGCGTACAGAACCTGTAGTGAGACAGGCCAAGAACTCGACCCGCGCGCAACACAAAATTGGAGAGTCCCGTGAGACCGGTCATTGAGACGCGGTGACAAGCAGGCATCGATAAATTATTCAGCAGCGCCCCTCATTGTGTTTTAAGACAGCCTGCCCGGGACCCCCCCACTGAGGCTGCGAAAAGAACAATTCCAGGCCCAGTGGCCCCCGATGACCAAAGGGAGCGGATCAATACCAGCTGGATTCAGTTCAAGACTGTAGTTTTAAAACACCGACACTACGGCATCCATATCTATGAAACCAACACAGCAGGGACAGGCTATACCCTTCACTGTGAGAACCGATACCGTCATCCTCACCGCCCAGAGAGCATTTAGCCATTAAAGTCCTGCCAGAGGAGGGCGAGCCTTCAGTCTGGTTTCTCCAAATGCTACCTCTCTTCTGGCAGCAGGGAGATTTTCCCCTCTAAGCCTAGTTTTTTGCCCCAGGCCTGCTTTTCTAAGCGGTTTAGGCCAGTCGTCTCTGCACTGCTTGTTGTGACAACTGCTCACAAAATCGCCTGCATAAAAATGCTTTTAATGTGATTTTGGTGGGTTTTTTTAACCAGTATTTTAAATGAGGCAGGACAGATCCCTCCCTCTAGGATTGTGTGTGTGGGGGGCAGAATTCAGACAGTTCCTCATCAATGACCAAACAGAATTCCCATGCAGGACGGGAGACCGAACACGGGTTCAAAGGGAGCGTCAGAACGAGGGACTGACACCTGAGTCCATCGGTGTGTGCATGTCTGCGAGTGTATGTAGGTGTGGACTGCATTCCAGCCCCTGGGGAAAATGTCAAACGCTCATCGTGACTCTTCAGTAAACTAAACCGCACTTTAACCTTTTCTTTCTCTTACCGCCGAGCGTAAAGCTTCAATGATAGTCTTCCGTGTCTCCATTTAAAACTATGATATCATTAGCGTCATAGCATAATTGCCTATCTCATTTTTAAAGATCTTTTTGACATTTTTTTTTATTATTTCAGAGAATTTTTTTTTTTTTTTTAAGCTTTTGAGGGAAAAAAAAGGAAATCGTCTTTTTTCTGCCAACAGGAAAGAGCAGAGAGCCGATATCTCAATTTGACAAAACTATGACTAAGGCAATTACGTTATGAGGATAAAGATATGTGGCCGTAATCTAGCCCTACAACCCAAAAGTCTTTATGCTTGTGAGATGGCACCGTGATATAAGCCATGCTTGACCTTAAAAATTCATAAGAGCAATGGGTCTTCAAAACGCAGCAATTCAAACATTGAGGAAAGTTTTTGACAGACTCTTCCAGTCAGCATCCAATTATGTTCCCACTCCATTTCAGGCTTTTAAACCTTCAGACTTCAAAGGACAAACTTCAATCTTAGTCACGACGAGAGAGCTTATTATACAATTCCGGTCTTTTGAAATGCGCCTACATTTTTTTATCGGGCCAGACAGTATGCAGTGTTTTTTTTTTGTGCTCCTGTCCATGATAGTCAGCATACGCAGTGACCTTTTTTTTTTTTTTTTTTTAACACCAGTGCATGATGGTCAGACACACACGAAAGTCTAGACACAAACACACACACGAAAAGGGCATATCAGTACAAAGATAACAGCGATGTTCTGCAGCACCGGTTCTGCTATCACTTGCACCCGAGTAGCCATCTTCTCAGTGTCTGAGGAGGTGCACAAGTGTTTTTAGCGTGGCATCGAGTGAAACGTGCGAGGGAAAGAGGCTTTCAGAACAGCAAAAAATGAATAAAAAACTTAATTTGCAGTTGGTTGATTCACACACAATTAATTATGATAAAAACGACAGCGCAGTTACAGAGGTTTTTTTTCTTTTTTTTTTTTTCGCGTAGCAAATTTAATGAGTTGATGTTCATCTGTCAGCATCTTCAGAGATGAAGTTTTGTTCTGCTCTCAGAGGAATAAAAGGGAGCCGAACTGTTTGGGGTTTTACTGCCGCGGAATTATCTGCAGCCCACGAGTCTGTCACTCATTTTGCACCTGTGTGTGCGTGTGTGTGTGTGTGAACTTGTAGTGTATGTTGTGCCGTGCATATGTGTGGAGTATATTACCTGTCTTTGTGCCAAAATCCACGTACATGTCCGCCTGAGGTTGCCAGAGATACTGTGAGATATCTGCTCGTCGGAAAGGGACTCATTTGTACGCCTCGAAAGAGAGACACTTGAAAGAAAGACAGCGAGGGTCTGCACAGGAATTTACTAAATAAAAAAAGGATGCACTAGGCAGAGATTCTCTTAACACACAAACGCCACAGGCACCCTCAGAGGGGCCTGTCAATAGGTCAAGGGCGTCAATACGGCCGTGTGGATCAACACTAATTAGGTCTCTCTAAATCACACCCACAGGCACGACCTGCTCCCTCACCTGGAAGCCCATGTTTCCTCTGAGTTAAACATATGTCGCATCTGACTGCTCTGCTGAAGTGAGGAGACTGCATAGAGGCTCCTGTTAACGACGGGCTGCACACTGACCCCAGTGCAGCTGAGGGCCGGCTCTGTGTCGAAAGGTTCTCCTTCACAGTTAATGAGCTCTGTCACGTGACCGACAGACCCCAGAACAGCTCTGCTCCGGCCAGCTATCAAAAAGCCAATGTTTCCGCGGGGAAGTGCAAGAGAATTTCACTGAAAGAAGGACTTGCAATGATGAGCTTTAATGAGGAAACAGACAACTTTTCAACTCATCTCGCCCCGTGCATTTCTAAGAGGTTTTCCTGTTTGTGCCGCTGACGCATTGACAACCGGATCGCTTTCTGTTTTCCCGCGGGCTCAGCTACTGTTTACACCCCGGCTACTGTCTACAGCAAGAAACGAGAATCCCAATTTGAATGAGAAATCCTGATCTCAGTACTGCGATAAGGGCAAAGTAAAACATATGGTAGAGTTAATAAATACGCAGGTTGTGTTCCCCACAGATCCAGAAATAAAGGAATGCCAACCGAATGTCAATTTGGAGCCCTTTCAAGTTCCGCAGCTCTCCCCATTGAGTGAATGCCCATCCGAGGTTCGCTCACCTTCTGCTCATTCTTCATCGAGGAGTTCTTCCTCTCTTGCTGGGTAAAACTTCCACAGTCACTTTGGTTGTTAAACCGTCCACCATTTCCAGTTCTGGGGATAGCTACCAATAGCTACTGCGAAAAACAAAAGCACTAACCTCGTCCTTTTTCGGCTGCGCCGGTTGAGGTACTTCCTTTAAGCCGTAAATCCGGCCTCCATTTTCCCTGGAGATCGTACCGAGCCGCAGAGGCAACTGCGTTGTAGAAATATAGCTTATGGGACCCAGTCCAAACACTGATGATGTCATTATTCTATAGCCATCACACTGTGCAGTCAGCATTTACTTCATAATACGTTATGGAGCAAAGTTGACTGTTTCTAATTTGAAGTCATAGTAAGATCAAGCAGGGAATTAGTTTCATTTTTTTAAATTAAATATTTGATGGAGGAATGTGGTACCATTTTAATAAAGGACTCATTATTTTATTCTTCACACTTTATAGTTAATTTTATCCCTTTTTCGCTCACAGCCGAGGAGGTCTCGTATCAAACAGTGCGACTCGTGCAAAGATCACGTGGAATACATGCGACAAGTCTTTTTCAGTCTTCCCTTTTGAATCTCATCAAAAATGAAACATGATAGCGGCAGAAATCCAGTGCAAAAACGTTTCTTAGGAGCTGCGAGTCGTCAAACATCACAGATGTAGCTGTCCGCAGTGCGTCTTTACTCAAGATAGTGTTGTGAGGAGACCGGAGACAGCGAGTTTAACCCTTGTGAACTGCACTGCTTGCGTGGTGGAGGTCAGACTGAAATTGCTCGGTAGAGACAGGCTTCAGGTGAATGTGCTGCTTTGAGGAGTTAGCCCAAAAGCCGCTCTGGGCCTAGAAGAACGTCTATGGCCATCTTAACAAGCAGGTGAAGTTTTGCTCTGGCCCATGTAAAACGTGTACGGTCATCTTAGCAAGGGGCTTAAGGGCCACTCTGGCCCATAACACGTCTATGGTCATCTCATCGAGAGCTTCAGAGGCATTTTGGCGTGTAACACTCGTATGGTAATGTCAGCAAGCGGCTGATCCGCTCTGGTCCATATGACACGTCTATGGTCATCTCATCGAGAGCTTCAGAGGCATTTTGGCGTGTAACACTTGTATGGTAATGTCAGCAAGCGGCTGATCCGCTCTGGCCCATATGACACGTCTATGGTCATCTCATCGAGAGCGACAGGGTTGCTCCAGCCTACATAACTCCTCTAAGGTCAGCTGAAGTCCAGCCAGCAGCTCAGCTGAGGGGGTTATATATAGAGCCTGGCCCAGGACAGGAAAGGGATGGGGGCTCTTTTTGGGGGGGCTAGTACTATGCCAGAAACTGGCCTTTGTGTCCTATAGGTGACTGGATAGCTTGAATTTCCCAACTTTATTAAAATGACCGTTGTTAGAGTCCAATCTGATGGCACTTGTGTCTGTTTGCTATGGCTGCAAGATCTGGGATCATCAACGATTAGCATCGTTTTGTGTGAGTGTGTGTGTTGGTGAGAAAGGGGGTTCTAGACAGTCTCCCAGCTGCACACAGACGCTGAGTTAGCAGATTGGCGGTCAGTCAGGGTTAAGGCACGGTTTCGTTTTCAGGTCATGGTCGAGCGAGGGGGTGCTCTTCCAAAAAATCTGCTGGCCCCCGCACCCGAGGGCCCTGCGCGGTCAGCAGAAGGACGCAGGCGCGACGACCCCGTGGGGCCCATGAGCTCATGGCGGCCGGCGAAGGGGACAACTCTCTGTGAGGCTGCGGGAGTGGCGAGCCTGGAACCCACTCCAAACCCATCCCATCCCAACCCAACCTCACCCCTCTATTTTGACGTGCTTGGCGTAGCGACCACGGGAGGAGCGAAGGCTTGGAGCGCTCCAGATGGCAGCCCCCATTCCATTGAACGCATGACCCGGCGCCGATAAAATGGCCTCCTTTTATGTCCATGGCTACGAGATAAATAAAACCTCATTTAAATCGAAAGCAGAAGAGAGTGTATATTTAACCCCGCGGGCCAGAGCAGTAGCGTTAGCTGCAGTGGCTGCTTTAAATATAACCGGGGAGCCCTCAGGGCCCGTCTATTTACTTGACGGTAATTGAGTTTGAAAACCTTGCGATTTTGTACCCGGAGGATATATATCCCAGCATGCACCTCGTGATCGGCGTGGAGAAACGGTTTATGGGGGAAGCGGGTCCATTTTGGCAGAAACTCTGATCTCTTCGGTGAGAAAGGAGAAATGAAGATGTAAAAATGAAGTAGGTGGCGGTGACTACACGCATTTGCGATTCAGCTCAAACGACTTTCGTAACAAAAGAAGAAGACTCACAAAGTCTAAAGCTCTAACTTCATGCTGGTGCCTTCATTTCGGTGACAATGTTTTCATACAGACATCCTCAATGGCTGAGACATCTCCAATAAAAATCAGTCTTTCATCAACATTTTCTTTATGGGGTGTTAAGAATTTCAAACAGTTTTTCTCTTTGAAAATTATTTACTGGTCAGATTCTGGGATCAAGCACTCTGTCACAAAACCCAAATCTTCCAGGCTGATTTTATAAAAATAAGCGCATCGCCAGCATGTCACATGCCTGATTACATTATTTTTGCACTCATTTCATTCCCTTAGCAAAATACACGGCAAAGGTGAGAAATCATTGATTTTTCTTTAAACAATATTCAGGCCGAGTCTTAAACTTGCAACCTCCTGGCGATGAGATCCCTGCCGAAAATACAGCACTCAAAAACCACTAAACTTCAAGATGTGAATCCGTTCCAGCTAGCGCTTAGGTGTAATCTCGTGGGCGTTCAGCCTTCAGCTGTATGCGCCTTCATCACTGAACTAATTGAATTGAGTTAGCGGGTTAGCGCTCTGCGAGCATCCACCGACAGGAGCGCTGATTCAATTGGATAAAGGGCGTCATGGCAACCCACCTTAAGCGTGCTAGCTCTGAACAGTTATCTCCCAGGCTTCTCTTGGGAATGTATTCAAATTTATGTAAAAGAAAGAAATATCATATTGTGCCGGCATATATACATACATATATAGACAAATAGATGATGGATGATCTGGAGGTGTGCAAAAACTATCTCTCTGACACGGTCTCTATGGATACCACCTGACCGCATACATATATAGAGGCACTGACGCTGGATTAATGAAGGGGCTCTTTTTATATCTGTAAACAGCAGATCCAGCAGAGAGAGAGAGAGAGAAAGAGAGAGCGAGAGCGCGTGCAGATGCTGCGGACACAATGCCGGGGAGACGCGGAGGGGCCTGTTTAAAAATGCATCCGCTTCAGCTGCATTATTCCACAGGCCGTGTGCAGGGGGTCACAGCTGAGTCCTTTTCGCTTTAGCAGGGCATGCTACGACTGTGCCGTAACCGTCCGATTACGAGACTCCTCCGTGCAAACGGAGCCGACGCAGCGGCGTACTGGGAGGGCTGGGCCAAGAAGTTATTCCAGTGAGCTCTTACTGTCGCCTGCACTGGACATCAGTCTGCCTCGGCCAATACGATCGGCTCATACCGTCTAAAATGTGTTTCACTCAGCCAACTCAGATTCAAATATCTAACAGCTGAAGTAGGAAATAAATGCACGAGAGCTGGCATCAAGGCCCTGATCGTGACACACCCTGCCACCTACTGAGCATGGGAATACGACAGCAGGGAGAGTTAGGATGTGCCCCCGTCCTCGAGGTTAATTCATAGCCCACAGGTGGGTAGAGGTGAGATGTTAACTAGCAGCAGCAGCAGCAGAGAGCGATGCAGCGCAGTGGCAGGCTGCAGAACCAGTGAAGTTAAAAAAAAAAAAAAAAAGCATTTTAAATGAACCACCCTGCACAGGGGCTGAACAGCAGCAGATACGCATGGGAGCGCCTATGAGAACAGACATAACCTGAATTGCGTGCTGGGACTCGGTCCACAAGCTACGCCCCACTTTTGGATGGTAATGACCCATATTACATCAAATCATTTTTCTGCCAACTCCAAGCGAACAGCTGGAAAGGAATGCAAAAATCAGACACGATGTGCCAGGGGGGCTCTGTTGAGTGAGGGACGCATCAATCAACGGACTTGAACCTGTGTCGCAGAACCCATTATCACTGAGAGCAGAAGAAGTCACACAATCACGGAGCTCCACCGCTACCAATCACCAGAGGGCGGAACAGGGAAGGATGGAGGGTCCGCCTCCTGCACTAAGAGGAAAAAGGCCTTCTGCCTGTTGCGCTGTGTTGTTGGATCCTCTCCGACGGCGATCGATGAGCCAAGGCCCTGATGTTTTGACAGGCGATCCGCCGTTGCCTAGGTGCCGCCTTTAATGTGCCATCTCGTCCTTGCGCTATCTGCTAGCTCGGTTTGTGGATTTTTCTTTTTGTTCGGTGGATTGTGGGGGCAGGTGAGCGCTGCGTCGTTACTCATTATACCAGCTTTCGCCTGCTCCGCCGATAACGCAGGCACACAAACGAGCCGAAGAAACTGTGACATTTTAATACCCCCCGCCCGTGCAAGTCTTCGGAAGAGATAGCACACTCGTAAATCCACAGCCAGGCGATGCTGCTCGCCGTGGATTAACCCCATGTAATCTAATTATTAATTAGCCTTCCCAGCCAGGAGAAAGCGTTTAGCCACAACAAAGAACTAGAGCGTCCATTTATTTCAACAATTTTGTTTCAACTATCCAGGAAACTAAAGACCCACCAGACAAAGGGCTTTTGAATCTCTTCCTACCAATCCTGCTTCACGACTCTTTCTTCTTTCACTATTCAAAGCCTAATTTCCAATTCAGAGCGTTCTGGTGTTCAATTTCACTCTATGTTCAGCTAAGAACGTTTTAATCACACATGTGTGACGTCACACATCAAAGTGTTATCTATGGAAGGTTCCAGAGCCTCTGGTACGCTATAGAGCGCTGGATGTCCTTTGATCCTGAGGTTCTCAGAAGATGAATGGGACAAGATGTTTCATCCACAACTGCACAGCGATAAAATGCGAAGAATCTGTTTTTATCGGTTGGATATATGGGGCCAGTACCCCACGACTGATGTCACAGATGGACAGAGCCTATTGGCTGGAGAGGTTGTACTGCAGTGGAGCATCCAATGAAGCGGCAGCTTAAACGCCCAGTTGGCCGCGGCCCCCAATCAGCACGAAGCCTTCGGCAACAAACTACCGGAGGTATTGTCAGCGCTCAGGCTGTTCGGTGGTATTTGCAAGCCTGTCAACAACAGTAATGCATCCCTGCTTTGAATAAAATGAATACAACTTAATCATAATTTCGAGAGCCGTAACCCAGGTCGCAACAGCCTGGCAATAAATAAATGAATAAATAAAAATGGAAATATAAAAAAAAATAACAATACACCCAATGCCTCACAGTAAACGTGGCTCGATAAAATTAAATAAACTCGTGTAGACTGCTTGTTTTCTCACAATAGCTGTGGGAAACACAATTCACAAATAGCACCTTGCCTGAGCACACAATAAGCCCAGTTCCTGCAAATCAAAAAGTAAAAAAGTGCCTGCAATTTCCCAGGCTTCTCGTCAGTGATACGGCGCATTGTAAGTGGCGCACGCTAAACTCAATTCTTATTCGGTCTGTATTTCGCTTCGTCTTATTCCAAAATACAGGGAAATATTTCCAAGCGTGTACAGGCAAAACTACGGCTCGCTTTGAAAACACAACGGGACGCTCCGAGGTGCTCACTACCCTGTCAACACGAAAAACGTTTTCACAGTGTTAGTGCTATGCAGTGGGGAATGTTAAAATAAAACAAAAGATTTCGCTAACATTTTGCATTTACTGGGAAGAGACACAAGCAGCAGATGGGATTCAGAGGAGATGGAATTAATCCTGAAGGCAGGGGAAGCTAAAACTCAGCCAAATCGCTAAAAGGTGTACACTATTGTTAGTCGCGAATAACTTTCCCTTCCCACGCAGCGAGCGAAGCATTTGAAAACGGTAAATGGAACATTGTATGCGCCTGCCGGGATTACGAAGCAGCGCCACGCTTGCCCTGCAGGGAAAAGGGCTGTGCATGCGGCGAGATTCGGCGAAACCGTGACTCGAACGAAAGACGGGTAGCAGACCGGAGGGGGGTCCCAAATCCAATGAATGTTTAAAATCTTGGGCATGTGACCGTTAATGACTTTATGCAATTGTTCCTGCTGCTATCTGCCCATCTGCACTCTCTTCAAGGAATCTGGTGTGTGTGTGCGTGTGTGAGTGACAAAGTGAGTTTGTAATGCTGAATCAGTAAGAGTTTGTGAGAGTGATAGAGTGTGAAAATAGGTGTGTGTGTGTGTGTGTGTGTGACAAAGTGAGTTTGGAATGCTGAATCAGTAAGAGTTTGTGAGAGCGAAAGAGTGTGAATATAGGTGTGTGTGTGTGTGTGTGTGTGCAGTGTCTGTGTGTGTGTGTGCAGCGTGTGACCGTACAACATGAGCGTGTGTATGTTTGTGAGTGTATGTGAGATATGGGCATGCATGACAGTGCAGGAAGCAGGGTGTGTGTGTACTGACCGTGCACGCACGCGAGCGAAATGTGTGTGCGTATGTACGTGCGAATGCATGCATGTGTGTGCACGTACCTGTCTGCATCGGTGGCAGTGCTGTGAGTATACGCAGGTATGTAGAGTATAACCGCCACTTATTCGGTCAATTTACACTATTGCCACCTATCAGCCAAAAAGCCATTAAAATACACAGGAGAGTGAACCCTCTTTCACCTCAGTGATACACCCATCTAACTAACAGAGTTTACCCTCTTCTCCATAAACCACTACACTGCAGGTACACATGAGTGCAATGCACGTGTACTTGAGTGAGAGAGTGATTGAACATGTATGCAGTGCTTGTTGCGTGCATGTGTGTGTGCAGCGTGTTGTTTGTGTGTTTGAGTTTGTGTTGTGTGTCTGTGTGCGTGTGTGCCATTACTCAGAGAGGACTGCTATTATTACAAATTTCATAAATAAGGGAAAGCAGGGAATTATGCAAATCTCTCCGGTCCTGCGCAGGCGGGCAGCTGGGAGCTCGCTGGCCGTACAGCAGCTGGGCGGCGTCTCCGCGGGCGGCGGACAGGAGCTCGTAAAAGCCTGAGCGAGCGGCGGGGGGGGGCTTGTCCCATCATCCCGGCCTCCTGTCGCGAGACCGAACAGATCCCCCCACGGTGAACCGAATCCTGTAGCGCTGGGTATTGGACGAGGAGTGAATGATCCCAAACATTCACAATCCCTGCCTTCCGCCAAACCTGGCTTGATCCCTTATCCCCCGCGACTCATTCCTCTCCGCGTCCCACCGCTATCGAAAAGATAGCCCGACATATGCTCTGATAAACAATTCTGATTTAATTCTACATGAATAATTCCACCTGATTAGAAATAAATAACACCAGACACCGCGCTCTGATTTCTTCTCGCAAACCAAAGACAAGCAGGTCAGGCGAATTTGAGACGCTAAACTGCCTGTAGGTATTAGTGTGTGAGCAAACGCTGTCTGTGCCCTACAGTGGTTTAGCAAACCATCTCCAGCGTATTCCTGTTCCTCTCAATTAAATATATGCGGAGTCAGACTCCAGCTTCCCTGTGCCCCTGACTAGGAATTAAGGATTTGATAAAGGATGGATGGACGGACAGAATGCAGTATTTATTGTGTTAGCTGTGCATGGATGGGAGTGCTGCCATTACCCTCAGTGTGTCCTCTTTCACTATTTTTCGAACCTTTAACTCCACTCCACTGCACTGCAGGTGTGTTGCATTCGGACTGGGAGTGCAGCCAATCCTCTCCAGCACGGAGCACCCGCCACACGGACAGGTTACAGTCCAAGATCCGTAAAAAAAAAAAAAAAGGGCTGCTTTATGGTCCAGCCAACATCGTTCTAAATCAGAGCTCCTGCAAGCCTCCCTAAAGACTTCAGCTCCACCTCTGCAGCACCTTCAAAGTTAACCTCAAACCCCAGACCCCAGGAGGACGAGCTGCTTTAAACCGTTATAGGGCGAAGGTCCTCTGAATATGAACTGTTTTAAGGGGGGGCGGGTGTCCAAAAGATGAAAAGGAACACAGTTGGGGGGGGTGTAACTCAGGTCAGCGCAATGATTACGAGGCCCACTTTTCTTAACCCAGTCACCCCCCCATCTCTCTTCAGAAGGACCAATCCCTTCCCAGAATTCTTTACCAAAGAAGAGACCGTATTATCAAAGCCCACCAATACTCTTAGAATCAAAAGCAGAGGTCCTAAAACTTGACCCTGGGGAACCCCTGCGGATGCTGGTTTTTTCATAAAACCATTTGGATAGCTGATGGCTCTGGCCATCTGGACTGCGATTCAAGAATCAAGCTCTTAATTTTTCATAATGACTCTTTTTCATGTTTTGAGGGAGTATTTACCCTCTTAAGCTACATTATGTCATAAGTAACTATGCACGCCATGAGGAATTTAAGTCCCATAATTCACACTGAACTAAACTGCAAACAATCCTGTAAAGTGAGACATTACTTATCTTGCCAAATTTAAGACAGAGATGAATTAATTAAGTCTCATAATTTGTGAATAAATGAGGAAACCTGGTCATTAAAAACACTCATTACAGAGATTATGAAGACTTCTCAGTCAGAGCACAATTAAAACCCACACCAGTGTTGATCAAACTATTAAAAAAGACACCCAAATATCTTAGAAGACATCAGCTCAGCAAATAGATGTAAGTAGGGCACTAGATGGAGAATCAAGAAACACAGGACAGACTCTGCAATCATTCACCAAAAAAGCAATCAGGAGTATGTGTGAGTCTATGGACACAAGGCCCTGGATCAGGCGGCCATTTTGATGCACTGACACAGGACGGTGACACTAATGTGGCCCAGTGTGAATTTGACGTAACAACGACACAAATCAGAGGCATAAGAACGCACAATGGCACATGTCAGACGAAATTGCCCTGTCAACGTTTCGACGTAAGCGCTCCCCCGCGACAACCAAATAAGCCCTCACATATTCTCCGCTCCATTATACGAGCGCACAATTATGCCGTTTTGGTCAAGGGGGCACACATTAGCGTGAGAGACGTTTAAAAATGAATGGTGCCTAACAATGAAAAGCCCATGCAAACAACAGCCGCAAATTTAAATTGCAAAGTGCAGCAATCAAACTTTAATCTCACATCGTGCTTCTTTTGTTTTCGGTGCGGAATCGCCGAGGCATTCGAGGACTCGGCAGCCCGACCTTGCCACTGTGGAAAAGCGTTTCCTTCACGCCTTGCACCTTGAAGGGCCTTCACAGGCAAACGACTGAGTGCGCAAAGAAACATAAAGTCGCGTAAAATATAATAAATAAATCGCTTTTCGGATTCTGAAGGGGCTGAAAGACTTCTTCAAAGAGAATGCGGCTCTTCGCCTCACAGTCCCAATGGCTCCATCAGTCTGGGAGAATTGCCGACCAAAAAAAAAACCTGTGAAAGTGAAGGAGTAAAAAAAGAGGCAGATTGTGCTGTGTTCAGGATGGGAGAGAAAATGGTGGCGCTAATGAAGGATGTGGGAACTGAGAACTCCCCCCTTACTGGGGTCCCTTTAGCCGAGCTGCACCCCCAACTCTAATCATGCACAAAAAAAACAAATCGAGGCAAGTTCTCCCTCTGTAATTATTAATGAAAAACTCCAATGAGTGCATAACTGGCTTCTCCCTCTGTACTGTTCACTGGCCACAGTTGTGAAATGTCCGGAATGTTCCGTATGGGCACAACCGACATTGGGAGACGTCGAGGCAGCTCGCTCGCCCCTTTAACGCTCGTATCTTTCTCCTCCTCTGCAGCGGCAATACATTAGACTCACGGCGGGATTAGCGCAAAGTCATGACCGGGGTCCTCGCCAAACAAGATTTAGTTTGCCGAAGATGCCGATTCATCGCGCATTATACGGCGAGCTCTTCCCGGGGGGATTTAAATAATTTGAGAGGATGAGCTGAACGGGATCAGCGTCAGAGGAGAAATAAGAAATGGACGAGCGCAAAAGACTTAGAGGCTTTTCAGAACCACGTGGTTTTTCGTGAGATAATTTCCACGGCTTTAATGGGCGGCATCCATTATTAATCGCCTCATTACCCGGCCTTGGATTGTCCAGCCTCCAATTTTGTCCTGCTTATCAAAACATCATGGGCCTTGTGCCCAGATAAGGGATGTTGGGAAGTGAAAAAACAGGGGGACACCCGGCGATCACTGAGGCCAGTTTCCCTGGGGCAGGGCGCCTATTCCAGACAAAGTTTGGAAGACCAGGAGTCATAACATGTCAGGCCATGAATTTCTTTCACCTATGAACTCAACGTGCTGGTTTCATCTATTCGGTTTACCTCGTTAACGAAGAATTTTTTTCAGAAGTAAACCTCAACCAAATCCCGCAGTATTTTAATTAAAGAAATATGATTTTACTTTTGCAAACCAGGTTTCACAGCTTGGATTGTGACCGCTGTAGAAGCAAAAGTCTTCTGGCTCCAGCATTAGAACATGGCTCCCCATTAAGGTTGCCGGCTGCATCGTATCAAGCCCGTCAATCTCAGAGACATCTAGCAGGCAATAAGGTCTAATAACGGAGCACCGATTGGCCTGTACTCTGCAGCTCCCGGTTTAGACATAATTGCTCCGTCTGAGTCGCTGTGCGATCGCTCCCTCATTCCTCTGCCCCACCGCAGATTCTCGCTCTGTTCTCTTGGCAACTTTCCGCGGCAACAAATTGGAGCCGCCTCCTCGCGCAACGTGTGGTGCCGTAACGAGACGCGTTAATTCTCGCTCGATTTCAGCGGCTCAGAACACGCCCGAGGCTGACGGTTTCGCTGAGGTGGATAAAACCGAAGCCTGATGCGATCATTATTAAGCCCATACGTTACCCGGACATATGGTACCTCTCATTATGATACATAATGTTTATGAAGCACCGCCTTAAACGCCGACAATCTCCGACGGGCGATAACCGCAGGTCGTTCAGACACGTGACCTTTCACGGACTTACACATACGCACAGTGCACAAGTACAGCCATGCATGAGCGTTGGGTAGGTGGGGCTCATGGGAATTTATGGCCCCACCACAGCTTGAATATGTAGTGAGCACCTGTCCGTCAGGGCCCTTTGATTGACAGGGGCTGCGGAGTACCTGCTGGTACCCATGACTTAAAGGGTTCACCTTGTCATCCCTCTGTCGACCTCCCAGGTGCAAATTAAAATGGCCGCCGCGCCTCGGAGCCGCACTAGAGGCCGTGGGATTCCTGCCGCTCCAACGCTCCTGATTCGGGCCTTTTTTGGAGCGGCGCATCGGAGCAAGTTCTAATTCCTCGCACTGCTGAGCTCCGAAAATAAACACGGACGCCGGCGGCCTGTATCCCGGGGGCTCCGGGGCAGCGCTCCGGTCTCGCACGTTAATTAACGCACTCGCCGACATAATTCAGCCAGCGGGGCTTATTCAGGGATGGGCTCTGTGCAGCCAGAGGCTGTAAAGGCTGGGCATGAATAATGCATGGAGTGTATGAGAGAGAGAGAGAGAGAGAGGAAGGGTAAGAATGGGAGAGAGTGAGGGACAGAGATGGAAAGAGGGAGGCAGACAGAGACAGGATGAAGAGAGGGAGAGAGAGAGAAAGAGGGATGAAGAGAGAGAGGGAGAGAGAGGGATGAAGAGAGAGGGAGAGAGAAAGGGACTAAGAGAAATGGGGAGAGAGAAAGGGATGAAGAGAGAGAGGGGGAGAGAGAAAGAGGGATTAAGAGAGACAGATGGGAGAGAGAGAGGGATGAAGAGGGGGGAGAGAGAAAGAGGGAAGAAGAGAGATGGGAGAGAGAAAGAGGGATGGAGAGATGGGAGAGAGAAAGAGGGATGAAGGGGGGGAGAGAAAGAGGGATGAAGATAGAGCTGTCCCAAACGATTATTTTTCAAACGATTAATCTGGCGATTAATTTTTCGATTAATCGACTAATCTAACGATTATTGTTACATTTTTTCCGAATAATTCATTTTTCTGTTAAAAATTCTTTCACATTACTTGATCAATGTAATTATTCACACAATAAGGACATCGTCATCTCTTGTTAACATTTCAATTCTTTAACATGGCACTTGAATCTCTCCAAAATAAAATTCTGTGTGATGAAATAAAATGTGCTAAATAATGCATTCTGATGCCAGATGTAGCATCTAACAAAATAAATAATAATAAAAAGTCACACAGGAGAAAAACAAAAATAGGTGTTTTACTAATTAGCAGGGGAAAAAAGTAGGCAACATGTTTTTTTATTCTTTTAGAACTGACAGTTGTAGCCTATGTAAAATAATGCATTGAACAGCCAAGCTCAGGGCACATAAACATTTCTATATTTAAACACTTAAATACTGCCCTGCAGTTCATAGCTCCTCAAGAAAAAGTATATCCAAAATTAAATAAAATGCAGACAGATGAGCAGGGCCATTCTCAGTCAGGTGTGACCAAAAAATGTAACAAATAGTAGAAAAAATCTCCTCCAATTACAAAAGCATTGGAGGTTCATGATTGTGGACCTTGTATAAGAGTACTACTTATCCAAGTCTATCAAGTAAAAATGTTATTTGTTACATTAACTTTTAACTACTTAAGGTCAGAGGTCAAATCGACTGGTCACGTGTGTGACTTCACACGGAAACAGGTTTTTCATAAATCTATTTGACTTCAAAAACTCTGTGAAGTTGAAAAATCTAGAATTTTCATAGTTTTGGGGTATGGAGAATAGCAAGGAATAAATTTGATACCTTTCATTAATTTTCAAAGTATTTCTTTATTTGATGACCTCTGGTCATGTGTGTGACATTTTGGTTCACTTCTCAAAGAATGGCCCAGCAGTGCAAAATAATACAATCTGAATCTGAAAATAATACAATCTCACATTAAATGTACTTAAGTACCAAAGGTATTTTGAGAAAAAAATTAAGTATCAAAAGTACAAGTACAAAGTATTTTTCATGGTACGGAGAGAAAGAAGCAAAGCAACCACACATTATTCTCTCCTCGTGCTCCTTAATCAATTTTCAGGTGAATGAAAGATACAGTATTCAAAAAACAAACAGGCAGTCTCTCCTTAATATACTTTGTCTTTGAGTTTACTGACAGTTTAAAAACCACTATAACTAATAGAATTACATAGTATCAATAACATGTCTAATTATTGCTTCAGAAAACTTATTTTTCTTAACTACTGATTGGGAGACCATTGGCTCACTGTAGCTGAAGTGCCTGCTGCAGGGGACGACGATTATTTCTGTCGCAAGAGATTTATTTTATTTTTTTAACTGCTGGATAGATGGTATGGGCAAGTATATTGAGCAGTTTGCACATCATGCAAAAACAGGGATTGGAGTGAACTCATCAACATGAAACCTTGTTCGCTTGCTTGTGACTATTCAATAACTGATCCGGTGTGCCATCTAGTGATAAAATATTGTAACTGCATGCGTACATTTGCAGCTCCACGCCCACTGGCGGATCCGCACAAAGATACAATGCCGAGCACCGTTGTTCTATTCGAACACGCCAAATCCAGATAATCCGTAAATGATTAAATTCATCTTTAAATTTGTATCGAGTAACTAAGTTGCCAGTGTCAAAGTAACAAAGTGAAAGTATACTTTTTATCTTTTAAATGTAGTAGAGCAAAAGTACAAATCCTCAAAAAAAAAAAAACTAGCCTACTTAAGTAATGGAACTATGCACCTTGAAAACGGGAGTGTCATGCACCCCCAGAGAAAATCTCACTTTAGTCTGCATTCAAAATTTGAGAGCCCTGAAAGTTAGTAGCGATGCATTGATAGACAACAAATCAACAGTCTAACGAACGACACAAAAAAACACATTCTGTATCAACGGCTTGATAATCGCACATTCCAGGGTGGGAAAGCAAACACTGGTGTTTTGCTGCCATCCTGACAGAGCTCCCCGGTGATTTCGCTTCAAATGTTCGCTCATTGCTGTCGAGGGAGAGATTTTTACATAGTCTGCACAGTACCACAGCACTAGAAGGGTTAAGAGGAAAAACTCCCACACTTTTGAAGACCGATTTCTTTTTTTTTTTTTTTTGCTATGTGTTGCTCCTCGGCCGCCGTGTGTTACTGCATGTCGCCGCCATCATTGTTGTGTGAATTCTTCTTCTTCCGTAACAATGAGCTTGGCGATGTTTTTGGTGTATTACCGCCACCACTGGACTGGAGTGTGGGACAACCCACTTGTTTGGGACAGGTCGACAATTTATGTCGCCGATTACGACGATTGTCGTCGGCCGTCCCCAGCTCTAGATGAAGAAAGAGAGGATGCAGTGGACCAGGCTTTTATCCTCCCTCCCAGCAGAGTGCCGCAGGGCCTCGAGGAAACGGAGAAAAGCACATTATCCAGGGGAGGGACGCGCGCGGAGCTTCAGTTAGGAACAGTGTTTTTATAGATACGCACTTCTGTGTCATAAAAAATGGGCAAAAGTAATGTAGCAGGGCAGAAAAAAAAACTACAGTGAACGAAACTGCAGAAACAGATAACCGTTTTGATCAAGGAATCGGGAGAGGTTGCGGTGATGATCTGCTCTCTGAGTGAAAAATAAAGCAGCTCTGGTTGGGTATTATGGGATGGAGCTGTGAAAGGCTTGTTAAAATTCGCTAGGCCTCCTGCTCTCCCCCTGCCCCCAACAAAGGCGGAAGAGATGAAAACGGAGGAGGTGCAGGAGAACAGTCCTGGCTCTGTTCTGCTGTCGGACCGCTGGGTTTTGGTCGGGTGGGAGCTGGACTGAAGACTGCAGATGAGCGCTTGCTGGACCGAGCCTCTGATCACGGAGAACGCTTCCGGGAGACATGTTAATCGCCATTTACTTTTGGACAGTCAATCAGCATCGAGCTTGTCTGTCTCACGACTTCAAATGGCACTGAATGTGTGTGTGTGTGTGTGTGTGTGTGTGCCCATTACTGTTTAAAACGAGTGCAAGTTGGACTGTGTACACAAGTATATCTCTGCGTTCATGGGTTTATATGCACGCCTAAGCATGTGTGAGTGTGTATGTACATGTATGTGTGCACACGGTTGTGTGTGTCAATCAGTGAGTCTGTTTACACGCAGGTGTAACCTATGAGTTAGCGACTGGTGAAAGTTTGTTGACCAACTTGTAAATTTACTGTGCACAGTGGAATCAACACCGCGCAGATAAAAAGTCTCGTAAGTTCCTGGCACCACAGAACTAGAATCGATCGCGCCTCGAAGAACGTGTCGCGTTAGGTAAGGTAAAAGCTGCTCGCTACGTTAGTGAGAGACGCTGATCCATATGAGCAGAAAACAGACCCTCCAGCTGGTAAGGCGAAGTAGACCATCGTCCGAGAGGACTTGCGTCCAGGCGATCCAAACAATGCGCTCTCTAAGAACGAAAATGCTGCACCACTACGAGGGGGGTACTGTGTGAATTCTGCAGTTGTGTTCCACAACAGCGCCCCCCCATAATAAATGTTATCCGCAAAATAACACAAGCCAGCTGCGGTTGTCTGAGCGACTCGGGCCCGCGCCCGTGATAAAATTCACACACTCCCCTGTCTCCCCACACGCGTGTGATCTCCGTGTATTGCGTCAGGGCTCACTGATCCTCCAAGAACTCACTCAAACACTCGCCCCCCCCAGGTTATAATTACCCCCTGAACAGTGTAAGAGAGCAAGAACCAATCCCTTTGAGCCCAAACCCCACTCCCCCCCACCCACGGTGCAGTGGGGCTCGGAGCATGCTGCAGTTTTACGCGCGAGCGATCATCGAGGCCAGACCGCGGACGAGCGGCGCTCCCCCGCCGCACTGCGCGAGACTCCATCTACGGAAGCATCTTCTGCAGCGGCGAACTGTTTCGCGCTGCGCTGCGTTTCAACTGAAAACCCCCCGACCTTTCAAACCCTCCACCCCGAATTCATTTCCCCCTGATCTGCACCATTATTTAACCTTAGAGGAGTAGGTTTGCATTCTACATTTATTTCACACTGGCGTTCCAGTGCTCCAACGCTTTCAATTACCCAGAGCGATCGTCACATTAGCATTAGGTCGTGTTGTTAATAATATTGGTAATCCCCTCAGCTCCGTCCTTGTCCATTTACTGTCTTCCTTCTCTAAACATGTCAGGAGTGATGGGGAACAGAACTGAGGGGCTGAGCAAATATTCTACTCACAGTTACGACCTTAAGCCTTAAAGGGTGATTTGCATTTGGAGAACTCAGATGAATACAACTCACTTTATAACGGCCTGACGATACAGGAAGGGCGAGGACTGAAAAAAACAAACAGGCAGTCTCTCCTTAATATACTTTGTCTTTGAGTTTACTGACAGTTTAAAAACCACTATAACTAATAGAATTACATAGTATCAATAACATGTCTAATTATTGCTTCAGAAAACTTATTTTTCTTAACTACTGATTGGGAGACCATTGGCTCACTGTAGCTGAAGTGCCTGCTGCACTGTCGCAAGAGATTTATTTTATTTTTTTAACTGCTGGATAGATGGTATGGGCAAGTATATTGAGCAGTTTGCACATCATGCAAAAAACAGGGATTGGAGTGAACTCATCAACATGCTAAACCTTGTTCGGTTGCTTGTGACTATTCAATAACTGATCCGGTGTGCCATCTAGTGATAAAAATATTGTAACTGCATGCGACATTTGCAGCTCCACGTCCACTGGCGGATCCGCACAAAGATACAATGCCGAGCACCGTTGTTCTATTCAACACGCCAAATCCAGATAATCCGTAAATGATTAAATTCATCTTTAAATTTGTATCGAGTAACTAAGTTGCCAGTGTCAAAGTAACAAAGTGAAAGTATACTTTTTATCTTTTAAATGTAGTAGAGCAAAAGTACAAATCCTCAAAAAAAAAAAAAACTAGCCTACTTAAGTAATGGAACTATGCACCTTTGAAAACGGGAGTGTCATGCACCCCCAGAGAAAATCTCACTTTAGTCTGCATTCAAAATTTGAGAGCCCTGAAAGTTAGTAGCGATGCATTGATAGACAACAAATCAACAGTCTAACGTGAACGTTACTACAAAAACACATTCTGTATCAACGCTGATAATCGCACATTCCAGGGTGGGAAAGCAAACACTACGGTGTTTTGCTGCCATCCTGACAGAGCTCCCGGTGATTTCGCTTCAAATGTTCGCTCATTGCTGTCGACTCGTAAGCTGATTTTTACATAGTCTGCACAGTACCACAGCACTAGAAGGGTTAAGAGTGAAAACTCCCACACTTTTTTGAAGACCGATTTTTTTTTTTTTTTTTTTTTTTTTGTTATGTGTTGCTCCTCGGCCGTCGCTCTAGTGTTACTGCATGTCGCCGCCATCATTGTTGTGTGAATTCTTCTTCTTCCGTAACAATCTAGAGCTTGATGATAAGCGTTGTGTATTACCGCCACCACTGGACTGGAGTGGGGACAACCCACTTGTTTGGGGACGCGTGAATAATTAATGTCGACGAATTTATGTCGCCGAAACGCCGAACGCCGACGCCGCCGTCAGCTCTAGATGAAGAAAGAGAGGATGCAGTGGACCAGGCTTTTATCCTCCCTCCCAGCAGAGTGCCGTGGGCTTCGAGGAAACGGAGAAAAGCACATTATCCAGGGGAGGACGCGCTTTCAGTTAGGAACAGTGTTTTTATAGATACGCACTTCTGTGTCATAAAAAATGGGCAAAAGTAATGTAGCAGGGCAGAAAAAAACTACAGTGAACGAAACTGCGAAACAGATAACCGTTTTGATCAAGGAATCGGGAGAGGTTGCGGTGATGATCTGCTCTCTGAGTGAAAAATAAAGCAGCTCTGGTTGGGTATTATGGGATGGAGCTGTGAAAGGCTTGTTGTGGGCTAGGCCTCCTGCTCTCCCCCTGCCCCCAACAAAGGCGGAAGAGATGAAACGGAGGAGGTGCAGGAGAACAGTCTCCTGGCTCTGTTCTGCTGTCGGACCGCTGGGTTTTGGTCGGGTGGGAGCTCGCTGACTGACGGGAGTGAGAAGCCTGTCACAGACTGCAGATGAGCGCTAAGCTGGACCGAGCCTCTGATCACGAATACGCTTCAGGAGACATGTTACATCGCCGTACGGCCGAGGAAGTGCGCTTCAGGCTTTTGGACAGTCAATCAGCATCGGAGCTTGTCTGTCTCACGACTTCAAATGGCACTGAATGTGTGTGTGTGTGTGTGTGTGTGCACGCGCATGGGCATTACTGTTTGCGTACGAGTGCAAGTTGGACTGTGTACACAAGTATATCTCTGCGTTCATGGGTTTATACGCACGTCTAAGCATGTGTGAGTGTGTATGTACATGTATGTGTGCACACGGTTGTGAGTCTGTTTACACGCAGGTGTAACCTATGAGTTAGCGGCTGGTGAAAGTTTGTTGACCAACGTGTAAATTTACTGTGCACAGTGGAATCAACACCGCCCAGATAAAAGTCTCGTAAGTTCCTGGCACCACAGAACTAGAATCGATCGCGGCCTCGAAGAATGCAATCGCGGCCAGGTAAAGTGCGCTCGTTCGCACGCGTGCGTTAGTGAGAGACGCTGATCCATATGAGCAGAAAACAGACCCTCCAGCTGGTAAGGCGAAGTAGACCATCGTCCGAGAGGACTTATCGCCCAGGCGATCCAAACAATGCGCAAAGAACGAAAAACGCTGCACCACTACAGGGGGGTACTGCTGCAGTTGTGTTCCACAACAGCGCCCCCAATAATAAATGTTATCCGCAAATAACACAAGCCAGCTGCGGTTGTCTGAGCGACTCGGAGCGCGCCCGTGATAAAATTCACACACTCCCCTGTCTCCCCACACGCGTGTGGTCTCCGTGTATTGCGTCAGGGCTCACTGATCCTCCAAGAACTCACTCAAACACTCGCCCCAGGTTATAATTACCCCTGAACAGTGTAAGAGAGCAAGAACCAATCCCTTTGAGCCCAAACCCCACTCCCCCCTCACCCACGGTGCAGTGGGGCTCGGAGCATGCTGCAGTTTTACGCGCGAACGATCATCGAGGCCAGACCGCGGACGAGCGGCGCTCCCCCGCCGCACTGCGCGAGACTCCATCTACGGAAGCATCTTCTGCAGCCGCGAACTATTTCGCGCTGCGCTGCGTTTCAACTGAAAACCCCCCGACCTTTCAAACCCTCCACCCCGAATTCATTTCCCCCTGATCTGCACCATTATTTAACCTTAGAGGAGTAGGTTTGCATTCTACATTTATTTCACACTGGCGTTCCAGTGCTCCAACGCTTTCAATTACCCAGAGCGATCGTCACATTAGCATTAGGTCGTGTTGTTAATAATATTGGTAATCCCCTCAGCTCCGTCCTTGTCCATTTACTGTCTTCCTTCTCTAAACATGTCAGGAGTGATGGGGAACAGAACTGAGGGGCTGAGCAAATATTCTACTCACAGTTACGACCTTAAGCCTTAAAGGGTGATTTGCATTTGGAGAACTCAGATGAATACAACTCACTTTATAACGGCCTGACGATACAGGAAGGACGAGGACTGAACCGCGTAACATGACTGAAAATTCGC
Source organism: Gymnothorax javanicus (assembly GCA_029692085.1). Classification (NCBI taxonomy): domain Eukaryota; kingdom Metazoa; phylum Chordata; class Actinopteri; order Anguilliformes; family Muraenidae; genus Gymnothorax; species Gymnothorax javanicus. The sequence continues at coordinate 19,243,415 of CM056212.1, read as the reverse complement.
CCTGACACAGAACAATCGCAAAAATAAATCCGTGAACACACACAGTGCCTTCCGGGTTTAAAAGACTAAGCAATAACTCCATGGCAGCATATGCGTGTTGCTGTGAAGTAGACAGAGCGGAGAGAAAATCGCATGACGTGTCAGCTGTAACAAAAACGGGGAACTCAAACGAGAGCAGCTGCTCGAGCAGAGGGTTCCGCGCAGGATTTGAGAACCCCCGGGGCGTCTTTCGGGTTCCTGATGCTCCAACACCTCTCTCCAGAACCCAGCGTTCCGTTGAATTCACAAAACAATAAAGGCCCCTGAAATAGCAAAGACGCGTATAAAAAGAGCTGTCATTTCAACGTGGGGAAACTGAAATGTGTCAAGTTGGAAAAAAGCGCAGAAGTGTGTGTGCTCTTCAAGCACGTCAGAACAGTTCACTCAAGAATTGAACTACAGAGCAAAATCGAGAAAAAATACAGGCTATACCTCTGTCCCAAACATTATGGAGCGCACCGTATTCTCTCGGAATATGTTTCGAGCGCCTCCCTTCTCCGCTCACAAAGCATCGCCCTCAGGGAAATGTCACGGGACGGGCGGCCAGACCCCAAACCCGCGACATCAAAAGGGCCGTCGGGCGTCATCAATCGATCACGCATCGACCCGCCTTTCTGAGACATCCTTGCAGCCGCCCTCGCCTCCGCATGCAGGGCTGTGCCGAACTTTGTCGCGCAGCGGGAAGCGCATCGAGGAGGTCTGCAGTGATCAGAGCGCAGGCTTCCGAGCGGGATTTGAGTTTTTCAGCTGCTGCAAGCTTCTCCATCGCTTCCCCTCCCCTCTTGATGCTAACCGCTAACACTGCGCGAGTGAAGCTCCCCTAGGAAGTGCGGTGCCCAGGGAACAGACCGGCACGTCAAGGTTTGCTGAGGGGGGTCGATGCCGTTCAATCTTATTGTTTACTCCCGTGTGCTCACATAATGCAATGGTAGAAGACCCTGACTCAGTGAAACGACAAACGAACAGCTAGCTAGGCCGACACATCGCCAGGGAGGCCCTTTTGAAAAAGGCGCTATCTCTAGGTGAGAGAAAAAAGGTTGAGGCTGTTTCAAAGGTGCCCCAGTGAAACAAGTAAAGCCAGGAGACCAAAAAACTACTGTCAGACCCCGAAATTGAGGTGAGGAAAACCGCGTCCCGAAAAGGTCAGCAGGCTGCCTAAATAATACAAAGCGGAAACGCGCTGAACTTATCAACGCTAATCCCATGTAAAGGTTAATAAGACAATTCCAGGCTTGGCATCTCTGCGTGGGAGAGAGAACACTGTGACTCTTAGAAGGACACGCCATGCTAACCTTGTGAGGACAATTAATAGAAGTCAATGAATCAGGGCTAAAAATAAGCTAATTAGCACCTCATCTATTGACTGCTATTGTCATCACAAGGCTTGCATGTGCTATGGAGTATCGCTGTAAATCAGCAGCCAACTTGAAATCGTTTAGCATTTAGGTAAAGACCTGACTGAGATCTCCACCGAGCGCTAACTCAACATCCATCAGGAGTGCAGCAAGCATCAAATGACCGCTCGGCTACAGTGGCTATCAGACCCAATAAAAACCCGACAGGGCGGAAGCCAAGGAGGACCAGCGAGCAGTACATTTCAGTAAATTTTACAAAATTTTTCCTGATGGTCCGTATTATCGCCCTGACATCGATCTTCGAGGTTCTGTCACTCAGTCATCATCACAGCACATCTTGCAAACGCGCCCACTGTAATACTTTCCCTCTAAGCGAGCTTTCAGGCTCCTAAAAAACATTTTATATCTGAAAAGCACCCCAGGCTTAACAAGGAGAATGGCTCAGCTGGACAGCGAAACCTTCACAAAAACATCACCCATCTCTACTCAGTCTGAAATCGGCGACGTCATTGCCACTGGTAAAAAGTGCAAAGGCACGGACTCGGTTATCATCCCCGTGGGTCTGGTAGTTTAGTTTCTAAACATGACATCACTAGTGAAAAATTAATTGGCCCCTGGGTACAACCCTCGGTTTATTGGTGGACTATACCTCCGATTTACCATAAATCACCATCCCTCTGATCGCCAACATTCACCGCGCAGGAAGCTGTAATCCCAAATTCCCATCAAGCATTTTCTCATCCGCTCTCAGGAGATTATTTTTTCTTAAAAAACGGGTTTAAAGCGAACTGCAAAATAGTGTCAAACAAGTATAGTCAGGGCAAATCTCGTCCGAGTCCAACTGGAACCGGGGCCTAACCTGTCGAGAACTGTAATCATGTTTTATCACCACAGGATTCATCCGGTCCATATTTCCAGCAGTGGAGCGGCAGTCACGTCCGGTCACATTGACGACTACATGAAATGAGTGAGGGAATGAATGAGAACACATAAAAGAGGAAGAAGGGGAGAGGATAGAAACGATGGATGGGTACGGGTGCAGAATGTATGCTGGTATGGTCAAGACTTTTACCGGGGGGTGTTCAGAAGAGTTAGAGGGATGAGACGATGGCGACCGCTTGGCCTTGGAAGTTTTTTACTTTGCCTTTTTATGACCTTCAGGAGAAGACTGGAGTTGGAAAAGCACTGCCAAGGCTTACAGGCATTGAATATACAACTGCACGGCTAAAGCAAAGCAGAGAAGCCCCCCGCCCCTCCGAGGAAATGCTCCAGTCTCGGTCCCTCGGCAGGTTATTAAAAATAAATAAATCTTTCCGACGGCCCATTGCAAAAGCCTTGTTGTTCAGCTGGGAGTCTTCAGAGCCTGCGCTAACCTGAGCGCGGAGACGTTAGCCGGCTGCACGTAACGCGCGCGAGGAAACAATATCAGTCATCTTCCCGCTCCTGAAAGCACTCAGCTGGCCTCGGGCCCTTATACCTGCGGCGAAGAGTGACCGAGGGACTTCTGCGCACATAAAAACATGCTGCTTGAGGCCTCACCCCTGAAACTAAGAGGGGGGGGAGCCATTACAGCTTAGCAAGATAATGTCCGTCAACTAGCGGCAGCCTCGTACAGTGCGTAATGGAGAAAGAGCCAGCTCATGGCGCAATGGAGATGGAGCGAGCAGGAGGCGTGTACCGCGTGGACAACAGGGGACCGCCGGCGGGGGACCAGGAACCAGTGTGCTAATTCGACCTGGTTTAATGAGACCACGTCGCCTCGGCCACGTGTTAGCGCCAGATAAACTGCGCTTTAATTGAAACGTCCGAGGCAAAGGAAAGGTAAACTCGGTGTGACAGCAGCGTCGCCCGTGCGGGTCTTCTTCTCCTGCTGTGTGACTGATGAGACACCGCGGACTCTGGCGACCTTCCCTCCGCTATCTAAAATAAAATCATTCGACTAACAGAGCGGCAGCGGTCCGCTGTAATTGCTCGAGAAGGCAATACAGTCGCTGGAGGAAGGGTGTCCGTGATAGAGAGAGCATCTGTGTGTCTGTGTGTGCGTTTCAGCAAGAGTTTGCTCATTTTTATGAGCGAGGGAGTTCGCATGTGAGCACAATCAGCTGAGTTGATGTACATGCATGTACGTGTGTAACACTGTGTGTGTTCGCGTGAGTGTCGTGTGCGTGTATGCGTGTATGCATTAAGTGTTCCTAACTACTCGAGCATGATTGTGTGTGCGTGATTAGGTGTGAGTGCATGAGAATAATTACGAGCATGTGTATGTGTGTGTGATCATACATCTGTAAGCGCAGGAATAGTAGGAAGTCCATGAAAGCTTTAAGCCTTGAGGAGACGCATTAAAACACTAAAAACCTCCCAGCCTCACACACACCAAGCTTCAAGTGCTGCTCCGAAAATGACACCAACAGAACCAGAGAGTAAGTACCAGCCAACAGGTGCCTCTCTCACTGTATTAAACACCCACGCCTGTTCGGCTTCTTAATGGAGCAATGCTGCTGGATTATTTATACGTTCAGATGAAATTCAGTTTGCGAAATCTTTCCGAAACCTCATTAGGAGTCGTGTAACAAGTGTAAGGGACCGGTTCTGTGAGAGCTCAGGGGAAGGTGGGGGGGAACCTCCTAGATGAAGCAGGCTGAGGCCTCAATCTCTCTCTGCTGTTTTTCTGGTGTGTCGATTGGCCCTCCGTGGGCAGTCCGTCCTCATTAAGGGAAAGCGCTGTCCGGCTGCCCAAGACGAATCGCGAGGACGGTGTACCCGTGAGCCAGCGGGGGGCAGAGACGCGTCGCCGCAGCGATGCCGCAGGAGGATGGCGGGTGAACGATAAGGGACGACCTCGCTCGTCCCCGGGACGGCGTCGCGAGGGGAACGAGCGTCGTAAGGGCGTCGAGGCACTAAATCTCGGAGTGTGAAGGTGAGCGCGATCTGCCCCGGAGAGATAAAAAGAAGGATAAAAGAGAAGAGAGGGAATAAAAAACCCGTAAACGTTATCCGTCCCGCTTCCGACCGCAGCCCTCGTCTCCCGAGGGACATCCATCAACATCCGAACGGCGGCCGCGGACGTGACAGCTGCTGCCAATTCAACATCAGCATCACTTTAACCCCTTAAACTCTTGACTTTCACCTGAATCTCCCCTTAAATTGTTGAAAGTTTATTTCCATTTTGTGGGACAATATCATATTTATTCCCTATCTGCTGGTTGCAGCGCTTCACTGAAGTTACATCGCACTTATACTGAGTGAAATATTCAAACCCAGGACGCCATTTTTTTACGGCCACCGCATAAAATCAAATGGAAGATATCCAGATCTTATACATCATTTTACACACAGTTCCCAGTAATTCAGAGGGTCATTTTCAGGATAGTGATAAACCTTGGGATAGAATATAAAATAGACCTGAAGTACCAAAGATTTGAATAGAGCACCTGCGTTTGACGGACCCATATATGGGTCCATAAGTTTTATGGGAATAGCTCAGGTTTGCTTTAAACTGAAGCAGACAATAGATAATACAAACTTTCTCACGTACAAGGTAGACTGGCATGCGAAGAATCGCCAGCCACATGGCGTCTAACAGTGCAACATGGACTGGTTGGTCGGCAGCCAAAGTGGTTGCCGACAGTCCAAATCAATATTTTATCAGCATTTGGCTGGTGGCAGGTGTTAATATCAGATACTGCACACAAGGGCTGTGTTTGCGTGCGTGTTTATGTGTGCTCATGCCTTTGTGTCCATAAAACTCCATTTTCCTCCGACACGGAAACTTGCACACCAACACGCACACGCATTATGCGGCAGACTGATTATGAGATGGAAAGAGTTGACTCCACAGCTAACATGGAGGAAATGTCAGGGCTCAGGTTCTCCGCTGCATTTCTGAAAGAGCTTGGCCCTTCAACGAGATCGGTGACATGCCGACTGTGGCACTGGCGGGACAGCGGGTTGTGGGGGGGGGTTTAACGTAGTTTAGTGGAAAAGGGCTCAAATGTCCAAGAGGTGAATAGCAACATCGGCGCCACCCATTGTAGCGCAGAAGTTTTATTTAAGATATAGCCCACCAGCTGAGCGTTCAAACACTGACGGTTTTTTGAAACCCAACCAGGCTAATTCGCTGTGACGTGTTCCGTCAGGCGTACATCGTCCTCACCGCGCTGAGAGGCAAAGGTGACGCATCCGCTTCGACAGAATTTAAATCATCCGCAGCGGAGGAAGCGACCTTAGCGCTTCGCCCGCGTACGTTCGCCTGATGCGGAAGGGCTAGAAGCAGGATCAGCAGCTGTGGTGGTTTGTCGGAGAAATAATGCACAAGTGCGCACTGTGGAGAGGTATAGACACAGCTCAGAGAATGACTGCCGCTGCCCCTGTTTCATACGGACTCTTCATCAGTCCACAGTTTGTTCACCAGCAGGCCAGTGCTTCCCGCCTGAGTATTATCTGAACAGGCTTCGCAGGGAACGGAGTCCAAAAGCTCCGCGCTGGACCCGCGAGAGCGGGCCGCTCTGTTCGCTAAACCATGGCTTCTCCGAAACACGCAGAGGGACAAAACAGCACAGAGATGCAGTGAAGGTCAAACGAAAAAAATAGGCTGCGAGAGCACTTTTACTGTAACTTACTTTTCTTAAACTCCATCACAGGCCCCATCAGGAAGCCCTTGGACCAACAATGTAGCAAAGGCAAACCAAACAGAGGGAGATAGTGAGGGAGGGAGGGAGAAAGAGAGGGAAGGAGGGAGGAGTCTTTTGTCTTCCATACCAATCCTGTGGAGTGTTTCCCAAAAGCTTGGTCGCTAACTATGGTAGCAACTTAAAAAGGTCTGGCCATACATAGTCCAAAGTTCCAACTATATAAGTTAGCATTGCTGCTGTTAGCTAACAAACCCCAGGACTGCTGGTGTACAGCTGGGGGTCTCAGCTCTGTATCGCTGTTCTGGGAGGCTGCTCTCGACCACGTGACACTGAGACGACTCAGCAGAAAAACTGTGTTCAAAGGCAACGAGCCCCGTTAGTCCACCGGCCTCCCTTTAACACGTCTTCCTCCTTTTTTAGTCCAATTAAGCATCAGGATACTCGCTTTCTCAGCTAATTAGAGCAACCTTTGCCTCTCTCTTGAAATCACGCGACTGCGCTTGTGTGCATCTCGTATAATCTATGTTTGCACTGACGATTGAGGGGGGGAGAGACCGTTACCCGGCGCTAATGCTAACCAGATCAATTAGGTTAATTTGCACATGAAAAAGTGGCTTCCCTCCCCTGAGGTATTGCGCTATAACGTCATCTCTCTCACCTGTCAGTCCGCAATCGACGTTCTTCCTCCGACTCCTGCAACATGCAACCCGCGTCATTACGAATGCATGCGCCAAACCGTATCACTGATCAAAGAGGCACAGGCGTAATATAAACGCACAGGGACTTCAATACACAAGAGCATGGAGGAGCTGGGCGGTACGCAAGACCCGCCGCAAATGAGATCAATGCGTTCCGCTGCGTTTCTCAGCGATGGACGCCAGAGAGAAAGAGCCTACTTCTCTTTGACAAGCAAAGGATGGGAATGTGGGCCATCGGGGAATTAGTCTCTCATAAAGCCCGAACGCCCACTCAGCAAAGCATTGGCAAACAAACATGGCGAGCGGGCCCGTCGGATTCGCTCGCAGTCGGCGGAAAGCAGAGACGACTCCAGAGTTTCGCCGCGAGTCGCAAGGAACCGGAACGAAGCAGGGCGGCCGCGGCTAACGCGCCTATGCCTTTCGTGACAGGGCGGTTACGGACTGCGGAACTCTGTAACCGCTTCTGGCAGCCAGCTCCTCAGGCGTGAAGGAGCCGCGCGGCCGTATGGCCTCCTTACCTGAGGGAGAGAAAACTTCACCCCTCCTCTCTCTACACTCATATTCTGCTCGCGAAGCGTTCTCAGTGTACGGCAGCAGTGAGACAGAGATGCATTCTGTCTCTGTGCGAGGGGGGGGCTTTCTGAAGCTCCGTTGGTTTCAATACAGTTTGGCTCAAGGGGGTGGGGTAGGAGGAGGGTGGGCGACTGATACGAGACCGACCGCTGTCCTTTTCTGTTGCCACTACCTCTTCTTCGGTTCGAGGCGCATTCTCTGGTTACAGCTGGGGGGCCAGCTACACGGCGCAGTAGTATTTCAGGAAAGTGGCGTCATAAACTCCTAGATCGCCGCGCGACTACCCGATCCTCGCAGTGGCCTTTGCAAGACCACAGATTCTCACGTGCGCAAACCCAAAATGCCACCCCTCCTCTGCCAGCCCAAAGAACCGCCGCGATCGCCATGTTTGTGGCGCCCGGCTCTTATCTCATGCCGTATCCGCAGGGGGGAATGGAGATGTGGATTCAAAATATTTGATTTGAAGCGTTGACTGAATTCTTAATGCGCAGCCTCACTTGTTCCCAGAGGATTTCGGCGGCTGCATGACAGAGCGAGCAAACAAGAACAAAATTTCACCAGGCCCTTCCTTCTCAAACACTCACAAACTCAGCCGATAACCTTTCCACATCCCCCAGTCACTGCGGATGCTGCACCTTCCTTTTAGGGACTGCAGTGCAGATGCATGCTTTATTCTGCCTCTCAAACAAACTGTGTAGAGTTTGTGCCACCGCAAGAGCGCGATTTTTGGAATTCTCTTTTTTTAAATCAAAATTCTACCTCACTGTTCTAGAACTGCAATGCTGTCAAATTTACCAGGACTGATTGTTCCATCAGTATTAGAATGTTCCGAATAGAGCACATCTGTGATGTCACAAGGACTGAGAACAGAAAAGGGGCGGGAAGAGGGGGGGGTTGTGTGTTGGAGAAACATCAATTTCGACCTGCATCCTCACAAATGAAAATCAATCCAGGGCTCGATTAATTAATCGGCTGTCAGCAGTCACTCCGAGCGAGAGCATCGCTTACAGATGCCTGCCAAAGCGCTCGCTGATGAAGCACAATTCACGTAACGGTTAATAAAAAAAGGGAAATGGGAAGCCGTTTAATATTGCTTCAAATGAGGACAGGGAGCCCCTGCTGTGCTGCTCCTGGTGTCTTTGTTGAGATACCACGCTGCCTCTCTCCAGCTTCCAAGAGGAATTAAACGCTTGTAACGAACGAGACGCGTTTCTCCCTCCCTCTGTGGTCGTTTGAGCGCTGTCTCCCTGGTAGTGTGTGAAAGTTCAGGACGGCTAAGTAATCAGGAGTTTAACTTGCAACAGAGAGTCACGTTTAAGGGGACGTGAGTACATATCAGACTCCGTGTGCTGGCAGGCCCAAAAAAGCCCCCCACTCGCCTAGCACCAGAGACCAGGAATGAGGGGTCCACACTGTGTGTGGGCGAGTGGGAGGCTTCTAGTGGCACTGCATGCCCTCTCTTCCCATGGACCACATTTTAACGATTTCGAAAATCGGTAAAGGAGGACTGCTTCGTGATAGCTTTCTAAGGAGTAGGTATCCATGAAAAGCTATTTAAAATAATTGGAAGTCAGCATTTCAGACTACAGCCACATTCAACAGCAATGATTGTAACCCCGCAACCGGAGCGTTCAGTTCGGAGCATTTGTTTGACTTGATTGCGAATTCGCATCTTAAGGGTTAATGAATCTGTGAATGTGGGGAAGGAGCCAGCCGTGCTCAAATCAGCTCCGACCGCACCTGGCACCTCCGCTTCCATGGAGACGACCTCCGTTAACGCGGGAGACTGCAAAAGTCTCAGTCGATCACCGTCTCAAGGACTCAGGGAGGTGACTGATCGATTAGCAGCGAAAAGTTTGTTGCGCTGACATCATCATACTGAGTCCAGCCGATGGGGCAGCGAGAGCTGATTTATTACACGCTGGCCCACATTCATTTGGCGTTTTAGAGGAGGAGAGCTGATCTGGAATCAGTTTTTTTCCTTTTTAGATCATAATGGACGAGATCAGGCTGTTGACCAGGGAAAATGATCTGAGATCAGAACTCTGAACGGTATCATGGATGCGACCCACTGTGGTGCAGCATGTAGCTCTCCGAATTTATGTGGAGAGAAAACGGAAGAGAGCCGTTAATTTAAACAGATTCATCTCGCAGGGTTGACAGATTGTGCGAGATGCATCGAGGAGCGACTTGGGCCTCGAACCATCTGGCCCCCGCCCCGTTTCACCTGAATACGATGTCGAATACACAAGCCTCAGGCTTGCATAAATAACAGTGAAAAAAAAAACGCGAGGCCGGCGTTCTAAACCGTTTACTGACGTCGACGAAAGGCAACCTTGGCGGCGGCAGATGAGGCCTTGTTAAAACCAGGAGCTCTTCCCGATCGTTTAACTTTATAGGCTACGCGCCGACCAAACTTTTAAGATCTTAGAGGGATAAATGTATTAAAGTGACTCCCTGGCTGGAGCCAATAGATCTGCAAAACAAACACTTCTTTTATGTCTGCCAACACCGGCTCTAATTGAAAGGGGATACGAAGCCCTTGGGCTGAGGGGATGGGATTACCTCTTCGATAGAACCAGATAAAGGTCAGCGGGCGAAAAAACGCTTCGGCAGCGAGGAAGAGAGGCCGCACGCCGTGCACGCGCTTTGAACGCCGCCGCCGCCCGCCTTCGTTCGGTCCCCGACGGACGAGCGCCAATTTGCAAACGTGCCTATCGGAGCGCTCGAAACATTTCCTGAGACATTCATCACGCCGTCCGCGAGCCGTTTTTCTGGGCAGCTTTCCAGGTACACAGACGGGTATTTACAGAAACACTCAGAGTAAAGCACGACACCTCTAAGGTAGAAACATCACTGCCGCGCTCCGTGGATGTGAACCTGCAATAATATATTCTCACCCTGCGGAAAAGCCTTTAAATATTTAATTTCAATTCGCGCACCATGGAAAATAACTGCAGGAAACAATAGAATTTAAAGATGGAAAAAATATATTACGGGAGCTAACGATAGCAATAATTGTGCCGCGATTCAGTGCCACTGATTTTACTGTGTCTCCCTGTCCAGAACTAATCTACAGTCTGGTTCAGGCAGTTATGGTGCGAGATGCTACAGGGAGAACGAATCATAAATCAATATGAGGGGGAATGTTTCGTGCGCGAACGTGACTGAAATGAAAGATTCCTGGCCGCTGTTCCTGCTCTGGCCCGGGGTTCTACACGACACCACCGAGTTGGTCTCCAAAATGGATGCAAAAATGGCGAAGGGCGGTGTTTCTCTGCAAATTCAGCTTTGTAAGAGAGATGTACGAATAAGCCACCGTGAAGGACCCGCAGTAGCTACAAGGCAGCCGGCGATTTTTCAACAATTTGGCTGTGACTGCTTCGAGACTTTAGAGACTATTTTCTGTGAAAAACACCCAGCCTTTGGAACCATTAAAAACGATTTAAAGAAAAATAAAACCAGAAGCCAAATCTCACTCCTCCGAAATGCAGCCAGGAATGGCGGTACGGGGGGCGAAGCACAGACGCTGAGAGTGGAATCGAAGGCCAGATCGGAGGCTTTATTTCAGGCTGAGAGAAAGTAAAACAGGAAAAAAAAACGAGATGCGGTGCACAAGGCTCAGCATAGCGGGGGGACGACCCGCCACTTTTCCGCTATAAATCTGACTCAGAGACCCGCAGCCGGAGAAAAGCCGGTGACAGCGAGTCCCTCGGTGGGAGCCGGGTCGAGCGTATAAGCTGGCTTGCCGATGGAAAGAGCCCCGCCGACGCATTCGATCAAAACGCGCGCTTCGATCAAAGGCCCGTTTTCTTGCGAATGTAAATAATTAAGGGTTGTCAGAGAAACACTGAGTTGCTGGCGCACCAGAAACAAGGGGCTTAACTCTTAAAGGTTTGAGATCACAAATACGCCATTAGAATGTTCTGCACCGAACATTCTGCTGCTGATGTCACAATCACTCCTGGTGATGGAACAGTGGAATGGTTCTAGAACAATGACTTGGAATTAAAAATGCAACATTCCAAGAAATCATAACCTACTTTTCAAAGGGATTAGAGGTCGATCTGAACATGGACTATGGATTTAAGGCAGATCAGGCAGGAGGCAATGTACCTGCATTGATTTCTCCAGTAATTTGCCATTAAGCTGGGCTGAAACTGCTGAGCGGTGCAGGCTAGCCACGCTAGACTAACCGAACACATTAATTCGCTGGTTAGGAACAGATTAGCATCGATTTAGCTGCCAGAGGTGAACAGCATCATGAGATGAAGACAGGTTTATGGCTACATCAGTACTAATACACACTACAGTACAGTGAGTCGCTACACTTCCCATTTTTATAACGCAGACCTGAGCTACATCGCATTGTAACGAATACGCCGTCAAAGGAGCGTATGAGATTAAAAAGCTTCAATGGGTGCCATTTTTTCCCCAACTAGCCAAAATTCAGGCGCATTCTGAAAGGATTTATCAGGATATAAAAATAAGTGATTTGAAAAAGAACAAACAGTAGTTAAGGCATTTTTCAAAAATTTAATAGTTTTTTTTTTTTTTTTTAGAAATCCAGACTTGGTGATACTGAAAAAGAATTAGGAAAAAACAAAGTGTATTTTTCCGCAACTCGCCTGTATTTTCTAGCACAGTGACTTCAGACCAACACCTGCAGTTTATTTTTAGCTATTAAAAACAGAGCCAAATCTCAGATAATGCAAGTCAGTGCAACAGAGCTTGAGTTACGAGTACCGTACATCTCATAAAACAACGTCTGCATAGCAGGCGAGGGAGGCACTTATCACTCAAAACCCTAGAAAAAACACACTTGGCAGACGCTTTTATCCCAAGCAATGAGCCATAAGCTCGAACTGAAGGTCATTGAAACAAGCATCAAACACAGGTCAGATAAGGTGCCGTTCACACAAAGTTACCGAAAGCCGTCAACATCAATCCTAGTTCACATGGTAAATGGGCCCGGCCAGCGAGATTACAGCTTGTCATAAACTACAAGCGGAGCGGGACTGCGGGAGATTCGATAAAGAAGCGCGGCACGGAGAAGGAGACGGCGAGCGATACTGAGAGAGATTTCACACTCGAGACCCAATCCCCCGAACTGCTCTGAAGCACAGCTCACAGACGCAGCCGAAAAAGTCTGGAGCTGAAGGTGAGCGGAATCGTAATGAAGCTGCCCTCACCTTTTCGTCCCGTCTATCGCGCCCCTGCTCCGTTTCTTTTGTTTACGGAGCTTTATAAGAGCGGGAAGGGACAGGCGTCGCGCCGCATCTCCTATTTGCCGCTCCGTCGAGCCCATTTCGCTCAGCGACATTGGCAATCGCACTGACGCCACTTCAGAACAAGCTAATTATTTTTTTTTTGAACCTGCACGAGGGGCGGGTTGGCACCTCACCTGAGGGCTGCGACTGTAGAGGTTGGGAGGGGAGTATATTTAGAAGGAGAGCGAATAACTGCCGCCACCCTAGAAAACCCCCGCGCCATCTCTACGAGGTACTTCCTGCCGGATTATCGCAAATGATGTGCCGCTAACCAAGGTCGAGCGCTGACTCGTCTCGTAAAACCGGCAATGGGAGGCTTAGCAGCCGGCGGGGGACGTCCCCATTTCCAGGCGGAGATGGAGGAGGGGGCGTGATTAACCTTGACCTTAGGTCCCGCCCACCTCCCTGCTAGCCCGATTGAGAATATTGACTGACGCATAAAACCCGGCAAAGCCCCGCCTCTCCCGTCAAGGTACAAGGCCGCCCTTTCCGACTCCCATTAAGGAGTGAAGGCCTCCATTATGGATGCATGCGGCTGAGGAAATGAGGTCAGGGGTGTCCTGTTCAATCTGGGGCGCAGGAGAGCGGAACGCGCCCAATTTAAGCCCCCTTCACAGCACATTCTGTCTCTCGAGGTGTAATGAAACGGTGGCGCAGCTCGCGACTTCTCTCCCAGAAAGCTCTCCGCAGGTCAACAGCGTTATAAGGAGGGAAAATGTAAAAGGCAGCGAAACAAGAAGCTCACTTCTTGTGCGTTATGACTCTTTTTCCGTTTCTAGAGTATCTATACCCAATACATTGCATCTGCATACATTTCAGAGTTGACAGAATTAAACATCTGCAGCATATGATGCATTCTATCCTCCAAAGTGGCATGAAAAGCTGTGCATGAATACGAAACAGCTAAAACTCATTAGCAGCACTACTACTGTATGTATGCGTATCGGTATTTTTTTCATTAAACTCTTGTACTTTGTGCTACTCTTTAAAGATGCCAAAATACAATGCAAGGCAAAAAGGGGCAAGCTTGATAGAAATCATTACGTGAAATGCACAAATGAAAATTCAGTTGGTGAGCATCTGCGGATACGAGCTGTACAGATTCAGCGTAGCGCACGTGCGCAGGTCAGAACGGCAGGAAGGTGCAGGCCAGTCTCAGCCACGAGTTTGAAAGAGAGGCAATGAAGATTCGACTGATGCAGCAGAAAGTGCACGCAGGGGCTGTGGAGACGGTTGTGTGTGCGTGCGTGCGGAGTGTGTGTGTTCGTGTTTACTGAGAGAGAAACACAGACGTGAGGACCTTTGAAAACAGAGTTAAAAGGGACTGAATCCCTCTGGGGCTGAGATTCAGGAAGTATCCAGCAGGGATGTGTGCGGTGAAAGGAATTGTGGGAAGGTGGAGGGGGTGCTAAGGAGGAAAATTGCTTCAATATCCCAGATCAAAGAACCGGACGCAGTCGGAATGACCAAAATGAGATGGAAAGAGCCAATCGGGCTCCATGGCCGGGGCCGATTAAAATATCGGCGAAGTCCGGATCTCCCTCGGAGAACGCGGCGGCTTTTAAGGCCCTCGCCCCCGGCGGGCGTGCCTCTCAAACTCGAAACGCAGAGCACGACCGGCGCGTGATTTACGCCAGCGGAGAAACTCATCTCCCACCGCCTCCGACCAAATGGTGCTTATATCCTCCGGCAATCCCCGGAGCAGGTGCAGGAACACATAAAAAAACCGCTAAACGCATCAGTTTGAATCTCTCTCTGCCTCTCTCTCCCAGCAGATTAGCCTCGATGCCGGCGGCTACCTTCGCATTAGCAGACGGGGGAGCCCAGATTACATCACTGTTCTAGGCATAACAAACGAGTGCCCCAGCGACAATGATTGAAGACGCTATCCAGACAAACCACATCTGTATCCATCGCTATCGCTGGCCGCGAATCGGACGAGGGGGTGGCGTTCGGCTTAGAGAGAGACGTCAGAACTTGACAAAAACTGCGGACGATTTCGAAGCCTCCCCCCCATCCCCCGCCCCCACCTCAGACGATATCAAAACCCCGCGACCTGACACCGAGGGGAAATTACGCGGGCTAATTTTATCAGGCGGCCAGCTGGGTGGCTGTGTGTACCTCTGGGACGTGTAACAATAGCCAGGCACTGATATTACATTCCAGAGCAGGGGATCGGGGCCACGACCCCATTCAGGGAGTCGCTCGCCCTCTGTGTGTGACGGACAAATGCAAAAACACCACCCAGCCCTCAACACGCTGTTAAACGCCATAATCTGCACTGCACCCCCCACCCCCCTTCCGTTTAGGCCTGTCTAATCCGCGTAAGAAACAGAAGCCAGATGGCCGAGAGCAACTGCTGCAGGGCCGCTATCGGTTCCTTCTGCTCATGTTTCGCGGTCCCAGGCTGAAAACCACCCCCCACCCCCTCCGCACCCTCGGACCCACGGCCAGCCCTCATGGTGCTGGAGCAAGAAATGATACATTGAAGTACCCAATAAACATTACACAACACCCGCCAAATAAATAGTGAGGTCCATAAGTAGTCCATTCGAGACACGATTTTAAATGGCTGTAATTACTCTTTGAGGTATGAGCAGAAGTACTCTAATTAAATTGCAGGCTGTCAAGTTTTACAATGGGAATGTGTGCATCCATATGCTGTCAACCTGGTAGGACACACAGCAGCTTCAAGAAGGCGTCACTTTCCGAATACGTATGGACCTCAAGTGCACTCTAGACTGTAAGAGGGAAGAGTGTGTGTTGAAGAAGCCACTGCACATGGGGCTATTTGTCTTACACACGCTCCACACACGTACAAACACGTAAAACATGTGTAACACTTGCAGCCGCTGAGAGGCTCCCATCTGGGACTTGGTGACAGTGATAGAGACAGGGTAGTGATTAATTGAATGAGGGAATGTCGTTCTTTATCAGACAGCCCCAAGGGCACCATTAGCTGAATACTTGCCGGGTGTATGTCCGTATGTGTGAGTGTGCGTGCGTGTGTGTGCATCAACTGTGCACGCACGCGCACACACACACACACACACACACACACACACACCCGCAGGTGTGACCACCAGAGCGGTTCGTAATCGTCCCACTTCAAGGCCATCAGGAAAGGATTACCCGCGCTCCGCAGAGGAGTACATCACTTTTGTGAGGTCACAAGCAGGAAATTAGAATCTTCTTAACTGGACATTCTAACACCAATGTCACAGTCTTGACTCAAGTCTCCCTTTTTTGTGAGGTCACAATTAAGCAGTAAGAATGCTCTGAACTGACCATTCCCACTCTGCAGTCCCAATCTCACCAAGTAATTGAAACCAATAAAGTTCTAGAATACTGACTGGGAATTTTGCAAAAATATTCCAGAATACCTACTACCCAAGTTAAAATGGGTTAACCTTGACTTTGTATCTAGTGCAGGACCGTGGGATATTTTTTGGGTCTGAGGGATTGCTACGGCTGCCAGTGCAGTCCCTCTTTGGGAAGGGGGGAAGTGACTTGGCGCTGGGGTAAATTTAGATTCGGTGACGTGTTGATTTTGGGCAACGGGCAGCAGCCGTCCTCGAAATCCCCGACAGCGAGGTTCCGGCTCGTCGTCACGGGACCCTCTCCCTGGACTGGAAAGTGACCAAACTGGACAGCAGGCGAATCTCGTCTTATGAAGTTATGATACAGCCGCGCAACGGGAAAAGCTGCTGCGAGCCAAAGCAGGCAGATTTTAGCCTTTCTTTCCAGCGTTTACCGCCAAAGTAGCAACCCCGAACTTTCACAGCTCCCCTCGTCCCCTGTCAGCGACTTGAGCGCGAATGGCGGCTCAGGTGTAATTACCCACAATGCACCCTCGCAGACACGGCAAACGTCCCTGGCGCCAGCGGCAGCGCACCTGATCCGCATCACATCCGGCTGGTTAGGCATTCCCATCCGCGAGACCGCGGTTTCCGCAATTTGCGCTCAATTCCCAACCTCCCATTCAATGTTTCTGATTATGCAACATTCCCCCAGCTAGTTTGCTTGTGATTAATTTCAGAACCGTCTCCCTTACTCTAATACCACACGCCCGCCTGCACCCCCCTCGCCCCAAGTTCGGAGCCCGGCTCCATGCAAGGCGACAGCCTCTGTTACCGCCCGGCGCCTCATTTTGCCGCGGAGAAGTAAACAGGGGAGGCGCACAGAGTCAGCATTAAAGTGAAATAATTAGCATGCTAATGACGCTACACCGCACAAAGCAAACTGATGTAATAAAGGCAAAGATAGAGAATTGAAGAGCCCGTGGAAGGGAGAGAGGAAAAATAGAGACTTTACATAACGCAGCTAGTTTCCATTTTTACCTCCTCCGTACAAACACTCATTAAGCAATCAGCAGAGCCAAGGAAAGCCATAGAGGGAGAGCGAGAGAGAGAGAGAGAGAAAGCAAGAGTGCGTACACTTCATAACAGGCCCAAGGCCGGTCTCTATTCAGATCAGTGCTGAGCAGAAAGTGGAGTTGGCGGTTAGTATTAGCGGTCGGGCAGGAAGTGGTGCACTCACCCAGAATATGAGGTTGAAGAGGAACATCATGTATTTGAGGCAGCAGAGGCATCCGCGAGCCATTTTGAACTTCTTGAATTCTAGAAGGAACACAAAGGATAGATCCAGGTAAAACACCACGTACTTGCTCCCCTTGGCCGCTTGGCGCTTGCCCTGCGACTTGCTGCTAGCGCCGGTGGCCGAGGCCCCGCCGCGCGGCCCCGTGGAGCCGTAGAAGGCCCCGGCGGTGAAGCCGCGGCCCCCGAAGGGCCGGCCTGAGGCGGACGCCCGGGCGAAGTCCGAGTCGCGGCTGTCCAGCGAGGGGCTGCGGTGGATGGCCGACTCTTCGCTACTGGACTTCTCCATGCTGGCGGGAGGCTGCCGGCGACTGGGGGTCACTCTCTAACATGTCTTAGTCCCCCCCTCCTCCGCTCGAATTCTCCCTCTGCCCCGTCCCGGCTGCCTCCGAAAGGGGGGTACGTTTTAATCCCGACTGACACAGCGCGGGATTCGGGACACAGAAAAGTTTCCCAGCGAGCGAGCGAGCGAGCCGGCTGGTTTGGGCGCCGGTGCTGACACACACATACACACACGCTCGCGCGTCTAAACGGGCTGCGTCTGCCAGGTGCGCCGTCTGTGTGAAGCGGATCCCCTTCTGTCCCCCCGCCGGGCCGAGAGCTCTCTCCGCTCTTCTTCCCTTCCTCTCGGCTTCCCTCGCTTTCCTCTCCTCCACCTGCCCTCCGCCGTCAGTCCGTCCTCCACCCGTCCGCTGCCCCGACCGACTTCCCACAGACTGCAACTTTCCCTGCTGCTCTGCGTTCCCTCACACCCTCTCTCTCTCTCTCTCTCTCTTTCTCTCTCTCTCTCTCCGCTCAGTTGTTCACCCCCTGAGTATCTCGGCTGCAGCTCGTCTGCTGCGCTACCGAGGGCTGCTGCATCCACACGGCTCTCCCACAGCCCCTAACTACAGCAGTACCCTCCTTCTCTCTCGTCCCTCTCTCCCTCTCTCTCTCTCTCTCTCTCTGCTACTCCACCTCCATCTCCCCGAGCTCCCTCCCTGCCATCAGCAGCCAATCAAAGACCAGCCTCCCGCCCCCGGCTCCTCCCTCCCTCCCTCCCACAGGCTGATGTCGGCTCTTTACAGGCTGAGTGCTGCTCCGCTCTGAATGCTGCTACTGATCCTGCCGGTGAGAAAAATCAAACCTCAAGCTTCAAAAATAGGGAGACTGACCCTGAGGGGGATGTGCGTGTGGGTGCGTGCGTGCGTGCATGCGTGTATGTGGGTTTATGTAAACATCTGCTTTTACTTGCACATCTTCAAGCTGTTTGCATGTGTGCCTGTGAATGAGTATTTGTGCACCTGTATGTGTTGTATGTATGTATGTATGTATGTATGTACATACCTGAGTGTTTGTGTGTCAGTGCATGAGCATGTTCCTATATTTGTGTGTGTGTGTGTGTGTGTGTGCGCGCGCGCATGAGTACGTGCTTGACGGTCAGGGCTTGCATATTTACAGTAATGCACATGCTGAGTGACTGAAGCAGTCTCCTATCGCCCCGTGAATACGCAGCTCCTGTGATGGTAAAGCTCGTGGGATTAATCACAGAGAGAGACGTCTAGTGTTGGCCTGTGACAGGCTGAGCCAGTGCAACACTGTTCCCTCGCTGACTCCCTCCTGACTGCGCGCATTCTAATATTCTGCCATCATGCGGCCATAACTGCAGGCCAACTATCACTGTATTCATTTTTTTATAGCTGGAGGCTGCGACGCTGCGATCATAACGTCTGAGGGCCCCCCCGACGCCCTTTCGTGACCTTGTATGGAGCGTGTGCGAGTTGGCAACCTCCAGGACTCTCTCGCCATTCCGGGAACGGAAAGGGGATAGCGGAGAGGAGATGCCCCGCGTCTTTGCCACGGAGGGCCGTTGGGCGGGTCCGAGCCGCGTATCGCCCCGCCGGCACCGCGCGCCCCTTTGTCTCGGAGAGCAGACCACACACAGATAACTGAGTGACCACCGCAGCTTCACAGGAACAAAAGGAAGGGATCAGTCTGCCACCCATTACACCCACCCCCCCGCTGCAGCATTGCTCAGCTCGCCCACGGCACAAAGCTTTATGTCCTGCGCCACCTGGGACGTAATAAACACTCTCAGGAGGTCCGCCGAGTGGCCATCCCAAAAAGCTCAGAACCACTAGAAATAAGGATTCTGCTGGGAGAGAGCGGCAAGCATGCCGTTTACATCTTTGAGGAGTACATTCTTTCCCTCCGGAGTACTTAAAAGTCAGGGCTCTAGAACTCCACTGCTTCCAATAACCGACACTAACTGTGACATCATCAGTAGAATTTTTAATTTAAGAACATTCTACTCGCATACTTGTGGCATCACACTTGACCTTAATGTTTCTAAACCCTGGAATAGCCCTGCCTGTCCATTCTAGACGTCTCCCTGATTTAACACACTTGACTCTACTGATCAGCTCATTAGCGGAGCGCTCGATGAGCTGAACTGGGCGTGCCAGATCAGGGAGACGTGTGAGATGTGCAGGGCAGGGCTGGTCCAGGAGCAGGATTGGGAAACACTGCAGTAAAGGGTGATGTAGGTTAAAGGGAGACTCCGTGTGCAGTGCAGTGAGCAGTAATTCCAACGCAGGCAGATGGAAAACTTGTTAGGATCTCAGATGATTCAAAAAAACTTACAGTATGGTATCTTCGTGCCAGATTGTAAATACTGCTGTTCAATCACCGAATACAGAGACGACATGCTGCTAAATATCCGGGTGTTAATTTTTTTTTTCCTCTATGTCCCCGTGCGTGGGTGGGCACACTGCTGCGTTGTAGGCTATTGCTGGCGTTTGCCGCTTTGCTTGTCAAACTCGCCTAATTCCTGAGGCCCCCCCTGCCCTAGTGCTCTAATGCCATCGACAGCTGTTAGTGAGACCAAAGACTGCCTATGTGCAAACCAGATGGTCCGCTCCGTATTCTTAAGCAAAGACAGGCAGAGCTTTCTCTGTCCCAGTCAGGCCTCCAGTGTTCCGTGTGGCTTACCCACTGTCATAATTCACAATGACTGCCCATATACACAACATCCTTCAATAGTGTAACCAACTAGAACCTTCTGCTTAGAGAATAAAACATCTTTAATTTAAAACTGTCAAGGCTGACTAGCTGACGAGCACGTCGAACGCCTGGCGATTGAAATCGCGCATGAATGGTAAAAATCAAAAGCTCATCACACCGAACCGAGGCTAGAGGGATAATTCAAACTGCTACCACCCTCTGTGACATCACAATGGAAAGCTAACGAGGGCTAACGAGGCCTCGTTAATCAGGGCCCAAGCCCTGCGCGCAGAGCCCCTTTAACGGCCATTTCCACCAGGGAGGTCAGGCTTGGGCGCTTGCCATCACCCGAGGCCGCGACAGATGGAGGGCCGGGCTTCCCTTGAACGGGTTTTGAGGTAAATCCGGTAATGCCGCCCCACGTAGCACTTAAGCGCTAATCCGTTTCGTCGGCTACGCCACTTCGACCGCGGGCTCGGGCACGCGCTGCCAGCCGCAAGGCAGACGCTGTCGGAGGAGTCCTGACAAGGGCGGTAGTTTCTTTAAAGACGGTGCCCCTTGCAGGGAGCCAGGATATTTATTTTTAAACCATCCCGTCAAACGATGATGCTGCAGGAGCGCAGTAACTAAAGAAGCCTGATTAAAGAAAAGCAGGGCCGGTAAGAGAGGGATCATAATGCATCATTAGAATACTCCTAACAGAACATTCCAGTGCTACTGTCAAAATCAACACCGATAACTCAAAACACTGGGGTTCCAGAACACAGGCGTAGAATTTTCAGAAAAAAAGTAAAACACATTCAATGGGCAAAATCAGTTCGGCCGAAACATCCCAAAAATTGTGTGTGTGTGGGTTTATGTGTGTGAACAGTGCGGGGAATGAGCGGTAAGCACACATTCCGGTGAAAGCGGAGAAAAACTGTCATGGCTGGGAGCCTGTTATAGACGAGAATAACGTCAGGGTGCACAGTGTCACGCCAGTACAGCACTCAAACATCTCTATTCTCCCATCGTGCTCGGCGTGGCCCTCTGCCACCAATCAAAGGGACCTTTCACTTTGATATAACACCGGCCATTTAGAGGCACTTACCTCATTGTGTGCATAGCGTGAATGCTAGCAGCATCAGCTATCCCTGCCGACTGCCGCTAATGGCATCCCGGCTATCCGGCTTCCAATTCGCTTCCATTCATTCTCAGAACCTCGCCAACAATAATAGTCTAAAAGCTCAGACTAACTACAGCGGATAATAGAGCAATAAAAGGACAAGCAAAAATGAAAACGTCTTGATATCCTCTTTTCAGGTTTAGGTAAGCAATAACAGAAGCGAATGCAAATGGGACAACCTAAATATCGCAATTCCTATGAAATATGCGCTAAAGATGACTCCTGTTTCCACAGTTGCAGTCGCAGGCTGCAGCATCTGGATCAAACCAAAATACTCATTTATCAAACAGCCAGCCATTTGGACTCCAGCAAATAAAATCCAAACACCACATGCGCACACACGCATTACTTCTATAGAGATACTGGATGCTGGTCAATGCCTTACGAAGGCTTGAGGTGACGGATGCTATTCTGGCTTCCTGCTTATTTTCAAGCAATTAGACCCCCCGAGTGCTAAGGAGGAGCCGACTTTGACGGGTGCGCTGAGGGCGCCTGGTGAATGATTTATCCCGGCGTGTGGCGAAGAGATCGTCTTTCCTTTGTCTTTCAGCCCAAACTCTATCCCTCTGAAGCCTTGCGATCTCAGAAACAGCACAGGCCAATGAGATCATGGTGTGTCCACGAGCCTACATGCGTCCGTCAACAAGCGCCAGAGGGTCCCAGTGTAACCACCGTAAGATTAGTGCAAGACCCTCAGTGAGGGTGATAAGGGAACTAACTGAGAGAAAAGGGCACTACAGCAGTATACTTAAGCACTTCAACTGCTTGTGTAGCACTACAGTGCAATGAAACGCACTCCGAGAGCACATAGCTACTGTTCATAAGCACTAACTTCAGCATCGCATCACGTCAAACACCAACAGACACAGTTAACGCCCTCAGCATGTCATCACAGTCTAATGTAGAATTATAGGCACTGTTAATAAGTGAGGGAAAATAATCACACATAAAAACAACGGTTATCCAAGTGTTAAGTACAAATGCACTTAATTTCATTACATGTATTTACTTTTCTATAATTTATGCTTTCATTCCAACACATTTCCTTTCATGTTTTGTTGTCACTTATTCGGTACCCATATTTATTTTATAGACACTAATATCAGCCTCGAAATTATCGGCGCCACTGGTTTACAACTTTTTTTTTTGCAAACAAGCCCGCAAAAGATCACAGCTGTCATCCTGTATCTGATAAATCCGGACCTGACAAAAAAAAAAAAAAAAACTATTTAATCAGGAGCGGAAGAAGAAGCAGTATTGAGCCGTTCACCTTTCCAAACATTTCAACCTTTTCCAAACTGAGAAAAGAGCCGTCTCTCCAGGAGAAAGCAATGCTGGCCCGGAGCTACACTGCGCTTCTTATAGCCGAAAAAGAAGCTTAGCCAAAATCTATAATTAACTTCCACTTAAGCGAGAGTTCAGCGACCTCTTTACAGCATTAGCTGGAATGCCCCACGGCGAGTCACTGAGGACATGGGTATATGCTATATAATCACTATCAAACACAAATATAGTGCACAGTCACAGTGAGAGATACACAAACGCAGTGGTTTTGTGCAGTGGATGCTGGGCTTCGCCCTCGTTCGTGTGCCTACCGAGGAGGACTGCCTGCGGTCTCAATTTAATGCAAGCGTTTCTTTCCCGAAGAGCTCAAACCAAGACCTTGTTTGCTCACAGTGACTTCACAGAAACACTGGGATGTAAAAGGCACCAATACTCAACAATAAGCGCATTATTACAGTTGTGAAACCCTGGGTTAGTTCATGGACGGCCAACAATGCACAATAAGCCAGGCCGTCCAAGCCTCAGAGTCACAGAGAATTTGCAATGACTGCAGTTCTGCACAGACTGCAGGCTTTGGGCCTTGAGAGGCAGTCCTATCCAATCACAACAGAGCTTGCGGCCACGGACCAAATGGACAAGTAATGGGATCACTGCAGGAGGTCCGTAAAACCTCCAGGACAATATAACACTTGTCACCCCCAGCCTCTCTCCCCCCACCTGGCTCTGATGGACACCGGCTGCAGTTCTGCAGGTGAATAAACATTCTAGAAACACCACACCTGCTGAAACCAACGGGCTAAATTCTGCTGAGGAAGTGAGGCGGACGCGCTTCGTGGAGCCAATTAAACTTGTCCCGGCACCTGTTTGGCATTAACAGGCCCGGCTTGAGTTCCCCGCAGTGGTTTTTCACGGCGGATGCAAGTTTTTTGGAGATGGTCACATGCCCCTCCCTCACTTCCTCCTGTCCCCGATGGAGACCTGGGTGTGCTCTACTTTGGGACGCGAGGCCTAGTTCAGATGCTAATTTAATCTGAAATGCCCCCGGGTCACTTCTTTCCCCCTTTACGATATCGGACTCATCTTTGCCAGGGTTATTCCCGGAGGGAGACTAACGGTGTCAAGAGCATTGTGCTCATCAGCGGTCCGGACGGCCTTGCAAATGTCAACGGGCCCAATGACAGGCAAGGTGCTAAGAGCATCCCCTGGGTGAGTCGGGCTGTTCGGCGAGTTTGTATTTGGCGAAGCGGGCGGCGAATTTGCGGAGCTGTGTCGGCCCCAACAGACGCAACCGAGAGAACTAGGCTCTCTGGCTGTCAGCCGCTTGCCAGTCGGCGAGTTTCTAATTTAAAACTATCAAGTGCTGGAGAATACCATGACAACCCGCCTTGCTCCAGCCCCACCTACTCCCAGAGGACCAGTCCACAGCCGACCGCTGCACTCCTCCATCCCGATTCTGTCGGAACTTCAGTTCCAAGAGCACTGAGCTTGTTTGGAGCAGCGCCCGCAATTTAGAACGATCGTTGTCGGGCAATTAACCCCCATAGCGGGGAGCAGGAGAGGAGGCGGGCGGGAGCATTAGCATTCAGGAAAGTTTCTGTCCAATTCAGGCTTAAAAGTTCCTGTATTAATACCGTCGAGGGTAATAAAAATTCTAACTTCAAACATACAGGGGTTAATGACGTTTCCAGTTATAGCACGCATGCAAATTTGGACAAAGGGCATCAACCTCATTTGCTGAGGGAGAGCAGAACACCATTTTTTTTTCAAGCCTACAGAATCTCAACCTCAAGCATCACACATTATTATCCGGGAACTGAAAATCCTTGTAAAAACTGCACGATATTCAAAACCCAGACAATGGAGGACATCTCATTTTTAAAATAAATTGATTGTACTTCCATTACTGAAGTGCTTCCACCACAAGCGCAGTCGCAGGCTGCGGTCAGAGGGTGTCACACGCTAACAGACTTCAAATTAGTTCAATATTTGAGCGAAGCTGGAGTGAAAGAGCAGTAATAAAGCCGCAGAATTTCAGAGGATTTTCAGACGACTACCTGCAAGTGTGACTTCACAGCGGAAATGAGCTGAAGCTCACAGGAACTGCCAGGTGAGGAGTGCGCAATGCTAACCTGCGCCGTACGGCAGTGTCAGTCATGTAAAGCAGAAAACATCCTGCACTGAGAGGAGCGAAAACAGCCTGTAATAAAATGGCTGAAAGTTCTAAATTGAAGGGGCCTGCGGGTCAGAGCTGTGCCAAGTATCTCCAGGCAGAAATGTGATCGGAGGCTAACGGGATTGCATCAATTTCCCGGCGTGAAGGGCCGCGGCGAATTTATGCGACTAACAGTTTCGGCTGATAAATGCCACGGATTCCGAGACATAAATTCCGTGGGGATTTAAGGAGTTATGAGTCGTTTATTTGGCAGGGTTACAAGCCATAAATTGGCCAGCATGTTCTGAAACATGAATTCAAAGGGTTCTGAATCAGTAAATCAGGAGGGGATTCAGAGTCGCGGTGCGGATTTGAAACACCGAGTTATGAATTCAAGGCATCCAGCGCCGGCGACTCTTGATTACCGAGAGAGCCCCCACGGTAAATGTCATGACCTTTGGCAGGATGACAAATTGTCATAAAACTTTCACACAGGCGGCCTTTCTAAGAAATTGAAACAGGGAGCCGAGATACCGGTCCCTGCTTTCTTTTCAAAGCAAGAAGAAACTTGATCAAGCCACCTACACTCTCGTAATAGAGAATGTCAATGTTATCAAGACGCCAGCCGCTACAACTCATAAATGTCCGAAATACAGCCTTCTGTGCTTTGCTAATGCCAAACCACTAACAAAAAATTAAAATGAATTAAAATGAGTCTTATTCAAGAGTGGAGACCTAACCGAGTCCAATCCGCAGACATATGGTTCAGTCTCATGCGAGGTCACCTCTGGTATTAGCACAGTCCTCAAGGGTTTTAAAGACTTCCGTCCCTGCTGACAAACTTCGTACCCTGCGTGGCTAAGCATGTCTGCTAAATGCCTGGAATATAATGCAATCCAATATGCGGACCTCAATTGCTGCTATCACTGATGCCTTTAATTGGAACACTACCAAAATGGCCGCCTTCTGAGATGAACTGAATCTTTCTTTTTAATTTGCCCGAAACAAATTGGACAGACTGCTTCTCCTATGCCCTGGAAAAGTGGTCGAAAATTCTGCTCCCGAAGAGCCATAACCCAGCATTTTAACGCGTCTCTCTGTTCTAGCGCACCTGATTTAAATTATTGCCTGGGTATCACGCCCTTGACAAGCTACAATCAGGAGCGGGGTCCAGTACCCCGGCCCAAACACCTATGTGCCCTCCTTCACGTGCCAAAACCCAGACCACCCCGTTTCTCTGAATCAACTCCAGGCCAGGATCCACAAAATTGAAACTGAAGAGCATGAATAATCCTGCAAATGGCCTCTTCTGAGCATGAAATGCAAAATAAGTGCTTTAATCCCTTTGTTTACTTGTGCCACTGCTCTTGTACGGTCACGCTTCTGCTATTTCAAATTATTAGTTGTTTTTATCTGCAGCAGAAATGATTGCATGACTTCTGCCTCTTGAAGTGGTTTTATCTGAATACGGCCAAAAAAGTGACACAAACGCACCGTCTGCATATAAGAAGAAATTACGAGAAAATCATGTTCAAAAAGACTGTTTCCTTCACTGTGCTTTAATCAGTGCCTTACCTCTGTTGTTTCTTGAAACCATTTCCATCTATAAAAATGCATTTGCAAAGGTTACCTTGACCCTGCTTAGCACAGAAATAATACGGCCGTCAGTATTACAAAACTAAAGTACGGAAGAAATGAAGTAAGCAAGATGTTCTTTTCCAGAACTAATTTTATCATTTTATGTAGAAAAATACCGGGCAAATAAATGCTTGACCAAGATTATTATACAATTTTTGACAGTACGATGATTAATCCAGCACAATCATGAAGGTATATTTAAATACGTACAGGAAAGCCCAACGGCTAATACTTATTATGCAGAGAGGGGAAATTAATTTGAAATACTGCATTAATATCCAAACTCTGTTCATAAATGTAGCATTTCGGTAATCTGTTCCAGCACTGCACATACCTGCAGTGGCCCTGAGCTGGAGCCAGTGAGAGGGTCCAGTTCATCAACACTGCAGTGTATTTACAGACTCCACTGTCACCATCTCACATTTCCAACCTTTCTCAAAAACCCCCAGCAGAAACCGCAGGATATAATCATCACTTCCACCTCTATACTTAGTGAGAGGAATCAGGTTACTCGCAGAGATTGGTGGAGCAAAGGTGAGCTATAATATGCTTTTATTTTTAGGATGGGGGGGTATATTGGTCTATATTTACCATTTAGTCAATGCTCAATGTTCATGACTGCGCATTAACTGACGCTATCAATGATTTGGAATTATCTGAGCTACGGTATGTTCTGTGGCTGTTCTGCCTTCACTAATGGTACGTCATTTCGGACAAAAGCGCCTCGCGAGATAAATGTAATTTACTGTAACGCGGGGAAGTGTGCGCGGTTTGTGTGCCACACAGCCTTTGAGACGGCGGTAAAAGTGAACAAGAGCATTCGCCCGTTCCGCGATTCCGCCAAACCCACAGGCCACATAAAGGCTTGTTTCCAGAGCGATGGGGGGGTGTAGGTGTCGGAGAGATTATTTCGGGAGACCGGCATGCTCCGACTCGCGTTTATCGCCACAGTGGCGGGGTCGGGGATGAACATGTACACAGTATAAGCAAAAGCCATGAGAGGACAGTGCCAGAGACGTGGACCATCGTGATTCACAACCTCAAAAAAATTGATCGGTGAAAAAAATTAACCAATTAAACTGCTCCGTGATTTACAATGAGGCATGGCGGATGGAAAAGCGACCGGCAAACAGACCGCGCGGTGTTGGTTAGATATGCTGGAAAGCGCAGGGATTAGAGGGCAAGAGCCTATGCAGAGGTCATGTGCGAGTATAATATCAGCCTCTGAGGAAAGCAGCTGTGATATTTGCAGCAAGTCGCATATGAGAGAGAGAGTGTGTGTGTGTGTGTGTGTGTGTGTGTCTGTAGAGCTTATCTCAGTCTCAGTGCCAAAGCGAGGGAGGCTCATAGGTGCTGACACAGCCAGCTGCAGCCTGTACAATTATACCAACACTCAAGTGTATCTATGCAACATATATCGCAGAGCCGCGCCTGATGAGCACCGTGTGGGCGCTTTGCGTTTCATTTACAAAAACCAAACAAAGAAAGGAGTAAGTGCTTCACGTGCGTTACTGCACATGCGTGCGGTAGCACGTGAAGTCCCGCGTTATTTCAGTTCGGTGTTTTTTTTTTTTTTTGTGTGTTTGCTGAAGCCCGCAAACGCAGTTCACCTTTCACTCGCGTTTAAAAAGCTCGGCTCTCCAGCTGGACGGGAGTTTGTTTGCGGCGAGTTTCTCTCAGCTGTGATCGGCGGGACGGCAGATCTTTCCATCCCCTTAATAAATGAGAGTATGGATTATACGCAGCTACAGACGCGTGGAGGCGGCTTTCGGCTGGGCGTCACACAGCGAGGCTGGGACAAGCGAAGGAGAGCTGAGAGCACCACCCCTCTCCATTCCTGCATTTTACCTCTTTTCTTACAAACTCAACACTTAACCAGGCAGGGGTTTATTGAGTTAAGTCCCCCCAGGCCAACGATGCCTGCACTATACGCACAATATTTCCGTAGAGAGATTAACGGCGAGCAATAATAGCTGTAATGCATAAAGTCACAGAACCCATAGGTACACGCTATTAAAAATATTTATATTCCTCTGACAGTGTTTTGCATAGCAGATTTAAATATCACCCTGGGATACCAGGGATGAATACGTTTCGCCGCTGTGACTGCAGCCCGACGATTCTATTATCAAGCTGCAGTACTGACCTCTTGCTAAGACAGGGTTTGACACTGGCCAGCTAGTCTTTGTGTGAGTGTGTGTGTGTGTGTGTGTGGGTGTATGGTCGTGTGTATGGGCATGTGTGCGCATATCTTTAGACACCTGTGTGGGTGAATGTGTGTGCCTGTTTGGGTAGTTGTTTGTGTGTGTCTGCTTGTGTCGGAGTGACAAAGCATCCAAAAAAAAAAAAAAAACATAACTCCAATATGGATTTCCCCCAAAATCCATCTGGAGAACAATTAAACAGCACTAAAACTCAGCGGTGCCTAAAAACCACTGCTGCCATGGTTACGGAACATGGGTCGGCCTCCAATCAAACAGGATTTTAACGACCGCGCTCCAGAGTGTGTCAAACCCACTGTGTGAGGGGCACACAGTCAGACGAGGGTATTAAACTCACTGGATACTGTAAAGCAATGTTTCTCAAACTCGCTGCTGAGGCGGCCAGTGGGAATTCTGGTCTCTGTTACAGTCAAACTCAGCCTGGTGAACTGAAAATTGATGCAGCTCAGACCATCCTCTGAAATTAATGACTGGTCTTGACCTGCTTTCAATCGTTTAATTAAACTGACTCCACATGAACTCAGAAAACACTAGAGACCAACGGGTGCAGCCAGTTCTCCTCGTTAAGATAAGACGAGCGCTAATAAGTCTTGATCCATTTTTTCAGACGTTTTCCTTGATTAGCAAGTTCTCCAATGATAAGAATAAGCCATCGGCAATTAAAAACACAGCTTCCCTCTAAATGCAGTGCTGCAACAATTAAATAGAAAATGATAAATTCCCTTTACAAAAAAAGATAAACTACGATATTAAGTCCCGTGTTTGCTTTAAGCACATCCTGCTCTGTCTCATCTTAGCTTAACGACTGTTTAATTACAACAAACAGAAAGCGAAAATTAGCCACAAATATCCGCAAATGAACAATGTCGATCAAATGCAATTTCGCGTCAAAATGACACGTTTTCATTGTCGTGCTACCTCATCGAGGAAACCTGGTCTCACGTGATGATGTTGAGTGTTTTCGGAGTTTATGTAACATGTTGATATGAATGAATGACTGAAAACGGGTCAAGACCGATCATTATTTTTCTAGGAATGTTCCGTGCTTCACTGGTGTCCAGCTCACCAGCACAGACCAAAGACTGTGGCAAAATTTAAGCGATATCAGCAATTATCTTTCCTCTGGCATGGCGATGAAAAGCTTGTCAAAGCACAGAAGCTCAGTTATCAGGTGCGACCATGTTGCACAAACTCCAGCCAGAGACTGCACAGTTATCCACTAAGGGTGTGAGATTCTGGGGCATGCGTGACTCCTGATTTTGCCACAAAATCTCTCTCTACGCTCCAGTTCGCACACAAACTGAGCAAACTTTTCTGGCCGGGAAAAAATGACTGACTTTTGACTGCATTTGAACCATTAACTTCCACTGAAAATGGAGTGCGAATGACTTAAATGGGAACCATTTGGAGTAGTGCTGATCTGCGACTTCTCACAACAGGACCACAAAATCAGCCTCGGGAATGAAGCCTGGTTTCGGCTGCTCGAAAGAGACATGTAGAGGGGTAACGTTTTTGTCCATTTTTCTGTGTTTTTAAAATTATGCGGTTTTGGCAGATTATATATAATTTGTCTTTGAATTACCAACCATCTACCAAACGGTGTCCACCATTTCACGAATGAAGATAACACTGGCTTACCTCAGTCTGTAAAATACAACCTGTTAAAACTGAAAATCTCAAAAGATATCCGGGATAATGCAAGGAAAATCGACTCCCTACAATCAGACAACAGTTTCCAAATGAAGACCCCAGAGCTAAAGGTCACAAAATGTCTATTTTGAGAGAAAAGGGTCTGAAAATATAAAGTTTTCTGATCGAAGACCCCAGGCCTAAAAATACTTCAGTCAGAAAATGTCCATTTAGAGAAAATTTATGAAAATCGACTTTGGTATCTTTAAGACGTTTTCCCATCATTACCTTACAGTGTGTGAAAATGTGACTGAAGTCATTTTAGCACTAGGCTCTATTAAATGTAAAAAAAAGGCAGGTCCTTGTCATGTCTTAGGCAGAAAACAGACACAGGTTACCTTAACCAGTGTCTCTGATCTCGAGCCAAAGTACAAAAATTCTAGTGTGATGTCTTGTCTCAAATCCAGAAGATTATAAACGAGAAACATATTTGATCCGGCTTGTTTCGGGCCGTCCGGGAGTGTGTTTTACTGATCCACATAAGAAAAATTCTTACAGTGTGGGAACATTCTGTGCTAGGAAGACTATTCCTCTTCAATGGATTTCGGAGAAGACAACTTTAATTCTAGGTTGCATAAATAAAAAATGAAACATATGCCCTCAAATGCCTTCACCTGCCTTTTGCATTATAAAACAAAGGTCTTTAATAGAACACGGAAACTATTTCTGGATGATACTGGCACCAAGATATTGGCTATAATGACTCCAGCATTTGTATTGGAAAGATCCTGGTAGGCCTAAGGCCAAAGTGAAAATTTGAACATTAATCTATTTTCTTACTCATTTAATTTTCACTGGGTTATGTGTCCACACATACAAGTATGTGTGTTAACACACACACACACACACACACACACACACACACACACACATATAATATATACAAATATATAATACATATACTATACACACACACACACACACACACACACATTTGTAATATATACACACACACACACACACACACGCACACACACAGTGTCTGTTACTGTATGAAAAGCGATGTAACATAAAAACTAGGTAAGCAGTTTCCTTTTTTCCTTTCTTTCTTGTACTGGTGTCATAACCTTTTTTTAAATATATGTAAATTTGTTGTGTTTTTGTTAAGGAAAAACACATAAACATTTCCAAACAAATATAAAAATTAAAAACCAAACAAATGCATTAATAACTCCTTTTGTCAGTCTTTTCACAGTAGCAGAATAAAGACGATCTTAAAATTGGACATGCTTTTATGCTTTAATGTGCGGCGTGCGCTGCCACCGTTGAAATAATGAGCTTTAACAGTGTAAATAATGCCTCGATACATGGAGAGCATCCAATTTAGGAAAAATAAAGAGCTTGTTAAAACTCTGCTAATGTAATTGTGGATTGACGAACAGCCAGCACCATGGGGTCAGCAAAACCTGAGTCTGACGTCCGCTGTTGTTTTTAAAAAAAAAAAAGAAGACTTAATAATACTCAATGGTATACTTTTAAAAAAATTATTTCATTTCTTCAGCGCTGTGTGAAAGCGGGCTTATTTCCCAGTAGATAATAAGCCACTCCGCAGTCTTTTCAAACTTTCCGGGTCTGAAACCTTATTTTAAGCAGCGCTGATTAGAGCTGCCATGAATATCTCCACACTAGATAATTTTGCAGTTTTCCCCCCCCAAGCATCCCGTTTCTGATCCCGGAGAGAATTCGTTTTCATTCTTTCTGTTCCAAAGCCGGCGCAGTTCATAACGTTTTACAAGCGGAGTCGCGCGACGCTAGAGGATATCGCAGAAATGAGTGCGGTCTTTTGGCAGGTTAAACGATGAAAAGCAGATTGGGGAGAGGCTGAGATGAACCAGACAGGGGCGGGTTGGTGCCATATAAGTACGTCAGCGGTTTTGGCGTGAAGACTGATTAGCGCTGTGAATGCAAGCGTGAGATTGTGTTTATATCATGAGAATATTCTGGAAGTACTGCAGTTTAATTCTGGCCATATTCCAGTCATACGCCGGGCATTTCTAGCTCCTGTTCATGGATATTCCGGCCTGGGTCCTCGTGTGGCCTGCGCCTTCACGCATTTCACCGTGTTTCACGTGTATTCGCGTTTTGCATTGACTTTGACTGTAATCTGTCGTGCAAAAATTTGTTTCGCATCCGGAGTGAAAGCATCTTAACGGTATTACGAGTTACCTGCATTCAGGTACTGTAAACACTACAGACAAGCCGATGAACTCTAGAATCGGTCATATCGCATCGCTCAGTCCGTTATTAATTTTAAGACTCTTGCACACAGAAAATTCCACACACCCACCTCACTCCCCCTCAAACTCGTAAGCTGTCGCCCTTATTTTCGCAATCCAAATGGCCCGACATTTTTGATTAAACTTAATGGAGAAGCGCTCCACTCTCAGGGGCTCTTTTAAACGAGCTCTGCCGAGCCTTTATCTGACTCCATTACTCATATTCAAAGCAACAAATTTTTTAAAGCCCTTTGAGCGCAAGAATCAGATATGAACTGCCTTCATATTCTGTCTGTTACCATGCCGTAAATCTTTCTTCTTAGTGTCTCGGCACAACCTCCGCTCGCAGATGTAATTGTCTGGGAGCGAGGATATTTTATTCATGCAAACAGGCCTTGTTTTAAATACGCTGCCAATATAAGGTCGTGCAGGTGGTCCTCACTGGACTGTTGGAGGCGGAAGAGCCTCGGAGGGGTTTGCATGTAACGCTGCGAGTGTGTTAACATTTCAATTATTCCATTGGCAGTGAGGTCAACTGAGGGGTGAATGATCTCCCGTGTGAGTGTGTGTGTGTGTGTGTGTGTGTGTGTGTGTGTGTGTGAGCGCATTCACCGCACAGCTCATACAGAGACTCACCCAATCAGACTCTGGCCCAGAATGAACCTGTAAAAAGTCTGGTCTTCTCTCGCACTGACATGCCGAGCCATTTGCTCCTGTATCTCAAAGATGCTTTCAGCACCACGGAATGAAAAATAGACCCTGATTTGAGGGCGAAAAAAATACATCTAAAATAAGTTCCAAAAAAATGAGTGCAGAGACAAGCTTTTCTCACTACGGTTGGTT
Source organism: Gymnothorax javanicus (assembly GCA_029692085.1). Classification (NCBI taxonomy): domain Eukaryota; kingdom Metazoa; phylum Chordata; class Actinopteri; order Anguilliformes; family Muraenidae; genus Gymnothorax; species Gymnothorax javanicus. The sequence goes on along the minus strand of CM056212.1, from coordinate 19,210,063 downwards.
CGACTCCAAGCTCGACTGATTTTGGAGAAGAGCTTTGACTGCCGTCTGAACTGCAGAAATGAACAGCACAGCAGCTATGCAAAAAATTCGGAGTATAATCTGTAACAGGACAGCACTCATTTCACCAATTTGTAATGTATGAATTTATCTAATTGGCAAATTTAATAAATTAACAAACCCTATTCAGGGTTTAACCCTTTGAGCGCTGAATGCATTTTCAAGGAATTAAAAATGTAATTATCCTGAGCTGTTGAAAACCTATCATGTGGCAACTTGTTTAAAAGAGCTCCCCTGCGGGAGCTCTCTTAAACAAGTTGCCACATGATAGGTTTTCAACAGCGTCTGAGTTTGACATCTTACATCATTGGGCAACTATAGTAGCCCACGGCGCTGAAAGGGTTAATGGATCTGGGCTCATTGACCACACTTACTCCTTCAGCTCATCTTGTGTCATTAGCAGACTGCTAGCCTTGTGTAGCTAGCGGAAGCCTCCCAATCTAATCCTTGTACTTTAGTCATCAGCGAGGCCAAGACATTGTAGTACCTAAGAACAATAAACCCGCCCACTTTTCCAGACCTGACCAATCAGCATTAGCGCACGCGAAACAGCCATTTGACGGACGCTCACTGTTAGCCGCCTAGCCTCTCCGCTCGACAGACACCGGAGCTGGCTGACCTGCCCACAGAGGTGTTTAAAATTTAATGCACTGGAGCGATCTCTTAAAATGACACTAACGTGCCCAGAAAATAATCTCATTCCCGCTCGGAACGACACTCAGGGGAGATTGGGATCGTCTCACTCCAAACTTTGTTTTCATCTCGTCGGGTTCCCGCGTCAAGGAACTCCTCTAAATGACTATTTTTTGCGGAGGGGACTCGGTGACAAAGCAGGGACAGGAGGCATCTGTGGTTTGAGGACCTGTTTCTCTCTAAAACTCGCCCCCGCTGCCCGACAGTCCTCCCAGCCTGCAGGAGAATGTGGGCCGTGGCGCTGGATGTGCGGCAGTCAGGTGTGAGGTTCCATTTCTGGCACTCAGGCTCGTCTCTCACTCGGAGTCGCCGAGGCCGGACGGTGAGACGTCAGGTGTGCCGACCCGTGCGCGAGTGTGCTCTCTCTCCCTCCTTCCAGCGCGCAATTCACACTCATCTATCAGCCGCACGGCCGTCCAACCACTCTGCTGACAATTCGATTTGCAGGCTTAAACTAACAAGTGCTCTCCCAGCACTGGTCGCTTAAGGGGCGGGCAGTGATTGCGCGCACACACACACACACACACACACACACACACACACAAAAGTATGCATGCATAGAGACCCATACCCAAAATAATTCTCAAATACAATAGGATTTGCAAGGACACAGATAAAAGCAAATAAACAGTTCTTAAAGACACTCAAAAGCATTTATATAAGCTCACAAAGGGAAGTACATTAACCTTTTCCATACTGAATACAGTAACACAAATCAGAGTTGCCCATTGCATATACATGTCATTTTTGTGACCGTTATATGGAACTGGCCCAAACGCAAGGGTTTCTGGGTCTCATATGTCCCAACAAGATATTTGGAACTATTGTTGGACTCGTGGCCCGTTAGTACTGAAAGGGTTAATATACATGCACACGCACGTAACATGAGCACTATCGCAATAGGCTGAACGGTTTATATGGCCCTCCTACAGGGAGACTGTAATAAGTCTGATTAATAACCATATCCAAACAGCCCACAATGTGACCTCTGTATAAAGCCCAGCAGGACGGAGACAGACATGAGGTCTCACATTTCATTATTGCTGTCTGCCATTATCTGAACTGAGAAGCCAAGAGCACATGATCAGAGATCCTTCTGGATTGTCCTATGCAGCAGGCCGGCTTAATATTCCACACAGAGCCGATCAAATACTGCCTGTAATTAGACTTCGTATTTTATTTTACCCAATGTGGCGGCCCTTGCCAGAGTGATAATCGTCATTTTTACGCGCGCTCCGCAGTGGATGGACCAGCGGGGGGAGGGGGGGATCCGTCCGTAACTGTTGCTGGTGGACGGGTTGCCAGAGTGCCAGGGGGGGTGAACAACCAGGAAATGAGCATCTGTGAGGGGCGGATAAGGTGACGAAGGGCCAAGTGAGAGAATGTCGTTCCTGGCGCAAAACATAACCATGACATCGCTCGCGGTAACTATGGCGATTAGCATCCCAATGAGTTCTTGTCTTAGAACCGAACTTCATCTTGAATAAAGGATTGACGGGTCCAGTAGCCTCCTCTTTCTGAATGACATTTTCAGTGCGGACATGGCACCTTGTGTGCCCTTGTGAGTTGCACTCGATGTCAAAACCATCGAGGCGGCAGCGGAGCACGATGAAGCCCACTATCCCAACCTTTATCCAAAGACGACAAACATACCAAGTGAAATCCAGGCTGTTTCCATTAAATGCTTTTCACCTCAATTTCCATTACGCTCTAGATAAGAGACTATAGAGCCAGTTCTCCCTTGATTCCCATTCAGATATGACTAAGCAATCAGGGATGAGCTCGCACAAGGTTTCCCCCGGAATGGATTACATTAGCCCCGCGAAGAGGATGAACTCCAGCTCCGATGACTTTTCGCGGCTGGGCTAGCAGAGTTATTCCAGCACCCAAAACAATGACACTTCTAAAATTCGAGGTGGAAATCACGCGGCCGTGCACACTAAACGAGCATTGTCTACGGAAGAACGGTCCCATGGAGCTGAGATCGCTGCTTCTAGAAATAAACCCGTGAAGAAACACCCCGAGTTTGAGGGGACACGCTTCATCCGGGCAATCATTATATCGCCTAAACCGAAACTTCAGTTAAGCTACTCCCCAACATCTGACTCCCTGCGCTCAGCTAAACCAACAGCCCCAACATTCCCTACACACAATTTCCCAGGCCGAGAGGCAATAAATGGATCCCAACACGGGCTAACAAATAATTGCACGCAGGGGGTTTCGGTAAAACGAAGCGGAGTGACATTTTATGTATACAAATGGCGATACATATGAGGCCACGGTGTCAGCAAATGTAGACACATTTCAGAGGAATGGGAAATGACGGGAGGGGACTTCCACTGGAGGTAATGAAATTTCTGAGCCTGAGTGTGATTTATTGGCTCCAGTGAGGAGCAGATGTTCTGGGGGGGAGCGGGATGCGTGTCATTGCAGGGGATCCAGCTGCCGACTGTCAACTGGGCAGGGGGGCCGGACCAGGGCTGGAAGGGAGTTACGGGTATCCAAAACGGGGTGTGATTTTGCAGGGAGAGTCGTTACCAAAAACTAACAGCTCAATCTGGACGACCCTCCTCCTCACACACCGCTTCATTCTCCAAGGGCCAGGACTAACGAGTTCTCCGAGCAGAAGTGGTCACACAAGGGTACAAGCGACAGATGCTCGGTCAACTTGGGGCACGGCATAATCGCGTGGCCCCGAACCCAATGCCCTTCGCCATCAGACCGAAACCCGACAGGTCCCAGAGAGCAATGCCCGAATTCCGGCGATGAACCTGTATCAGCTTACCCGAGCGCCTCGACTACCACATTACCCAAGAGAGAGCCAATCCACGCACACTCCGCAGATCACTGCACCCTGAGTACATTACCCCAAAAATACCAGCTGAAAACTAAAATAAGAAAATACGCATTCTCACAGAGTAATTAAAATCCTCGCCATTTTCACCAGATATGGAATATTCCGGTTCAGAGAGAAGATTACCTCCTCAATAGTTTGTTCCAGTGACCTGGATTTGCTAATTAGCACAAGTCTTCAGCCAAGAGGAAAATTTAATTAGTGAAGTCAGCCAGCCTATATGGGTTGATGGATAAAATGTTCCACCTGGGCTTTATAGTTGTTCTGCTTCAAACTTCACCACATAACCCCTTGTTTCCTCTGTTCTTCAGTTCTTCTCAAAGAGCACTAGGAAAGAGAGGGAGAGGGAGAGACAGCGACCTGATATTTTTGATCCCTGGAACGGCTGACATATCCAGGGCGCGCTCGGCGTTCGGTGTGGGCGTCCTTCAGCCTCTCGAGAGGCGGCCCTTTCTTTTTGGGAAGACCAGCGTCGGGGGAATGGGGAAGAACAGGCAGGAGCACTTTGTCTGTTCTGCGACACGCGCATGCTAACGTGCTAACGTTCCCCAATGGGGGGAGGGATGCTTTCTATCGGTTACAGCAAGAGTCACGCCAAGAGGGTTCCAGAAAAATCTGGTCGCAAAACATAGGGATTCGTCTCAGAAAAAAAACATACGGAGGGATAAAGAGAGAGATGGAGTGGGAGACGAAACATAAACAGGGAGAGGAAAAGAGAGAGTGAGAGAGAGATCCAAAATACACAGGGAGGGATAAAGAGAGAGATGAGAGTGGAGCAGTGATTCCAGCCAACAGAAACATCCCCGTTCCTTCCGGAAGCTCTAAACACAGAGACCAGCGGCTCGTCGGAAACAGGAGGACAATGCCAACAAGACTGAAGCAGAGCAAATTAAACTGAGTGTGTGTGTGTGTGTGTTAGTGTTTGGAGGAAGAAGAGACATCTGTTTCGCAGAACCAAAGATCCCAGAGCCCAGGGCATGCTGGGTAAATGACATGGAGGTGATTGCCCACATTCTAGTGCTCCAATCTCAAAACACCTGAGGACTCCCGAGGCAGGAGAGGCGTGACCTCAGTGCACGCCCGGGCAGGAGCGAAAGCAATCGGAACCCCTCGCGGGCCGAGGCGGGACCGCTAAATCGTACATTTGGCTCAGCCAAAGCTTTAAAGTACGCAAATCCAGCGAATCGCCTCAGGAGAAACTCTTCAGCCCCAGCTGCATTACAATGAGCAGCTCCAGGACAGCAAAAAGGCGACAACCACTGTGGGGCCTTTTTCGCTATAACTGTCATCACAAGGACAGAGAGTGACTACGAGCGCACAGAAATTTCCAGAAGGAACCCCTGACGGTCTGTCTGAATGCAGTCACTTTTCTGGCACCCTGGAGCCACAGAGTCCTGCAGGATACGGGTCGACGCCAGTGTTTGTTGAGGAATCTCAGCACTGCGCCGGCCGGGGCTGGTGTGAGCAGAGTCAGGGATGATGGGTCTGAGGCGACTGCTGTGGAGATTGAGGTAAATTACGGCCGCGGCTCCGGCCGCTCTTTCAAAAGGGCTCCTCGCAGGTTTCTATGATGGCTTCTCTCCCTATCGCCCTCCTACTCTCTCACTCCATCTCTTCTTACCTCTCTCGCACACACACGCCTGTACCCTTATCTCTCGTTTCCTTCCTCGACTCTTCCCTCCCCCTCTACTTCCCCACTACTCTCCATCTCCCTCCCCAGCATCCCTCCATCTCATTAGGTCTCCCCGTTCAAAAATAACCGCAGAAGGCTACAGCCCCCTAATGCTAAATAGTCAGTGTTTGTTATCGAACACGATGAAGTTGCTGCCATTTTGGTGACCCCATTCAGGTTTGCATGAAGTGCAGACCATAATCATTATCCGTCACAGGCAACTCAAAACAGAGAAATTTGAGTACAGACTCTCCGGGTTCCCCCATCGCAACCATCAGAACGAGTATGAAATCGTTTTCTGGTAAACTGTTTTTATTATTCCAGAAAAAAACTTCTTCTAAGCTACAGGTTCATTGCCAATGTCGAGCAGCTCCTCTGCCCGACCCGTCATTTGTCAAGACACAGTTTTAATAGCTCAGCAGCAAAGCTGACTGGTTGTTTTTTTTAAGGACCCTCCAAAGTTAACCGGTGTGCAATGTTTCCCTGTTGACCTTGTTGAGTCACAGTTACTCAAATTTTTTTTCCCCAACATGCACTCGACAGTTATTACCTCTCGCCTACCCATTCGCACACACGGCAGGCAGCCATGCCGGGCGCCAACCGACTTGTCCAGAGCAATTAGCGGCTGCGATTTTCAGCATTTTGACACTTGAAGCTCGGAGGGCGAGGGATCGAAGCAGCAACTCTCTGATTGCCAGACAACCTCCAGCCAGAGATACTGTCACCCCTAACCCGATGAATGTAAGTCAGTCCACACGTCTGAAACTCTCCTCTTCCCCAGAAATGCAACTGTTGCCTCATCCAGCCCCCGCCCCACAAAACAAACACACTCGCTGTCCTCTTTAATAGGAAGCGAACAGCAGTCAACTGCACTACTTAGCTGCACCATGGGTATCCCATGCAACACACACCACCCAACCTGTCCCGCGCTTCACTCGACGTGACTGTACGTACGGAGGCAGTGCGCTGTAACGGACATGGAGCTGTGCTCGAAACCCGTGATAAATTCTCAATGGCCCGGTAAGACTCCGGAGAAACACCTACGACTAAGGCACTTAACCCGACATGCTCCAGCGCGCATCCTGTGACGCGACCGCAAACGGCTGACGTGTTAAAAGCCTCGGAGGATGAACGCCTGGGGCACAAGTGCTTTTTAGCATTCCCCTGATTATCCGGCGCCACGGCTAACGCGCCAATTTCGCGCGGCGTGCTCGTTAAAGCTAATGCCTGAGCGCTATTACGCCGATTCGCTCCACGCTGCAACGACGCTAACAGCCACCAGCCCACAGCGGCTCCGCTTCCTTTCCTCGTTTCGCACTCGCCTCATTTATTACCGCTCATTTTCCTTCTCCAAATCAACGCAAACGCTCTTATGGCCCGGCGCTACAATTTATTACCATTGCGTCAGTTCTGTCAGGCGAGAAACGCACCTCCCCCCGCCACCACAGTCCCCACTTAATAAATAATTCACCTGCCGCATTCCGGCGAGAGGCGGGCTGCACCATATCAATGCATTAAGCTGGGCTTTCTCATCCAATTCCAGCTCCCATAAGTTGTGTCCAAATGCAATTACGTTTAAAGGTGCAGACAGTGAACGCTTTGGATAAAACCCATTTTCTAGAGCCGGCTGCAGCTGAAGACAAGATAATACCTTTGTTTAAAGGGAGCTGGGCACCGGCGGAACAAAAAAAGGGCAAGACATTGGGCGAAATTCTGTTTTACGATCGCTGAAACTTTGCCACGTCATGACCAGTGTCTTCTACTTAGGGCCCTGGCTTTAAAGTTCAGCAAGACGCGTGAATCATCGTTTAGTACCGTGAGACGCATCTAAAAAAGCCGCAATTCCTGCGGCTTAATCACCTGTAGCTGCGCTAATGCGGAGCGATGCAGAGGCCGGCGTTCTGTTATGCGTGAAGGGCGTCTAATTGAAGGGAATTAATATCTCAATCGCTCGCGCTGCCGTCAACATCGACCGGAAAATTTGTTGTTCCAGGACTTGCCTGCACTCCCCACCTTCAAAAAGGCCCTCAATCAATGAAATGTGCCAAGCCGCTAATTTGGAGCTACTTAGGGACTGCACCATCCGCTTTCAAACCACCCTCCAGACGTCCCAAATTTCGGCAGTAAATCAGCGGGGGACAGTAATTCGGGCGGCTCGATGTAGGGATAATGCGCCGCAGAAATAGCTGTATTAATGCACAGCGTTGGCGGGAATCGTTAGCGGGAGGATCGGAGGGAGGGAAGCCGCGTCTTTCTCAGAATCAAACGCTTCTGAGGGAAGCTGTCAGAGGGTGATGGGAGTCATTTGCTCAGGAGTCATTTTGTTTCTCCTTCTTCTGTGTTTCAGGGCCTCACGCTGCTGTCGTGCCAAATGCTAACAGTCGGATAAACAGCATGGATACTGTATTTGAAACCTGTGGATTCACATCTTTTGTCAGCAAAACCGCACCAAGATGCTATATGCCCTTCGCTGCCATAGACATTCATTAAAATTTTTGTCCAATCAGAGAGGAGGAAGGGGAAGTGGGGAATCAAATTAAGAGGGATTTTCAATTTTGTTCTATAAGACGGGCTGCCGTGATTGGACAGGACTGGAGAGGCGTATCCCCTCCACAACAGAGAGGGCGATGTTTACGCAGAGAGCTGTTTAAGAGCCCGGGCTCCTCCATCTCGACATTACATCATCCCAGCCTCACCATTACGCAGTACTTAAATCATACCAGTACATCACTGCAGTCAGGCCACCGCATGATTAAGCCATTACACCATTACTTGCGGACGAATCGCCCGCAGTTTCAGATAAGACTCGGCCCGTTTAACAGTGGGTTAGCATGACCGGGTGTAACCTCTATAGCCAGTCATATTCAAGGGAGGTTTTGCCCAGCACCCTCTCAATCACCTGTCAGGGAGGACATCGGGATTCACCAGGCTGTGATGTCTCGGTTATCGGGGGGTGAGCCAAACTAGCAATTAGCCCTGGTGCCTCCCCTATTCCCCGTTGCCCTGGGAAACATTAAAACTGCTAAATCTGGGCTGCCCAACCCTCTTCCGGGATATCCTGTATGTTTTCAACTCAGCCCCCTAATACAAATGACTGTTATAATTAGTATCTCAGTGAAATATCCAGCTGCTGTATAGGAAGTGCTTTGCTAAGGCTGGAGTGAAAACTTACAGTAGGACAGTAGACCTCCCAGAATAGGGTTGGGCGGGCCTAACCTAAGGGGGAGTACCTGAGATGTAACTCACCGGAATTGACAGAGTGAGTGTTAGTTTACAGGGGATTGTGGGATTGAGCTCTGGGGGCGGGGATTGGGAGCTTTAGTTTAAGGACAGGAAGCAGAGCGGAGAGCTGGGCGAGTCTGATCCGTGTGTGTGGAACAGTGACAGCGCAGGGCTGGAGGGGTCTGATATTAAAAGCCCAAGTCAGAATATGAGTGATGCTGTTTGACATGAAGGACGTCAGACTGTCACCGCGACGACAGGAGCCTCCTGTTCACCGTCGCGTCCTGGCCTGACATCCCCCCCCCAATCTTCTGAGAGTGAGTGCGTGTGTGAGCGTGTGTGCGTGTGCGCGCGTTTGTGTGTCTGCGTTTGTTTGCGAGTGTTTGAATGCGTGTGTGCGCGTGTCTGAGGGGGTGAGGCAGAGCGACGGCGTGTGTGCGCGCGTGTGTTCGCGAATGCGTATGTGTGTGTACGCACGTACGTGCCTGAGTGTGTTTGTGTGTGTCAGTGAGGGAGAGAGGATGCATATACACACAGTAATAAATAACACTACTTTCATCTCCTGCAGAGAGGCTTTCAATCGAGACGTCTGAAAACTCACTTCCTGTTCCTGTGCCAAACATCTCAGCATCCACAGTGTTCACAGGGAATCCAGCACTCATACTGGACACAGAACTAATGAGGACACAGAGTGCCTTATCTGAGTATCTGAGCATATTTACTAAGTGTAAAACATCATGTGAGACTGTCAGAGAGCACACAAGCCAGACACAAATCTCCTCTCCAGCACACTGCATCAAGCCATAACGTTAAAACGACATATTTTTTGCGAGACATCTTCTGTCAATAATGCGCACACGGGATGTTTAATAGCTTAATTGCGTGGTAATTAAAACAATCGCGCAATTAACCTGCTGTCTCCAGCCATGCGAATGGATGAGCCTCAGCTATCTGCGAATTTGCCGACGGACGATTAGTGGCGAACTCAAACGTCCCCGGCTGATTCGAGGCGGAAAATTCCGGCGCGAGAGGGACGTGGCGTGGACGTGGGGGCGTAGCGCTGACCGCCTGCAGCACCAGCCGCCTGGTTTAGCGCAGTATTCGCAAAAAAACCGCCGACAGCGAGGTCCCTGAAGTAAGAGGAAACAAAAAGCGTTTCCACGTTTCCTTCAGGAAACAAGCTTTGGGCGTTTTCAGCCTAAAGGGCTTCGGCCATTTGCTTTTGTCCTGAAAGGCCCAGGATAGAAATATTTCATTATCAGCACCCGCGGGGGAGGGTGGGGGGAGATACACTGAGGAGGTTGCTGTACGAGAGCCGAGGTTTGTTCACAGAGTTTCCAGAACATTCTGCAACCCTTCATGCAGATTAAAAAAACAGCCACAACCGGTCTGAACCGGTCTGAGCCAAGAGGCAGGGTCAGTGCAGCCCAGAGGCCAGTGATTCCAGCTCAACAACCGTAACGGTCTTTGAACAAACCTTAACCCCCCCGCCGCATCGCCCTGCCAAACCTTCGACAAACCCCTCTCTCTGGCACAGCCACCGTAGCGGTTCGGTGTAAGCGTTTCGCTCCAGGGCACGACGGCTCACTACTGTCGCGATCGAACGTCAATGCTGCCAACGCAGAAACGATAAACCCACTTTCCTCAAGAGCTCGACCGGCCCACCGTTGCAGGACCTTCGGTGTCTTTGGCTTTCAAACATCATTTATTTATACTCGACAACAGCAGGGTGAAGCGGTGTTATGGAAATAGGCCGTGAGCGGTTTAAATAAACATGAAAAAGGTAGGAGCTGCTTCCCTCTCTTCTATGATTTATGCGCAGTCAGTCTCCGCCAGCCGGCCATCTCGAGCGTATCAATTATCCCCGCTAACAAACAACAAAACAAGAGGAGGCTCGGGTGCGAACCAAACCAATGAAATAATGATAAATAAACAAACTTGCAGCTCTTTGCCTGAGTCTATGACCCAAGCCTTACGAAAAGAAATAAAATCACTTTTCATTGTCAGGAAAGCAGCTGACTGGACGGAACTGTAACCTCGCTTAACCGACGAGAGTAAACTAAACTCTTTCGCCCCCCTCCTCTGAAACAATACAGGTCCTGAAAATGTCAGCATATTTCCTAATGTTCCCTCCAACTCCGTATTGTCCTGTTAAATCAAACGATCCATTTGCTCGCCGAAAGCCCGAAACACAAGAAAACGGCTGCAGGCGCTGAAAAATTGGCCTCTGCTCACCGTGCTACAACACGACAGCAGCGGCGAGACGGACGGACGAAACGACCCCTGGACGGACACGCAGCGCGAATCGCGATGGCCTTAAGCCTAGGACCGGCGTGCCCACCATTAATAGATATCAACAGACATTATTCAACAGTCAAACAGCGCTGACCGAACGAGCCGTCGGCTATAATGTCATAAAAGCGAATATGTCACCGTATTATCTCTATTGAAAGAGACAAATAACAAGGCTCTTATCTCCTGGCCACAATCATCTTTCACAGACAATATTCCCCTAACTTACCCTGCATAATTCATCCCTCCTTACAGTGAAAAGGCACTTTCCTATTGTCAATAGCACAAATATGCTGCTAATATTTTAATAAGTATTATCAATGATAAATTATTTATCATCATAATGATTTTTTTCTTTTTCTCTCCCCTGGAAGCGTAACTCGGTCTGAAAAATGTATCTAAGCGAGAATGAATTTTTGAACCGTTTTTTGAATGATATAAGAGAGAGCGTGTTATAAATAATTAAATGAGCGCAGCAGGACAGAGAGCTGGTGCAGAGCCGTCAGAGTAAAGAGAATCTGTTCATCCACCTTTCAGCCCTGCAGACCAGCGGTAAACCAGAGCTCTCGCTCCAAACAGAGCTCTCACCCCACCGCTGCTCTCTCCTCACCAATACTTTCACCCCCCGGCACCTGAGCACCACCCCTCTTTAACCTGATGGGCTGGGCCAGCTATATGTGCTCGTACAAACAGACACATACACAGGCATACGCACACACGCGCACAGACATCCAGACACACACACATATCCTGTATGCACAGACATGCAGACACACATGCACAGACACACACACACACACACACACACACACATAGACACGCACACACAGAGACACACACACATAAAGACAAACACACGAATGCAAAAACACGCACGCAGACACACGTGCACAGAAATGCGCATTCACACATGTACAGACACGAACATTTCGTCGTCAAAATGTTACGTCCAGGCTACAACGTGATCGCCTGGACGGAAAATTTCCGCCATGTTGCGAGGAAGTTTTGCGTTGGCTGGGAGGACTCCACGTTTTAGCGCGAGCACGACTCCCTGCACTTTAAGCGCACCAGCGCACGAGGCCTTTGAGACTGCGCTCGACCGCCACGCAGCTTGAGTTAATGGCAGAATAAAGCACTCGTTCTTTTGTACAGCACGCTCCTCTTCCACCGGGTTTCCTCGCTTCACTAAATTCAGGAGACGGGCGACGCTTCCGGAAGTTTCTGGCACCTCGGGGCATCTTTAATTTTCCACGGCCGCCCCTGTGCTGCATGTATTAATGAGCTAGAAAGCTGTATATTAAAGACTCAGCGGCGGGAGACTGCAGACAGCGCAGTCCACCACAGACAACAGAAGTAGCGAGTCGCGGCACGCGCTAAAGCATCCAGTCGTTTACATACACCCAGGACCACCATTAGCGGTGAAGTGTTTCCCTAAATCCTACACCCAGACTGTATGGTGCCCCACTGTTCTGCTGCCTCCCTGTAGCAGACCTTTCATAAGTTAGACTCAACTTAATGGAGCGCCAATGTTAACACGTTGCGTCCATTGTAACACTGGCAGAACATTCTACTAACATTGTCAGAACACTCCGCGTCAGCTGGGAGGTAATAAGGCGCTATGAGGGTGGAGGAGCAGCTCTTACGCTAACGCATAGCGACGGCGTTTTAAGCGTTGCGCGCGCGGGAGTGCTTCGAAGCGCGAGGAGCACGGGGGTTGGTGGTTTTATTAGCGGGTTTCCTTAGCCGTGCGACGGTTTTACGGCCGAGAGTAACGGGCGAGGAGGACCCCGGCTCTCGAAGCGGCGGGGTGATAAAGCGCCCTCGCCTAGCGCACCCCGTGCAAACCTTAAACACAAAACACGGCGTCAAACACATCATCGCTCGCAGAAATACAGCCCGCTCACTCCATAAACCCTCCCGCGCGCTCGCCATACTAAACACACACAGATACCCTGTGTGCGCAGTATTTCCACATAGCTGTTTACACCGCGACAGCGACGGGCCGTATATGAGAGTTACGATAAAAATGGTGCCTGTGTGTGTACAGGGGTGTGTGTGTGTGTGTGTGTGTGGGGGGGGATTTTATCACCGGCCCTTTAAAGAGCAGGTTTATTAGAATGTTTTTGCAGAATTTCGAGTCAGTGTTCTAGAACTCCATTGCTTTCAATTACCGGCAGAGATTGTTACATCAGCAGCAGAATTCTCAGTCGGTTGAGACCGTATCCCTTAAAGGGCTGAACTATTCATCGTGCTGAAGGAGTCTTCATTGATTTCTCCCTGATTAACCAGCATGCCAGCACTGCATGCAAATAATCCAAGTCGGCGGCAAATTATCCCCCCTCAGTTCTTACCTCGGCCACGGCTTATAGCGTTGCCCAACTTCACGGCTTGTTAAAGAATACAAACAATACGCCGAACGCGGAGTCCAGGAAAAAAACCTGTTTAATCATTACAAATAACAGACCTCGGGGAAGAAACGTAAATTATTCCATTAGCTACCGCGTTAGCGAACCGAGAGCGAAGGGAAAGCGCAGGCTAAGTTCCGCAGGATCGTTCGGCAGCAGAAAGTGCACAGTTCAGCAGGATGGGTCTGGGGGTCATTTGTATTCGGAGAGGGCGGCGGGGGAAGAGGCAGATTGGGAGCAAGGTTCGGGGATTGGTGACCCGAGGACGACTTGCCCTGCCAAGAGAACCAGGCTCAGAGCCTCAGGGAGGCCTGTTTATTGGCTCCGCTTGACTGATCAATTAGCGCAGCTGATGACACGGCCTTCTCTCCACGCCCGACTCCTCGCGTCGGAAAGAGCGCTCGATTTCCCGACGGAAGTGGGGAGCGGAGTTTTTTTGGAATCTACTGGACCAGGGGCGTGCCTTCTCATCACTGGAGAAATATCGAAGTCGATTGGAGGGACCTGCGTCACGTTTTGAGAGCGTCTGGGAGCGTCGAGAGCCACTCGCGGATCGAGAATTCAGCCACAGCAACGCTTTCCTTCGAAGGAGCCTTTCAACCCCGAGCGAAAAACGCCGATATAATAGCCTACTCGGCTCTCCTTCAACCTTTTAGCAGTCTGAGCCAATCGGCACACAATGACGGACGCCTGCCCAGTGCATTAGACAGCTGAAGATGAATGCTGCGGGATAGCCTGATTTAGCTCATTTCGTTAGGCTTGGCATGCACCACTGATTTACACTGATTTAACTCATGTGGCATGTCCTGCAGATCAGTCATCCAGCAGGATTTCATTTCAACTCTAATCAAGCACATCTGATTCTCATAATGGGCATAATAACTGATATCTCCAGTTGTTGAATCAGGTGTGCTGGATTAGAGTTGGAGTTAAAGCATACAGGACGGTAGATCTTCGGGAATAGGGTTGGGCAGCCCTGCTCTTGCAGTTGAATGAGATGTCCTTTTTTGGGGCTGGAAAACACACAGGACTGTAGATCTCCAGGGCTGGAAAGCCTTAGCTGAGATGCTAGTAGCAAGTAAATTCTTCGAATATAATTCCCCAGAAGCACTTAGGAGGAGGTTGCATAATGTAGCCACAGCAGATGATCAGCAATGCTCCACTTAAAAATGTAAATAAGAACTCAGTGTAATGAACATTTATTCAAAGTTGCAAATGGCACAATAAACACAGCCAGTGCGTTTAAACGTAACAATAAGTGCGCTAACCAGTCTGGGCTGCCTGGGCTTTATCCGGTTCAAAATTGCACACTTAATGGTGTTTATTTATTTATTTATCTATTTATTTATTCATTTTATCATCTGTATGCACCACTTCTATTTCCATAAAAGGTTCCTTTAATCCATGCGACTTTGAAAGAAAATGGGGAGAAAAAAAAGTGTTAAGGATATTTGCAGAGCTGATATGAATCGAATAAACACGTTTTAAAATATTCACAAGTTCCCACCGCTTCTCACTCAACAATGGCGCAAACAAAGAGCTCTCGGTCAGACGAGAGCAGCGTCACTGAGAATCTTAAAATGGATTCTTTTGTGTTTATTTCATTCCCATTTGTGAAAGACCGAGCACAGGGAGCTGGCTCCTAGTGTTATGTATTTAAAGCATGATGATTTTTTGCAGGAAAGGCGTTGGTCACGAATGGGCCGAACAGGATGAGACACACTGCCATTGGCATTAAGTGCATGGATGTGTTCAATCATTCAGTTATTCACTGATTCTGCAGTTTCCAACACTGCATTTTTGCAATGAACAATGAACACCATTTACCTACTTGCTCTCAAACATCAAATAAACCTGTCCCCTGTCATCGCATGATTGGCATTTCTGACTAAAGTATCACCGATGGAATTTGCTCGATGCAGCCTATAATCCTGGATCACCATTCCATCTCGGCCCCCTAGAAGTCACAGTCGCCTCACTGGTCGTGACAGGATGAGGCTGAATCTCAAAACGCTAATTGAATACCCAGCTCCCTAAAACAGGCAGAGGCCATCATTAATAGAAATCCCATTAACGAGATTCTCCAGCTCAAGCACATAATCAATTCGGCCGCGTTTGGAGGTGCAGGCACGGTGAGCGCATTTTAATTAAAACACAGATACATCTGGAGCGGGGCTGTTTCATTACGGCGACGCTCGTCAAAGTCCTCAACTCCGCTCCGAGCGACCGACGAATGAATAAGCCGTTTTTTCGGCTTACAAGCCCCGGACAATGTGCTGCTTCAATTTAAAGATACTTTTTTACACAACAAAGAAGCCTCTTACCGCTACATTAGGAGTGAAACTCGCGTGCTAATTCACCTGCACTAAGAGCTGGCTAAAACACGCTGAAGCCGGATAAATCGATCCGCACCTGCGTGCTAACGGAAGATAGGCTCTCTGCAATAAACATGCCTAAAAAAGCATGCCAGAGGCCTCACATTGAAGGTAGAAGTTCATGCCGTAAAGCTAAAACACCATGAAGGAAGTTAGAACAGCTCAATAATCAGTGGTATGATGTACAGTACCGTGTAAAGGTTCAAGGCACCTTAAGGTTTCACATTAGAGTCGCTGAAAAACCAAAGCACATTTGAGATACATGTTAATTTAAAAATGAATCGGATAGGGGAAGCAGTGACTCGACTTGAACCCGAGTTTGCAGGTTTGACTCTGAGGGACCGATCCAATGAGGGTTGTGACGTCCACACCGCCCCTTTCCTGAGTTTTCTGAGCATTATGGGGCATAAACGAACCATCGATACTGGATATATGACAGTACCCAAGGCAGGTGTGGAACAGTGTACTGGAATTGAAAGCTAATCCCATCCCACTCCACAGTGTGTCCTCTCCTCCCACGCACAGCTGTACAGAGTGGATTTTTTCCCACACATAAAAACCCTTTGTGAATCGTCCTCTACTAGGATGCCGCTTCAGGTTAAATGAACTGCATGGATGCTTTATTAACCAGCATACAAACACACAGTACAGGATATTCATCTCCTATAATTGTGACGAATTAACTTGCATGCACCGATAAACGTATTTGTGACGAAGTTAAAAACCTCATTCATCGACTTCCAACTGATAGCAACAAAACTGCCATTTAGCGCGGAGTTTTATTAACATAAAAAGTGCTCGGTCTGGCTTCGCGGATGAAAAGATGCATTTCAATGAATGCTGCCTCTTTTGATTAGAGCTTTCAATTCATCAGCAGACTTTGGTAAAGATTTCAGCGAAGAGAGGCCATTATTGCTAGCAACAATGCTAATGAGTGGTTGCGAGTGTCGCGTCTGTAGTGCTTGCGTAACTTGGGATGCATGCATTACCGAAAAGTTAAATGTTCTGTGGTGGAAGCTAAGCGTGAAGCTGTACACGACAAGCGAATCCACAACACTAAACGTAATAAAGACACAAGAGCTCGGTTAATGAGTACCTGCATGACAGTTAGTGTCAAAAAAAGCCATGTCTAGCACTGCAGACATGAGCATAATTATCTAACCTGAAGCGCACCAGTTTCATGTACAACAGCGCGATTACACAGGCCATCCCACATCACATCGCTTCATGATGAGGATGAAGCTTTGAGCCGAGCACCACGACAGGCCAAATCCTCTTTGTGTCTCGTATGATCTTCAGACAAAAGACTAACCCCCTCCCCGGCTGCCCTGCCTCCAATCCCATCCAATTCCTTTACACCTCCCACAATGAAAAATCCCTCATCTAATAGTGGGGGGAGAGTATTACCCTTAATCTAGTCCCTCCTTAATCTACTGGACAATAAAGTGCACCAGACCAAGTCTGTGACTTAAGCGGTCAACGGTTAAGTTCTTTTTATTGTTGTCTTCAAAGATGTGGGCGGAAAGGATTTGTCAGAGGGGACTGTTTGGTTACCAGTGACTGTGGACAATTTCAGCTCAACGAGGTTACTGAGGTAAATAAGAGGACTGGAGCGAAATACTGATGTCCACTGAAGGCCGGAACAGCTCTCTTAATGAAGTCCCTGTTCCTGATTGGAGAGATTTCCCTGTGTCACTCAGTGCAGTTATCCAGCTAACTCTGTAATCCCACTTCCTGTAACAGGACTCCGGATTCAGTTGGATACTAGCCCCCTTTTCTCCAGAGTAGCCGAGCCTGTCTTCACCCCAGCTAGGCGCACCCACCCCCTGCCCTCAGCGGGTCGGACCAGCGCCTCCCTCCAGCCAGACTTCCCTCCGTTAGCATAGCGCGCCAAATGCCAACGCGCCGACAGGAGAACATTTCACTTCCGAGGAAGGTAATGATCAATAAGGGCAGCCGTTACATAGAGAGATGATTCGGTTTGGATCGCCCCCTGTTGCGGAATTTCGCGGCGTCAGCGAAAGAGCGGCGCCGACAAATGAAAATATATCAAGTGCGAAATAAATTACGCTCTCAAAATGAAATAATGACTTCAGGAGCAGCGAGCTTGAGGCAGCCCATAAACGTACGATGGCGAGGTTCTCAGCCGCCGGCGGTTCTTCTGGTGAGAGAGATTGCTGATTGCATGAACTCAGCCACATCTTCGCCCTTCCCCTCCCCAGCTCACTCAAAACTTTTTTCCCAACGTCACTGATATATTTTGACTATGTTGTAACACGGCTAAGCATTCTATTAACCTTGCAAGAGCATTTTGTGTTCCCTGGATTGGCCAAACAACGAGCTGGTGAAAAGGTTCTTCCCTTTAGAGCAAATCACCACATAAATCAAACAGCCCCTGATGTGACCTTGTCGTACTGACAACACCATTGTCCCTGAGGCCTGAATTGCGCATTTATTTGGATGGCAAACTCCCTGACCCTAACACTGAAGGGGCCCGGAGACATGGGGCGAGGGTCATAACTTCAGTCCAACACTCACAAATTGCCGTTGCTACGATGGAGAATCAGGGGTCACCTTAAAACGCACCTCGGCATGTACCCTACCTTTTGGGCTCCTTAAAGGGCATCTTAAGTCGATTCTCAGACGGGACATTGAACGTCCAATGTTTACAAAGAAATCACTTGCTTTTGTTGACATCTTGCATTGTCACATGACCAATTTCATTCATATAAACCAATGATTTGTGTCTACGCATAGATAATCCTTGTATTTCGGTTCGTTTGCGCAGGTGCGGCTCGCTGATTGGCCGATTGAAACAAAAACAATGGGAATTGACTTTAGATGCCCTTTAACTCTTTACTCCCTAGTAGCTATCTTAGACTGCTGCCCTAGCAGCCACTGACCCCTGGTGCCCTAAGACAATGTGGCTACTAAAAATACCACGACTGTAGTCGGGATTCGCCGGCAGAAGCGATGTGTTTATCACGCCTGTAGTCGGGACTAGCCTGCACAGCGACCTAAATTATCACGACTGTAGGCGGTATCAGGGAGTAAAGGGTTAAGGTACAAATCCACGTGTCTGTCTTCTTGTAGGGTGGAAAAAATGCAAAAATATACCTTTAAACTGACCCAGGTGTAAAAAATGGCAATGAGCTTGGATGCCTGCCATGTTCTTGAGTAGTAAGATGCATGACCAGATCCAGGAAAGCCAAAAAATAAAAAAACTTTCCCCAGCCAACCCAGAACGATGGCAAAGACGATGCCAGGACAGCACCGGCAACAAGCAGTCCAGCAGGGTGATCCCCAACCTGCCTCCCTAAAATCGTCCGGATTCATCTGTCTGGGAAACACCGTGAGAGGGGAATGCCGATCCCGCTAAACCCCGGATAATCCAGTCGTAATCCCCTTTAATTCCCAGAGCTGTGCTGCTCCGTTCCAATTAATTTCCGCCGGCAATTAGTCCGTTAATGGGCCCCGGCGGCTGCCAGCGCGCGACGGATGGGCCCTCAGGGGACTCGGGATATACGAGTCTCCAACTGCAAACAGCAGCGCATCAATTCTCCCCACAAAAAAAAAAAAAAAAAATCCAAGGTGTTGAAAGCTAAGCCGTTGTTACTGCAGAGGAAATGTCATTTCTGCTAACGCTTCTGGGAGGTTTATAGAAATGGGACATTTCCTCTCTTGCTGATAGGATTTTTTTTATTAGTTACCATAACAGCGGACTGTGTTCCTGCAGCCGCCCAATGAGCAGTCCTCATTGGAATACTCCGGATTTCCTGTCAACTGCAAAGCGCACTGTGACGAATGTTTGTGAAATGTGCTACGCTAATAAAATTTGATTTGATTCGGTTTGATTTGACATCACTAATCCGCAGCGGACGCGACTGAGCGCGTTAAAAACGTTGCTGCAAGCGTAGGGGCAAACTGAAAGGCTACTTTCAAGTCCAAAAGCTTCCAAGATGGCCCCAGAATGTGAACCATTACTTTCCTCAACACCACAGATAACCTGCCCAGGATGCCACGAGCAGGATTCACTGCAGATTACCATCGTGGCGTATTTGGGGCATGAAGGAAATGGTACATTTGAGGACGCATTCGGGGGAAGGTGAATCACTCCGTACTCCAGACCTCGACAACGGTTTGCACTTCAGGCTAAAGCACAGACAGGTCCTCCACGTTCAACTCTGGTTACTTTTTTCATTTAATTCCATAGCTGTGAAAATCTATCACGCCACAAATCTCCAGGAGAAGCTTTCTCATTCGTTTGTTTTCCCCCAGTATCCTCTGTCCCAGCATGCCACCCACGCACAGGCGGTATAAATCACACATCTCGCCTCCCTGCCTCTGCTGGAGCGGGATTCACACGCGCAGACGGGCTTGTGCCTTCGGTGAGGTGTGTGAGTGCGTTTTTAGTAGCCTTTTGTGTTTCTCGGCATGGGGTTGGGTAGAGGTAACAGTGTTGGCAGGAGGTCGCCAGTCCGTGGGTGGCCTGGAAATGGCCAAACGAACAGGAGCAAGAGGGGGGGGCTTGACTCGGCCGCAGACATCTTTTTAACTGCGCCTCTGGACCTTTGAGGCCTCCAGCAGTCCAGCTTCAATGACACACGGTAAATGTCAGAGGGCTGGTATGAGAAACCAGGAGCGCTACCATTAACTTAACCTTCTATGATGTAGTAGTTTCTGGAATGTTCTTAACGCAGAGTTCCATAACTCCTTTGACTACACCGCTCTGTATTTTGAAACTTTTTCTCCGCTGATTTGATAAACTGTGTTGATTTTATATAATTCGAAGGCGCTGATATCAAATTTGCCCAAATCATTTGTGTATCACGTCAGCTTTTTTGACAAATCGCAAATTCTTTTCTTCATATTGATATATCTAAGAATACAAAATGATAAATGAAAGCAGAATGACAGATTTTAGATTTTAAGCATTCTGCAAGGTGTAATAAAACAAAATGCACCTTACCTAAGGATTACATTTTCTTTTCTTTGATTTACGGGAATAATAATTTTGTTCGGGGCAGTCTCTCTGTAGGCGCCAACAGTAATCAGCCATCATGCAACAGGCAAAAGGCGAAAAGGGGATTGACACAGGCTACTTGGGGTGTGGTTATTTTCCATGATGATGCAATCCTTCCTGGTGGTGATTTGGAGTGTTTAATTCATGAGGAACAGCAGGGACTTACTATGCTTGAACCGGATTTTCGTTCTAACAAGGGCAGTGATTTGTGATAAAACCTGACGTGATAGACAAAAACTCATGTGATATTTGGATTCAGTGCCCCAAAATTACTTAAAATCAGGTATCAGCTCTTACTCAGCAAATTTCATGCAGGGCGGTGCTATTGTGACATCAGCATTAGAATGTCCAGGCAAGAAGATTCTAATCATATATCTGTGACATCACATCTAAAATAACATCGCATAACAGTCCTAAATAAAAAATATAGAAGCCAGCATTAGGCTAGAGGATTGGTCCCGACAGGCTATGCCCTATACCCTTGTGTGCATGTGAGTGTTTGTGCGGAGGGTTAAAGGTTAAGGGTGGGAGGTGAATCGAACCATTACAGAACACAAAGAAGAGGTGTTGTCGGGCGTGAATCTGGATGAGTCAGGGGCGTGATTCGAGCATGGGGGGGCATTCCTCAGATAGTTCCTGGGAAGATCAGAGCAGCAGGGGGGTAACTTCTGTGAAATTCCAGCAGGTCTCGAGGTAAACTTAGTCCCCTGACATTTTCAGGGAAACAGGTTCAATAACAAGCGACGCCAGGCGACATGCGGCACCCTTACTGCAGCGAAGGGGGCCTTTGTGTGTGGTCACAACGCCTGCACGCACGAGATGGCGTGGGGGTTTGGG
The DNA here is from genome assembly GCA_029692085.1 of Gymnothorax javanicus. Lineage (NCBI taxonomy): Eukaryota > Metazoa > Chordata > Actinopteri > Anguilliformes > Muraenidae > Gymnothorax > Gymnothorax javanicus. Next base: position 19,188,633 of record CM056212.1, on the reverse strand, counting down.
AGGCTGTTAAGAAAGCAAGCTCATGACCGGTTTTACAACCCGCCCTATAAAACACGGGACCGACAAATAAACAACTCAACTCAGCCTCCTCATCGATAAACAACGCCTGCGGAAACACCTTCGGCCGCGTTTCGCAAATGAGCCCAACTCCCCGCACCCACCGAGAATCTATTAATCTGTCAATTAAACGGGAGTGTGTATATCATCGGTTTTACAATCCAAAGGCACCCGCAGACGTGGTCGACATGTTCTTCCAAATCTAATTCCGCCGCCAAGAATCACACTCTTTAATCCAGTTACGCGGCGTCGAGAAGCACAGCGCAGGCTACTATCTGATCATGTGCCGAAAGTCAATAACTCAGCCTCGCGGTCCCAGCCCTACAACTGTACAGAGGCTTCAGATGCCTTTAGGACAGTATCAGGCACAGGCTGCAAACCCATGCGGATAGCAAACGTACCGCTACACACTGTGCTATGTGCACAAATGACACATTATGCGAGACAAATGCCTTAAATTTAACTTGCATGCAAACTCCTCAAATGCCTTACTATTTAATTTCGATTTCATGTGCTGTCTTGCACTCTGGGATGGATTAGCGGCCTACCCAGGGAGCCTTTCGGCCTCTCGCCCAATGCATGCTGGGATTTGTGCCTGTACTCCTCACGACCATGACGAGAAATGAACAGGTTAATTAGCGCTGGATGAATGCAGTGAGAATATTCCACTTAAATAAGGAAAGCCAAGGACTGGTTTTTCACTCCCACTCACTGACTGTATGAGTAACAGCTATGAACAGTGGCAGTTCCACACTATCTCCTCGGATCACGGTATTGAAAGGACTGATTAAGGTTCAGGGCGGCAGGGGCACTACATCGACTGCGCACAGGGGGAAAGCCAGCCCCCGAGCCATTCAGGCGAACGAATCGATGAATCACCTTCCTCGCTCGATAGCAGCGAGCGCCAATTGAAACTCAATCCTCTCACACAACTTCGTTCTCGCTTTCAAACTCGCCAATCTGTGTCATCAGCACGTGAGTCATTAACGAGAAGCGCTGAGCCGCCGCCCGGTGAGACCTCACCTGTGTGTTTCTCGCGTCGCGAGCACTTCCGCGCACGCGAAACACCCGTCGGCGTTCCACATCACCTGCGGCAGGGTTTGTGGACCGATAAACCTTCGCTTTCTGAGAAGAAGCGAGAGAGAGAGAAAAGCTTGAGCGCTCAGCATCTCACATAAACTCTATTTTCACGTTTAGTCGGGGAGCTAGACTCGGAAGAAAACCCCAAAAAATGTTCTCTGGAGAGAGGGCAGGGACGAGAGCCAGAGAAACCGGCTTGGACAAACAGGAGGGAATTGAGAAATGGCTTTCCCTCCAAAACGAGCCTTGTAATTTCAGCGCCGCTCATTTACGCTCGTCAAATTAACGCAGAAAAAGGGAAAAATCGTTCAGGCCCGGCCCCTAGCGGCGCATGCGGCAACATCGCTTTTTCAATCAACGGCGCATTGTCTCCCCAGCCGGGGAGCAGTCAATCAATACGCAATTAAGCCGCAGTGCACGAGGGCCACGCTGGCAGGGAGAGAAACAGGAGGATTCTGGGAAAATATAAATTCTCTGGACCCCTGAAAGGTTCAGCCCGCTGGCTCAGGACTCCAGTCCTGAGATGGCAGAGTTGTGAGGAGTGTAGCACTCCACTGAGGAGAGAGCAGGCTTGGAGGAGTGTAGTAATCCAGTCCTGAGAGACTGAATGGGCTTGTGGGTAATGTAGTCCTCAGAGAGAGAGAGACATGCTGTGAGGAGAGGCAATGACATCACCCTTTATCACAGGATTACACTCACCTGTTCCCATGGTCGCAGCCTGATTACACACAGGCAAGTTATGCACCAAATAATCAAGCCAATTCCTGGCTGTAATGAATAAGGTTAGATGACAATGACAGAGAATCGACACCATTCAGCTTCAATACGAGATTACAAGATTGGAAATGAATCAATCAATCATTTGATTGCTTACCAAGCAAACCAGGACAGTTTGAAAGTAATCGTGGGTTAAAAGGTGACGATTCTGCCACATACGTACCTCCTACGGCACGTCACGGCTGAGAGAGGTGGCTTGTGGGGGGTGTAGTGACCCAGTCCTGAGACAGTGGACTTGTGGGTAGTGTAGTGACCCAGTCCTGAGACAGTGGACTTGTGGGTAGTGTAGTGACCCAGTCCTGAGACAGTGGACTTGTGGGTAGTGTAGTGACCCAGTCCTGAGACAGTGGACTTGTGGGTAGTGCAGTTTGGGATCAGTGCCACGGTCAGTAGGGTTATAGTTACCTACTCTATCATGCCTGACTGCGCACACACTGCACATTTCACCCCCCTCTTCACTGCAGTTCAGACTAGAGCCCAAACACATGGTCTACGGATTGATTAGACCAGGTGCGGTCAATAATATTTTCTGGTCAGAACTTTCGCACACCAGTTACTCACATTTGAATGATCCAGTATCTCACATAAAGACACAAGCCTAAACACACACACACACACACAACCAAGAAAAACAAACAGACCTGATTCAAATGCACACAAGACACACACTGTCAAGCAATCACACCTGCAAATATGCACACAGACACACGCACACAGAGGCAGACCAATACACACCCCTAAGTGTACACACGCTACTCAGAGACACATATAAACAAGCATACAAATACTCACACACACCCGTACATACATATACCTAACACACGTATTCACACAGTATCACACAAGTCTTTGTAAAAACACAGAAACGCACACGGTCTCACATTCACACATCCACGCGCACAAATACCCATGATACCTCACACAAACACACAGGTTTATGTATGGACTCACAGAAACACACACATAAGCACACAAACACTCTCTTGCACGCACACACATCCCCGTACGTACGCACAACCCTCATACACTCACACAAGCACGCACCCTTAGGTACACACACACGCCCCCACACAAACACAAGCGCACACACACCCCCACCCCACACGCACAGTAATGAAGATGTTCCCATCGCGGGAGGCCCAGGGTGGCTGTGTAGCTGCACTCCTGACCATACAGAGAGGTACTAATTCCCCCCCCAACCCTGACCCCACAGCCACGCTTTGATCCGCACACGCCGCCAACCCTAATTTTAGCCACCCTTTCAGCGACGCTCCACTTTGAAGTGAGGTGGGGCCCCAAGGAGGGCGCCACCTCCGAGATTCGACCCCGCAACCCCCCCTCACCCCCACCCTTCCCACCGCGGCTCCCAGCGCCTGTCGGCCCGCACCACTCGAGATCGTTCGCTGCGACAGCTCGGCTATCACGCGCCCGAGCGCAGCTATGCTCGCCGGATTATCTCATCCTTCAATAGCTCTTTATCCCGCGCTTTGATCTCGGAGTTTAAGAGCGAATGAGGCTCCCCCCCCATCTCTCCTTGAAGCTCACACAACACTCAGCCTCCTATCAGGAGAGGAGACAGCGGGAAGGTAATTTGTGATGCGTTAAAGGGACAGGTCCTGCCCCGACAATTACAGAGTGAATAAGGGTTGGGCGCTTCAACTGCATTTACGGCCTTAATGGCCGCCCACCTAGGTCTCCACTTGCACTCAGTCACAGAGGTTTGCCCATGTATCTGAGCTGACCCTTCTCCGTTAGAGCCATAAGAGCCGTAATGGACAGCAGATTCCGGGGCGGGAATAGTTTCACCTTTCCTCAGAGCTCTAGCGACGATCTGGGACGGCGACTGCACCTCGGTCAAGGGCCGCGGACCCCGTCAGCCTGCAGGACACAAACAGAGATAGTGTTGTACACTCTGGGGCTGTGAGTTAGGGCTGTGCGGCAGGGGAGAACATGGCGGTCAGCGTAGCAGTTGAGTGTAGCGGAAAGTGAGGGCGCGAAACTGGGGAGGTGGGGGGTAGAGCTGGAGACCTGGGTATGGAGAGAGAGACCAGTAAAACAGCGCTGGAATACAGCAGATTTGAGGACTGAGGACAACAATATGGCCAGTCTTTCTTCCACACACACACAGACACACACACACACACTCTCTCTCTCTGTGCTACACTTCACAAGCAGCCATCAGCAGCTTTTCCTCATGAGTCCTATGAAAGCAGGGGAGGAAGAACTGAGAGGTGCACAAATACACACACACACACACACACACACACACACACACACACCCCCCATAAAGTACACACATATATGCTTGCCCATAGCCACACATACACACAGCCTACACGCAGACAGTCAGTCCACCCCCCACATATTCTCCACACACACACACGCACACCAACAGCCCTCCACATACACACTCATGCATAAATACTCCACACAGACATGCCACACACACTCATACATCCCCCCACACACACATGCTCCACAAACACATGCGCAGACACACTCCCCCTCATACTCAGGCCACACACACACACACACAGTTCACTGACGGCCCCTGCAGTGCAGAGAGACTGATGACGCAGTGTGAACCTCTTCAGGACGAAGCCTCGCAGCGCTGATTTAGAGCCCAAATCTCACAGGCACCGCCCCCCATCTCCCTGTGTGATGACTTACAACAGCACCTCCAGCCTCCACCGCCGCCCCTCCATCAACAGCCGTGCAGCCGAATCGCTTTCTCTCGCCGTGTAAAGGCGCGACAGACAGCGAGAGGCAGCTACATCGCTACGCGCTAACATCCCCCGAGCGCCGCGGCTAAAGGGCAGCACCTTCACCTTGTCCCTGGTCTCGTGTCACATTCACGCTTGGAGGAAATTGAATACACGCGCTAGGCTAAAAAGAAAAATATTGTGACGAGGAAAACAAAACTCCGAGCTGGAGCGATGTCCTTGCCTGAACAAGGACTTGGCAGCGCGTTTATTTATTTGTTTTTTTGAATGTGGATCAATCCATTGCAACCTGCCAGCCAAATCACATCTCAATTCATCGCCTTACGCGCATGCAGACGGACACACACACACACACACACACACACACACACAGGGAGTTTGGGAACTTTAAAACCTGGAACAAACTGAGCAGTAAATGGAAGTCATTCCTCTATCTGTAGAGGCGAACCACTGCTCTTGAAATCACAATTCAGAAAACATACACAAATCGTGTCTCGTCTCGCGCATTGTGAAAGGCAGCCGGTTCCGCCCCGGCGTTTGGATAAGATCGGAGAAAATCTATTCAGTCCCTTCTGCCAGACCGCCTACAGATTACCGCCACACAAACAGCCTGATGGAGCAGACGGATGGCCTGGAAGTGTTTAGTAAACTGCTGGAGCGATGTGTCCACACTGAGGGTAATGATGCTTCTCTCCCTGTTTATTGATTGATGCGGCGCAGACTGATGCGGCAGAGATAGCCAGACGGTTTTTCAGAAGGGGGCGACCCGTCCCCAACACCAAAACGGAGGCCACCGCATCTCCGCCGGACTGTCTGGCCGAGTCGGAGCTCAGCCGAACCTTGGTAGCTCTCTAGTACGCTGTACTAAGATAACTAGTGTCATGGAATCGAGTGACTATAGCCAATCGTCTTCTATCAAATTTATTATGCTGGTCAAACTGTAAGGAAGGAATCAAACACGGCAAACGTCACCAGATTTTGAGTCAAGTTTTTGCAGCGTTTCAAGTGTTAAGACAACGCCTGATGATTGGAAAATCGCCCAGTGTGCTGGCCTCCTGACGGCTGGTTTGATGCGAGACTGTCGGGAGACTCGATCACGACTCTCCTCTATCTGGGCTAACGGTAGTCTGAGTTTGCCGTGAGGAAATCAAACATTGCCTTTATCTGGAGCCTGCAGGCACAGGTAGTGCGTGAGCTCCATATGCTGCGGAGGAGTGAGTCGCACGTGACCCAATCCGAGTAAATGAGTAAGACACCTGAAGCGGGATCTCGTGCTCACGGCTGAGAAACTGAGGCGTGAATGACAGGCTTAGCGGGAGAGGAGGGTGGGGGAGGGGGGCAGTTGGCGGTCAAGAGCGAGCGCTAATCTTTGTCCTTGAAATGAATGGGCTCGTGGGAGAGACTGAAAGAGAGAGGGAAAGGAAAGATTCGCAGAGACGGATGACTAAAATGGAGAGATGAAGCCTCTGATCCAAGCAGAGCGCCTTTATGATGCAAGCGCTGCAGAACAGAAGCGAGCTCGCCTGTCTCTCTTGTTCCATTCTACCTGACAAATCAACAGAGCCCAGGCCTGCGCTACAGAGAAGCGATACGGCTGCTGCTGTGGGGCGTCGGGCCAAAGCCTGGAGAAACCTGACCCAGACCAGGAGAACAAAAAAGCAGCTATTTCATGTACTCAGCATAGGCGAACTTTACAAGCTAAACTAAACTAAACCACAAGTGCACAGCTCATGCTAACTTTGCTATGAGCCGAGGCAAACTTTACTGGTACGACTCACGCAAACTTTACTTGCAGAGCCCAGACAAAGTTTACTGGCACAGCCCAGGCAAACTTAACTTGTACAGACTAGGCAAACTTAACTAGCACAGCCCCAGCAAAGTTTACCGGTACAGCTCCGGCAAACTGTACGCACACAGCTCAGGTAAACTTTACTGACACAGCGCAGTCACTTCTGCTGAGCACAGATCCGCACCACATTGTGACAGAGCGATCGGCATTCTTGCGAGGTTAATCCCATTCTGAACACATGGGAGAGCTAATCTGAATTCTTTGCCGTCTCTGAATACATCTCGCAGATTCCTTGCACGGCTCTGTGCTTCGTCATACAAACAGTGGATGATGAGTGACGGCATTCAGGGGGGCAGCTGGGTCGCTGGGTTCACTGCATAACCCCTCAGGTCCACAGCTGCCCCACTCCGTCTGTCCTCTTACCCCCCCCCCCCACTCTTTACTTCCCCCCCAGCCAGCTCCATCAAGCGACCGAACACCCAACGCTACATACGGACGCTCAACACTAAATACACACGCGTTCCTCCAGTTAATCCAGCTCCTCGGACCACAATCACGCTAATCCCCCACAGCTGTGCTCTCTGCTGCCCCCACAGGCTGTTCAGCGCCGGTGCAGTGCCAGAGGTTTGGAGTCTGACAGCACGGCTCAGGAATGCTCCTCATCGAAACCCGGGCCAATGACGCCAGGCTCAATTAGCTACAGAAGCAGGTGGCCAACTACATTCATCAAAGACCCCAAAATCGCGGCTCAACGTTAAATAAAGAGGGCCCCGACTTTTACAGTCATGCCGCTTCTTTAAGCGCGGAAAAAGACTCAGTTTCTAGACCGAGAGAAGTTCAGCGTGAAGTGTGACTGATTAAAGAGTGCGACTGATTAGAGCGTTTGATCACAGCAGCCAAACGGAGCGCAAACGCTAATGACCGTAGAGCTCAGAGGTACTGCACTGTATGTGTGGCCACGGAGCAGCATTACAGCATGTTTAGGTCACAGTCCAACAGGGGGCGATGACAGGCTTGTGGAACCTCCCGACAGTCTGAAACCGGCCTCTGACCAATGCTGATGACTTGACAGCAACGTAATCCTACCAGAAAAACCCTGCGCGTGACTTTAATGCCAGCGATGGCAGGACTGCAGGCCGCTCCCAGTTCTACATCTAGCCTCCTCGACAGCTCTTGGGGAAAAATCAGTAAGCCGACCAGAGAACAGGACGATATAAAGCTAGAACCACAAGAGTCTACATTCACAAGTCACAAAATGGGAGAGCAGTGATTTTCTGTCTAATACTGCTGAAAATGAGGGCAATCGTTATCAGGAAAGGGACTGGCCCATATACTGCTGCTAAAACGCCACCGATAAGCAGTTTCACTGCAGTCTTTTTAAATATGGTCACCTTCAACTCAAACAAATGAAGACACCGAGTTGGGCTTAAAAAAAAAGCCTGCCGTTTGAATTTACAGTTTGGCATTGAAGAGTTTATTAAAATTAAAGCATAGGTTTGATGTTTTGCCATTTCTGTTCTAAAGTAGTCACCCATTTTTTTCCTTCAGTGGTTAATGGCTGCATCAGAAAAGCTAGCCCAGCTCATCTAACTCCGCAATACAGTAGAATGGAAATTAGCTCCCAAGGGCCTGAACTCACAGTTTATGCGGAAACCGTTGATTCTTCATGAAAGCGGCTTAGAAGCGAAAACACTGACGGTGCAATATTTGCGCTGCGAATTTCACTGTTTTCAGGCCGTTAATGCGTGCGCCGGCGCTGATAACAGTTATTGAGCATTATTGAAATTCTGAGATGAGAACGAACGAGGGAGCCGCGATCAAACGTTTTTCCCGAAGTAATTATTCTCAGCGTATTGACACTGCCGCACGCGGACGCCGAGCAAACAAAGTTTCCCCCTTTCATCAGTGAAAAGTGCTCGGCGCTTCATTTCATTGACCGGGTTACGTGTGAATCTAATGACTGTTACTTAGAGGCTCCGACAATCGCATTACTGCAGTTTCTTTAATTAAAACCTGCCGAGACATTCGCGCCTGTAACTGAAGTAGCGGTCGATCCCCACGCCGCCTGCTCCAGCAGCGGGTATCACGCAAACCGCTCGAAATTTGATTCTCGACGTCGGATAAAAGCGAAAAGCAAGTTAGACACACCAACCCCCCGGACTGAAGTGCGGTTCTGCTTTCAAACTGTCATCGCGGGCCAAGCCAGGGAGAGCTGTGGGGGAGGTGCTGTGGGGGGCCACACCATTATGAATCTCACGCAAGCCGACCCAGAACCGCCGAGGCCCACAGCGCTAACGCAGGCCGGTTAACGTTCACACCTGGGCGGACACCTTACAGACCACACTGTCAAGTCCTGCAAAAGCAACGTGACCCTCTTCAGAAAAACTTCAGGCCACAAGCCTGAACCAGGCCATGGTGCAAACAGTTATTTTTTGCGGATTCATACAGCTGTCAGAATTCGGCTAGTCTTGCCTGGTCTATAGGACTAAATGTTCCTCCTAGCACCGGGCAGGGCAAGCAGAGCACAGAAAAATATGAATCCAAAAAAAAAAAAAAAAAAATGCTTTGTGAACCCACAACCTGAACCCAAGACGCGACGCAACAAACCTGTCCGACTCGCACGTCATGGGCCGGCTGTCAATCGGATCCTCGCACGTTTCGTTTACCCTCAACATTGACTAGGCCCTCATTGCTTGGACGCCATCAGGGGAATATTCCCCTGCCAATCAAATCGTGTGTTACAGACGTACAGGCAAGCCGAACAATTCAAACTGAGAACAAAATAGTTTCCAACTTCTGTGCAGTTTTATTCCCAATAGTTCCACATAAATTATGCATGTTTGGACATGTGCTCGCAAAACATATAAATACTAAATTATCTGAGTATTAATGGGGACAAGATGCAATGCAAGAAAAACTCTAGCAATGAACCGTAAACAAATTACCAGGAAATGTCACAGTTATGTACCTTGAAAGTAGTGCCTGTGCGTTCGCGTCCAGATAAAACCCTTTTTTTTAAAATGTTTGCCTCCCACTGGAGTTTGTCATAGAGTTTGTCGTAGTGACAGCTTGTAGTTATGATCGGCCGGCTGTGAGACGGTGCACGAGCGCAGACGCGCCGCGCGGCTCCGAGGTCCTGAGAGGCCGCGAGGTACGTGAGCCCTGCTGAGCCAGCGCCACGCCGATCCTGGCCCTTAATTACCGCCGGCTCGGCATGAAAGAGGAGCGTTCGCACAGGCGTGTCTGGGGCAGCCCTCTCGCCGCGTTTCGCACTTAGATTACTAATCAGCACATTACTGCTGGAGTACAGGGCGCAGCTGAGAGGCTCCAGCTCCCCATGTAACAGGTGCGCTGCTCTGCATTCCTGACCGCCACAGCTGGGGGTGCTGAGCTGATTACTCCAGGGCAGTCCCACCTCAAAGAGCCCAGACTACAAAGTCACACTCGGCTTTGGTCTGAGATCTTAAGGGGGCCCGAGGGGCTCCGTTCTGCTCAGGACCCGGTCTGTACCTGCCTGCTGGTGCCAAACTGGATGCAGAATAAAGCAAGCTATCAAGTAAACCAGCAGAGCTCCTTAATTACTGATAAGCACCGATGTGTCAGTCACGCATAAGCCTGTTCAATTAGCCCACAGCTTTCGACCAAACTCTTTCAACTGCACTAACAGCACATGGCAAAAAAAAAAAGAAAAATAAGTTCATTTTACCACGCATTTTCAACTTTCATTTAAACTTCAAAGACTTTATTACCTTTTTTTTTTGCAGGAAGGCAAAATTTTGCCAATGAGGTGAGATAATTCTGACTCACGTCTAGATTCGTCAATGGGATAAGAAAATCTCACTTGACAAGCACATGGTAACTTAATATAAGCTCAAATTTTCTGCTTGAGGAAGAAAAATTAGAGAGTTTAGGCCCAGCCTACACAATTCTTTGCGTTTCGTCCTGAGCAAACTACATTTACGATCGCTGAAAATAGACCTGAAACCTGAATTTCTGACTTGTGACAGCAGAGTGTGTTCACGTTATAGTGAGTTATTAAGGCTTGTAATTGGCCTGCATGGGCTTACATTAAACTACATCATCGCCATCACTTGCTTTGGCGTGCTCTTGACAGAGCTTTAATTGCGTTTTTGAGTGGACGGAGATTTTTTCGGAAAATGAAGGCGGGAAGCACGCATGCGTGTGAACTTGGCATTAGTCGCATGATAGGATGAAAAGACTCGTTCAGACAGACACTTATTGCAGTGCGGCCGTCTCACCTGCAGACCTGCACACCTGAGGGCGATCAGAGCCAATCAGTCCAACAGTTTCCACTGGCCTTAATTAAGCAGCAGCTCTGGCAGCCGCATCACTGGCTTGCAGAAGGGAAACGCTCCTGGACATGGACTGATAGATTCAGCAATGTATGTTCATTTGTTTATTTTCTGTCATTAATTACGCTGTGTATCTTCTCTTCCTTGTTTACGCATTCATGAATGCTCATATTTCATATTTGTTTATACTTTCATGTAGTGGCCCGTATTGGGCGAAGCGGACAGGGTTCAGGCGAGGTAATCTGCATTTCCAGTTACCAGCACTCCGCTTTAAGTTTGAACTAATACCCTCCTGGTTCACGCATTAGGGCTCTCAATCTTGCGCCGTCTTGCCAGCCCCCCAGAAGGCCAGACAATAATTGTGTTTGTGCAACGGAACATTCCAGACTCTAATATTTATCCAATATTGCACTCGAGGTTTGTAATTAAAATAAATGTGCGCTCGGAAAAAAAACTCGACCCGCCAGAGAATTGCCATTTTCCGCCCGCTGACAGCAAAATGGGAATAACGCTCGCGCAACAACTTCTGGCGTGTTTATTTTCAACTTATCACTGACGAAAAACTTGCCAAAGAGAAATATATATTGCCTGCTGTTATTGCTCATCATTCTCCTGGGTTCATTCCTGCTACATTAAGGGATTAAAAAAAAGTCTAATGGTAAAAGCAACAAAACGAAGAGAAAGTTCAGCTTTCTCCAGTGAAGAAGCTAGTGGCTTCTTTCATAAACAAGCTCATCACCCAGAATTTGCAAACACAGGGAAGCTGTACCACAGCAAAACGAAAGCTGACCTGATATCAGATAGCCCTCTCGATATCAGATGCCGGTAATGTCTTTCCTAATCCCTGCGCCATATGTTCTCGAGATGTGCCACATTAAGTCATTAGGTGTCTCGTAAGGGCGATAGCTATTAATGCCGGTAACGTCACCCACAGAAATGTAATATCGCCGTTTAATAGCTTAAATGAGTCGCACAGACCTGACGCTTCGAGATGACAAAGTGCCTTTAGGCATTAATCTGCATCACCTGCCAGCAAACTGCTATCAACCGACCTCCAAAAATAATAAACGGGCCTAATTATTTTATAGGAGCACTCTGGACGGTAGATAAACAGCAGTGCGAAGTCGTCCGGGTCGGCGTGCCCAGCGCTGTAGATAAGCTGGCAGCAGCTGGGGGTGCCGGGGGAGATCGGCGAATGGCGGTTTGGACATTAAGTGAGACCTTGAGCCGCCCACCATTCTATCTATTTTACAAGGAATTTCCTTCCTGATCCGCCGTAGAATTGCCGGCACCTGCAGGCTCGGCTCGGCCAAGATTCCTCCACGCCCCGAAGTCAACGGATATGCAGGGGGGGGCCTTCGCAGGACGTGTCACGGATAGCACAGCTGCGTAACCCCCTCCCCCACCCCCAAACTAAACGACGGAGCCCCGGCACAGGACCGGTGCAGTGTTACCACCAGCTGATTGCTAATAGGTTTAACAAGTTCACGATCGTATTATTTGTCATTTGCACAGTAAAAACCACAAGCAACAGACAAGTTAAGATTCTCCAGAAGCCTGCAGAGATTTCACCCACACTCAGTACTCTCGATAATATAATGCACATTTGTTGAACAATATAACCAGGCAGACATCCACCCTTTCAAATTCACTTCATCCCCTCCCGTAAAGAGAAATGCTCAGGTCAGAAAATCCCTCTGATCAAATGTTACAACATTGCCCTCACTTTAGAATAAAGTAGTCGTCCTCGGCACATTTTATGCAAAGCTTTTTTTTATTTTTGTATATATAAAGTTTTGCTCTTGCGCACTATTGCACGCCTACACTGATTCTGACTCGTTTTTTTCAGACGCAGCGCCATTTCGCATTGCTGTGGCGGCTCCCTCGGTCCCGCAGTATTTACGAGGCGGCGGCCATCTCCCGCCATTTCCCACAGCTCTAAATGAAAGCGGCGCCTCGTTCTGCAGATCTGATGCGTCTGAACGAGGCAGGAGCTGCGGCGCGGCGGGGCCGGATGGGCGATGTGCCTGGAAGCCACAATCGTCGGGATGCCTTCGCACCCTGCATGAGAAAAACCTGCCCTTAAATCCACCCGCCGAGGGGAAACCAGGCCCCGCCGTCCAAGATCGACGGCTACAGCTAGCGCTCGCTAATGTTTCAGCGAACCTGCTCTGGCCCGTCCATTATAACTGCTCGGATAACAGCTCAGTGTAATTAGCTAGTGCCTGCTTTGTGGCAATAATAATAACAAAAATCACAGCGCGGTTCAGACAGAGACGGATCCTGAGGTCTGTATCAGACACGTTTAGTCCATACGTGTGCGAATCCCCTCAAAATTCAAACCGTCAGCTTTAATTTGAGGGTGCTTACATGCTCACAGAGCAATATGTGAAGGGACTGGACCTATATTTGGACCGATAAATTACAGACCATATTGTAAAAAGAGAACAGGAGTTGGATTGAGCACTTCAAGTCTTGGTAGACAAAAAGATAACCAAATGGCAGATTGATAGTCTCGTTTCCTGTTCAGTCCCTTCGGTTTAAGAACACCCTTCAAGTAATGGTGCTAACTCTTCAGAGTGTTTTCAGAAGATAAGTATATGGTCTTTAACTCATAGAAGAATTGTACGTTTTCTAATGTTTAGGAATCTAGAACTCCTTTACATTAAAGTAAAAATATGTACTGCGACATCAGTATCAATCAGTTATCAGTCAGTAGAACAATCAGTTATGAATATTCTAATCACATATTGTGATCTCACGCCATAATGGCATCTCACGATGGGCCCAGACTCTTCCAGCCGTTCAGGGGCCGTTGTAGTGGCACAGACAGGTAGGAAGGAGAACGGAACGCACCCACAATCAGGGAGGACGAGGAAGTGGGCGTTTAGAGGAGACAACAGCGTCGGGCTTCATCAGCAGACTGACATCTGCTCTCTCTGCATGACTGCGTCAGGGACGAGGAAGGGTGGGCTGAGAGGAAGATGAAGAGCGTGAGAGAGAGAGGGAGAGGGAGGGATGGAGGGAGCGAGAGAGAGAGAGCGTTGGAGGGGAGGGAGACAGAAATGAGAGCAGTGTCCATATTTTTGTTTATTACAGTATTACATGCGCTGTCGCTTTGGCTACATAACTCCAGTTGTTCTGCCAATAAGGCAAACTGAAAATGAAAATGAAAATTGAAAGAGGGAGAAAAATCAGAGAGACAACACTGAGAGAGAGAGAGAGAGAGAGAGAGAGAGAGAGAGAGGGTTGCCCTTACATACCCTTTCCTGAACACAGGACAACAGGACCCATCACTCTACCTCTCTCCCTCACACATGTGCCAGACGGCCATTTCGGCTCACCGTTACGACACCGGGGACTCTATACTGCACAGATTCAATAATAAATGCCCCTGTGAAGCGCAGGGGGACAAGGAGCGAACCGGCTGTCTGGAAACGCATCGATCCCACCCCCGCATCTGGTCAATGGTCGTAAAGAATAAATAAAATAAATAATACAGAACGGACACGGTCCGTGAGGTTTGTTAAAGCTCGGGACTGAGTAACAGTCGGCCGTGTCCTGCGAGGTAACTATGCTCGCCCCAGAGCTGAGGACAAACCTGAGGTAAACTACGATTTCGGGAACGTAGGACACCAGGGGACATGTAAACGGGCGATAAAATGGAGATGAGGCCAGTGTGATGTCACCTAACTGGCACCGTGCATGCAGCAACAGCAGGTCAAAAACTGCCCGTCATGTTTGGCGGCTTCACATTTCCCTAGTTGGGTATGAATCAGGGACTTGCCTGAGAGAATACACCAATGACCCTGGGCCTTGACTGATTGGCTGCCACCGTGCCACTCTGTGATTGGTAGACCTCCTCTCTCATCCATTTCCAACAGAGGGCGACACTATGTTTATCTTCTCCCAAATAAACTGTCCCAGGACAAAATGCATCGAAGAAGGAGGAGATTTGTGGTCTCGCGGCTGATGCAGTGAATCGGAGGATGAACGGGGAGCTCACAGCCTGAAAATGCGGCGTGGGAGACAGAGGAAGCAGGAAGTCACAGGTACACGGCGTGGGGGGAAAGCGTCAGAGATCGAGGCGCCAGCGAGACTCCAGCTGGACCGAGGCCAGATCCGCCCTCCGGGGCCCCTGAGGCTTAAAGGAGGCCTCAAGTAAATATAACTGGCCCCATCCTCACCCCACCAATACTGCAGCCAGGGGCAGGGGGCTCAGATTTGATAGCAGTTGCTTACTAAGGGGAGGTGGGAATAACCAGATTGCGACGATGTTGCCTCAGCGGAAGGATCCAGAACCTCAAATCGGGACAGTCTATGGTGAAGTGGATGAGGATCTTCTCTGCAGATGGCGAAAGGAATTTGCCCATTTCGTCGGCGACGTTGGCAGTACAGAATCCGACTCTGGGACCGGTTTCAGCTTTCAGCAGCGTCCGGTGGGGCTTCATGACTGATGTTTTTAATGTTGGGCCCCGCCAGGGGCCTCTCTTCGGAGATAGACTCCGTGGCTTTGTTCTAAACACGACATTTAGCTGAGATGAGCGTAAGGGGAGGGGGTGCGGGCCGCAAGCAATGCTCGGACCCCCCCCCTCGCACCTGGCAGCCTGAGGAGGAAAGGGGCTGGATAAATCAGGCGCCTCACAGACCACCTGGCAACCCGCCACTGTTTGTCCTCGAGGTGTCCTAGTGACCGAATAGCCTGCTCACCGCAGCGCTAACCGCTAGCAGGGCCGCTAGCGCCACACACACGAGGACATGTGGCTCCCGCTCCCTTCCAGACAGACGGAAAACCCCCCTGAGCCGAGGACGACAGGAACTGGATGCTCTCAGTCGCTGTTGAAGACACAGACACCCCAAATCTGTCTGCCCTAATTTCCCTGCATCAGGACCCAACCCGGCAATTCAGGCCCATTAGCACGGGCTCATTAGCCAGGACTGCGCCCCAGATAGGCCCATAGGGCTCCAGCTTCTCGGCCACCCAGTCCTGCCATCACTGGAGCAAAAATATGACAACAAGCGCTAACCGCGTCACACCGTATTCACAGCGCTATCAGTTCGGCGCTGAGAAACAGTCCGGATGCTACGTAGCCCGAGGCCAGAAAAAGAGATAACATTTGACTCAGTTTTCTCTCTTTTATCACATTTATGACTCACTTACATTCTGTTCTTGCGACAGAGAGGAAAATCGCCCTCAGACACAAAGAGTCTCAAAATCCACTTTCTATTTTTGACAGTGTTGAGGAGGTCTAAATCTGCCCTTAATCCTGCTTGTTTGAGGAGACAGGAATGGCCTGATCTACAAACAGACCACAAACACACACGCACATACACACACACACACACACACACAACATACACACACACACAGACACAGGTCCAAAATGATAATCATGTTAAACCGCATACTCTTTAAACACTAGCCAGATATTCAGCTTTGTGTCTAAAAGCTCCTGCATTTGACGTTGGAACAATTATCCTCTCAAAATCTACTCAAGATTCATTAAGCACTGTGATCAAGCAAAACATCTGCGGCAACGAGAACTGTTAGATTCATCAGCGTGTCAGAGCAACTGGAAGTGCTGTCAGCTCTGTCATCCAGCAGTGAAGATGTAAACGGAATGAGCGCCGGAGCTGAATATCTGGTATGTCTGGAGAGTCTCTGGTGAGACAGCTGAATTAACAAGCCAATGACACACACTCCAGCAGGGTCACGCAGGGGTCACCAGAGGGCAACTAGGCGGCTTCAGCAACAGCCAACTGTCATGGATGCTCTGCCAGTCAAAACTGTCCAATAGACCTGTTTGTTTAAGGCAGAATTACCGTTACACAAATCACAAGGGTCTATACAGAGATGAATGAGCCAGTGCAAGCAGCTACGGTATGGAGGAAAGACTGAGCTACCAGTGGTGACTGATACTGTGTGTGTGTGTGAGTGTGTGTGTGTGTGTGTGTGTGTGTGTGCCTGTGTGTGTGTGTGTGTGTGCGCTCATGTGCCTGTGTGTGTGAGTGCAGTGTGTGTGAGAGTGTGTGCATGAAAGAGTCACCTTGAAGCGAAGCCGGAGAGGATTGCTGGACCTCACCTCCCTGTGGTTTTAGTGAAAAGCTGTGAAAGGCAGAAAAGACAGGGAAATGAGAGGTGAAGGAAAGAGAGACAGACCCGTGCCAGAGCTCTCCCTCCTCCCCCATCCCTCCTACCCCATCCCTCTCTCCCTCCCTCCCTCCCTCCCTCCCTCTCTCTTTTCCTCTCGTTTCAGATAAACAAACGCCGGCCCGCCCCTCATTGATTTTCTTTTTGTAATCACAAAGTTGATGGGTCGGGCGGTGAGGTGCAGATTTAAATCAGGAGGAAATTTCAGAGTCATTGGGGGAGAAGAGAGGGTTTAGGATAAACACACACACACACACATCCTTGTTCTTATGTCTTTGTGAGAACATTACATTGACTTCCATTCATTCTTCCTGTGTCTCTACAGCCTTTCCCTGATCTTAACAATAAGCAATGTATGCCTAACCCAAACCCTTACCCTAACCTTAACCTATCCCTAATTCTAACCTTACCCCTAACGTGAAATAATAAGTCACAATTTGCCTCTATAGTCAATTCTCAATAATGTCCCCACTGTACCTGAAAAAAAAAAAAAAATTTTTTGGTCCTCGCTTTGTCGCAAGTACAAGAAAACACACACCCACACGCACAGACACACACTCACAAACACAGGTACCACACACACTCGCACATTCAGTATATGAAACATTGAGATGAAATGCACAAAAAGAATTGCGATTTTGACCTGGCAAAACTGAAAGGTATGAATAAAAGGCGACTTGGCATATTTTCCATCGCGAACATCGTTTTGACTACAAACCTCAAACTGTGGACAAGAGAGCCAAATAAAATAGTTTTAATTTCCCAAACATTATGGAGCTCATTCCAGTCCCTCATTTCAGCCTCCTATTCCTGCTTCCCGTCTCAACTGGAAATCAATCAAACTCCGCCATGACCAACATTCCCAAATAAGTAACGAAGGTGAAGGTGAGGTCTTCCCCACATAGCTTCAGTCAAGTGAGAACATCATTCGCGGAGAGCTTTTTCTCCACAGAGCACAACGCCCAAATGATTGACCGGTGATCCCATCCACCCCAAATGCGTCAAACACCTGCCACGCTCATACCTGTCCGCACCCGCCATCGATCCGAAATGACATTTGAAGGAGTGCAGACGTTCGATTTAGCCAACTGACGTTTCGTCAATCGTCCCCCGTCTTTTTTCTTTACTACTCTGTCTTCCCCGCCTGCCGGACCAGCGGAGCTCAGAGCAAGGCAAAAACTCCAGGAAGAGAATGTAGGAAGGAAAGGAAGGAAGATTGTGAGAAATTAGCAATTGAAA
Source organism: Gymnothorax javanicus (assembly GCA_029692085.1). Lineage (NCBI taxonomy): Eukaryota > Metazoa > Chordata > Actinopteri > Anguilliformes > Muraenidae > Gymnothorax > Gymnothorax javanicus. Next base: position 19,170,504 of record CM056212.1, on the reverse strand, counting down.
TCAGCCCCAAACAGCAAACTATTCTGCCCCGCTGAGTAGAATAACAAGGAGAGACCCTGTAAGGTGCTTCACTGATACACCAGCACTGTTAAACATGTTTAACACAGCCAGGAGCAAAGCGCTACATTCACTGCATTCACACCAGCTGCGACGCCCTGACAGCAACACACTGCCTCGTATCAGTGTGAAACCGGGACATCGCTCAGTGCAGCGCGAGGAGCGCTGCACAGAACCTAAGGACCATGAACGCGCCACTACGGCCCTTATCGTGCAAATAGAATAAGCCGCCTAGTCCTGCACGGCAGGTGCCTGCAATTACCTATCGTATACTTTCCAAGCAACAGTGGGATTTAACCTCCGGATTTCAAAACTTAGATAAACAACCGCTGCAATGCGATACCATCATCCTGTGGAAAGAGCATATTATAAAGGAACGAGTGTATGAGTTCTGTGCTGACTGGACCAGGTGACATCAGGTGAAAAGCAGGGCAGTTGTTCTGCTTTTTTACCGAGTGAGCATTTAGTTTAAAGAGATCGCTGCGATAGCCACGTGAGTTTGCGCCGCAGAATGTGGAAAAACTGTGTGTGTGTGTGTGTTTCAGCACTGATTAGTGTTCCGTCACAGCGTTTAAGCAGTGTGAAGGAGATCGCTGTTGATCGCTGTGTGCGTGAGTGTGTGTGGATTTGAATAGCTATACTAGTGAGAATCGACTCTTGAGAAACCACAAATGTTGTGAGGACATTTGTGTTTGTGAGGACATTCACCCCGACACGTTGAATGGCTGCAGGCTGCTTCTTGCCGCCCCAGCAGGGCTGATCTGATTCGGTGCTCTTGGGGCCGCAGTGATACCGGAGCACTAATAACTGTTAATCACACCCGGCCGGTGAGGTAGCAGGGGCCGCGTCCCCGTAACCAGAACAGAACAAACACAGTCGCTTGATCTCGGATTGAAAAACAAACAGCAGCTGTTCCTGTGGAGGGATGTGTGCAGGGTGAAGGGTGTGCGTGAGTGTGTGTTTGAGTGGGATGTGCTGGATGGTGTGTATGTGTGAGCGTGTGTGTGTGCGTTTATTTTAGATGATGACTGCTTGAGTGTATGCACATTGGTGGCTGAGAGTGTGTGCCTGCATACATTTATTTCAGGTAACGATTGCTTGAATCCATAGACATTGATGCCCGTGAGTGTGTGTGTGTCTGCGTACGTTTGTGATGCCTAATGACTGCTTGAGTGTATTTACATTGATGCCTGTGAGTGTGTGTATGTGTCTGCATCCATTCGTGTTTAGCTATGACTGTGCGAGGGCATACAGTAAAGGGTGTCTGTACATTGACGTTAGATAACTACTTGCATGAACATTTGATTTGTGTGTGTGTAGGTTTGTGTAGTGAGACCGCATTTACAGCAGGAGATGCATGTGTGTGCCTGCGCGTGTGTGTGTGTGTATGAGCATGCATGTGCTGCATGGCTGACGAGTCATAAATTCCACATAACCTGAGACCAGGTGCCTCTTAGGCTCAGCGAGAGGCTAATGTTGCAAGTCATCGTGGGAGAGCCTATAGCCCTGCCTAATGCAGATTATAAAACAAAGACGTTACATGCTTCATGACAGCCCAAGGGCACATCAATCACATCTGCACAGATGCACCAGACAGGAATACACAATAAACCTCCAGCCATTAAAAACCCCCCATACTGCAGGTCCTTCCGCGGCTGCTAACCGCGGATACTGAATCTAAATAACATTTATAAACTTTTGAGCGATGCAGACGTGCCTTCATCGAACTCCGACTTAAATTACTGAAGGCGTTCTCTGCAGACAGTTAAAAAAAATTAGACATCTGCTGTTTACCGAGCAATTAAACAAAATCCATTCATTTCTCGCTTCTTGGCCTGCGGGGATGCGACTGCGGGGTCTTAATTCCAGATGCTAAGTCCAAACAGTGCGTCATAATAATCGTCGAAGCTCCCGCGAGCCACAGGGCCTGTAGCACGGCGCGGCCCAAGGGGCTTCGGTTCCTTAGCCGTACCCGTTCCATACGGGACGTGTGTAACCCTCACATAAACACGACAGGCTACACTTAAACTACAGGGTGTTTTTCGTATTTGCTGTGAACTGTGCGGGGCCAACCCTGCTTTAAAAAGTGCTTCACTGTCCAAATATTTACGCACCTCACTCAGCATGCAGAACAGTTAAAGTCCGCAGGCAAGACATGAGCAGATTTAGTCGCTGCACACGCCAATACAGCATTTGCTCACATTTGCTATACACTCCAGGGCAAAGGAAAATGGGCCAAGACCAAAACGGCAAAACAAGAAGCTTTTAATGGTTTTAAGAACAAATCACTGGTCAGGAAATTAGCAAGAATTAAGGAAATAGATAATATAACTTGGCACAGCCTTTCTGTTTGATTTCTGTAAATGTCTAAGCTCTGCAGTTAAACTTCCAGGCAGCGTTCTACAGAATTAAATGTGGAAAAATACCATCTGACTATTCTGTTTAGAAAACAACTTTTAAATTCAATTCTGCAAGGCAAGCCCTTCTGCAATGTTCCCCTGTACTCCTACCCATTAAGTGACTTTTTATGGTAAAGTAGATCAGCATCACAGTGAAGCAGTTTCCAGCTTCTTTTCCAAAACACTTCACTGCAGGAAGAGTTAATAAGCAAATGGTGGCACAGAAGGTCACAGGAGCGCAGTCGTTTAATCCTCGCTAATTTTTTTGACCAGTGATTTGCCGTTAAGATCATTAAAGTATAATATTGTGCCATTTTTTGGCCAGGAGTGTGTGTGCACTGCAAACACACAGAGCGCTGTCTCCACACTGGCATAAGCTCTGTCACGACTTCGGGAGTGACGCCTCCGATGGACCGGCTGGTCTCGCGTAGCCGAATGCCAACTGCACGCGCGATAAAGTCACAACGATGCTCGTTAGCCTAGCAGTTAACGCAAGCGCTAATATCGGTAGTGACACTTCCCTCTGACTCCCCCACAAGCCCACGCATATGGCTCCGCCGCATTTTAACCGCTCCGCTAAACGCCCCGCTATGGCAGCAGTACAAACAACAGCCGACTGATTATCATATCGCTCGGGCTGCCTCTCAGATGTTAATTCTGCATTAGCCGTTATACTGCTGACTGCCGCTAAAGTGCAAACTCCGACAACTATTTTAATTAGCACATCCTCCGCCGAACCAGGTGTGGAAAGTTTTAATTTTTTTTGCATGACGGAAATATTCTGGATGACAAAAATATACAGAGAGAATAAATTTCATTACTTTTAAATATCTGGGGTGGCATGTTTTATTTTTCACTGCATGACCTTTGCAGATCACGCAGCTCATTAGATTTAGAGCACAAACTCACCAACCCTACAGAGGAAGCACGTGATTCGGCAGGTCTCAGGTGGATATCACAAGTTCTCTGGCCTGACGAAACCCAATCTGGTAACTGGAGATCCACTGTCCTCCAGGTTTTCACACCACCCTCACAAAGCCCACCTCATTCAGCAGCTAGAGATACGACTGCTGCTAATGAGGAGACAGGAGCGCCACACCGGAGCTGTGGTGAAACACAGGACTGTGCATCTCCAGGATCAGGGCTCGTCCATCACTGCGCTCAGGTCAATCGCCTACCTGCCCGCTTCACAAACCATCAGTGCTTGTACCTCTGCCTCCAGTAGATGAAAATGCTGAGTAAAATGATGGTTCTGAGGGTAACTGGACACACAAGCTAATTCCAGCAACAGTTTTCACCAAAATTCTGAAAATCTCAAGACGTACACAGAAGGTACTGTAAATAAAACTGCCTGAACAAGTGTTCAAACTGCTGAGGACGCCAGAGTTGATTTCACCCACGCAGCAAGTGAAACAAAAACTACAATAACCTCATAATGATGCGAATATCCTGACTGAGTCGGGAGTAATTAATAAATTACGATGAGTGTGTTCAAGTGAAGCCAGGCTATGGAGTACATCATGGGAGAGCAGGGGAATGGCGCTTTAACAGGATGTGAAGCCAATCTGTAACACCTCCAGTGCTAATGATGGCACTCGCTCTGTTTCCCCCCGACAGCGGGATGATGACGGGCGGCTAATTTGTTGCTCTAATTGGCCCAGTTCAACATGCAGGGATTCTACCCGCCCCGCCCTGGGACACCTGACGCAGCCCGCCCAACTCCAGACATCTACCCACCTGACGCTCGCCATATCAGGCTAACACTGCAGGCTCGAGGGCGGCTGCCTTTAGGGTACGGTAAACAGGGGCGTAGAGAGGATATCCCCAATCCTGTGTACAGATGTGCGGCTGCAGTCCGCACACTGGTGCCTCCCCGGCGAAGATGGGGCGATTTTCTCTGGACTGCTGCTCTGTTACTCCGCACCGGCGCCCTACATCACTGTGACTAACTCTACACTCACTGCAGTGCCTCGTAAACAGCACACCCTCCTCACTCCCAATGGGCTTTTTATATCAACCAGAAGGACAGGATAGGACATATTTCTCATTTACACCAGGGGTTCTAAACCTCATTCAGACAGAGCCAGTGTGAGAGCAGCTCTCCTTCCAGCCGTGCAGCTCCACACCTGATTCTGCTAATCAACCCCATCTGTGCTGAAGGTCCTGATTAACATCATCATCAGGTGTGTGAGTGTTTCAGCGCAGTGAAAATCTGCGCCCAAACCAGCCCTCTCTGTGTAAGGCAGAGAATCTCAGGTTTATACCCTTATATACCATTTTATTGAGCGGGCAGACAGGTACTGACGGTGGTTCACACGGCTGACATCTGTATGAATTTTGCAGTCTCCTTGACCGATCATCAATGAGAAACACAGAAGGTTGCTGTGCGCTTGACAGAGAACACAGCAGCATCACTCAGGAGATTCTGGAGCCTCGTATCGCGAGGCTGAGATTAACCCACCCCGGGGAAATACTGCTGGAGGATCTTAGAGCCTCCACGTGTCAGCGCAGTGACATCACTTCAGCATTTTTGGATCGAGATCAGTGGCGCAGAGGTGCACCAGCTGTACGCGATGCACGTCGGAACTACGGGCGTTCGGAGGAGCTTCTGAGAACAGACGGAGGCAAAGAGAGAGAGGTTGAAGGGGAGAGAGAGAGAGAGAGAGAGACGCAGTGTGAGGAAAACACAGTAGAGCAAGACGAATGGAGGAATGCGCGGGCCAGAATTATGATGACGCCGGTGGCTTCAACTCAAGTGTCTGCTGCCCCCTAGTGGCTGTTCTCGGAGCGCAAAACCAATCCGTTCAGACGCAAATCGAAACTCATGAGCGGCGCTTCTGTCGGAGACTCGGAGCTTCAGAAAGCTCTCCATACTAGCCGGTTTCAAACTCAGTCCCCGGGGACGCCGGCAGTAACTGGCTTCCAATCCCACCACAACTGCTCTCCTATTATTTTCACAATCGCTTCATTTTTCCTAATTACACTCTCCATGAATTGAAGAATTACTCTCTCCCTCAGCAAGCTACATTATGTCAGAAGTAGCTGGGGGAGTCATTTAGAATAAAAATCGCGCAATACACACTTACAGTACTCATTATTCTACACTGCAATATATCACATAACACAAGGTATAAACATTGTTAACACATAAAATTTAAGACTGCAGTGAAACAATAAGCTTTGTACAGTACAATGCGTGGACACCAAGCCACTGAAAACTAACCCTTTATTTGAAAAGAAAGGTTTCAAAGACAAAGAGAATAATAATAAGGCAGCCCTAAATCTTTATAATACTAAAGAAGGATTAAGGGACTGAATATATGCTTTCAAACCCATGACTAAGTTGAAATTTAGCTGTGATAAAAGCCAACGCACACAGGAGTCACTCTGGATTGAGTTTGTGACCCACTGGCCTGAGGGGTTAATAAAATTCCTCATAATCTTCGCACTCCCCGAGACACAGAACTACACTCCACCAGTACTGCAGTAACACTACACTGTACAGGGTGTCATGTGTCACCATAACTGCACTCATCATCTAAGTGCAGCCATCCATCCAGCATATGACTCGGCTTGTCCCTGGTCAAGGTCACAGGGGGCTGCAGGCTATCCCAGCATGCAATGGGCTGGAGGTGGGAACACGCCCAATCAATCGCAAGAATCACACATCACTCACTAACACACTCACTCCTACGGACAATTCGGAGTCTTCAATTCCCCGCCATGTTAGTCAAAGGACTGCGGGAGGAAAGCAGAGCGCCCAAAGGAAACCCACACAGACACAAGGAGAACATGCAAACTCCACACAGAGAGACCCGCGCTGGATTTGAACCAACAATCACCATGCTGCAAGATCATTACTAATTAAACTGGATTAAATGCCAACTGAAGACCAAACGGACACCTGTTTTGAATTTTAAGTGGCGTTTTCTCCAGAACTGTCATCCAACAAACTTTGCTGGATCAAAGCAGAATTTATTCATGGGCATGCTTATTCCAAAAAAAAAAAGAGACTTCACATTGAAGATAGAAGGGCAAAATTTTGAATGCAGCACCCTAAAATATTAAAATGGCGAAGAATCCAGTTACTTTGAATATTTAATTTATTCAAATGGCTTTTTACAGGCAGAACGAATCTGGGCTATCTGAAGTGAAGCTCCCTGTTTCTTTGGTAACCGAATTTTATTCCTTTGCTCTAAACCCAATTTCAGCCCTCACCTCATCCACTAGATGGCGCTCATCTCATTGGAAACATTTGAGAACAACAGCTACCAGTCTCACTTGAAATTCTCACAGCCGGCAGACAGAAAATTTCCTGGCGAATCCAGTTTAAATCTTACATACATTTCTGCATCGCTGCTCATTCGAGTCAAATGTAGCATCCAGAGCTCACTCAAAGGACAGAGGCAGGAGTGTCTCAGAAGTCAAGCTCCTGATGATGTCAGGTGCTCTGATAATGTCAGATGCTGTGATTGGTTAACACAAGCCTCCCTGAGTGGCGCCCAACCAGACCTGTCTTTCTTTCCACCCCAGGTAATAAACGGATCAATCGGCACATCCGTTCAGCTGAACTATCTTTACAACTGACTTCCCGGCAAAGCTGGAGGGAAACCCAGTTCTTGGCGCCAATGGACCCTGATTTCCTGATCTCTGTGGTGAAGCCGTTGTGGACGTTCTGATTTACCCTGTTCCTGCGATGGTAGGAGCATCTGCTGACGTCAGTGCATCTCCACAGATCTTCTACGGAATCTCCAGAACTTCAACTATAACTCAAGCTACTGCTTCATCTCGATTCGCGCTTTGCTGTAGGAATAATGTCATTAGTGGTTTGTCTCTGATGGGATGTTAAAAACATAACAAAACTGAAGCAAGAGCAGAACTATCTGATGTGATCCGGCGATAATTCGCTCCGCCGAATTTTCAACGGGCAGGAAGTCAGACTGACAGACCCTGAATATGGACACGTAGCAAGAACTGTGTTTGATTTGAGCTCACGTCAAAAAGGGTATCGAGTGGCGGAGGCGAGATGATTAACAGACTTATTCAGTCATTACCACAGCCGCAGGAGCCCTGTGATGTTGAGTTGTCAGAAAAATCGCTTTTCCCAGAAGTGGAAAGAATCAATCGTGAAGTTTTATTAACGTAATAGCCTTTACATATGGTCCATTCAGAAATGACAAAATAGAACACAAAGTGTGTTTAAAGTGAGCTCTAATCTCCTCTAACGGGCCACACACACCTCCCGCCTGCTGTCCCCATTTCCACCGCACCATCCCGCGAATTTCGTCACCGGCCCCGTATCCTGTACCCGCAGACTCAGACGCCCTCGCTCGCGGCCGTCGGTCCGAGCAGAGAGGCGAACCTGCAGCCCCCCGCTTCAGCTCTCCATGGAAACCAGACGCTGCTTCGCTCAGGCCGGCGAGAGGATGGCTTTACCGGCCTCGGCTCTCATTTCGCGATACACACGGGCAGCGCATTAAACCTCGCCCCGTCGATTCCAATCGTACGTCGGTCACCCGCAATCGCATGCGCTGAATCAACCTCTGTTCCATTACTCTAAAGCCCAAGCGCTTCTAACATGAAAGTCCAGATTTATTGAATATAACTCCTCGCACAGGCAAGTGAATGGAAAGACCAAAATGCAGCTCCTAATGAAAGCATGCTGGGTAAATGCAGGGGGCCCATGTGGCTTGTATTCAGCAGTAAGGGGATTTAAGGCGTAAAACGGCACCACCTTCCAATCTAAGTCAATGGAGTCACCAGCTCTCATTAGCCAGGAACCTTCACCGCGAGCCAATGGACCGCTGCAAGCGTGCTAGCAGGAGCCACCTGGGAATCAAATATGAAGCACTTCAGTGCGCAAATTTTACAGCTTTGCTCGCCGTAGAAGACCAACGCGAGTGTAGTTTTACAACCCTGATAGATTGGACACCACAAACAACCTCTCTGATCCAAGCTCTCTCGCCCAGTGCAAATGATAGAGAGGGTCTGTAACAAGACTCACTACTCCACAATACACTGGAGTATTACAGAGCACAATATCTAAAGCAGAACGCATTAGTGTAATGCAATACGCACCAACTCCTCTTTATTAGATTCAAAGGAGATGGCCAGGGTTTGTTATATTATATTACAGCTCAGCTCTAACTTCTGGAATATTCCGCCTTGGCCTCAGGTCAGGCCTGCAGGGAGGACAGGCCGCATTCCTCAGCATAATGAAAGCATAAAAAGCAGATAATAGCAGTGACCTTGGCTCTCGTTCCTGCGTCCCCTAATAACAGAGATGGGTATCGCCAATAAAAGCGCTGAGCAGCGCAGCCTGATTTATGAGCCTCTCGCCAGCGTTAAAAAAACTGAAAGCAGGATAAAAAAAGAAATCCTATCCAGCGTTCCCTTTGTGAATAATTTAGGTCGCATTATTTTTGGGTTCGAAAGAAAAACGCATCCCCAGAAAGACTTTGACAGCCGAGGGTCAGTCCCGGGCCGAAAGCTTGTTTGGACACGATCAGCAATGTCCTCTTACACGAGCAGAAGAGAGGAGGACATCAAAAGAGATTCCACCAGGATCTGCCACATATAATTATTACAAAATTATGAGGTTATGAGACCCAAATTTGACTGTTCACCAAGCTTCTGAATCAGAGCAACTCATATTGATTACTTTTTGCAGCTTCAAATTCACTAATGCAGGTGGGTGCTTTCCAAAAGCAATTGAATATGTGCAGTAAGCAGTAAGCACTGAATATATGCAGTGAGATGTGAATATATTCATATCCAGCATTATGGGCCCGTCGCCTGGTGTCCTTGCCAGGGTCCCTGGCATTTATAATGCACAGCTCCCTCAAATGCATTATACGCTGGAATATGCTGAATCTCCTTTATAAATAGGCCGTGTCCCTGTCATTAAGTCCTCTCAGTAAGTTTTTTCATTAAATCCGGCCATTAAGTCCTTGCTTTAAGGTCAATACAGCAATATAAGAAAGTATCTACAACAGGCAGATGCACATGAAATAAATATTACCTTCCTTACTCAGAAAAGCAAGGGCACCATCCCGAGAAACACAGCACAGCATTAGCAGTTAGCTTGTCAATTACGTAGCAACAACAGATAACAATGCTATTTACGACAACTGCCTTCAACAAACAGGCAGAGGAGCAGGCTCCCATACATTATCTGCTGTTTGCTGCTGTTATTGCTAGAAAGGCAACGGAAATGAATGCTTCTTGAAGTGCTGGTCCGCGCTCAAAAAAACGCCAAGGTTAATTTTTGCTGATTTCGCTACTCAGCACTTTACTGCCACGGAAGATAATTCTGCTCCAGACTTTCGAGGCCAAATTTGTCAATGTTTGACAGATGCAGCGCTGTGTTTTAGCATCGCGTTTTTAAAGCAGTGAAAAAGGCTAATGGACTGTAGACCAGCAGAGTGACGGGGCCTCGCGGCTGGGGTCGGCTGAGGATGGAATGGGGTGAGGTGGAGAGGTCGCGACCCTCGACCTGCGCTGCCACGTAAAACGCATTCGAGGTAGAGATGTTTCGCATGCTGGGAACGACCAGTAAAAGAAACAAGTCGCTTCCCCAGGAGAGTCACTGGCCTCGAAAGGGCTCGGAGGGAACAGCCTGGCGCTGTTAGCACATGCAGTGCATTGGAACACAGCCCAGGTTCCCAGGCCTCTGTAACACTGGGACTTCGGGTAAAGGCATAGCAGGGCTGTGCGCTAGCATGCTAACATTCCTTAGCATTAGCATTAGCGTTAGCACACAGCTAAAACCAATGAAGTTTTCTCCTGAAACCCGAACAGAGACAGGCAAACAGAGACCGTGAGACCCAGAGGAGAACTGGAGATGAAATCGCACGGACTCTCTTGCCCCCATTATAATTTTACGTGATTGTCAGTGCTGTACAGTACAGGGTTTAAGGAGTGCAGTGGACGGCTGTGGTTGTGTGAAATCTTAAGGACTCGCGCAGAGAAATCACTCGAAGGCACAGGGAGAGTGCTGACGTGATGGATCGTCGCAGCGTTCTCCGGCTATTTTGAGCGAATGAGGAGCGCTACCGATTCAGCGCTGCGGCAGACCCCGGACTGATCATAAGTCATATCTGCTGAAAGACTGCTGCTGCTACAGCTCTAAGAAAATCTGAGGAGAGCTTCTGCATTTAGACCAGTCCATCAAGGAAATCTGCTATATGAGTGAGCACGTACGTTAGTGTATCATCATATAAAAACCTGTTTCAAACCAGTGAAACACTACATACTCTCTCTCTGCGGTATGTATGATCTCTGCAACACACTGACAGCCTGTTTTCCAGTGGATTACAAGATAAGTACACAACCAGTACACAAACACACATATATGTAAATGCATATTTTGCATGTGAGTGTATGTGAAAGTGTGTAACTGAAGTCTATATAATGCTTAAGGGAGTTTCTACTTTAAGACTACTCCATTAGAAAATGTGTGAAATATATGAGCGCTTTCACCACGCATAAAATCAATTTGTTTCAAATCAACGTGACATATTTTGTGTGCACCTACAAGCATATGCATGCACACACCCACACACGCAAACATGAACACGATACACATATGCATACGTGGGTGTGCGGTGCATATGCACAGCCGATACATGCTGACGTAACGCAGAGCTCTGCTCTGTGGAAAGTGCTGATCGTCCGCTCACAGCAGTGCATCTCAGTGGCGCTCCGAGCCGAACTAACCCCCCGCTGCTGGGCACGCTGCCAGCCCCACCCCCACCGCCCCTCCCCCGCACAGCTCGCAGCCCCTCCCTCTCCCTGCACTTCAGACGAGCGAGCGGAGAGCAAGGCCCGACTCGCACTCACGCTCAAATGCTTCCACCTGACCCGTTTTCGCCCGCTGGTGAATCCAGAAGGGAGCCGAAATTGCGTGCCGGACTACACTGCGGGAGGGGAGGAGAGGGTTTGGACGGGGGTCAGTGTCCTGTCGGCTTTCGAAATGACCACGTCTCCAATACCAGGCCTGGGCATTTCTACAGTCTGATCTTTTGAGCACGCCATTGCTGTGCCTTGCGGTCCACCGTGGTCCGTCCCATCCCGCAACTACACATTCCCACTGGACCCATATATCCCCTTCCTGTATAGCAGACCACTGTGGGAGGTCATACAAGCTGCGTGTGCTTCTGCACCATGTGGAGATAATTCACCTGCTCCATCTGTGCCGAGACGGACTGACTGCAGCGAACATGCTGTTTAAAGCAGGCTGTCGCAGCACCAGGGATCTCAGGCCACCCGAAACACAGCTCCGGGGGTTTCGAGGCCTACAGGCGCCTTCGGCGAACCCCAAATATCGCCATCACCTTTCACCCCTGCTAGCGATGGCCCTGCCTGTCAGGAGCTCATGCCACACCAGCCGAACGACCTCCCCGCTCCCCGACACTATTTAAACTCCTCTGCGCAAAGCTGCCTCAGGAGATCAAGCTACAAGTAAATCCAGCCGACGTACTGCTTTATAAAGCGGCCATAACCACCCCCTGTCAAACACGAGGACATCCCATAATGTGTCTCTGATGATGTGAAGCATCCCCAAGGCTGCATGAAATACCTTCTGCATTAACTAGGGGGGGCGTTCCCGTCCGTCACCATGACCACAGCGTCATGGAAACATGGTAAACAGGAAGGAAACTCTCGGCCTGCTACCCTCCTGCTATTTATGGCTTTAACTCACCCTCCAGTTTCCATTTACTGTCCTGACCGGTCTTTCCCCTCTGAAACCATATGGCCACAGGAAATCAAATTACTGATGCGCACGATTCACAAACTATGACAATATACTAGTCATACTGCTTACTCACCGAGTAGGCAACTTGCTTGTACTTTCGAAACGTACATTCATAACATTTTTTTTTCCGTGTTTGTGAACAAGTCTTAAAACTTGGCAAAGCGAAACCAAGAGGAAAAAAGAAACAAACTCGACTCCCTCGTCACAATCAGTCCAAACAATCACACACAACCATAAATAGGGAAACACTGGAGAGTCTCTTACCAGCTTTGATATGCAGACAGGCAGAAGTAGCCGCAGCACGCACGGTCAAACCTGTAGAGCAAGGAGAAAGTAGTCGATTAACAGTAAAACTGAATCAAGACATTACCGAGCTCATTAAATTGTAGGAAACTGGATGTACTGCAGAGCAGCAGTGAGACAGTATGTGATGGGCAGGCCATTTATGCAGATGGATGACTGTAGAGCCAAGAGAACAACATGAACATGAAGTCAGGCTGAATGAGTGGCTGGATTGTGAAGCTTCGAGCACAGCTGGAGCCGGAATGGCCGTCAGCAGGGATGAGAGGAGGACAGCAAACAACAAGTGATGTGACACGTGATTGGCATTATGGGAAACGGCTCCCAAATGGGAGTTACACTCAAAGTCTGTGTGTGTGTGTTTGTTAGCACATGTGTGTGTGTGCACATGTGAATGCTTCCGTAAACCTCTAAATCATAGCCAGACACGATATCATGGACCAGTCACAAGGAGGCAGAATTAATGAGAAATCTAATCAGCATCTTTTAAACCAAGTAGCTTTGTGGCCGAGAAATACGAGGTCTAAAAAAATTTTATTTTGACAAGCCTCCGCTTCAGAGCACAGTATGGGCTGAGTTATACTGCATGTGTCATAATTACTGCTCACACCAAAGGGATTTTCTCCGGACACCAGCACATAAACCAAAATTATCACCACCATCTGTAACCCCTTATCTTTGCGAATCTGTATTTCAGCTCAATGAGCGGACTGTAAACCGATCACATCATTGCACACACACAGCCCGCCACATGGAATGGATGTTCGATGTCTGAAAAATCTTTCAGTAAAGCGAATGAGGCATTGGATAAATCTAACCGTGAATGACTTCAATCTCACCTTTAAACTTTGTATTAAAGACCTCTACTGACAGAGCTTTCATGATTCGACTTCAATGACTGGGGGATTTGCCAGTGGGTGGCCGATCTGCAGTACCACATTCTACCACTGGGAGGGGTAAAGTCACGACACAGAGCTCGTAAAAAAAACAAGCTGAACCACTCTATGAAAAGGGCAATCCGTTCAGTATTCTGACCCGCCAGTCCAAAAAAAAAAAACATTACTCAGACGCAAGAAGGATGCACAGATAGGCCTTCGAATCTATCCTCGGAATTCAAGCTCGTTATTTACCGTCACGGTTCAAAGTTCATAATAAGAGTGCGAGGGATGAATGGTCAGTTTAACGAAAGAAAAACAGAGAGAAATGTGAGGAGAGTGTGGCGAGGGCGTGGGAGGGGGTGTAATATCTGCCACAGCACTGTTTTTCAGCTCTGTCATATCCCATAATTCTGTGCCGGTCACAGCCAGAGACGTTGCTTAGATCTGTTTTTCCCGACAATCAGATCAAGGAAAACGGGGGAAATTCCCTGTAGGCCTCCGTCCGAGTCCACCCAATCATTTCTGAGATTGCCAGGCTTTAATCAACTTTAAAAGCTGATGGTATCTTTGTGTGTGTGTGTGTGTGTGTGTGTGTGTGTGTGTGTGTGCACAGCGAGAGAGAGCGAGTGAGTTTGTGCGCAAATTAATGTATATATGTATTGTCACTGAGCAAATACAGCAGCACAATGCGCTATTGAAATCGCAGGATCAGCTCGCAGAAATGAAAAAGAAACACAGGACCAGAACGGCACCACACACACTCCCACACATCCTCGCGCCACAGCTGACAGACACCAGAGTCCAGAACAGAAATATCTCACACTCTCCCCCATCTGAGACTGATGAGGCTTGAGATAAAACAAGACACTGAATGGCGCATGAATGTGACCTGCTACGAGGTGGGACGTCTGGTGACAGGAGACAGACTCGCCGTCCTGTCCGTACGCGAGTGCCGGCGGTGTTAGATCAGCGCCCCGGTCGATGGGCCCCGAGAAGCGCGTGCGGCCCTGGGCCCGAGAACAGCAGGGAAGTGGCGGGATGGCGTTTTTAGCAGAGTATTCGAACAGCTGCTCCCCGTTTGAGTGAGTCCAGATTCATAAAACACACACAGTAGGTCAGCAGGTACAGAGACAGGGGCGAAACGACAGAGGGTCAGCAGTTCGGGGGACCCCTAATTGGGCTATCCACCTGGGAGCAGGATCACGGGCGGATCTGAGGATTTTGCAGCCTGTTTCATAGTGCAGCCGTGGGGCCACGAATTCATGTATATATATCGCTAATTGTTTCGCTGGGAAGGTGTCAGAGGCCACACAGCGTCTGGGTGCCGATTTCATTAGAAATGTGGGTGGAAGGATTCGGTTTTGCCCCCGGGGTAGACTGAAAGGGCAGAGTTTGACAGAGCATGAATAAGCCCAGCAGTACATGACATATTAATTTGCAGCAGGGCTAAGCCATCAGGCAGGTAGCACAACACATTCATCACTGTAATTCCACAGGTACCCAGGGTTCGGGCACAGCGGTGTGCTGCCAAGCTGGGGCTGCCCTGAATGGACCCACCTACAGCCCATAATATTCTCCTCAAACTCTACAGGGCCAGCAGTCATCTGCTCATATTCAATGAAGTGCTAGAAAGTGGACAATTGCCAAAAAAACTGGTACAAACTCTGACTACAGTGAAAAGTTTGCAGGATTTAGGACCCTATTGTGAGAAATGTGCAAGAGTAAGGGCCCTACAATGAGAAGTGAGCAGAAATAAGGGCCCTACAGTGAGAAGTGTGTAGGAGTAAGGGCCCTACAGTGAGAAGTGTGCAGGAGTAAGGGTCTTACAGTGAGAAGTGTATAGGATTAAGGGCCCTACAGTGAGAAGTGTGCAGGAGTAAGGGCCCTACAGTGAGAAGAGTGCAGGAGTAAGGGCCCTACAGTGAGAAGTGTGCAGGAGTAAGGGCCCTACAGTGAGACGAGTGCAGGAGTAAGGGCCCTACAGTGAGATGAGTGCAGGAGTAAGGGCCCTACAGTGAGAAGTGTGCAGGATTAAGGGCCCTATAGTGAGAAGTGTGCAGGATTAAGGGCTCTACAGTGAGAAGTGTGCAGGAGTAAGGGCCTTACAGTGAGAGGTGAGCAGAAATAAGGGCCCTACAGTGAGAAGAGTGCAGGAGCAAGGGCCCTACAGTGAGAAGTGTGCAGGAGTAAGGGCCCTACAGTGAGAAGTGTGCAGGAGTAAGGGCCCTACAGTGAGAAGAGTGCAGGAGTATTGGCCCTACAGTGAGAAGTGTGCAGGAGTAAGGGCCCAACAGTGAGAAGTGTGCAGGAGTAAGGGCCCTACAGTGAGAAGTGTGCAGGAGTAAGGGCCCTACAGTGAGAAGAGTGCAGGAGTAAGGGCCCTACAGTGAGAAGAGTGCAGGAGTATTGGCCCTACAGTGAGATGTGTGCAGGAGTGAGGGCCCTACAGTGAGAAGTGTGCAGGATTAAGGGCCCTATAGTGAGAAGTGTGCAGGAGTAAGGGCCCTACAGTGAGAAGAGTGCAGGAGTAAGGGCCCTACAGTGAGAAGTGTGCAGGAGTAAGGGCCCTACAGTGAGAAGAGTGCAGGAGTAAGGGCCCTACGGTGAGAAGTGTGCAGGAGTAAGGGCCCTACAGTGAGAAGTGTGCAGGAGTAAGGGCCCTACAGTGAGATGAGTGCAGGACTGAGGCCCAAACAATAAAACGAGTAAAACGTGCGCAGGCAGGGTATGAAAGGATTCCCTGTCCCACAAAGTCATTCCTGCCCTCATTCCAAACCAGAAGTATTTACAACAAGTCCTCATTTCATAAGCTCAATTTGAAAACCGTTCTCGGGGAGTCCCTGAAAAAACCATCAGCTTCCATAAATAACCCAAATGGAAAAATTCCCTGTTTACTCAGAACAAAAGCTTAAAATGTTTCCATCCCACAGAGCTCCCCCCTCCGTAGCCTTCAGACAGACTGCAGAGCTTTCATTCATCCTATTACAACGAACCACAACAGACCTATGAACAGACGGCTGAACTTCTCTCCTATATTTTGGAGTGTTTTCTGAAAGATGGATTTTGTATGTCAGTTAGAATAACACCTGCCCTGTCCCTCCACCAGTGTGAGCTAAACCACCGTCTCCATGAGCATTAAATTTCCACAGGCTCATGTGAAAAACAATGGCTAAACACCAGGCAAACTGGTTAGCATGTTCGTTCGTGCTGTCGGACGGCATGTGCGCAGCTAACTCAAGATGTCCTCCAAACGCTGACACAATGTCATGGTAATGTTATAACAATGAGAAAACATTTCAGTAAGACAGAGGGAACGTACTGGGTTTGCTGAACGCGTTTAGGCAGCTTTTTGTGTGAAGTAGATACGCCAGGATTTCCACACATCAGAGAGTCTTCACCTGCCGAAAATGCTGGGATGTTGACCTAATATTTGAGGAAGGGCTGCAGTCTGTTTGCTCAACTCCAGCCCACGGACTTCACTCATGTTTGAAGAACACCAGTACCCAAGAGTAGAGTGACAGTGTGTGTGTAAGTATGTGTGTGTGTGTGTGTGTGGATGCGAGGGAGGGAACTGCAGACTGAGCTCTCTCTCCAGCACAGCTAATAAAGCTCAGTTGAAAAATATCCTTTGATTTTGTTGGCTGAGCATGAGAGCTTCCGAAGTCTTTAAAGAGTGAGGACTGGGGTCCACATGTGGATTTGGTTACGGCTCAGAGGGGTAACTGTGCACTGCAGGCTGGGAGACACGACGCTCACGAGCAAGTGCGTGCATGAAAAACACACACACAAAATACAGTATAACACACATACACACACACACATAAAGACACACACAAGTACACACACCCACACACACTCTACAGCAGTGTTTCCCAAACCTCATCTGGAGTAACACTTATCCTGCATGATTTAGATCTCTCCCTGCTCCAGCACAGCTGATTCAAATGATCAGCTCATTACCCAGCAGCTGCAGAGGTTAATAAAGATCTGATCATCACCTGTGCCGGAGCAGGGAGAGATCCAACTGATGCAGGACGAGTGTTACTCCAGGAGAGGTCTGGAAACACAAGAGGACAACACACACTCATGCACTCAAGTGGCGACGTTTCACCTGTAGATCTGAAGTTAGTCAGAGGACCTACTTTACACTCCAGGACAGATCCACGCTAGTGTCCTGTATTTAGGCCACACTGGGACCTCTGGGAGAAAGTAAGAACCAGCTGCAGTGCTTTACTTCAGGGCAGCTCCTCACTCACAGCTCATTTTCGAGGACAACACGCCTGGGGAAGGGAAATCGGGCATTCGTCCTCTTCTAGGACAGACAGAGCACTGATCTCACAAGGACACGACTCCTTGCTCAGCTGAAGAATAATTTACAATCTTAAGTTTTACCCCACGTTGCAAAAGAGCCACCATTGATATTCAAACCAGCCCCAAAAACTTTGACTCCCCGTTCCACAAAACTTTCCCAAAACGATGGATTCATCACAAATGGATCTCCGTCGTGCAGAGAACAGCTGGCTGCATGATGGTGTTGGATGATTTGAGTGCCAGAACAGAGGCCACATAACTGAGCATGTGCACAAAACCACAATGACCCGTAACATACATTCGTCAGCTACAGCTACTGTACACCTAAAATTATCCAGGAGGAAAGCAGAGGAAAAAGAATATACGGTATATATTAATGCAGTATATGGGGGTCATACACAAAAATAAGATGGCTTCTTTCTGTTTTGTACAAGGTATATGTTTTGTGGTTATAAGGTTATCTCAAAGCACAGTGTCTGTGAAAGGGTCATTGACATCATCATCGAAGGACAATGACGCCAACTCTTGCCCCCCTCCCCGAAGTACATAACCACAGCTAATAATCGGAAGAGATTCATCCGTCAATTTTTTCCGCTTTGTTTAAAGCTTAACTTTACAGGAGGAAATGGCATGTCGTCTAAAATACTTTACAGATAGATGCGGATGACTTCGACTTTACATCAAACAGCCAAAAATGTCCTCACACCTCAGCTCTGAACATTAAAATATTCATGTTCAATATCAGTATTGTACACTAAAAGCTAAAATCCCACAGAATACAAAGGGCAGACCTAATAAACGAATGGAGGGCAATACGTTCACGAGCTGAGCATTAGCTGTCCGAGTGCGTCAGGAGCATCTCCGCTTTCAGTACCCGCCTGCAAATGACAGCAGCTTACAGAGAGAGAGCTGAGCCAGTAATGGCCGTGGATGGGCCTTAAGGCCTCCTACACGTGAGCGCCCCTCTCGTCAGGCAGGGAGAGCGAGCCAACATCGGGGCATAATTACTGTCTTCGATACGCACAGCGCGCAAAAGCCGTGATGGATAGGAGCGCCGCAGCGGTGTGTAATTAACTGGGCTCCATGGCGGGCAGCTAACATGCTAATTTCAAGCAGGAGTCACCTTCAAACTCCACCCTCACACTGAGGCCAAGACCAATAGGACCTATACCTGTGCCAGCAAGCAGGAAACACTCAAATACGCCGCCACTGATTTAGTGCTCTGGCTTGGTAACCAAACGCAACGGAAAGACAAACAGACAGGCAGGAGGATGGACAGAGGTATGTAAAGGCACATCTACACTATACAGTAAGATGTATCAATATATTAGATTTTGTGGAAAAATTTTGAATGATTTAGAAGTTTTGGCTCGGTAAAGACAAGTGATGGACGGACACGTGAAAGGACCCCACTCATGGACTCAAGGATGAATTAACTCAAGGATCTTCCAGTAAATCTGAATGGGATCAAGACTATTTTATGATGGTTACAGAGCCTATTGGCATGAGTCAGTAAATAATAAGTCAGGAAAAACACATGATACAATGTGTTTCCTACAGAAACAAAAACAGATGCAAAGTTTCTTGGAGCTGGACATTACTGGAAATGCGTTCACTGAGTCACAAGAGTGACTCACAACGATCGAGTCCCCTTTGAGTCGAGCTTTTGAAGTTGCCCTGATAGACAAACCCCGGTACTGTCGCAGTATGCTGGGGACAGTGCCTGTAATTACGTCCTCTTCTGTGAAGAATCGGTTAGATGTAGATGTGGATGTATAATGTAAGCGAAATTGGCAAACCCACACAGAAGGCTCTCATTTTAGGCTAGGGGGTTTCTCGTCGGTCGCTTGAGGTCGTCAACTTTCGTTTACTCTAACGCAACATATTCTCTCCAATCATGCTCCCTATAGGGTCCCTGCATTCGCTGTGGTTACTCTGCCGGGACTGCCACAGGCGGCCTCAGCGACCGCCGTTTTGAAGCAGCAGATTGACAGCAGTAAGCGAAACAGATGCGCTCAGTATGAGTTCACAAACTCAAACCACCGGCCTGCATTTAATCAGCATTTGTCCTCAGCTTGTCCCACTCAGACCGGAGAGTTCATTTTGAGCTCTCGCACGACTTGTTTAGGCCGCGCAAAAATAAATGGTTGCATTTCCTTGTAAATACATGATGATATCAGGGCTATCGGTAATGAAAGGAGTGGTCCCACCGGCCGTCCAGTCAGTACAAATCCACAGGATAATTTAAAGATGCTTTCTCACATCTATCACAGTTAATCTAAGACCCAAAGTTCTGTATTGGCAGACAGACTGACCCCAGACAATATAACAGCTAATCACTCCATTACCCAGTATGCATTGCTGTGAATAGTACCAAAGAAGAAGTCTTTGAAGAGATTCCAATTCCAGTCCAAATAATAAAATTCCACCCCGGAAACTGTACCGCGGTGCTTGCCGAAAACATCTTTGAATTAAAGAATTTGGCCCTATCTGTCACCACCAGAACAATTAAAACAATTAATCTATTCCAACTGCGAGGCAGACCTCTTCATTTCCTGCTTCAACCTACTTCATCGGGCTTCCAAAGACGTCTAAACAATCATGAACTCATCGACCAGCCCAATTCATTTACAGGTAAAGCTGCGTGTCCACAGCACAAATGATCAACTATCAACACTTCAATTTAACAGCGTAATTTTTTATGAGAAAGTTTTTTTTTTTACCCCACCACCAGCATTTGATGGAAAAAAAAAATATCAAAGCATTCACAGTTTTTAATGATTCTCACCACGTTCGCGTTTATCTTCATAAACGAAATCATTTTACAGGATAAAATTGATCTAATGTCATTTACGCAGAGATTAAATAGCCTGTTTTTCCTTTGTCCCTCTTCAAACCCTTTATCACCACACATTCGGAACATCCGTGGCATTCTGGCGTTTAATTATCTGTCTATTTCACGGATTAATGTCAGGCATGAACAGACACTGCGCACAGACTGTCTGGAGGTCAATAACCTCCCAGAGCAGATCTTCAGAGGCCGACGGGGTTTGACTTCACAGAGCCAATCCCTCATTCCACAGATCTAAATAACACAAACGGGTCGTGAACTGAAACATACATTACCTCACACAGGCACACTCTCTCGCTCACCAGCGCTCGCACACGCACAGGGTGGTGGATTAAACTCATAATTAATTATACATCACAGTAGGTGGTGAATTAAAAATACTGCAACACCCAGGTTACAGACAGGTACCAAAAAAAAGTCATGAAATTCACTGAGTGCTCTTTTTTATGTGATTCAAGTGCATTTAAGTGTCCTTTTGCCGAATAGGTGGTGATGGGGCACATTGAATATTTATAACTTAGCGAAAACATCAAGTGAATTTTTGGAATTTAATTAGAACCGTTTGAAGATTCCTTCTGCCAAATTTTCCAAGTGGAGCAGGAGATATCCACCAAATAAATCATGCACCCGACATGCACTGTCTAGCTGCACGAGTGGTCGATTGATGAGATAGTAAATAGTAGATAGATGAGATTTTACGCTTTTAGTGAAATCTAACTAGCCAAATGTTCCCCAATATACACTCTTTCCTTTTGTCGCTACTAAACATACTCCATTCTGGCAAGTTTTCCCGCTAAATCGGTCTCAGTTGCCTTAACTCGAACAGCTTACCCATGGGTTTGATCATGTGACCACAATTTCCAAAGATCATGCCACAGATTTCTGAGTACTAGCTTCTACAAGCATGGCATACAAGCTGCTACCTTTTAGCATATTTATAATAAATCATTATCATCATTATATTTATATTATTAGATTTAGGACAAAGACCGATAGGTATAAATACAGAACACACTGGTCTGATCTATACAAAATACTTAGGACCAAAATCGCAAAGTATGAAGGCACTAGCCCAAAAGACTCCTGTGAACACCTTCCCAAACGCATTTTATGAGAACAAGTGATTATGAAGGCTGCCCTTCTAAAATGCATTCATGCATCAGTCAAGAGAAAATTATAGGCTCTGTACAAATTCCGCTCTGAGAAGAATAAGACAAGCCTAAATCAGCTGGAATTGTGGCTGCGGATATCATATCTCGCCAGTCTTCGTTACACGAGCGTGCTTCTTTATATGTAACAAAACCCAGGTCACTTGAGGACCATTACTTATGGAAAGCATACTTGTTCCAAACAGCCTAACTCTTCCCTGATGCACCACGGCTTCAGCTCACGGCAGTTCTGACCACATCTCTGGAACCCTTTACAGAGAACCCCATTTAAAGACTAAATATTATATGAAACATCTCCAGTGACGACCGGCAAATCCATCGCTTGCAACGCAGAGCGGGAAGTAAATGCTTCTCAGATGTTCTGGCAGAAGAAATGGTTTTCAACCGCGCTTAACAAAGGTAAATAGGAGTGGTAATCCTACCGTTGGTGCGGTTTGCGATCAAAGCCATGGTGAAGTTTAACATTTAGGCTTTGCTTGTCAATGTCGCAACTGAAATAATAGGAAACTCAACTTTTAAAATTCAGGCTATTCTTTAAACATTTAAACAAGCATTGGGAATCCACTCTCCTGGGACACAGTGATGAGGCAGAAAGAAATTGCTGGACGTGCAAGCGAAGTCCAAAACAGAGGCAAACAGGGGAACTAAACGCTGTTTGTTGGCTGCACGGCGGGCTAACGGCTGCACCGATCCAGCGTGGCACATCATTAGCAGGCTGGGAGGGATTGAGGAGCCAGTCTTCGCGGACAAAAAAAGCTTGCTTAACTTCAATTTCACACAAGCTTTGAGGGTATAACTGCGGCAGCCGGCGTGACCATCAGCTAAGGCGTTTCTCTGTCGTTCTTCTTCCAATGATTTGTCAGAGGCGTGACAAAGACAGACAGCAGACTTCAGGAGGGACGGATGAACTGAGCCTGCACAGCCCCTAACCACAGCTGACCTTTCACCTCTAAGTTTATTGTGGAGTCCGCCTGGAGCAACTCCTTAAAAGGGCAGAAGGTGTGAACGGCAGTGTAGCCACACATCAGCTGTGGAGAAGCCCCGTGGAGCAGTTGAGAGCCGGGTGATGTGTACAGTCTTGTTTAATTGCCCAGCAGGGCAGGTATCTGAGTGGTGGCTGGCTGTGCTCATGGCCCTGAGACGTCGCAGCTATAGAGCCGGGACAGAGGACAAGGCGAGAGTGAACTCAGGGAGTCTGGAGTATACTGCTGCTTCTGAGATCAAACTTCACCATCCAGCTTTCAGTCAAGTTCACTGCAGGCTGAAGGAGAGGGTATCGTGAGTTAAAATTTTATCACACACACACGCCCTAGGTGGTGCCATCCCCAATTTGTATGCTCCGCGTTCAGCCGTAGGGACACAGGAGGGCACTGTCTCGGCCGGGTCTGGTGCCGCGGTGCGACGCGCACAAATCTCTCACAAACGAACCATCAGCCCCCATTAGCGTGCTGCCATGGCGACAGCAAGCGGTTCAAGAGGTAGGCAAAGACAAGCATTCAAGTCCCAGCCTGAAAGACAGGGCCTGCTCCTGCCAAGAACAACAGTCATAAAAGAAACCATTTGGAGCATTAGCTCCACACTCCCAGCATGCACTGGGGGGAGGGGTGATCCAGAGGACGCTCGGCTGAGCGGGTCTTCCGATCCTGGGGTTGTCCTGTGCGTGCCTGCTGTGGATGAGCATACACTATCCGCCACTCACACCAATCCTACGCTCACACCCGTAGCTCGCCCCTTCCTGTTCGTGGCCACGTCGGTTTTCCTTCTTTAAAGCAAGATAAGTCATTTCATTCTTCAGGGCGATTCCCACTGCTCCAGAACTACATTATCCAATCTCCATGGAACAAAACGCATTATGTGCAGTCTCTATCTCGAAGGCGCCCAGCTACAGTGGAGCTGCATTATGGAAACCTGTTTACGGCCCGTGGTAATTCCATTTCCGACTGTCAATCCATCGCCATGGCACCAAAGGCCCGCCCCTGCCAGCCTGATTTGATAATCTGAAGCTGTTTTATAATCTGTTCCCCCTATCCAGCCCAAACACAATACCACAACCATCACTCACCCGCTGAAAAATTTCCCTTCAGGGGACGTGTGGGTTTCGAACGTTATGATGCTGTTTACGGCCACGTTTTTAGAATTAGAAAACCAAATTCTCCTGGGGGATTTTGGTCATCTAAATGCCTCCCTCAATAGTTTAAAACCAGGGCAGCATCATTATCTTTCATCTGTGACTGGAAACTGCCTTATTCTTTGATCCAATGCCCAAACCAGCACGCTTAAGTGCTAGTGTATTGCTACATTATAGTCAATCACAATGCATAGCAAATTCCCTGTAATTTAGCAGCTTAAGTCCTATAATTTTGCCGGGCAAATGGATTTCAGCCTCGTTCGTTCCCCAGAGCTTTGCGTTGCAAACCCCCAGAAACAAACTCGCTAGTCACCTGTAACTTAGCTATAATCTGTAATTTAGCCTAGCTAGTCCACTGTAACTTTGCTAAGATAGTCACTCATAAAGCAGCCATGCATGACCTAAATGCTTCTGCACCGCTAATCCACTGTGACTTAGCCATGCTAGTCCCTGCTAGCTCAACATTACAGTGCCTGGCACAGCCTTAGCTCAACTGTGGCATGTAACTTTACCGTAGCGTTTAACAAAACCTCACGCAAACGCGATGGTATCAGTATGGTTATTCCACTAACTCCATTTCAACCCAAAGCCCTTGGACCAGCACGACGGCTGTCATGCGAACGCTGAAAGAATCACAGTGGAACCGATACTCAAACCAAAAAACCACAAATACATAACAGAAGGTAATTAACCACCACCGATCTCTCCCGCGCTCTCATTTCAAAGCAGCCTCCATACACCCAACGCTAACCAAGCTGAAATCTCACTGCAATCTGCTCCTCGTTAATCCCCCAGGTTGGCTGAAAAATTTCCCTCGGTTTCCTGGAAGACTAATAACTGCAAATAAAATAGTGATGGCGATCGCAGGGCTGCGCCATCGTGCCTAAAGTGATTCAGTGCATGATGAAGATTCGGTCCATTGACAAGCACTGCTGCACACCGCGCAATTAGCAATTAGCTTGGCGCTGTCCATAAACTCGCGAGGCCACTCTCATATTTCACATCTAAATTTTAAGAGAAAACATGGACCAAATCACTGCAAGGTCAGCCGACACGTCTCCTTGGGCCTGGAGAAGAGCGTTTCAGTATACAGAGGCACAGATTTGGGTGCCACCATGCGCCAGAATTTAGAACTTGAATTTCCGCAGTACAGCCACTGAGTCTGAGTCATGCACTTAATGTATGAGACACAGTGACCTAAATGGCTCTCAATTCATTCACTAAATATTTTACTATTGAATAAATAGCACACTAGCTTAACAAATCGACACCTGGACACATGAGACAAACACACTTTGCCTGGAGAGAACCTTTACTTGGGGGGAGATGGGGGGACTTATTGATTTGATGCTTTCATGAAATATTACCATTGGCTAGAATGGCCAACAAGGTCTCGGTGACCAATAGTGGTCATCACAATGGCACCAATGAGCGAAATCTCTCAACAAGACCAGGAAACAAGCCTCGAAAACGGAGTATAGTTACGACCCTTTAGTTGCACAATGTACCGGACGCTTTTCCGTAAGATACAAGGATGAATTATCCGCCATGAGCCACACACACTGCTAACCAGCCGCGCATATAGTACAATACAGGCACACAGTGAGCACAATTTGTGTTCTGCGGACAGTGCATCGTATCCCGCCGTGTAGCTGTAAACACCGCCAGGTCAGTGTGTACACGAGTGGGCGGTCTGCTTTAAACACTCACTCTAACTACTTCACATTGTCTTGGCCACAGAGTAAATCACAAGGCTGCTGTAGCGAACTCGGCGAATTCAGACCACAGCTCACAGCCCTCTGAAGAACACTGACCACACACTGCATTCGACACACGCTGTAATCCAGAGTGACTTTCACAAGCACACAGCAATAGTCACCGGCCTTCATAAAGTCTGAAATTATCTGAGCGCAACTGACATATTCAATATTCCTATAATTGATCAGGACATGTTTAGGATTGTTGGAAACCTTGGGATCTCCACTAGAATATAGACGTGAAGTTTGCAGTTTTGTATACAGCAGCTGAATTTGACGGACCCGTATATGGGTCTGTAGGTATCATGGCGTTAAGAGAATTTTAATCACGTATTTGTGATCTCACACCTCAATGGGAAACACAGACAAGGGGCAGGAGAGGACAGTGCTAGACGCACCACAGCCAGGGCGAGTCAATCAATGATAATAACTGATCAAGAGTTCAGCTCACATCGCAGCCTCATCCCTCGCCTTCTTATCTCCATCCACAGGGGGCGCCACCATCAGATTTCAACTGGCAGGCGGGAACTGTAGGATCAATAATTCAAAGCCTAAACCGGCGCATCAACCTGTCAAGGTTATCTCCGCCATCTTTAAGACACGTCTTCAAGAGGGTTCAAGTGCTGGATGCGTTGCCCAGGGCGACAGCCAATCCAATCCCGGAGACGGACAGCCGCAGAGCCCGTCTCCTCAGTATTGGCTGTTCATCTGTGGTCAAGAGATTAAAGGCGATCTCTCGGAGACCGCAGCCAGCTCTGACCGAGGCCTCAGCCACGGGCAATGCATGCTAATGAAGTCCCGATCCCAGCTGCTCTCCTCTCCCAAAGAGCCAAGAACTGCTCATTCTTCCACTGAGAACTGCAGTCACACAGGAGACTTGGCCAAAAGAAAAACAAAGGATTATGGATATATGACAATTAATATTTCATATTTAAAAACCTATACTGCTGAGACCAACACTGTGGAAACCAAAGAAAGATAAAAATTAGAGGTGACTGATAAACACATTGGGCCATATTCATAAAGCGTGTCAGAATGGGAAATATGATCTGTGGACTGTTATCCTGGCCCGCTCCTTAACCTTAACTACAGATCAACAAAGCGAAACTGACCCCAGATCAGCACTGCTATTCTCAAGTGCTTTGAGAGTAGGGACCCTTTTCTTGGGAATAATGAGGTCAGCGTTCACATGACAGCTCGCTGGCAGCCCTGGAGGACTCGCTCAAAGCTCAAAAGCGCAGAAGAAGAAGGGTCCACTGAGAAGCTTGGCGATGAAACAAAACATCTTCTGGGACTCGGAGGGACGGGAGGCGGTAAATAAGAGGAGCCCCCAAACACAACACGTCTGGAGGGGCCTCAGCTTTGGGCCCATTCATGCTGCGCTTTTCCCACATCGACCATTGTGTGAGCTGTCGCCAAGGGCCACTCCGCCAACTGGCCCCAACCGCGGCTCCGAAAACAACACGCCCACCTGCGACACAGCTAACCAGCTCATTCAGCGCCATAGGGCACTCGGTTAGCACGCCCGCCGCGCCGTGTCACCAGAGAGGCATATAATACCGTGAGATGACATACCGCTGACCAGCACTATTTAAAGGCACTCTCTGAGTCCTTTACTGCAGTCCGAAAAGCAACAGTACCGTTTTTCCCCCGACCAATGAGGAACTGCTGATTTACCTGAACTAGAGCTGAGACTCAAGAACTTTCATTACTTGGCTCAAATGCTGAAAAGTTTTGCGAGGAGTGCGGGTATGATGTGCCAAATCCTCTCCCAGCGACTGAGGCATTCAGAGACCGAACTGGAGCGGCTGGCACCGACGAAGGGGAGCTGAGGTCGTAGAGGTCAAAACGGGGTGGAAAAAAAAACGGAAAAAAAAACAAGAAAAACAGTTTATATAAGTCGACAACTGAGCTATTGTTGAAGAGTGACACAAGGTCTGGCATCGACGGTCGAGAGCTTTCAGGAGGGGTCACTGAGGGGGGGTTGGATGGGCAGGAAGTGAGAGAGGACAATAATCCGACAGAAAGCAGCAGCTCAGAAAACGACAGGGAGCAGGAGAGAGGCTTTTCTCGTAACCGCTGCTCGCGACGCTCGGCACATCTCTCGTCAAAAGAAGTTCTGTGATTGTTAAATCCTGCCAGTTATGGGAGGGAGGAATGGCGGGGTAGTGTTCGGGAAATGGAAGCTTTAATGCCCGACAGCTTGCCTCATAGTGCCAGTCTGGGTGTGAAAGAGAGCAGGAGATGATTACAAACATCTGTCCGTCCTCACGTGCAACGTCGAGGCCCGCAAACCGCGCTGAGGACTGTCAATACAACACCATTAGGTGAGAGGTGAAAATGAGAGATGTGCACACTGTGCTAATGAAGTCTTCTCCTCAAGAACTGGGATACAGGAAGTGAGGTCATCCTCGTAGGGTTGTAGGGTCGTGACCCAGGAGCACATGCGCCTGAGGAATGCAGGGAGGGCTGGAGTCAGAGAGATAAAGTCTCTTCTTTAAATAAATATGCCCCTCAGAGCAAGGTAAGGATAAAATCCAAGGATGTTCAAAATGAAGAACGGCATTAATAAATCAACAGCTTATAAACGGTTACATCTTTCCCTTAGCGAGAGCTTGGCAAGTAAATCCAGCCTTTTTTGGATCAGTAAACAAAGAGGCATGCTTGACCCTGCCTTCTTCTGACTGGGTTTTTCTGAATAGCCAGAATCATCGGAGTGCATGGAGCCAGAGCGTTACAACAGGACCTTAAGCTTTCCTGACACTTGCAACCATCGCAACGCAAGACTACTTGACCTTGCATGGCCTGAACATACTAAAATCGCACTAGACCTGATATGCGTCAGTGCAGCCTTGTATACTTCTACTGTACACGCTCAAATCACCACGCTTTTTCATGAAAAAACAGGAAGAAACTGCAGTTGTAGTATTTTATTCATGAGGAGACTGAGTGGTATAATATTTATATTTCACATCTGCAGTTATTTATAGCTGCACTGAGTGTAATTCGCCACTGAAGTCCTGCAAGCCATTTTGTATGACAGTATCGGCCAAATGAAAATACGCAAATCCAAACGAGTCTTCTGAATACATTGCGTGAATAATACTGCACTGACGAATTGACGAAAAACAGCAGCACTTTATAACTGACTTCTGTTTGAAAGGCCAAGAAGACAGCTCGTACAAAGTGCCGTAAAAATGAACAAACATATCAAGGAGAAAACCAGCAAAAATGTTACTCTGAATGGCACGGTAGTGCAGTGGGGCCCAGAGCAGTGACGCGGCCAATTCCCCGGACGATCTCAAGCATGGCCGACTGCCCACATTCTCCACCCAGAGCAGTCACGGCTCAGCTGCTACTTCTGAATGCGCCCTGAAATTTTACATCCATTCTTCTCATACAGCAGAAGCGCTGAAAAGCGCCACACACATGAAGACACACACGCCTCCATGCCACTGTATTCTATGAACCATCCTTGCCTCCAGCTATTGAACTATATCCTAGTCGCATTTGGTTTAAAAAATACAGGCCCACATGAAGTAGGCTAAATGCAGTTCAATGAGAAAACTGAATGTTCAAACGGCGTGCACGAGTTCTTATAGCAACTACTGAAAATAATGTTTAAAACAAAGATCCCAATTGCTGCATTTTGAGAGACACACACAGTTAAGTTATATTCAAGAGGTTATTACATAATTAAACGAATGCTTATTAGTTCGCACAGCTTTTGCATTCAAACTGCCACTGCCAAATTATGACGAGTTACTTTATCTTTGTGTCATAACGGTAAACCCATTATTGTTATTCATAACTGAACACGTTAAAAGCACATCGCCGAGATAACCATACTTCACAGCCGGTTAGCTACACGCCAAGTCATTTTGCAAATATACGTTAACGATGCGCTTGGAAATTTTGGTCTTATTGGAGTTATGGACTTTTTATTACCATATTACCTCATAGAGATCACAAGTTATTTCTTCATGAACGGTCAATAACGGAGGAGAGCACGCGTAGAGCAGTGCGCAACCAAACAAGTGAACTTTGAAAAGGTTTTTGTTTCCAATAAATATGTGGAATTTTGGTGCAACTTACTAGAAGTAGTTACACTTTTAAATGAAACAAAACCAAGCGTTTGAAAGTAACCGAATCAATATTTGACATAAACGAGTCAAAGTAAAACCGTTCATATATGTTACCTTGTTAGAATCGTGTTTCCAAATAACTTCGCAAAACTCTTTTCCTCTCTTGAAAAACCAAGGCCAAAAAAATCAAAACAAAACTTTCCTGTAAAAAAGAAACTTTACTCTTCACCTCGTAGGTCTTCAAAACGAGATTCTGTTGGATCCAGCACTGACAGTTCAGTTCATGTTTCAAAAACGCACTCGGTTTTTGGAAGAAAAAGACGCACATTTGGTCCAAAGAGTTCCTGAGTCCGTTATGGTTATCACGACTTGTTGAATTATTGGGAGCTACAGATTTTTTTTCCTCCAGTCTGAAAGCGGAAATGAAGTTGCGGCGGCAGAAAATGGAAGCGCACTGACTCCTAGAGGCGTAATGAAAGTACTCGGATAACGCAGGAGAAACCAACTTCATGCCGCACGAGGTAGTCAGAAAGTTTATGGAGGCGACGCGAGGAGGTCCTCGTCCAATACTCGTCATTAAGCGTGATGTATATGAGAAGTTAAAACAAGGATCAGCTGCCCAGATCAGCCTCAACATTAAAACCACCTGCGGAACATTGAGTTGGTCCTCTGCTATCGCCAAAACGGCTCCGTCAAACTGACGTCCACTTGAATTACCGGGCCCAGGGTTTCCTAAGAGAACATTGCCCAGCGCATCACATGCCCAACACCAGGTTAATTCTTCCCACAGTGCATCCTAATTCCATCTCTTCCCCATGTAAATGGTACACAAGCAACTACCCAGCTGATCCGCATGATGCAAAAGAAAACAGGACTCACCGAACCAGGCAACATTCTTTAATTGCTCCCAGGTCCAGTTCCGACGCTCACGTGCCAGTTGTAGGTGCTTTCGGCGGTGGGGTTAGAATAGGCACTCCGACCGATCAGCAGTTACAAAGTACTATACACAACAGGGTGTGATCCACTGTGTGCTGTGACACATTCCTGATTAAAATATCATGGTGCATCAGTGAGCTTTTGACACCCAACACCCATTTGCCAGTTCATGGTTTTTCCCCTCGTGGTCCACAGTCGGTAGCTGCTCACCGCTGCTGACAGGGAGCACCCAGGAGCCCTGCTGCTTCGGAGATGCTTTGACCTGCTCATCTGGCCATAGCGATTTGGCTCTTGTCAAAGTTGCTCAGGTCTCATTTCTCCCACATGTCAACTACAAGAACTGACTGTTTGCTCACCATCTAAGGTTTGTCTGCAGACCCCGACATGCGCTATTGATAGGAGATAATCAGAGTCATTTGCTCCATCTGCAAGTGTTTTTAATGTTTTCGCTCAGTGGTGTATATCGTCACGTATCGGACCTATTTATTTCAGTCGCTACCAAAAGCTCAGGCGACCGATCGGCTTCTCGGTTTTCTCACTCTGCATTTAATCCTGTCTTTTAGCTGACTGTGTAGTGACTGCGAAATGTAACTTACTGTAAACATAGTGCAATTTCACATTCTTTCAAACTGTGGACTGTGCCGGGCATTTTTTCAGCGGGTTTATACACAGCTGTGCAGTACAAGGGCAGGCAACAATACTGTGTAGATGTTATCTGATTTCCTAGTGGAGATAAACAACATTTTGCTCGTGTTAGGCATTTGTGCAGGTTACTACTGAAACAAAGCTCACCTCGTTCAACAATTACAGATCTCATTAGGCTGCTAATTAATTAAATCAGGTGTGCCCTGACAGGGCTGAAATATACACATGACAGAAGTGATGTCTGTTGGTTTGCTATTGAAGAGCATTTGGGATGTGATTGTTGGGGGGATGGATTGCGGTTTTGTGGTTAGTCAATACAGAAGGTTCTAGAAAAAGGAAGACGTGTGGCTGTGCTGATGATAGATGCAGCGTCTGAGGGTTCAGCGGCCTGGCGTGTTTCTCTAATCTCGGGCGCGGCCTCTTAGCCCGGCCTATTTGTCGCTCGCTATCAGAGGAGAATGCAGCTGTGATCCATCTCTGTTGCGTCTCGCCCTCTGTCGTCAGGTGAGGGTACGCAGTGACTCTGCATCCCTGTTTGGGCTTTGTGAGCCCGTCGTGAGCGAGACAGAGGGGCTGCTGTTACTCTGTTGGCAAAGTAGCTCAGAGCCGAAGGATTTGTTTTTCTAACTCAAAAATTAAGTTAGAACAAAGCTCTTTGGAATGATGCAAAATTAAAATTGCCCCAGGACCAATAGAATAGCATTGTATTATTGCATAAAAGAGGGTCAGCTCGGTCACTGCTTCCTGTTTATTATGATTGTTCTCCGTGTGTCTGTGTGTCTGTGTGTGAGTGCGTGTGCATTGTAAGTGTGTGTGTGGGCCTGTGTGCGTGTGTATGCGTGTGTGTGCACACGTGTGCGTGTGTGTGCACGTGTGCATGCATACGTTTGTGTGTGTGTGTGTGTGTGTGTGTTTTGCATGTGTGTGCCTGTGTGTGTATGTGTGTACACGTGGATGTGTGTGCCTGTGTGTGTTGATCAGGGCTGCAGTTGTCCGCTTGGCTGTGTTTTCATTATGGCGTCTCATTCTTTTAGAGGAGGAATGAGAATCCAGCTGCCTGCATTTCCCCCCTGACAGTCATACCACCATAAACATCATATCCTGCAAGAACTCTACACACAGGCATATCTTTTCAGTGATGATACAGGCATTGTTTCTCACCAGATACAGTAGGAGGATTACGGGCAGAGTTGGGTGCATTTTCCTGCTTTAACCCTTTATGAGGTCACAAATACGTGATGTCACAGTCACTACTGGTGACTTGCTGCAGTAGGATTCTAGAACTCTCATTTTATAATTTTGAGCAAACAATGCAAGGAAAATACTCTTCAAAGGGTTTATATGTGCAGTCTTATAACGTAGACTCATATCACATGCAAAAACCCCGAGCCAAAGGTGGAACACCCACGCGTCGAAAAGTGTGTTACATGTGTTTTTTTTTTTCACCCATGATCAAAACCAGCTGATTTTATCAAATAATTTCCCCCTCATGTTGAATAACCGTGCTCAATAGCAAAGCCAGGTGGTTAGTATAAAACACAAAGAAGGACTTTAATATTAGAGCTTGAACATTCCATCTCTGGTCCACTCATTTTTATACATGCACACTGAATAACACCAGTGCAGTAACAATATAATAAAATACCCAAAATATTTGCATTGTCCTGTGTCATGTGAACCCCAACCTGCCCACGATGGCAACATCCAACACTAAAATGCAACTATTCAGTTAACAGATGGCTCCCCACACGTCTGGTAATAACCATCAATTCACATTCAGTTTACATTCCAGAAAACAAGTCCCCAGCATCCCTGTCAGAAATGAACACCATGTTATTGTCGACCGAGAGGTGCCGCATGAGGTTCTTCATTTGAACTACTCCAGACACCGCTGCTACACATTAAATATAGCCCTACGCTTGCGCTAACAAACACCTATGCAGTCCAGAGCAGGGCAACTGTCCATCTGCCTGTGCCACATCCACGACCTGTGACTTCTGTGTGGACACTAATGTAACCCTGCTGTCATTCACTGTCTGAGAAACACCAGGCCCGTGGCATGTTTACCAAACAGGAATAATACGGCTGTCTACCTGCAGCACTGGTTCCTGTCACCGCTGATATACGGCCACACTGTCACAGCACTGAGTGTCTTCAGATGAGGTATTCTGTGCTTTGAAACTGGCTGGGAGAATCCAGGCGGGCAGGAGAGATTAGTACCAGCACTGGGAGGCAGCATGTGTCGCGTGCGCTCATGAATACGCCCACCGCTATATGATAACGATGCAATAGAGTGTGAACGTGAAGTTTTCGAAAACACACAAACACAAAATAAAAATCTTCCGGAAAAAAAAAAAAATTTCCTCAGAGGAACTGGGGAAATCTCGCAGACAGGACTGCACATTCTCTCAAACGGTTGATAGAGAAGATACCAGTCTTTAACCGTTTGAACGGATGGTTTTTCGAATAGCCTTCTGCAATATTCTGAGTCAATGTTCCAGAATTCTGTTGCTTTCAGTGACTGGCAGTGACTGTGTTGTGACATCACCATAAGAACACTCGGCTGAGATTCCATTCCGATCATGTGCGTATTGTGATGTCATGCCTCAAAGGGTTAAATTCTCGAGAGAAGACCGTGCCAAAAATGGCCTCTGAAGTCCACCCCTCCTACTCAAGTAAACCTCATGGTGCTACAGCCAAACAGCATAACTAGCGGGGCTGATATTTGCAGCAAAGATTCCGCATTCAAAAATAACAGCTTTGATTATGGGACCTAAGCCAAGCCTCAGCCTTATATTTACTTCTAATCCAAAAGCCACACTGTGGCGCACATGCTGAGATTCGCTGAGGCTAATTAAAAAAAGCGTGGGAGTTGCAACGAAAATGTAAAGCTCGAATTTATGATTCAGAGCGAGCCAGAGTCCGACGCTTGCAGTGGTGAACAGCCTCTGGATTTAATTAGCATTTGTCCTAGTTTTGACTCATTTAACAACTCAATGCAAGTTTATACTTTTTATCTTAAGGAGGTGAGCAAGCCGCTAAAAGTCAGAAAACATTACAACTGTAATAATAACAAGGAGCAGAATCCATTAGTTCGTCTCACCCAGGGGTGGGGAACCCTGCTGCTGGACAGCCATAGCCTAGCATGTGTCAGATGTCTCTGTAACACACCTGATTCAAATAATTGCCTTATTATGAAGCCCATGAGCAGACAGACATGTAAAACATGCAGGGCTTTGGTCTGCAGGGGTCTGGAGCCCATCTTAGCATACAGTGGGCGAGAAGCGCCCTGGACACTTTGCACTTTGCCGATTTATCAAACCCATGCGAACATGCAAACTCCACACAGAAGCCCCTGTCCAGACGCTACCCCACAGCCTCTGTGCCGAGGCAACAGCGCTACCAACGGTGCCATCTTGAAGAAGAATAAGAGGAATGAATCATACTGTACCCATGAGACTTTAAGGACAATACTGATTTGAAATATGCGCTTTCTTATTCCAAATACCTGCTCTTTGATATCACGTTTTTAGTTTTATCTTTGGGCATCTTCGAAAAATGCGGTCATCTTTTCAAAGCGCCCATTTCTTGACCTATAACCCTGCGTTCAGTTATCAGCTCTTTCCAGGCGGGAGGAGTCAGGAATCCGATTAATTGCTGTCCTTCACTTGAAGGTCTCAGCCCCAGGGGATGATGGGAAGTTGAGAACAGTTCCGTAACGTGCACTCAGGGTTCGATCTGGTGTGCAAGATAGGCAATCATATCCTCAGCCATTCCGCCTATTTGCACTCGCTTGCCGTGGCCCTGACCTCCAGCGGTGCCCTTCACACCCGGCTCTAGATTAGTAGGGGAGAATAAACTGGCCCTCGTGATTTAGACAATGGCAGCTCATGACGCTAATAAGGACTGCTCTCACAGCTCAAATATGAGAGACGTGGGGGCGTATTACGACGACGACCTCACCCCTGAGGTGGAAATGGCCTCCTCTTATCCGGACCATCCGCTTGCTCTTACTCAGGGCTGTTTATTGTAGTGTGTGTGATATGGCAGACATCAGAAAGCAGAATTATGATGTTCATAATGATGTTCGGCATGTCTGCTGCTGTATGAGAAAATGAACAGAAATAGCAGGCACTGGGAGACAGGTGTGAATGTGAGAGGGAGGGATGTTTGCACCTGTCGCATGAATCAGTGAAACAGTATAATGTGTGTTAGTGTGTGTATGTGTGTGTGTGTCTGTTTGGGTATGTGCATGTTTCAGGTTCAATGACGTACAGGACGGTATAAGTAAATAGTATAATGGTGTTTATAGTTCTGGAATAACATCCTATGAATGAATTAGACAAAGAACAACTTGTACTGGAAAGATGGGAGGAGAAGAATATGGATAGGGGAAGGAACTGCTCATGATAGTATCTTTGAAGAGTTCCTGGTGATCCCACAACAGCTCGAAGGGGGCAAAGGTCATTGTGCTGGCCACTCCATATTTTGTAATTTACTTCCAGAAAGTCTGTGCAGAGTTTTTATGCTTTAACCCTTTGAGCGCCATATAGTTGCCCAATGGTGTAAGATATCAAAATCAGATGCTGTTGAAAACCTATCATGTGGCAACTTGTTTAAAAGAGCTCCCGCAGGGGAGCTCTTTTAAACACATTGACACATGATAGGTTCTCAATAGCCCAGAATAATTACATTTTTATTTCCTTGAAAATGTATTCAGCGCTCAAAGGGTTAAGGCCATTATCTTACAGTAATGCATTTTCTTTCATATAATGCATGTAAAAATCATTTGTGATTCCAAACTTTTGAGTAGTACAGTATAGTGTATTTGCTGTCCAACACATTGGAGAGCGATTAGCAAGCAGAGTTATAGCATTCAATAGGGAGCCATATTTCCAAGCTCTCATTAACCCACTTTATTAGACTGGGTTGGGCATGCGCCCTGCCCGGACGAGGTCCCAGAGCATTCACAAAACCCCATTCTCGGCACGTTAATTTCCGAGAATGACTGAGAAGGACGATCATTCCCCAGACTAATCAGTCGGATAACTTTATGGCTTTCCCATAACAGCATTCCCAGAACTCACGAGGAAAATTTTCAGAACAGCTGAACTTGCACCCCATCTACTCCAGCTCCGAGAAACAAAATTAATTCTAACAAAATAATAGTAAATTCCAAGCTTTAAAGTGCAGCTCAATTAAAAAAAGAAATAAAACAATTTTTTTTTCTTCCAGAATAATGAATACCAGGCACTGCGTAAGCATTTACTGCAAGAATGTAACGATTACCTGAATCAAAATCCCAAGTGTAAAAACCTTCATTAGATTGTGAAGAATATTATTTCAGGAATATAATGAATATAATTCATCTCTGGTTCGCACAAAACTTATCCAAAATCATTTAGAAAATGGCTACAAGCCTACAGCCAACACAATTAAGTTCCTCTGCAAGGCTGTGGCGAGCTCACAATGGATCAGCAAGTCAAATCTTCGTCCTGTTGTAGGACGGCACACTGTCCAATGAGATTGGAGGCATTTGCTTGAATTTGAGCTGCTGAGATGCGGCCGTGCATTCATCCTGTTGCTGCAGACAGAAGTTACCTGATTAATGAATACAAATGAGCAACTGGCAGCAGCAGCTATGCGAGCCCAAACCCTAAACCGCAAAACCAGATAAGAGGGGGTCTCGGGCAGTTCCCTTTGGCCTCTTGACCCTTAATTTGACATCTCTCTGATACACGTCCATACTGGTGTCATCTGGCCTCAAGGTCATTGTAGCAAACTTCTTTGCAGTATGACCCCTAAGCATAAAGGAAGCAAATGAAATGTAGCTGGCAATACTGATTGAAATAACAGGGCATGGTTAACAAAGAGACGTACAGTTTAAGATCCCAGGAAGGAGGTTACCGGAAATATTCATCGGTCCGTCAGCGCTGCACACTGGGCAAAAAAACCAATAAACCAAGCTGCTTCTGTTTGAAGACGGAAGCACCTAGACATAATATAAACAGCAGGAGGTGGCCAAATCATCTGCCGTGTCCTTCGGCAAATATTTTCCAGTTCTGAGCGTATGCGAGGTGTCTGGGCTTCAAATGCTTCAAACAGCCAAACTCATCAAAAAGTCTGTTTTGTGCCCAGTGGCTCCGCATATAAATACATGGATCGCTTCCATCTGAGTTACGAACATCAGGGACGGAGAGATTGCTGATCAGCTCTCTATGACACCTGATGACTGCAGGTTGGAGACGCAACATAACCACAGTGTGCTTTGCCTCCAGTGATGATGCAGGAGGCAACTTTGCCCTGGATTTCTGTTTCAGAGCAGTCTGGCGTTGATTAAACTCAACCCAATCAGGTTCGTAAGCAACACCAAAAACACTCGACTGCACGAGCGCAAATCACGTCGCAGTAAAACATGAATCCGTACCTTCGATCCTTGAAGGAGGTCATTCTTTGAACGGTTTACTAATTTTACCTACCGCAGGATGCCTGTTCAAATTTCCCATGACTCGTACAGGGCCTCTTTGCTCTGATTAACGATTTGTGCCAAGGCCGGTTTTTATGCTCTCCGTTAATAAAAGACAAGGAGTAAAATTGACCCGCCACTCAAAGGAGGCGGAGCGCTGTCATTGGCTGAGTGATGAGGGCCTATTGGGTGAGATGAAAATAAATACAAGGCCTTTCATTCAGCCGTAAAATTCACAGATTCATTATGAATCTGAAGGATTATTTTATTTCATGTATACTTGAAAGAGGTTACGCTTCAAAGGCTCACCAGTGGAGGCATTATACTACTTCACAGCCATAAATATTGAAAAATAATCCACTTTATTTTAGCGGCACGAGCACACTGAAGATATAATATAAAGCACATTCCTTTTGTGACTTTTGCGCATTATAGCCGATGCACAAACCTCAAACTCAAAATGTGCCAGTTCTTCCCGCCCCCGTTAAGTAAATTCTCACAAACTGTGACTGACTGCACGTGTTCCGATGCGAGCCTCAGCTGAATCTCGGGCGGGGGGAGGGGTGGTAAGAGCACAGCACAGTATCAGAGATGCTGCACAGTTATTTAAAGCATCCCACTCGTTCACTGGGCCCACAGTGCCAGTGCTCCACAACCCCCCCGCGTATCTCCACAGCTCACATTTTTACTGACCCCCCGCAGGAAACAGCCCCCGCCGCATCCATCACTTTCATTTTCCTCCCCGATCCGCCCGATCAATAAAGGCTTCGTCAACAAATCATCCCCTCCTGTGAGCCGCCGCTGCTTTTACCTCCATATATTTTTTCTTTTCATTTTTTCGTGTACAAGCCTTTTGTCCAGAGTAATAAACTCATGGGGTTAGATGCATGAAGAGCTTTTGTACATGTAAAAACTTTTAGCGCGTGCACAAACCACTCGGATGGGCAGTGATTGGCCCAGGATATTTGTTTCGCACCAGTCATTGGCCGTCCGATGGCTTCTGCATGTGAAAAGGTTCTAGTAAATGCGGCTGTGTGCATGTAACTGACCTCTAATCTGAAAAACTATACCCAGTGCCAATGACCAGTGATTTTTCTTTGGTCCATCTGTCTTACTGAACCCACTGATTTGTGGCCACGGTCTTGCGGTAGTTGGAGCGTATCCCAGTGTGCATCTGACATGAGGCAGACACACACCCTGCACAGACTGCGATTCATCGCAGTTTTTCTGGGGAAGTGGCGTATTTTAATAGCTGGCAAATGAGTGTGAATGATTTGGAGAGGTGGTGACAGATCACAGCCCCTGCGAGTCTGTCTGTGTGAGCTCCAGATGACGGGAGGTAACGGAAAGCTCCAGAAAAGTTAGCGGTGCCATGGTAACGGGCGTATTTGCGGATGGCGTAAAAGTTTAATGCGCTTGTGTTTGCTTCTCGGGGAGAGAAAGGAAGCTCGCTGTGGCCAGAGGATTAGCGCTGAGCCGCGCAGCCTGACTGTGTGATCAGGACTGGGCAAAGTCTATCCACACTCAGGTCACAGGCCCCTGCAGCCTCATCTGTGTGTGTGTCTGCGTGTCTGTGCACGCACGCATTCGGACATGTATGCGCGCATACATTTATGTGAGTGTGTGTCTGTGTTTGTGTTTGGGTGTGCGTGTGTTTGTGTATACATACTGTATTTGTGAGCATGTATGCCTCGTGTGTCTGTGCGTACGAATGCATAACTGTGTCTGTGGGCATGTATGTATATGTTTGTGCGCATTTGTATGTGTGCGTGTGTGTGTGCCGGTGTTTGTGTCCGTGTGGACAAGTATGACAGAGAGAGGGGGAACGAGAGAGAAGGAGGATCATTGCTGCCATGTTGTTAGGATTTGGACGTTTGAGAAATGCAGAAATTTGAAACAGAGTGATTCAGGTGGGGAGGGAAAGAAAGAGCGAGCGAGAGAGTCTGGTGGGGAGAAGAGGACAGGACGGAAGAGAGGGAGGAGACAGAAGAGAGAGGCACTTACTGTGGGATTGCTGACACGCTCCAGTCAGAGTGTGGAGACCCAGGGCCTCCATCACTGCTCTGGGATCACACTGGTGTGACGCGTCTAACACAGTACAGAGCATCTCTACAGCTGAGGGACACAGGCTTTCAGCTCCAGTGACACGGAGTCTGAGAGCAGTGATAGGGGTGCACATACTGAGAAATGTGCTCAAACATCAGTGCGCTTCTCCGATGGAGGGCTGAACCCTACGATAGCGAGCCAGTGCACAGGCCCAAAGGCGGCGTAAATCAGCATGGTTACGGACAGGAGATTGAAAAACCACATGCCGTACCTGCCTGGTATTCACTACCATGCGCCTGATGTAGTTTTTGCTCGATAAATGTGACAGTTCTTAACATGAAGTCCACCATGACTAGAAGGTAATGGTCAGAGGTGTAAAGTCCGGATTCAGAAAGTAAAAATCCTCCCCAGAACTTTATTCCAGCCGCCTGGATTTACTTTTGAGAGGAGATTGAGCCAATATGAGTGATCAGCTCATTCTGTGGGAAGGAGAAAAACTTGGCAGGACTTTTACTTTCTGACCCCTGGATTTTACATCTCTGGTAACGGTCGCCGCAACCTCACCTGATGATAGCGACAGCTGGGCACCCTGGACCCGTTTGGTACATCGATTGGCGAGACCATGGTCCTCTCTGCCAGGTCGCTAACAGGTTTTCCACACCTACATTCGCTAGCCTCCCGACTAATGCCAAGCGTTCTCATGTCGTTGCTGCCACGTCATGGACAATGTCATTGCGCTGAAAAAACATTCCAGTCACATTGTGAGGGTGTTTTGTGTTTACTTGGCTTGACTGTGGAAAAGAAGGATGATATTTGTTCTACAGCAGCTCCTCTGACAGCCCAGTAATGAAAGATCGAAGAGCCAGTCGGCACCCAGCTGGACTGCTTCGTGAGCCTTACCGCATGAATGGTTAAGGTGTGAGGTCACAAACGTGATGAGAATGTTCTTAAGTGATGTCACAATAACAACTGATACTTGAAAGCAATTGATTTCTACAAGAATTACTTTGCATTAAAAAAAAACAATGCTCTGAAAAAACTATTGTTGAAAGGCTTTATGAAATTACTGACACGAATACAAGCAATGCTGAAAAACCTTTCCCGACTGACGTGTCAGAACTGAATACTCTCTGACACAGCTGTGGAATGGTAATTTATAAACTGTGTTCCTTGCAGCAAAAAGGAAATAAATCAAATGACAGGAATAAACAACCAAGCTGTCAATACCTAAAACCAATTAAGTTCCCACTTCAAAGTATAAATAAAATAGGAAAGTGTCGATAAAGAGGGAGTAAGCGAACATAAATTTTTATGCAGTTGTTCACGGCCGCTACCGCAGGCATGCAAACGTAGGAACACAGGGGTCCACACTACATCAATTACTGTCAGCCTTGGGAGGAATGCCAGAGGCGATTAAGGGCCAATAAAAGCATTTGCTGGTCTTGCAGAGATCCGCCCACTACATGCAGAGCCAGGCTTTTCCAGCACGTCTCAAACTGTGTGGCTCTCCATGGGGCCTGAGTTCACGGTCTGAATCCGGGACAGAGAGGATATCGGCACAAGCTCGCATGATCCCCAGCTGTTTCCAGTCTGATCTAATTGCATTTGAGGCACACCTGTAAGATGTTTAGCCCTTTAAAATTTCTAAGGCAGTGTTATAAAACTTTAGGAGTTTCATTTACCTGCAGTGATTGTTGCATCAGTATCAGAATGTACAGTTAAGAGTGTCATAATCACATTTTTGAGATCTTGCGCCTTAATGGGTAAAGGGGCCAGTCTTAAGCCATTTTGGAATAAGCAATAAGAGCCAGGTTTATTTGTGAGATATCAGACAAATGGTAAAAAGTCTAAAATAAACGATGGCCTTTTCAAGCATGCAGCCTTAAATCCTTTGGGGAGGGTTCTGCTTTCTGAACCCTGTCAATTCTTTTTTTTCCAGTCACACTGGATGTCTATAACACTGATCTGAGTTAAGTGCATCCTTAAGGAGAATGGCTCAAAATGGCACTCTCAGCAGCACAGTACTGACCTGAGTACAGCAGTTTAAACAGCTAGGTTAAGTGACACCCTTAACTGGTTCACCGGTTCACTGAGTCTACTGAAGCAGGCTGATGCAAAAGCTGGCCTCTCAGAAAGATAACTACTGTCGCAGTACCATTACCCATAACCCCACTCTCTGAATGCTGAGACAGAGATCAGCCCCTAAATATATTTGAATTGAGGTGAAAACGTCAACCATTTTGAGTCTAGATGTAGCACATGTTTGAAGCAGCAGTCCATTTAAGTTGAAAAATACTGTGGAGTTGAAACCACAAATGAAAGAAAAACTGAACTGAATGTGTGATGATCCCCGTGAACCACGCAATCATGAAGCTGCTCAAACCTGACTAAAGTACTTCCTGTTCACCCTCTTTTAAGAGATCCTTCTACATGAACAGCATGTGGAAATCAAGAGAGGCATGAATGCTCATCTGAACATTTGCATAGTATGGCTACTTTTTATTAGCAGGAACACAGCTCACCTCTGCATGGCTAACAGGACAGACCTCACCTCTATACAGCTAAGGGGGCACTGCAGCAGATTAATCCCGCTCCGCAGTGCGGGGCTCGGCTAATCCCCCCTGGCAGGATGCCACTCCATATTGTCCACCTGAAGGGCAATCAATCGCTCACTGCTCTGCCCTCAGCTCTTGGTGGCGTTGATGCAGCTGCAAGATCCTCAGTCTTTCCAAACAGTAAATATATCAATAAAACAGGATCTCGTTTATCACCCATCCATCCTATTAAATCAAATAATTTTAAGATAAATTCAAAGATTATTTGTAATGTACGGGTATTTAACATTTTTTTTCCAGTGCTTGTAAATCACAGACGGCACACAAATGCCGCTCACAGACCTTATCCTTCAAGCACTTAAGATTCAAACAGAATATGCAAGGACTTCAGTCGTCCGGTCCATAGCTTATTCGACCTCACTCAAAGAGCTTGATTCAAGGTCCTATGGGTAATAGAAATACTTTTGATGAGTCTTTCCTTTCCCAGTAGTAGATGTAGGACTAAATTACTAAGCCATAGAGGTCATCACGCTCTCGAGTACCAGTGTTTCGACCAATTTCCAAAACCCTAAAAGCGCCCACTTCTGTTTTATCAAATTGTACATCAGACTAAGGACTGACAAGCAGAGTTGCAGATTTATTAAAATATTAATGTTGATGTCTAATGTTACATCTTTATACTTTATTTATGCACATGCTACATACCTGGCACTAAAGATTATTGCTAATTTAAAATTTCGCTACTGAAGAATATTTAAAGAAAACATACTTAAGGTACAGTAAATATATTGTCCATAGGGTTTAAAATGAATGAAATTGGAAATGGGAAAATTAAGAATGAAAAAGTAAAAGTCCTCTCCAGTATTCTGTTCCAACCACCTGGGATTCACAAATTGACACAATTCCTCAACCAGCAGGGGGAATTAGCTCTGGGGTGTAAGAGACACATGGCAGGAGCTTTACTTTCTGACACCTACATCGCTGACCATGGATTCAGCGGATCATGTTCACGCTGAGGTTCTCGAGGGCTCACGCAAGACTTGCAGATAACCAGGGAACTCTCAAAAGTAAGACTTTAAAAATAAAGCTAAAATGAAGATCAGTACCTAAAAAAATATCGCCTGACTGTTCTCTGCACAGCGGATGCCTGAGACCATAGACTTGAGCGATCGATCAAACTGTTTCCAGCGGCAGGATTGAAACAGGGAGCACTTTTATTTTAAAATCAGCACTCCGAGGGGCTGCAGATGAGGTTTTGGTCCATGTAGTAGCAGTAGCACACCAAAGCGCCTTCCTCTGATTGGCCTTTGTCAATCTTGGGCCAGATGCTCCTCTTCTCTCCTCTCTTGACACTACTAAAGGATCAGTGTCCCATCTGCTCACCTCACTAACCTGACCCCGCCCACTAACCTCAGCCCACCCACTCACCTGAGCCTGCCCACTAACAGCCCACCCACTCACCCGGGCCCGCCCACTAACCTCAGCCCACCCACTCACCTGAGCCCGCCCACTAACAGCCCACCCACTCACCTGAGCCCGCCCATCCTCCACCCACTCACTCACCTGAGCCCGCCCCACTAACCTCAGCCCACCCACTCAGCTCAGCCCAGCCACTCACCTGAGCCCGCCCACTAACAGCCCACCCACTCACCTGAGCCCTCCCACTAACCTCCACCCACTCACTCACCTGAGCCCACCCACTAACCTCAGCCCACCCACTCAGCTCAGCCCAGCCACTCACCTGAGCCCGCCCACTAACAGCCCACCCACCGACCTGAACCCACCCACTCACCTTAGCCCGCCCACTAACAGCCCACCCAGTCACCTGAGCCCACCCACTAACAGCCCACCCACTCACCTGAGCCCGCCCACTAACCTCAGCCCACCCACTCACCTGAGCCCGCCCACTAACAGCCCACCCACTCACCTTGGCCAACCA
Source organism: Gymnothorax javanicus (assembly GCA_029692085.1). Lineage (NCBI taxonomy): Eukaryota > Metazoa > Chordata > Actinopteri > Anguilliformes > Muraenidae > Gymnothorax > Gymnothorax javanicus. Next base: position 19,126,225 of record CM056212.1, on the reverse strand, counting down.
ACTCACCTGAGCCCGCCCACTAACAGCCAACCCACTCACCTGAGCCCACCCACTAACCTCAGCCCACCCATCCTGATGGGTTGAGCAGCAAGGAAGAGAAGGTAGAGAGAAAAAGCTATACGGTTGTGAAAAATAAACGAGTAAAATATGCCCTCAGTATCACACAGTGTCCCCCTCACCCCACTCAGTCTGAAATCAAATGCCCCGATGTCGGACACTCGCATCAACACACTGCCAATCTGATTACACACACCATTAGCACAGAGAAAATCAGCCTCCTTTGTTCCAAAAGTCTTCAGTACAACTGAAATTATTGCATCTACAAACACAATGCAAAAACAATCCCCACTGACTCGCACATAATGGAAAAAAAGTTCATTTCAAATTAAAATCACCAAAAAACATTTAAGTTGCTTTTCTTTTTTGTAAGACAGCCAAACAAAACTGCTCAGCACTTGCAAAAGTGCATTATTTTTCCACAGAGAAATGCAATAGATTGCAGAAAATTGAAAATGCATAAAGTTTATGGGAAATATAATGGTAAATAATGTCCTCCACTACAAAATAATATGTTATATTGTTCACTAAAGAGCAAATAACGTGTCTGCCATTGTAATGTGGAGTAAAATGTTGCTCACATTTTATATAATTCGTTATCAATACATATTGGCAAATAATAACCTGTTAGCTGCAGACACGTGGCCCAAGAGAAAACTGTGACTTCAATCCATTTCACAGATGATGATTATTCTTAGACAGTACGCATGCAGACATAAACTACATTATTTTTATAACCTATGAAGCAAAACCAGCCCACTGAGCACCGGATTGTATTAAAGAAAATGCTTCATATATCGCACCTTAGCTGCATGTCCCCGGTGCTGGAATACAACTAATATACAGGATATAATCACCTACATGCACCATCACACTTTGTTTTTTGCACAGGTGAAATTGCACCGCTATTTCCTTTGGCGGTTGGTATGAAAATCACACCAGGGAGTCGTGGAAGTCTTTATGCAGCGGGCTAAACACTCATTTGTACAAGCTGGCTATTGCTTCCTCACCAGTAATATGATGCCATTAACATAAGACTGAGAAAGAATAAGCAAGGGCGTCAACCAGTGGACATCTGCGACCGGACCACTAAGCAGGGAGCCTCAGTGTGCTTATGGGAGCGACTGGTTCAGCCAAAAGGTGGAATATAATTGGTTATCTGCACAAATCATACAAAAGGCATGCAGGGAAACAGCTTTATTAAAGCCCAGCATAACAGCATGACAATATCCAAAGCAACCTGCAAGCGGCTCAGCGATAAAGACACAAATTTGATTTATCAATATAAACAACCGTTTAAGAGTCGCGAACTCTCACCCCTTGGATGCTGTGGGTCGCCATTGCTCACGTCGGAGTTTTAATACACAGCATCATTCATCGAAAAGCGCTCGTTCTGCCACCTGGGACACTGAGGCGCAACATTAATCGCTCAAGGACCGCTATCTGTCGTCTTTTACCCCGCAGACCAGCAGGAAACGGGCAGAAATGGCCGAGAGACGACACAAAGGGAATGTTCCGGTAGCCTACTTTATTTTCATATTTTCATCTTAGCTCAACCGTTACCTGCTCGACCTGTCTGATAAGCAGTGATGAATTTCCTATTACAATTGTGTTATTTCCACTCTACCTTTATGCCATGCCTGCCAGTGAAGGATGCAATTCCTTTCTGTAGCTGGGAAGATAAAATCAAGAGATTTTTCTTGGCGCGATTTCAGATTTTTATTTACCCTGTGCCATATAGTATATCATTTTATATATTCAGGGGTTCAGGAGTTTTTTTTTTTTTTGCCTATTTTTGTAATTTATTTGATAAGCATCTTTGGGAGAGTTTTCTGTAAAAAGTGCAAAACAAATAAAGTTGACTTGAAATGACGCCAGTGCTCAGAGGGCAGAGGACGTGGTACCAAGTGAGAAGGATGGATAAGAGCTCAATCAGAGGATGTGGCTGAGTTAAGACGAGCGAAGCAGCACTGGTGATTGACTATTCAGTTTAAAGCATGAAGCATCTGTGTGACAGTTCTCTTGAAAAAAGTACTATAGGCAAGTAAAATTGAATTGAGCTGGCGTCTGCCTGCTAAGCTGGACCGGGGCTCGGTTGCCTCACCGTTTTAGTGGAGAAGTGGTTCAGACTGGATTCAGACTGCAAATATACTTCCAGATATCTCAAAGTCATTGGTGCAAAATGTCTGATTCATCCCCACTGAGGCAGCCCCGACACTCCCCAGATCAAACCGCCAGTGCGCACTGAGAGAGTGATTTATATCACTCAGGGTAGAGTTATTTATGACCCGCTCTTTGATCACTGCCCTTCAGGAGGTCACCGGTATTTATCACAGAGATAAACCCTGGTCTGATGGGAACCGTTTACTCTCCAATTACTCTGTTTGTGTTCAGCAGCCACTTTCACAGAAAAATCAGATACTCTTTTATAAATAGCCAATAGCAAATGGCTTTCTTTTGGTCTTTTTTGGCATATTACCATCTATGGTAATTATCCCTGTTAACTACTATTTTTGGCTCGTTGTGACATAACCCCTCGATACAAAGACCTTATTTTGTCGCTTTGTCAGAAGAACAGAGGCAAAGAAGAACGGAGAGCTGGTGCTTCAAGTTTGAACTCAACAATAACGAGGAACCTCTTACTGAGGTCATAGAAAGACTTCAAGCCCGTTCTAATCAAACCCTCTGTGAACCCTTTGGGGAGCAGTCCTGCTATAAGTCTCAAGATTTCTAGAAAGTTCTATTCTGGTCCAAATGGCAAGAGCATAGCCCTATACTGAACTGCGTAAGTCCCAGGCACTTGGCTCATATTCCCACAAGCAAGCATTTATTTAAAACTGGAGCAAAGTTCGAGAAGTTTGGTGCTCAAACAAACACCATTAACTCCCATAACTGAGTAAGGGGGCATGTACAGCATTTATGGAACTGAGATAGTAAAGCCTTTCGTGTTAAAGGAGACATTTGTCAAAGGATTTGTCATATTTGCTAATTTTGTCCACCTTTGTTTAAACAGGCAAGTCACTTAATGACAAATTCTTATTCACAGGGATAGAGTGGGAGAGACGTCTGAGGGAATATGAGAGAGGAGAGAGAGAGAGAGAGAGAGAGAGAGAGAGAGAGAGAGGGGGTGAAGTCCTGAGAGCAGTTTTGGGCTAAAGGCCTTGCTAAACGGCTCTGTTTTTCCCAGCTTCACCTCTGCAGATGCGAGTCAGAACCCCGAGCCCAACAGGGGACTCAAACATACTGACCTCAAGGCGACCCTGCCTCCCACTGAAGTGTATTTATTAGCGCTTAATTAGTACCAACAACATCCCTATTAGTGTAAGCAAAGCAGGAGCCTGGTGTTTGAAAAGGATGGGGGGTGAGAGGCCGTGAGAGATATAGCCAGACAGGTCTATCAATGACACATACAGGCTGTAATTGAAGTCTGGGGGCAGACTTGTGAACCCCTCAAATTATTAAAGGATAAAAAAGGTGTTTTTCTCATTAAAGTCTTTAAACTGTAATTAGGGGACAAATTGTGCAATCCTGGCAGAGAGAAGTTAATGAGGCGACGGAGAGCCCATCTGGTTGTGACGGGGGGTCCCAGAAGCGCAGAGCTGCCACTGCGCCCATGTGAGGAGTGTGTACAACCAGACCCCATCAACACACACTATTACAGACTCTGTACAACCAGAGCCCATCAACACACACTATTACAGACTCTGTACAACCAGAGCCCATCAACACACACTATTACAGACTCTGTACAACAAGAGCCCATCAACACACACAGACTCTGTATGTACAGACTCTGTACAACCAGAGCCTGTCAACACACACTATTACAGACTCTGTACAACCAGAGCCCATCAACACACACTATTACAGACTCTGTACAACCAGAGCCCATCAACACACACTATTACAGACTCTGTACAACCAGAGCCCATCAACACACACTATTACAGACTCTGTACAACCAGAGCCCATCAACACACACTATTACAGACTCTGTACAACCAGAGCCCATCAACACACACAGACTCTGTACAACCAGAGCCCAGACTCTGTACAGACTCTGTAGAGAGCCCATCAACACACACTATTACAGACTCTGTACAACCAGAGCCCATCAACACACACTATTACAGACTCTGTACAACCAGAGCCCATCAACACACACTATTACAGGCTCTGTACAACCAGAGCCCATCAACACACACTATTACAGACTCTGTACAACCAGAGCCCATCAACACACACTATTACAGGCTCTGTACAACCAGAGCCCATCAACACACACTATTACAGACTCTGTACAACCAGAGCCTGTCAACACACACTATTACAGACTCTGTACAACCAGAGCCCATCAACACACACTATTACAGGCTTTGCAAACAACAGCTAGTGTGTGGTCCCGCTGTCTGAACGCAGATTCCCTGGAAGGTGAATACACATAGAGACACACACGCATGCACATGTATACACACGCGCACTCATAGAGGCCTGTATAAAAGAGCTAGCATTTGAGACATAGAGGAAGACATACAGAGGACTATACAAACCTGCACACATCAGCACACAAACGTGAATTATGGATTTGTTCAAACGCAGGGATGCATACATATGCAGACATAAACATGTGTATGTTCCGGCACGGACACAATCTTGCAGAGATCTGCAAAAATACGTCACGCAAGCACACACACCTATCCGTAAACATGCAAACACACACACACAGCTAATAAACCACAAAGAGTATTCGTGCATGTCAATATATGGAATGCATGAATGTACACACAGACATCAAAACAGGGCTTACAACACACACACACACACACACACACACACACACACACACACACACACACACACCGATTTACGCTGCAACAGATCCAATTATGATTACACCTTACAGAAAATTTTCAGAAAAGACTAAAAAACCTACAGGATATTTGTTAGGGGATAGTGGGGACACTCACAGCTGGATAGTGTTTATAGAGTGGGGATCGATGCCTATCTGAAATATGGGAGTCCATTGTCAGTCAACCTCTAGAAGCTTCCAGACAACCCAGGCTGTCCGCAATGAGGGCTTGATCCAGGATCGGCCCTCTCATCCCACTCAAAGTGTATGGGATCTGACTGGAAAGATTGGAAATGGGCGGCTCAAACTCGCAAAAGATAGAAACTTCACTCAGGGACAGCCAACGAACAAGGGTTGCGATTTTGAGAGGATAAATTTCAGTCTTCGTCTCCATACCGCAATTTTTATCAGGCGGTGTCGGATGGCACCGGCCATTGAGGCTTTGATTGGATGGCCTTTGGAAAACCAGCAACCATCTGCTTTACGTTCATTCACCAGAGTCTTTGTTTATACCACACGCAACATTGACAGCAGATGCACATTACCACGGATGGTAATCACTGATTACATTATTTCACATAATCCGTTTAAGGTGGATATTCACAGCAGCAATTGGGCTCACATTTGCTGCAGCTCATTGCCCCAGGCAAGAGGACCCAGTAAAATCAGTCAGCGGTAGATGCATTTTCCACTTCAAGATTTTTAAAATGAATTTCATATTTGAAAAACTACACATTTTATTGCCTGAAAAATTATGGGAGAATAGCATGAGTGTTCCTGTTTCTGTACTCTAAATTTAATTTGTATAAATTATCCAAAGTCTCTGCATTTTAAGTCTAATTTGAAACTGTATCAGTTTCTGCGATGTGATCTTTGGAAGTTTACAGGTTGATTGGTTAATCGCAGGGTCTGATAATGTGATCAGGGTTAAGCATCATTCCCAGATGTACAGCAGCTAAGCCCTTCTGAGCCAGACATGCCAAGCTAACACAACGCATTCTCATAATGTTACTGCAATGTTTTACCAATGTTATTTCGACAAAACGAGTCAATAGCACTGCAACAACATTTATAAGTTAGCCGGGAGTCAGTCAGATGGCCTCTGCTGTTGTTGACAGGCTGTCTCCGCCCAGTGGAGCAGGTGATTGGCTGGGAGCTGCATGTGACGGCTGGTGCAGCTGCCGCAGGGCGGGGAGACGGAGAGCTCATGACTCAATCACTGCTGAGCACAGAGCACTGCTACAGCAATAACACAAACATCAGTGCGGCTGTCCCACTCAGCTACCATCTACGGCACCAAAACACAGACAGTGCTCACATAACACGCAGACAACACTTGGACAACGCACAGACAATGCACAGATAATGCACAGACGATGCTTAGATAATCCTCACACAAACCCCCTGGTAATGTTCAGAGAACACTCCGACAATGCTCAAATAAATCCCTGATAACGTTCAGACAACACTCAGACAATGCTCAGACGATGCACAAACAGCACTCGAACAACGCTCAGACAACACTCAGACAATGTTCAGAGGACTTTAGACGATAGAAATGAAGAATGACAGAGTCAATAAAGACTAAGGCCCCTCTAATATAATCCTCCCAATGAAAGCCACAGTAATTTATCGTGGTCTCCATCACAGTTTGCTTTCCTTGAACAGACCTGCTTTGTGGTGATGTTTACTGCAGTGAACTTTTAAATGTGTTTCTTTAGGTTTTGTAGCAGAATGAGTGATAATGATAACTACACTCTGCAAATTATATACAGCAAACTGTTTAAAAATAACAAAAAAATTAAAATTCACAGGCCTGTCATCACTTCCAATCCTCACTGAAACAGACATCGCTGTTCAACTGTGACGTCATGACAACAATCGGGAAGTAATTTTTCAAAGCAATAGAATGGTGAATGTTGATCATCCATATGGGGACAAGACAGATCCAATAAGACGAGTTTTTTTTCAACCAGGGATCAGCCACATTCAAAACCCCTGAAGAAGAGGCATTTGTTTACCTTGCCACAGTTTGACCACCTTCAGAACACCATGTGGAGAGATACAGTTATTCCTCAACCCCAGTTCAAATGCTACAAAATGTTTTGCAGTCTATACGCGGGCTGGAGATAGGAGCACAGTGGGGAAACTCTGATGGGGTTTCATTAGAGTCAACCCTGGCCTTTAAAGCTGTAAAGATTTGGCAGTGCGGGCACAGCAAACGCACAATACAGCCGTGCCAAAAAAGATGAGGAACAGTGTGGGCTGTGACCTTTCTAAGGACAAACCTCATATTAAAATGGAGACAATCGTGGCCGGCGAAATCCCATCGACTTCTCGAGGGTGCCCAGCAAGTGAGCACCTATTGGACTGCCGGACTGTGCCAGTGGTTGGTCAGCGTTTGTCAGCATTTTGCTAAATCAGCACTGCAGGGGTGCGCTAGCCGAGCCAACGAGCCGGCCGCAATCTCCAGCATATGCTTCCTGCCCAACAGAAGATATCCAGCATAGGCCAGGCGGGAAGCCTTGTAAATAAGACTCCGACTGTACAGAGCGGATACCGCTCATTAAAACTACATTAAAAAACTGTTTCAGCTTGTTAACAAATACACAAAGCAATTAGCATGCGCTGGCTAAGATCTGAGGTACAGCTCCCAGAGAAGTGCTGTTTTTAAATAAGTTCTGAGCTTGGCAACTCGTGAAAATGGGATAAAATATTTTGCGGGTGAAAAAAAACACTTTTTTCCGGCCAAGTTCTCCTGCACACTGTAGATAAAAGCCATCACAATATGAGTCATCGACTGTGCACATTTTCAAGGAGTTTATAAACTATTTTGCTGGATTAAAAAGAGGATTTTCAAGATGAGACGCCAAGAAAAGAGTTGAATCGTACAATAGCCACAGGAAATATGCTCCACAAAATGACCAATGTTTCAATTTACAGGATTGAACACAGGTAGTGTTCATTCCATTCTGCAGGCAGTATAGTGTTTTACCAATGTATCACACTGATGCAGTGTCCACTGTCCCCAATTGGCATTTTATTAAGGAAACCTGACCATCCATGCTAATAGCCTGCGCTGCCAAGCAATGAGGAGCCATATGCTACAACATACAGATGCTAAGGTCAGAACCTGGCATGAAGAGCACAGATTTATGGCTCAATCCTGACTTGTTTAAACAGCGTAGGCTGCTGCTGGTAGTAATGTAGCTTAAGCACCCATAATTCCCTTTAACACCACATCGACCGCGATGGAATGTCACACCACACCCCGCCATTACTCCCGACTATGTACCACTCTGTCTGGACAGTCAACTCTTTTTCAACTGGATACTTCAAATACAGAGATGCAACATTCCAGCATTGCTACCATTTGGAACTTTTTTTTCTCACCATTGCATCCCCATTCACCCCCCTGGGGCTGGTCTTTCATTAAAGGGGCACTTTCCCCCAGTGCGGCGCGTGTGCATGCACATTCATGAGGAGCCCTTACTGCACAGAGCAGAGATCAGGCAGTTCTGGTCACGCAGACGGTCTCCTGATCAATGCAGATCAGCACAACAATGCCAAAAAAATAATTAAAATTTCAACAACTACATAGGTCTTCCAAAAACGCTTTAAATCTGAGTCCAATCATGTTTTTTCTGAACAAGACAAAAAATATTGCCAACAAGGTACAAAGTAAGATAGTTTGAGTCATTGCATGATATTCCAAAGGTATTAGAAAATTTAATTGATCATGTAAACAGTAACTTCAGAGTCCGTCTTACAGAAGAGATTGGGGTTTTCAGTCTCATAAGAAGGCTATAGCGCTTGCTAAGACAACTTTTTTTTTTTTTTTTGCAATAAGTATATTTGCGTTACATGACTGTACGCCTTGATCAAAGTACTTCAGTGGACTTCATTGCCTGAATAATGTGCAGAATGATTTGCTAGTTAAGGGAGTGCTTTGGTTCACACACAGACCAGACGCCTGACACCTGCATCCAATCAGCACCGGCCTTATCTTCGCCTCACAAACAAATCTACTTTTTCTGCTCATTTCTTCACGAACAGGCTGGTGGACGGTCTAATCCGAGGCAGTTTTTAGCAGACAGTACTCGTGAAATTAAGTCATTCTTGCATTTATTTATTAGCCACAATAAAGCAAAAATCTTGATGGAGTCTAGGGCGAGAGGTCAAGTCGAAAAGTCTGTAAAATGCCTGGCTTATTTTCCCCCGGCGTTTCCACAGGGTGCCATAAAAGTAATACACAAAGAATAATAGACCGTAATAGACCATTATCATAATACACCTGGCATTCTTCAGTGGAGAGGAATCAATTCTCAGGGCTAATAAAACTAAATCTGCAACGGTACCTTCAGGACTGCATTAAGCCCGAATTCATTTAGTGGAATCCGAGGGGAAGATAAACTCATTTTACACATAACAAACAGCGGGAGAGAGTCAGGCTTTTCTAAAGGTTTCTCAAACATGGGCCAGTCCTGGGGGGCCCGCAGTGTATGCTGATTTTTGTTCCAGACAAACACATTTTTTATGTTGACTGCGACAATTAAGGCCCGAGCAACGAGTCAGACAGAAGTTAATTATTTTCTTTTGAGTAAGGGAAAAAAAAGGCCAGGCAAATGGCAGGGAGCCAGAGCCGTCCCGTGGTTAAATAAAGTTCAAGGGGAGAAATAATGCAAGGGGAATGTGAACATGGTTTATTTTCAACTTTAATATATCAGATCAGCCATAATAAAACCCAGCACCACGCAGGGCTTCCCTGGAATCAATTTAACATCCCGCTGTTTGTGGAGTCACACGAAGCCCGAATAGATCTCTATCAGGGTTCACATTAAACTTAAAATAAATAAATGCAAAATAATTAAATAAACTAATAAATAGGGCCAGCTACGTGCAGTGTAAAAGCACGCCATCAATCAATGGACAAGTCGAGACAAATGGACGAGATGTGAGAGTGCATGAGTGTTGGAGCAATAAAAACCCATTAGAACGAATCAAGATGGATTTCTGCCTGGAGAGTTGCATACGGACTGGCTCTAAAAGAATGGGGGAGGAGAGAATTTAAGAACTTTAAGAACCTCCTTCCAATAATTTAAATGCACACGGGGCACCATTCACACACGGGTCAAGCTAATTACTTACTTTGTTTCCTCTCTCAGTATAAATGAATAGTGTAGCTGGTTTCCTTGCTACTTTCCGTTCTTCCCTTGTTACTAGGATGCGAATGCGATGTGTTCGAAGTGGGTGGGGGGGGGTCGGACATTGTCGCATGCCCTCCCCGGCACATGGGGACAAAGCAGACCGCGAGACAAAACTATCCTTCCGGAAGCATCCGGCCACCTAAAGCATGTAAAAGCGAAGCACCGGAACGCTCTTGTTAGCACTCCCGCTAACATCGCTTCTTGCAGGAAGTCAGGGGAAATGGGACTGGATAAGGACGGCAATGTGCTACCAGACTGAGAGCATGCTGTGGTGTGCTAATTGTGTTAGCCCTTCAGGCCTTCAAACCTCCTCTCTCCTCTTATACCGTGATCTGCCAGGTCTAGGGAGGACGTGTGGGATTTCTGAGAGCTCGCAATGCCCAAAAATGCTTCCATAAAACTTCTCAACAAATGCGTTTGACCTTTAGGAGATTTTCTGTTGTAAAAATATCTAATTTGAACCTTGACTTTAGACCTTCAGAGGCAATCGGAAAGGTGAGACTAGCCAGCCTGTATCATCACCATCCTTTCAGTTTAAATGAAGTTTAACTACACGTGTAAGAGTCTAAGGGGTAATGCATTCTATTTGTACCTCAGATTTGAAGTCAAGTAGAGTTTAATCACATTGACTCCCAATTAGCCCCCACAATGAGCTTTTGACCTTTAAGGATCAGGAAGCTGTATAACACAATTGCTTACAGGAAAAACACTCAGATAGGCACTCATATTTTATTGGGAGTGTTACTTCAAGTAAAATTAGAGTCATCTTAATGGACCTCTCAGGTCAGGCAAGGCTAAGAGATAAAACACAATATAATAAAGGAAGCTGGAGTGTAGAGCTATTCCTGGAGGCAACCCTGGGTGCTTTAAAATGAAAGACTTAGCACTAAACAAAATAGAGCCGGTGCAAGAAATAGCAAATAAGTCTGAACAATAGAGAAGTCTTCTGTATTGACCTTTTGAACCAAATTCCAAGGTCAAATCGAGCAGGAAGACCACCAGGGATGCGGAGTGGCCGAATTTTACAGCGGCACTATAATGGGTGGGGTCAGCGCCGCCCTTCTACCCAGCCTACATTTCCCACGTGCCTCGGCGCTGAGGCAAGCATTTCAGCTGCCTCTGGCATCTCCACCCGTGTGGCACGGCTCGTCGACTTGGCCAAACCTCGTGCCGTCAATCAGGAAAACAACCAGATGCCGCATTTTCCCCCGAGTCGCGCCTGAGCTTTTTTTTTTTTTTTTCTTCGCAGGGGAGAAAGCGGGGAACAATGGGGCACCTTTTATGGTCTGGAGGAGAGAGAGGGATGGCAAGCCTTGCCAGATTGGCACTTTCTCACACAGAGAGGCCCGGTATGGAGGCGTTAGCCCGCGCGGCGCAGCAGGCGCCTGGTTTAGAAGGAGATGCCTGGCATTGTTGCTGCCCAGCCATCTGCCCGCGAGCCTGGTTCTGCTGCCAAGGCTGCGATTCCCACACATTCGCATTCGAGTTTTTCTGAGAGAGAGAAAGACAGACGGACTGTGAGATAATGGGAGAGATACAGAGGACAGATACAGACATCAAGAGAGACAGAGATAGATTCAACTTCAAAACAAGTTTTATGGCTTGACGTGCTTGACATTTGTCTGCGAAATTGGCCCATTAAGCATCCTTGAAGTTGGTAAGCATACAGAAATAGATATTGACAGATGGAGGGAGCGTGAGAGAGGATGAGACAGAGATAGAGAAAAATAAATTGTATTGCGGCACAGTCTGATGCCGCCCCTCGGTTTATTCCCTTTGCTGCAATAGCAGGGTGGGCTCCATAGAGCTTGTAACATGTACTGTAATGTTTATAACGTGCAGTAATATTCATAGCATGTAATGAAACGTTCATAACATGCTATAATGCTTGTAACATGAACAGTAAAGTTTACAACATGTGGCGTAATTTTCAAAAGAGGTACTGTGATGTTTCTAGTTCAAACTGCAATTTTTATAATTAATATTTTAATAATAGTAGCCCCCGGACGAAGTTGGGTGGCTACTATTGGTTCGTGCCTGTCGTCTCCGCTGCCACGTCCGAGTCCATAGACACTTCCTTGTGGACGCTGTACAGGCTGTAATTTTCGTCCGATTACTTTCATATCTGGTATGGACATGTGTTATACACTGATGGACTTTAAAAACCTATAACCAGAATTGTAGCCAAACTCTGATTGAAATTGGTAACCATTTATTGACTTTACTCATAACAACAACTTCGACAAAATGTCAGATAGCATCAACAAAAAAAGAACGGCAAAAGAATCAACAATGACAAGTTTAACAACAAAATCAACAACAAAGATCAACTCCAATCTCAGTACCGAGTGTGACCGCCACGTGCCTGCAACAAAGCCCTCACTCGTCTTGGCATTGACAGCACCATTCTGTTGAGCTGTTGCTGGGGAATGGCCTGCCACTCCTGGAGAAGGGCTTCTTGGAGCTCTGCCCTCGTCCTGGGCACTGGAGTGCATTGCCGAACCCGCTGATCCAACAGGTCCCACACATGCTCAATGTAGTTCATGTCAGGGCTGAAAGGTGGCCATTCCATGACTCACATTCCATTCTGTGCCAGGAGCTGCTGGGTCACATGTGCTGAGTGAGGTTGTGCGTTTTCTTGCATGAACGTGACCTCAGGGTGGTCTGTGATCTAAGGCACGACGTGGAGTCTGATGATAAGGTCACAGTAGTGGGCTGCATTAAGATTTCTATTGACTATGACCAGGTCGGACCTCCAGCCGTACCGAATGGCACCCCAGACCATCACCGAGCCTCCTCCAAAGTGATCTGTCTGCAGGGGACCGCGTATCTCTCACCACATCGTCTGTAGACCCTTTGTCTTCCATCATGTCAGTACAGACAAAATCTGGACTCATCACTGAAGACAACTTTCCTCCAGAATCAGTTGGGGACTCGTCTCTGACTATATTCTTCAGCACAGCGAAGCCTGGTAGCCCTGCGCCGTGCATCAAGCTGCATTCCAACACATGCCCTGTGGGCTCTGATCCCTCGCTCTGCAAGTCGGCGACTCACTGTTCTTCTGCTGATCCTTGGTCTGTGGATTCCTAGGGTCTCCTGAGCCGTCCTGGTGCAGTTTCGAAACCAATCTCTCAGGTGGACGAGGCGGATTTGATTGTCCTGGGCTGGGGTCGTGACCAGTCTCCTGGTAATGAGCCACAAGGTTGGAGATTGTGGGTTGGCTTACCCCAAAATGCTGGGCGATGCGATTTTGGGATGTTCCAGCCATCCACAGCCCAATGGCTTGATCACGTTGGGGTCTGGAAAGGCGAGGCATGGTGCACGTAGTGTCTTTGAACAAATGCTCTCTCGGGTTCTGGCCTTAATGACCTCAAGGATTGTTTTAAGGCATTTGACACCATTGCAATTGTGATCAGTGAAGCCGGACGAGGTTACATCACTAATTCCTCAAATCCTGCTCCACAGACACAAACAAGGTCATGACCTCACACACTGTTGTGTCTCCTTGCTCAAAGACAACTGCATATCAATTATGTAATCATCTAAGTAAAGTTCCCCAAACCCAACTATACTATTTCTGCCTAGTCAGACTTATAAGTTTTTAAAGTCCATCAGTATACTTCAGTAATGACGCCTATCGGTTTTTTGCTGCCATGGCAACAGTATTGTCCGAATAATGCACAAAAAAGGGGAGAAGTTGGCTTTCGGGGGCTACACCCATGCGGTCGCGGCCGACCAGGCTGTCTAGTTAGAATATGAATTGTATGTTTATAGCAGGTACGGTGATGCTTATAACCTGTGCTGGATTGTAAATAATCAGAATTGTAATGATTATAAAATGTACCTATCATCGGTTTGCGGTTTGGTTACACAAATTGGTTGGACACATTTCCCTTCATTATCTCTGCACTGAGAGAGATCAGCACTTCTCTGAGGCTTCGCAGGAATCTGCTCTGCGTCCAAACCTGCGGACGCTTTCCCCTCTATCCCCGGCTCAGACAATAATCGAAGCATTAAATTCTGTTTGGACCCGCTTCAAGCGGAGGCAGCGACAGTAATTAAAATCTGATTTCTCGCTCGCGCGGCTGGGCTCATGAAATTTAAATAGCGACTGTTTGTTTTTTTCTGACGCACTCCTACTGGTGCACAAGTCTATCTGAAGAAGGAGCGCTCGCTGTGTTATGAGAGGGAGAAACACTGGTCTCCAAAATTAGTCCTCGCATTTTCATTCAGACTGGAGGAGAATCACGCAAACTGTAACCGTCATTCAAATCCCACAAATCCATACCAATTCTAAATACTGCTTTCAGGCCCTGACACACACATAAATAGACAAAAAATAAAACCGCGCATGCGTGTGTGTCTATGTGCATGTGTTTGTATATTTGTGCGTGTGCAGACCGTGATTTGACCAAATTAGGGCTCATCAATAAAATGTAAGTGGTCCCATTATCGACTAAGTATAAACACACATTATTTTCTGGAGACACATTGAGAGTGATTAATTCTATCTGCTTGCTGGATTGATCAAGGCAGATGCCACAGATGAGCATTTAGCTCAAGTCTTCTGAACAATGCCAGTGGGTGCCAGGGGTGCTAAATCTGCCCATTACAACAGTCATTTTCAGAGTTGTGAAAACATTCAAAATAATTTCATCACAAATATCAATGTTGCAATGAGAAAACAGGTTTTTTCCTTCAAAGATATCGAAATAATTTCTGCATGATGATGTAGATTCAAGACGGATGAGTTCGGTGATGTCTTTGGACGGGTCGAATTTTGATACAATAAGAGCAGGAAAAAGAAATCAATTCTTTTCCACACCGTGGATAATTTCACAGATGGTGTCCCTCTCATGTTTTATTATGATTTATGATTATTTAAATCTCAAAAGCTTTTTGATTCTGGAGCAATGAGCCAGGGCTTTGGAAAAACCCAGTATTAACCTTGGACCACCACTGAGCACACAGCATATGTGAAAAACTGAGTGGCATTTAGGACAGAGTTATCGTAATTCATGGTCATGCGTTGCTTTAGTTTAATATATACACACTGCTATACTATACTATATGTGGTCTTATGTTTGTGTGAGCAACTTAGGCATAGAAACGTCTGTATATGAGTGCATGTGTGCTTGTATTTTTGTACATTATTCTATGTGTGTTTCTGTGTGTGTAGTTGTCTTTGTGAGTGTATGTGTGTTTGTCTTTGTGAGCGTACGGGTGTGTGTCCGTGTGTTTTTGACAAGCATGCATGTGTGTGAGTGCATATTTGTGAATCTGTGCGAGTGTTTGTCTGTATGTGTACATGAATGTGTGTGTGAATGAATGAGCATGAATGTATGAGTGTATTCGTGTGTGTATGTGTGCAGGTGTGGGTGAGTTAGTGTATCTGTATGTGTGTGTGAGTGTATGTGGGGCAGGTGTTTTATGGGAAGGGCTGTATGCCCCGCAGTGCATATTTTCAGTGGGGGAGGGGGGTAGATGAGGAGGACGGGGGGAGGTGTAAATGGATTTCAGATCCATACTGTATCGTCTCCCCGGGACCAGCACAAGCTGGGAATGCATTTCAAAAATCATTACTTTCATTTCCATGTTTCCCTGTTACAAAGGCAAAACACCCATTACCCACACTGCAAGTGCACTCAAATGTGGAAAACCCAGTGCGGACGCACTTCAAAGAGAATAGCAGAGTCTTTTCTACTATTGTTGGAGTCGTGTTACGTGTTGACAGCTGCCTGTTCACAGCTATATTCTTATAATGTATCAGAGCGGAAGCACTGATCCTGGAACAGATCTTTTCTGTACCCATCCCAGCTTTATCAATTGAGAACTGAAAGGGAAGAACTGATTCTGGATCAGCACTTGAAATATCTACCTTTATGGTTTGTCAGTTTGTCAAGCCTTCAGAGCTAAGCCTGGGCAGCTGAATCCTCAAATTACGACGCATAATTACGCTCCTGTCTACTCGGCTCGACTGGCAATCAAACAAATGACTGGCTCGATAAATCAGTCTAATGATATGCTCCACAACAGAATGACTGGCTAATTCATATTTTGATAACATTACCGTGGAGGGCATCACCAAGTCGTGAGGCATTTTGACATAGAACAAATATGAATATAAAATGAATATGAATGTCAATTGCTGTTTAAACAGCATAAATTTGAATAAATATGTTCATTAGGCTAACTATAAATAAGGCATTAAACACCAATTTTAAAATCCTTTATATTGTATGTTGAACACAATATAACCAACCAAATAAATGAATCTCTCATAATTTTTAATTCATAATTAAATCATCTTTTTAAATAATGGATGATGAAAAAAAATTCTACAACGTGACTCCAGAGATAGTTTATATTTTTCTCATGAATAATTCAGATTATTGCCATCCTTACAATCACACAATGCAGGCTAGCTATCTTTACGATTCCTTCATCATTATGGGCTCTTGGCTTTGATTTTTCTGTAAATACACATTTGACAGTTTATAAAGAGAAGTAAAGGGGAACAAGATGAGAGAAAACTAGTGGCTGCCTAAAATATTCACTGCTTACCCTGATTGCGCATCAGCATGTGTGACGAAACACAACGCTCAGCGCTTCTTCATCAAACATTCTGCTTGTGTGGCGGCCTCCTGTGATCTTACCACCTACTTTTCCCACATATAGCTACTTAGAAAGTATGACAGTGCAATAAAGGAGGCTTTTTTTTTTTTCCGAGAGCTCTCGTCAATCACACAAATAGGTTTCCAAGTAACTGAAAATGGGCCGCAGTCGATTAGGCAGAGGAAGATAATGTTTAACGGCGGTGTTTGGAGAAGAGCGGTGTTTTGTGACTAAACCGTCTGCAGGGGTAGGAGGGTGGCATTCGTGGCTTAACAGCCTTCGCTTGGACGTAAACCATCACGTCAGAATCACCTGAACCCTTCAGGGACGCTCAATGTTAACAGACAGACGCATTTCAATCAAAGCACATCCGAAGTCGTCATATCCCCAAATGATCTATCAGAATTGAGCTTAAAACTGGATATTTATCTGTTAAAAAACAAACCACCCAGACATGTGGCAATAAGGATGTATTTATTGACCGACTGCAAATGAAGGTTTCCTATATCTAGGCTTTTGGTAAAATAGCCTGGATTTTGCTGGATTCCAAACCAACCGTTGCACGCCTTAGAGCACAAAATGACCTGTTTTCTCCCTGTTAAAATCTTGTAACTGAAACTTAAAAAAGAAGAAATCAATCACATAACCCACACGCGTGGCATTTCATCTGGACAGATTCCAAGAAAACTGAAGTGGAGACATTGCTCTGAAAATGGAGTTTAAATATCAGAGCTGATTTGTCCTCCTGAGCCTTGTACCACATAATCGTGTCTCACATCTCAAGGCAGAATATAAGTCATAAAGTCCGGGGGTCAGGAAGTAAAAGTCCTAACCAGGCATTTGCTCCACCCATGAAATCAGTCAGCAGTTTACTTATGAGTTCTGGCTGAATACATACTGATGGGCAAACTCCGGTGATCAGAACAAAATACAGGAGAGGACTGTCATTTTCTGAACCTGTATGAATCTGGACTTCACACCCCGAATAAGAACACGCTCCATGGGTAAGCCAGGGTATCAGGGAAATCCAAAGAGCTTCCACATTCATTTCACTCCATCTCTCATTTTCCAGGGGCTAAGAGGCGAGGGAGGATGGAGCGACAGAGCAGCCTGATGAGATGCATCACAGCAGGGAGGCCGCAGCCCTTGAATTTACAGTGTCATTATTATTATCATTTTTCACCTCCTGGCTTCTAAGATGCCTGTGGGCCTCATCTTTAAGAGGTGCGAAATTAATCTTCCCTTCGCAAGAAACTGGGAGGCGCCTGGCATCCCGAGGTGAAAATGTGAAGCCCTGTGTGCAGTGTGCGTGTGTGTGTGCGTGCGTGTGTGAGAGAGGGAGTTGACGAATTTCGGCCAGGTTATTTAGGCAGAAATTCCTGTAGCGGAAACGGGATTATGCAAGGCTCCGAAGATGGTGGCGGGTGAGCACCTATGTATGGATCGAGGGACGGCTCATTCCGCCAGTGAGATCGAGGGGATTCAGGCTGCAGCATAGCGGCTCGCCCACCAGGGCCCGAGAGAGATAAGAGGAGCCTAAAACCACAAAATCCAGCCGGGCAACAGTGTGACTGGTCTCCTGGTTGCACAGGGCTTGAAAAACGGAAAAATTGGGACAAAGGAGCTTTAAATGAAGAGAAAACACACCTGTGAGAGGAGTGTCTATGGGATTCTGCCACATTTGTTGCGAACAGGAAGAGAATTGCACTGGAGAAAGGAAAGAGGATTTCTGTGCTGCACACATCTCCCATACTGGCTGATAACAATCAGGAAAAGCATGTTTATGCTTGAGTATGTGGACAGTCCACAGCAGCTTTCCCTCAGCTAAAAACTCCCAACACAAGGTTGAGGAACTTAATCTAACAATACATCTGGCTAAGGCCTCTCCCCGTTAAACTCCTGTGCTGTCATTAGTGCGCAGTCTTCCTGTACAACAGTAAAACCCCGATGTCTTCGGGAGGAGAAGTGAAACCAAGGAAGGGTGGAATGAAGCAGGTCAGAGACCTCTCCACTGTAACTGGCGATACAGTAAAAGGGCCCTCAGGGCGGGAGACATTAGATGGGCGTTTATTGGGGAACGGTCAGTCGATAGGCCAGACGGGAGCGGTGAGCCGTGCGCTCCGAGAATCCCTCCTCCTGGGCTTTAATGGGCCTTTAAAAGAAGCACTTCCCCGCTTCGATGGCGTGGAGGAGGGCCGCCCTATTAAAATGTTGCCTTCAAATCCCAGGCGCCAGTGGGGTTAGCCATTAGGAAGCGTTTCGGCTGGCTGCACCGAGAGCCTGACAGAGCCGCGAGGTACCCGCTGCAAAGCCGGAGATTTACGATGGCCCTTCACGGAACTGACCAATGAGAGCTCTGGAAACCTGTTTGCACAAGGCAAAACCTGTTTACTGGCTGGCCGTAAAAGTACAACTCACTCAAATTATGTGTCACAATACGGAGCTGCATCTATCCAAACTAAAGGTGCAAGTCAGTGCACCATGGAAAGCAATCGGACTATGAGTACTTTAATGTGTCCATGTGCTCAAGTTAAAACATCTGATGTTGCTTCAAAATATCTTCAGTTGTATGAGAGAGATGGAGATCAGATGCTGGCATCAACGAATGTGAACATTAGCATCCTCGCCTGGAGGATGGAAGGTCAACAAAGGTCCACAGCCGAGACAGCCTGCTCCTCCAGTGCATATAATGGGCACGCATCCAAAGGGTCTGCAGAGGGGAACCTGCATCACAACAATGACTGCAGCTGTACTGGCTCGCTGAGCGAATATCTCCGTCCTCTCTGTGAGTCAACATCCCTATTAGTGATAAAAACTCTGAGTGTAATGATAGGTCGTTCAGTGCCGTATGAAAATTGAAAAAAAAACTAAGTGAGAGAAATGGAAGGAGATTGAAAAAAAGCAGCACGTTAGCGAGAGGGTCCGGGAATCAGGCGACTCGTGAGATTGGAGGTTCCGGACTGATGGTGGCTGCTCCCTGTGGCGGTGTGATGTGAAAGCAGGTGAGCGAGCGTGAGTCAGGTCAATTAGCACAAGGCAGATGCTCACTAATGGCACTGCTGTCTGAGTTGGGGGGTCCGTAATGGCACAAGGCTTTTTCCAATGCAAAGCACCCATTCGCTTGCTGCAGGGAACATGACCCTGCAAGGAAGAAGCGCTATCCTTCCTAAAAAAGACAAACCAACACTCCTGCTGGTTACCCAGAAGGCTGGGTGTTTTCACCAAGCAGGACAACTACATTAACCTGGGAACTACAACTAACACCTCTTTGTTACCTGACTAACCAGGAATGACAGTTTACTTCAATCCATGTTCCCTCTTTGATGGTCTTATTTAACCCCTTACCACTCCGGTAACATTTTCTTAAAATGCCTATAAAATCAAGGTAAATTGAAATCTGTTCTTGTTTTTAACTTCCCTGATGGGCCCGTATTCAGGCTATCGGAGTGTTAAGGGGTTAATGCAGTTATCCAGCTAGCCGAATAATCCTGAACAGTGATAAACATGTCCTTGTCTCTATTTCACAGCTTTAGGTCAAACATTCTTCCTATAACCTCGTTTTCTCCATTCTATCCCCCTCTCGCCAGCGAATTTATTTCATTAGCAGCTAATAATAACCCTGCCGCACAGTGGCAGAAACTTCTTTTCTTCTCTTCTTTCGCTTGTCAGCTGTCGAATGGCAGGTTATCTGGGCCAAGCGCGTGGAGCGGTGGGGGAGATAGGCGGGACCGGCAGAGCCAGGGGGCGGGCCTCGCCATTGAGCTGTCGATCAAGGTGTCACCGAGGACAGAACCTTGTGTCATAACAAGTGTCACTTCACACGAATGAGTGACTATCCAAAATATCACGTCACAGGGATAAGTGAGTTCCAACAATATCAAAACTCAAAAGCGAGCGATTATCACAAATATCACACCGTGTCATTGAATGAATATCACAGATATGATACCTCAGGAAAGAGTATCGCAGATGACAAATCACAGGAACACGTGACTATTGCAATATTTCCTCATAGTGGAGGCAAAGAGCAAAGAGATGCGTGATCATCAGAGATAATCAGAGTATTAATGCAAATCAAGCCGAAGGAGAGAAAAACATTAATTTTCCATGAGAGACAATAAAAGGCTTGTTGGTCTCTCTTGTACTAAAAATACCGCTGGAGAGAATGGAGGGAGCAGAGCCTGGATTTATTACCGATGCACACAGATAAATGGTTTTTGCAGTTGGATTTTAACGAGGGCTATCGTATTTAGGGTAGCTGCTGATATACGGGTTGTTCCGAGACATACTGCACAGATCGTTTTGAAAGGGTGCCCTCCCTGAGACATTAAAGATGTTGATGCTGAGCGGAGAGAGGGATGAGATAAGAGCTCCATAATGAGAGCAGTGCAAAGCAAGAGCGCACAGCATCCGTTTACCTACCGCCGAGCAGAGTGCAAAAACTTCCTGCCTGATGGCTGTATTCAAACCACTCAAACTGTAATGTGTCTGTATGATGATGCTGCTAACGAATAGCTTGAGTTATTGCAAATGCTGCTTAAAACAACCGAAAGCCTCCCCTCTGAGAGAGAAGCTGCGGCCAATCAGGACATTGGACTTCCGCGAACAGCCAATCCAAGGCGGGGTGTAAGCCCCGGGCCCTATTTCACAAAGCAGGATTATGGAGTTAGCTGGATAACTGCTCTGGGTAGAACTTAGAAAAGTAAAATGAGCAGTATCTTAATGAGCAGTTATCCAGCTAAATCAATACTCCCGTCTCATGAAACCCCCCCAAATGACTCAAGCCCTTTTCCTGAAGTCCAAGCTCAGGGTCTCATTTACAGAGCCCCTCTGCATATGCTAACACTGTTGGCACATGAGAACCCAACAACATCACCAATCCTTGGCCAAGACAATTGCTTTGCACCAAACGTTAGCTTACCAGATTTGACACAAGATTTTTGTATGCCCAAACATACTGCAGGCACTATAGGACTTAGTTACTTCGTAAACATATCCATTGCATACTCAGTGCTCATTCAGGGCCCAAGGAAGCATCATTGGCACAATCTGCACAAGATATTAAGCAATAATCGGCCCAGCAGAGCCAGAAATAGCGCTGGATAGCATCGAAGGTGGGCAATGTTACAGGGGCAATGAGACTCATTATGAACTTGGCGAGTCTGAGCGTCCACGTGTGCATATTAATGCCACCCTGTTCGTCGGCACTCAGGAACAGAACATCGCAAAATTATTAAAAAGCCGAGAGGTTTCTATTTATACGCGCAAACCAATCCGGAATAATTAGTCTCGTAAAAAATTGAAAAGGTCTGAAAATGGCTCTGGTGAGAGAGGTGCTGGGGCAGGCTGGAACGAGCACCTGCCGATTCTGGAGATGAATTATTAAGTGTCTCGATCTGGCTCGAGAGGCGACCGGTTTTGGCTGTTCTGAGGAACGTTTCGCTGTCTCACTTTTCGAATAGAGTCTGAGCTGTAACCCCAGTTACATCTTTATTTCTGTCCCTGAGTAAGTGTGAAGCACCATTGGATGCAAACAGTCTGAGGAAGAACAAGCACTGATTCCAGCCTTGGTACAGTGTAGCGCAGTGCTAACACTTTCAAAGCCGCTCACTGAGAAAGTACTTGTCCATGGTTCAGACAGTACCAGTCTTGCCATGTCTTTTTATCACCCACAAGTAAGTAACCCAGCCAGCAGATGTCACTTGTTAGCTCTGACTGAAGACTGGAGCTAAAAACAAATTTCTTGGGGCTAGAACAAAAATGAGTAGGATTTTTGCTCTATGAACATGAATTTTACACCTTTGCATGTGCTTGAACATATTTTCAGGTGCGCTGCCCACTAGTGCAGGAATGAATCATATTGGAGAGGAGAAGAAGCCGTTGCTGCTCTGTCTATCACTGTAGGAAAGGGCTAACAGTCATGTAACATCACTGTTTCAGACTCCTGGCCGTAGTCAGTCAATTGTGTAGACCTGCGAAGGCTGGACTACAAGGCCCAGAATGCACTAGGGGAGGGTTGGGAAACATGTGGGAGAGTTGGAGGGCAATGAAATGTGTTGTGTCACGGAGGCGATGCCTGAGAAAATGGCTGCCTGGGGCCCGCGCACCACCGGCCTCGCACACTGTCCCGTATCCTGGGGAGACGTGTCTCGGAGGAGGGGTGTCGCCACGGTAACCAAGAGGGGGCTTTTACGAAGTGCCAAGCATGGAGCCCTGGTTAATAGTCCTGTCACTCAGAACGAGGGGCAATGAGGCGTGGAACAGGGCAGGCAAAATTTAATTCATGTCTAAGTCAGGCCAAGATCCAACTCCAATAAAATTCTCAAGCTAATCCGTCTTTTCATTTTTGCGAAAACCAGCGAACCAACCAACAAACAATCAACTCAACAAACAAACTGATCACCAACACTCTTGGTGGGAGGTAATAAAACGACAGAGGAGCACTGCCTGAGAGCACCGTAAAAAGAGCAATAAATATAAATAAAGGTGCCTTGCAGAGCTGCTGTTGTGATGAGTAAATGAACTAGAAAGGAACACCCAAGACACTTTTCAAGAAGAAAACAAGTGTCCTTACTAAGCGACAAGTGAAAAACTGACTGATGTTTCAGCGGAGCTTATAAGTAGCTCTCGACAAAGAAGTGTTTGGGATTAATCATTAATACTGAAATGTGCTCTGCTGGGACCAACCCTCAGCTACACAAGCAAAACACAAATGTGACCCCAGAGACCAGAAGCACTGCGGGTTCAAACAGTTAACTTATAGATTATTACATATGATTGGCTGGAGATTTAGATCCCAGGTTTAACTCACTCATGATTGGAGAGAGGGAATGAAGACCAGCAGTAGTATTGGACTCCTGGGCGAGATTTGAGGACCCCTGGGGTGTAGTCTGCATGCAGTGAATGGTGCACGGAGGAGATATTCCCAGCGCTAACAAGTGTGCGACTGCCGGGGGAAACTACACTCGGCTTCCCGCAGAGTTCACAAGCCTCCTGCGTGTTCTCGGCACGGCCGTGCTGCGATTAGCCACGAGCTGCAGGATAATCACGGATTGGGGGGCGGTGTGTGATTTGGTTGACAGCTTCATCAGGACTGCCGAGAGTGTGGCTCTTTAGCAGGCGCGTCCAATGTACTCCTTCCCCCATTGAAGAGGAAGTTTTTTTTTAATAGTTCCAAGTCCTCAGTGTAATAGAACTCTGTTTCTTAATTACCAGTCATCATGATTGTTACATCATCACTATTAAGTTCTGTTTAGGGTGTTACATTTTCGTTCCAGTAACAAGGCAGCAGGCTAGAACACTGCTGCTTCGTTACCACAGTTATTGTGACATCATCATTAGAATGTTCAGCAAAGAATCATTCACTTGTGACCTCACACCAAAAAGGGCTACGGAGCAAATGCTCCAGATGTGTCATTCTGCTCTGGGCTCTGTCCCTCTGTCCATACAGTACTACTATCAATAAACTACTTTTGGATTGTACTCTGGCTCCACATTTGGTTCCTGGTCCGGACTATAACAGGACACCTCATTTGAAATGGCTGCTCATTAGTGGTTTTTCCAGATCTTAGCCAGCGTACTGCATCTGGACGGGCAGGCAGGCAGATGTGATGTCCATCTGCTGTCTCCAAATGAACAAGGACACCAACAACATTGCTAATTATGTCTGACATCATCTTTATTTGCATATGCGCATATGAATACATTCATTTGCAGAGCCGCACCTCATTAGACGTCATCTGACGTGTGCTTATAAAATTCAGGTTGAGACATTAAATTGTATGACAGCTGAGCTCCACTCGGAGGATTCAAGCTCGCTGTTCATTAGCCGCTAAGGTACGCCGCAAGGAAACCGCAGACTGCTGTATTTACCCAATGAAAATCAGTCCCTTCTACGTGAGGAGATGAGAGGACGGCTGCTACACGGTGATGCATCAGAGCAAATTAGATGCAGAGAGAAAGTGCGCGTGGAGAGCGAGCACGATAAGTGAGTTATTCCCGTATAGATGATCAGGTCACATGACAGAGGGCGCAGACGGGCGATGAATGAAGCGGAGTTATGGGACTGAATTGCAGCAGTGCTGCAGAGCCCGTCAGGAGGATTCAGAGAAGGCTCGGGTGCGTGCTGTCTGACTGGTGACAGAACACACGAGCGCAGACGATTGTATCTGGCGAAACAGAGCTGCGGTATTAGTATGAATACAAATGCAGGTGACCCCCCACCGCCCCCCGCTAACATGTCTGCCTGTTCCTGAGATTTTCTACTCACCTCCGACAGATGAAAAAAATATCACAAGCACGCGGTGCAGAGGAGGCAATTTAGCCGTGAAAAAACCTTCATCGTCGCAAGTGACATTCACGCTTCTCCTTGCAGTGGCAAACGTGTAATTACTGGCAGTCCCAAAATCAACTCCGCATTCGTACGTACATTTATCCCCATTCACTGATCCGAGATAGCCAATTCGCTATCAAGAAGCATTCATGGCAGTGCTATCTAAGATAGTGAGTGCATGTACAGACATAGCAATCAAAAAGTCAGGATTTTCCCTTAGCATCATAAGATCAATGCTCAGCAGACTTCATTTTGAACAAAATTTTTTGAATTTAAGTAACCCATGTCATCTTACTCATGAGTTAAATGAATGTATATGCCTGAATATGGAGATGTTTGGGATAGTTTCTGAATGATTGTTTTGATTAATTTATAGCTTATGTAAGACAGTGTACGAGAGTTGAATCCTTCAACTTTCTATGGCATTGTTTTTGAGCACCAGAATCTGTCAGGTGTAATTTTATGACATCACAAGACACCTCACCCCTTTGAAATGCAGAGTTAAAGAAGGAAAGAAAGTAAAGCTGATTTGTATCTTCACATTAAAGGGAATCTCGCTTGATATTGATCTGACTTTGCAGCCTCGGACGTTCCCAAAAAACTCCATCACCCACTTAGCACTGTCCCGGATTCAGCCATGCACTCTTGGAGAGCTCGGCGTCCCATACAAGGTGGCCTGTTTGGAACAAGGTGAGGTGCGGTCCCTTTTCTTCTGGGACCATGGAGAGGCCTTAAACTGTCACCAGGAGAGGAAATATGACCCATCATGCTGCCTTATTTTCGGCCGGCCGGACCAGGTGTCCCGGGTCGCTGCGGCAGGTACTCAGACGATCCCCTCGCTCTTTACTAGAACATGCCCTGCACATCAGTCGGGTCTTTCCAGGACTGCTCGGAGCCAACAGAGTTATCCCAGCTGTGCACCAGCCAATCGCATCGCAGCCTATAAAACACCAGTGGCTGATGTCACACTGGTCAGATCATGACCCATAGCACCGTAAGCGATCACATTGTAACCGCGGTCAAAACAGACAACCAACAGGACAGGAAGGATGAAGAAAGTCATGCTGACTCCTTAAAGTTACCTTTTCTAAGACTGTGACTCAAAAAGAACAGTATTAAACTCTGGAAATGGAACAGGTGTCCATCACCCAACTGACCTTTGTGGTGTCATAGAGAGCCTTGCCCTGGGGCGGGAGGTCAGGCCTTATAATGACTGTATAGGTCCTCCAGGAATTACTCAGAAGCCCTCATCTGAAAATATTTGCTGCCATTAGCCAGTCAGCATTATCTGTTAAACTAAGCAGTGACTTCTTGCAACCAGGCCAACAGAAACACTCATCTAAAGTGGTACTTTTCTAAACAGACTGCATAATAAAATGACAACCGGGCAGCAGTGACATTAGCTTTGATTGCACCTTGACCAATCATGCAACACATGATCATATGTTTAGATAAACAGCCCCTCGTAATGATGGTGAGCATGTACTCGAATAGCCGGGCGCTCGTTAACACCCTGGCACGCGCTGCGGGCAGCTGGTGACGCATGCTGTGATAAGTGGGGCTTCACTTCAGTGAAGTAGCAGCATTCAGGTGGAGGGGGTCATCAATTAACCCCGCTGCCCTTCACTACAGACTCTCTCACTGGCCAGATGCATCCGTCAGAGCCGTGTGGCGCTGCTCACCGTCGATGGCACAGATGATAGCATTTATTGCTGATAAGCCAGAGCTCACGGACAGGCAGCTGGCACAACAGAACTGATAACCCCACTGCCCCTCAGAAGAGAATCAAACGCTCGCCAGAGGCTACAAGAGCGCTAAAACGAAACCAAAGCAAAAGCAGAAAAAAAAAACAGACCTCCGATCTGTCTTTGTAGCAGCGGACCACCCCGCAGACTGATATTGACACGGTTTCCCGCCAGCCCGCTGGAGAAATGTCAAACCGCTCTTTTTTTTTTTTTAGACCGCGGATGAGAAAACGAGGAGCAGCGATGCAGCAGGAATGGCTCTGAGCAGTAGGGCTTCAGCGTCAATATCGAAGATAAATGTCAGGGATACGAGAGCTTGATCAAAGCGCCCATTCTCACATTCTGACGCATTCTCGACATGATCAGCTGAACACAGCGAGGCGAAACTCGTTTATTCACAAGCTAAAACAAATATCCAGCCTCAGTCGTTCATTAAAGCAAAGGCACATGGGCAGTTTTGCTCAGATTGCTGCACCGTGCACAGATACACTGCAGAAGGACTCTCCCTAGCTCTCATAAATCTGTCAGCAATATAACATACTGGGTCCTCGAGGGCCAAGAACTGCTGGTTTTTTCCCCCTCCCTTTATCTGGGAGTAAGGTGTAAAAACAGTCTGGCCAATCAGAAGCACTAATTGTTCAGTTAATTGGATAATTACCTGGTAGAAAAGAACATTAGGGCTGGATTTGGATTGGAGGGCTGGAGTTGATGATACTTGACTCACAGGCTCAGTTACAGTGCCAGAGCTAAGGCCTCAGGTCTAACAGGTGGGGGAGATGGGCACATTGATACGACTGCAGGTGCCGAGCAGCTGACTGTGGTCGATGTGAGGGCGGACGGCCGTGACGGGCGTGCTGAGCTCCACAGTGCAGCTGGGCCGTGCCAATTACACATCTCATTTGGCAGCAGTGAAAATAATCAATGCGGGCCTCCCAGAGGATCGGCTGCCCAAAGATAGACGCTCCACTTCAATTCTTCGTCCAAAACATTTGCGACAAATGGTCATTTTTTTTCTCATGGGGGGATGGGCTCAGGGAACGTGCGCGACGATACCATCTTGACCAACTATCGCGACCGCGGCTCAAAAAATCACAAAGTGGCAAGACGGTTCGCAGGGTGCCGATTCTCAGCACAATTAAAAACGTGGCGGGACCTGAGATTTGTTTATAAGCAGCTCATGCTCAGTTTAATGAGATGAGGATCTAAGATGATGGAAAACCAAATTCCCCCTCCTCCCCAAGCCGCCAGAGTAATCTAAGAGAGCACAAAACGTGCTGCAGAAATGTCGTCGCGACGAAAACGCAAGGGAAGCGGCTAGCTAAAATGGTAATGAATAAACAGCGCTCTGTGGAACAGGTTTCAATCATGCCATACAAGCTCTACAGGTAGATTAATTCAATAAAACTTTCACGCACTCGCATGCACAGCCTAACGACGAATCGGAGCACAGAACCAAATCCTTTTCAGGGTCCTGTAAATCTTCAACACCCTGTTCCTTTACAAATAACTGGCTAACTAGTGATGGAGGACAAGCTATCCCAGAATCCACCTGCCAGACAAGAGACAAGGGGCACGTGCCTTATTTGGGCCTGGGCCAAAGGTGGTAAACAATGTGCAATCGCCTTAGCTGGACGCTCACTTCTGTATCGAGGAGGACATTACAGGCCCACACACTGAACTGAAAGAGTTTGTAGTCTCAGTTATTGACACATCAATCACTATGACAACAGCAGAGGAAAGCGCCTCTTTAAAAAAAAAAAAAAAAAAAAAAAAGCGTGAATTTAATCTCCTTGCCATGTGTGCTGCCAGACTCGGCGCTAGAATTGAAAACGGCACGGCACTGAGGGGGGTGGTTCTTGCAAACATCCCCTCAGAAATAACGCTACAGCGCTACAGCCAATGGAGCATGGGGCCAAGGGTCTATGACAAGTGTTGCTGGATCAGGGCGCTCCAGAGGGACACCCTTTACGCAACTGAGTGAGAGGGGACACCATTTGACAGTCTGTTGTCTGGATGTGAACTTTAACGGTTCCGGTCTGCTGTGGTGCCGGATTAAGGTGGCAAGTAATGATGTAATTGATTGTTTGCCACAGGCTATGTCTCACCAACGACTTCAAGCAGGAAAAAGGCCCAGGGACAACTTGTATCCTCTGCCATCGGGGGAACAAGGTCGGAAGAACCATAACAGGGATAACCTTTACAGAAGCGAAATGTATTTGAAGGATTAATTAAAAGCCAGTTTCGAAAACATATCCCCGAAAGAGCGCCCCCCAAAAAGAGTGATCGCTGAGTGTGATTTTTCCGCAGTCAGCTACGATGCGAAAGAGCGGGAAAGACATCTTATGACTTTCTCGACACTCCATCCATCTCTTTCTCACTTCATCCCTCTTTCACCTTCCAAGTCCCTTACACTCTCTACATCTCTCCATCTCCCCCTCCCCATCCCTCATTCCCTCTTTCTCCATATTTTTCAGTCCACCCAAATACACAGAAAAACACTCCTCTTCCACTTCTCTCTGATCCCCTACATGAAACTATAGGGGAAAAGGAGATAAGTGGAGGAAAGTAGGATTCATTTTTCAAGCATCAGTGCGTACTTTCATATTGCTTGTTCCCTTCCTCTCTCCGTTCCTCTCACTGCAACTACTTCTCTTCTTGCCTCATCATCAGCTTAACCTGAGCCAGAATGTTGCAATGCATCAGTTCTGGTCCAAAGCACATCCCTGGGTCAGCACATCTGCCCCTTGAGTCAGAAAGGCAGCAAAACAGGCTTGAGAGCTGCAGCTGCGCTTCTGCCTAACCCCTCCGGGTGTGAGGTCACAAAAGTGCGATCAGAATCTACTCAGCTGAACATTCCAATGCTGTGATGTAACAATCACTGCTGATAACTGAAAGCAAAGGGAGGTTCTAGAACATGACTCAGAATTCTGAGAAGAGAACATACTGGCGAGCTACCCTTTTAAAGGCTTAAGCACACTGCGCAGCAGTTGGCTTGTGAAGACAGGGCACAGCGAGACCTTAATCTGGACAGACGCAGGCCGTTACCTTGGAGAACAAAATGTCTGGGGATTCAGTCTTAATCTGAGGGAGGACTGGAGAGAGATGGCCCGCAGGACCATTTCCATTTCTCTTTGGAAAGATGATTAGGGAGAAAACAACAACTTTTTGCAAGAACTGTTTCCGAAAACCACAGAGTAAGCTGGCCAGGTTACCATAGGAAAATTCTCAGGGTTTCATGCGTGTTTAATGCAATGGAAATAAATACAGTGAAGCCGCCTCTTTGTCACTAATAAGACAGATGTCATATTGAGATGACCTCGGTGGCATGAGCCTTCTGTGTGTCACTGTAACCTCCGTAATGGCATATTGGCGGTAATGGCGCTAATTTTGGTAATCGCAAAGCGGGAGGGTTGCGAGGCGACGGTCAAAGCCTGAGAGCAATTCAGAGGCCCAGTTTATCAACGAGAGGGAGCCGCGAGCGAAACAAATATTTCCATAGCGCAACTGCAACCTACGGATGACAAATCATCACCCGCATCCTGGAGACAGAGTCACAGGTGCCTGCAGTGTCTCGGAAATGGCGGGGAGGGGAATCTGCACATGACTGGCAGTCCAGATTGGAGCTGCCGCAAAAACAAACAAAAAAATGGCATCCTTCGTAAAAAGGCAAGCATGCAACACCGTGACGCACAAAAACGCCATCCAGCGATGCTAATTGCCTCACACACCTCCTCCTGCTTAAAGCGACTGAATATTTATAATCCCGGCACTGGGTAGACTCGGCAATATCTCTGATCCTACCTGATTATAAAAGTGAATTCTAGAAAGTTCTTTTTAACCAAACACGCCCCCGCATGGAGAGACTCATGCAGTATTAAAAGCAACAGTTTCACTTCAAAGAAGCGCAATATGGAGCCATAGATTATGTAAGCAGTCTTTTGTGCAACTCTCGAAGGAAGAAATTTAATTAATGATGCATCAGTCATGTTTAAAGAGGCAGCCTGCTTTGAAAATGCACATAATGGACTATGTTGAAGGCAAAAAAGGAGGTATTCCAAGAAGTGTCATTTACACTTCCTGGTCTTTTTTGTACAAGCACGACATCGTTCCCGCTGTGAAATTAAATAAATAAATAAAACTTTTTTTTTTTTTTTTAATGTAGGTATAAATGGAGCTATGCCCTTCCAGGCAACCAAGACATGCTCAGAGGAGCCAATTAGGTGAACACAAGGTGATTGCTACCTGGAGGTGGAACCTGTGACAGCGAAACAGAATTCGTTCTGCAAAGTACACATAAATTTGGCAGATCCTAAAAAGCACTGTTTGCCAGCTCCGAGTGCTTCCATCACCAAATCATTGCTGATTTTCAGGCGGCCTTCAAACATATTGGCAGGGCGAGTCCCAGGAATGTAAATGGCTGCTTTTAAGGCTAAACGCTAATTAGCGCCATCTTAGCAACAAACATGCTGGTTAGATGGCAAGGCAGGGCCTGTCGGGCGAACAGAAGGATTCCCGGGATGTTTCCGCGGATGCAACCGACAAGGAGAGTAGGCGGGGTGCAAATCCCGCCAACAACCCGGCTGCTTAAAAAAGTCGAACGGTCGTGTCATCGTTCTGGCGCCGCTAGCCTTTGCCGCATTAATTAGCAGCTCCCTATCACCGGCGACGCGCTTGGCAGGGCTAGCGAAATGAAGTGACACTGAATTTTTTAAAAACAATCTAACCGTGGAAGTATTTCAACAGGGAAGCTGAAATGAAACCTGGCAAATGTAGAATGTTCCCACAATGTTACTGGAATGTTCCATCAATGTTAAAGGATTGCCACCACTGTGCATATAAGTGGTACAAACACCCTTATTGAAACTGCAACTTTTTGAAATGCAAAGCCAGAAATATCAGAAATGCAAATGTTATTTCAAATTTTCCAAATCATCAAACTCTTTTAATTAGTAGTTGTAAGGTCATTAAAAATGTTAAAAGGACTGGCATTTCTGTTGTTGTTATTTCTGGATGCAATTTCCAGCTATTCCAATTAGGTTGTGTCAATTTTCTACAACCCCAATTCCGAAATAGTTGGGACAAAGTGTAAATTGTGAATAAAATCAAAACGCAATGACTTTCAAATCACACCAGCCAGTATTTTATTCATAATAGAACAGAGATAACATAACAAATGTTGAAACTGAGAAATTTTAAAATTTTATCCACGAAATGAGCTCATTTCAAATTTGATGGCTGCTACAGGTCTCAGAAAAGTTGGGACAGGGGCCTGTTTCCCATGGTGTAGCATCCCTTCTTCTTTTTAACACAGAGTGGAGGCGTCTGGGCATTGAGGAGACAAGTTTCTTGAGTTTAGCCATTGGAATTTGATCCCACTCTTGTTTAATACAAGCTTCCAGCTGCTGGAGAGATTTGGGTCTCCTTTGACGGACTTTTCGTTTAATTATGCACCAAATGTTCTCAATCGGTGAAAGATGCAAAGGTGTAAAGTCCGGGTTCAGAAAGTAAAAATCCTCCCTAGAACTTTATTCCAACCACCTGGCTTTACTTCAGACAGGAGATGGAGCCAATGTGAGTGATCAGCTCATTCTGTGGGAGGGAGAAAAACTTGGCAGGACTTTTACTTTCTGACCCCTGGATTATACACCTCTGGAAAGATCAGGACTGCAGGCAGGCCAGTTCAGCACATGGACTCTTCTACTACGAAGCCATGCTGTTGTGATAGCTGCAGTATGTGGTTTTGCATTGTCTTGCTGAAATACACAAGGCCTTCCCTGGAATAGATGTTGTCTGGAGGGGAGCATATGTTGCTCTAAAACCTTTATATACCTTTCAGCATTCATGGTGCTTTTTAAAACATGCAAGTGTCCCACACCAGATGCTCTTATGCATCCCCAAACCATCAGAGACGCTGGCTTTTGAACTGAACGCTGATAACAGGAGAGGAGGTCTTTCTCCTCTTTAGCCCGGAGGACACAACGCCCATGATTTCCAACAAGAATGTCAAATTTGGACTCGTCTGACCACAGGACACTTTGTCACTTTGCTACAGTCCATTTTAAATGAGCCTTGGCCCACAGAACACGGCCGTGCTTCTGGATCATGCTCAACAATGGCTTCCTTTTTGCATGATAGAGATTTAGGTGGCATCTGTGGATGGCACGGCGGACTGTGTTTACAGACAGTGGTTTCTTGAAGTATTCCTGGGCCCATTTAGTAATGTCAGTGACAGAATCATGCCGGTGAGTGATGCAGTGGCGTCTGAGGGCCCGAAGATCACGGGCATCCAGTAAAGGTCTTTGGCCTTGTCCCTTATGCACAGAGATTTTTCCAGTTTCTCTGAATCTTCTGATGATGTTATGCACTGTCGATGATGAGACCTTCAAAGCCTTTGCAATTTGACGTTGAGGAACATTGTTTTTAAAGTATTCCACAATTTTTTTACGTAAGCCTTCACAGGTTGGAGAGCCTCTGGCCATCTTTACTTCTGAGAGACTCAGCCTCTCTAAGACATCCCTTTTATAGCCAATCATGTTACACACCTGATGCCAGGTAACTTCATTACTTGCTAAATGCTCTTTCAGCTGATTCTCTTATATATCTGAAAGTCATTGCATTTTGATTTTATTCACAATTTACACTTCGTCCCAACTATTTCGGAATTGGGGTTGTATTTCCACTCTACCCAACAGCAAATTTGTGAGATTGTTTTGTGTGACCAAGGTTAACGCCCTCAGAGGGTAGACAGTGATGCACTGGTTATGGTCCCTCAAGCAGTTAGTACAAGACATACCTGTTATGATTCTGCCATGTCTGTCTTGTTCTGCCATGTTTATTATGATTCTCCCTTTCCCTGTTATGTTCATTATCATGTCGGTTAGGTTTTGCCATGTTCTGTTCAGTTTTTGTACTTTGCCATTTTTTCGTTTCTGCCATTCCCAATCCACTTTTCTGTTATAGTCCGGTCCATGTTTTGCCATGCCCTTCATTGCACTTTATCTCCCCTGTCTGGTCTCTTGTTAAGTTACAGCTTCTCCCCAGTCCTGCGTGTCACATGCTTAGGTGATTTCATGGTTTCTGGGTTTCAAACATTCCTTCCGATCTCGTTTGCTTCCTTCGCCTCTCTTTTCTATATTACTAACCAATACTAACAGTTTGTTGTTTTGTTAAGTTACTAACCCAGACTAACATTGTATATAATACTAACTTACTAACGAGCACCAGGGATTGTATAGCTGCACTAACTAATTGATTAACAAGCTCTCAGCACTCGCCCTGTTCTAGTCTCCGCCTCTTGCCTTCACTTAGTCTTTGCTGCAATTCAGCGGATCCTCCGCACCTGCTCTACTCTGTCCTGCCTCTCATTATCTGTGCATGTTAGAACTCCCTAACCGGAGCTGTATGTCTGGTCATAGGCTGTCTCGTGATCCCTGTCCGCGTTTTGGCCTTTGCCAATTCTATGTGATTAGGTTCTTCCTCATGTTTTGCTCCCACGTAATTAGTTTTATCCAGTTCACCTTTTCCTCATCATAGCATGTGACTTCCCTTCTGTGTATTTAAACAGTCTTCTCACAGCAGTTCCCCATCAGAACATTTCTCTTGGTTTGCCTGTGCTACGCTTGTTTTCGCCTTGTAATCCCTCGTGAATCTTTTCTGACTGGACCGTCCCTGATTATTGATTTTGGCTCTGTTTTGGAATTCTTGTTATCTCTGTGTATCGAACCTCTTTTGTCTGACTACGATTTTTGTGATTGGTGCCCTGCTTACGACCTGGATTACGCCCTGTGGATTTTGATTTTTGGATTGTGGACTTTGTATCGTTGCCTCCTGCTCTGCGGGGGTTCACCCCCCTTTCCAATAAAATCCCATTTTTACTGCATTACTGGTTCTCGCATCTGGTTCCAGATCGTTACCTAACAATACCACTATCGCAAGACTACCGCTTACATCAATGCACAATCCCTCAGAAAAACCTTGTCTGGTATCCTTTTCTAAACATGTTAATTCTCAATATTCATTCTGAGGAAAGATTTTTCAATTATTTTTCAAATGGCCCTCTGGAAAGCCTGACTGTACCTCTCTTGGCACTCATGTGCATAAAGCATCATTATTTAGGCTGAAGAAATGATGGAATGAACAAGAGTCACATGGGAAAGGAAAATCTCCATCATGCAAGGAAATTATAGGCTTTATTCACAGACGTGACTAATTATGAGCGAAACGTTACCAGGGCAACCAACAAATAGAATGGATATAGGACAGCGGCCTCTCTCATTGCCCATATAGTTCTAAAAAATAATAAAAAAAAGTAGTACAAAAGACAAGAAGTAGGTTGGGATGCGTTAGGAATACAGTCACGGCATGTTTTGGGCTAACACCCTTGAACACAGTTACTGCCCAGATACTTAATGGATTGAACTGAATATATGTACTTGTGATTTAGATTTGTTCCATTATTTGAATCTTGAACTCTTATCAAAATAAAATAAATAACAAAAAATCTGGCTGCCCCCGAAAATTTAAATGTGACGGATGCCAACAAACTATTTTTTTTTAAATCTGGCTTTATGAAGGAATGTCTTCAGATATGAGAGGGTGTCAGACATTTTTCTTTTGAAACAGTCACAGGAAACAAGTATACCTGAACTTTGACAGTGAGGTTCATTCAAAATTAGATCAATTTCAGCTCTCCAAGCTATTGCTTTCCGGAAATTTGAAAATTTTACTCTGAGTACTAATTTTGGACACTTACACAGGAAAATGCTGTTTGCTGAACAAATAGAGTTTACGCCAGTCCAAACTGGATCAAATGTAGTCTATAATCAAGTACAGTTAAAAGTATACCATTGAGAACTGATAGCACAGATATTTCTGTTGGGTAAAATGGCAATCCATCCATACTGTTCGAACTACAGAACATGAGTATTGAAATGACTAATGATCTGCAAATGTTCACCGCCCCATAAATTAGCTGAATGACTAAATAGCCCACCTGCAGTCATCTGTCTACCATTTCCCCCCTCAGATTTAGTATGCTCTGAGATGCTGTGGTCTACTCAGTAGCCTTATTCTAAAGCGACAGCATTATGCATTCTTAAAACATCAAATCAGACCGCTAAACTGATTTTACTTCCACCACTTTTATTTCTTTTTTTCACTATGCTTTCATGGTTGAGCAAGTCAAATCTATCTTTAGCAGTTAAAATCCAGTTGCTTGTGTGCCAGGCCTCTCTCTACATCTCAACAGTGTGCTGCACAGTACAACTGCAAAAAAAGCAGCTAAGACATAGAACAAGCTGTTTAAATCTCAGTTAGTTGACGTCTGCAGTACAGTTACTTGAAATGATTTATAAGCCCATATATCTGAAACGCAGCACATTGTGCTATTGATTCCCACAGATTGATTCTAGTAGGGCTCTGCGGGTCTGTTGCCTCTTAATTAAATTTTAAGCGTTGTTTTTCACTTTATTCTGCGATATCCGTGACACAGTAGGCCTACATGGGATGCTTAGTGGACTGAGACTGAAAATATCTGAATGATTTTCTGTCATTGGACCTGAACTTTTTTCCTCCCATTATTCCTAGCAGTATAGAATAGAGGCAATTAACTAGTTCATGCCGAAGTAATTTTTTTCCCGTTCAGGTTTGAGCGCAAACCTTTTATATTTCTTACACATGAGGTTGACTAGGATATAATCTGATGCTGGTGAAAATTAAAGGGGAAAAAAAGTCAGTGCTATTCCCTATATTTCACCCCTGTATGGCAATGTTATAGGAAGAGATGGTTAACTTGTTGGTTCACCTGACAGAGGTCTGGAAGTCAAACATGCTCTATGATGGCGAATCATCTCTGTTGGGACATGGCAGGCAAGTGGAGTCTTGATATGAACTGAGTGAGAACTACAGACTTTATTAAATGAATAAAACAGCGCTGAGGACCAGTTACCGACACGACCCAGCCGGTAACATTCATGTAACGTCAGTTATGATTTCAGGTCTGCAGCTCACGAGCTTCAAGTTCTCAATTACGTCTGTAACGGACGCAGATAACCTGACTTCTGCCCGCTCAGTTTTCCTAACTCTCATTTCCATTGTAAGGTGTCTAAATTTGATATTTAACTTCAGGTTGACGAAACTATATTTTTTTTTCGGACTTATTAAAGCTGCTCTCACACCAGACGCGAAACGAATTTTCCGCACGACAGATTACATTCAAAGTCAATGCAAAGACGCGAATACACGCGAGACGCGTCTTTGCATTGACTTTGAATGTAATCTGTCGTGCGAAAAATTAGTTTCGCGTCCAGTGTGAAAGCGGCTTAAGACAAGCTCACCTGCCGGGCAAACGCTGCCTGCTCTCTCTCCTCCCCAAATCTAACGGTCAGGCCGTGAGATGATCGGTCGCGTCGAGTCTTCGCTCCACATATTCGGAAACTTGCCGTTGACGAGGCTACAAAATATAAGATGCAAATATGCTTTGACATTCACAAGAGCTCCGTAATCTTGATTCAAGGAGTTAACACGATTAATTTATGTAAGTTAAGCCCATAATTAGCTAGTTACCTGATTCTTACCCGACCGCTTTCATAGAGTATGTTAGCTGGCTGGAACTAATGGATTTAAAACCAGCGCGAGGAACCAGCTCGCGACATCCTTTTCATGATTCAGTTCAGCTATCAGACGCTGGCATGTTCTGTCGCAAGGGCTGTATGGTGCACTACCTTAGACGAAGCAGACGAAGGATTTCCCTTATAGGCTTAAAATAATACACCAAAATAGGTCAACGGTCATTCATAATATACTTTAGATATACCTAAGTAGTCTTTACTCCATTGCCTATCGCCCCATTTTCTGAGAGGATAATGTGGGAAGCACTGAACTGACAACCCAAGAAGCTCTCAAAGAGACAGGTTGCTCTAAAAATGGTTCAAACAAGCATCTGAAAGAGTAATTAATTAATGGATTGATTAATTCACTAAACTATGATCAATTCGAACTGCAGAAAATCACAACCAAATGCCTGGGTGTTAGTGTTACCGAAAAATGTTTGTGCTACTATAAAATTCCGATATCTTTGGGAATTGAAATAGATTTGCAAGAGAAAGAAATGTTCCTGTGGTCTTTACCGACAACTTCTCCCAATCAATTGCTTCAATGTGTTCTGCTGCTCAGAATCCAGCCATTTTGATTGTGAAATTAAGGATAATGGGGGAAAATTAAGTGACTGGATACACAAAACAGAATTAAATGCTGACAGCCAGAGTTTTTGATTTGATGGATTTTTCTTTTTTTAACATTTTAATCAGTTTTTGCCGACTTTTCTACAAAACTGGCTGAAATTTTGGAGGGCCTTAGCTCATTCTACCAGAACTGTCGCACATTTGGTTCAAACGTAATACCGCACATGGCATTTATCTCCACAGCACCCACTGACTACCCAGATTCGAAAGGTTAATCTAATACTCATGAAGGGCAAAACACAGATGACTTGTGGGAAGTGTTTTTTGCATTAAACGTGCATCCACAATGAAATCAGCTTGCATTCAGCAATAAACACGTGCCCCATAATTACACTGGGGGAACGGGATGCAGATAGCAGGTTTACTGAAGAGGGAATCTAACATTGCTGGGCAGCTTATCATTGGACCAGCCAGTAATTAAAGTTCATATTGAAAATGTCAGATCACTCATTGTGAGTGAAAGTCCATGAAATAAATTAAGGCTGTAGAAAATGAAGGCTCACACCTTTCTGGTTCACCTCAGAATTTGAAGAAGGGAATTCAGGAGCCCTGTGGTACAATGATGTGTTTAACAACATTTACGTACTTTGTAGTCCCTCAAGTTCTGTGGGTGTTAGTACAGACCAAAGGGTAGATCTTTTTCAGCCTTCATTCAGTCTTTCAAGAAAGTCTGTTTGGTTCAGTCCTCCACTGGAGCCATGTTAGTATTTCATTGGACTGGGGAAGCTCCATGAATAAATTTCACACCAGGAAATATGAATAATTAAAAATTTGAAGACAGAGAAATTGCAATTGCCTCTACCCCAACCTGAATCGGTCTTTCATCTGTCAATACTGGTTTCAATGTCCATCCTTTCCTGAGGACGTTATCTAATTAATACCGTCCTTTAACTTGGTTTTAAAAGAGTAGATCCAGCTTGCCTGGCAACCCAGTAACTATAGTCTATGACAAGGAGACTGGAAGCTCACTGGGTTTTCAGGCCACAGAAACAAGTCATATCACATTTAGCTGCAAATCGCTCTGCAAATGCCAGTACTCACCCTCTTTGTTTTTTTCCTTACTTTCTTTGCCCGGTGCTTTATGTCTTATATTCAGAGAGTGATGATAGGGGCCTTTTTTAACAGGGTAATAAGGCACGGCCTGTTAAACTCACAATGTCTGCAGTCCTGTTAATTAGAAGAGAACTTAATGCATCTATTTAAAAAAAGAGAGAGAAAAGTGTGAAATGTACATCACTTCGCCTCAGAGTTTGAATACAAATGAGAGGGAAGCAAATGTTCGGCCTGACAATTTATCTGGTGATTCAGTTATCCAAGTCCTCTAGTGTCGACCAGAACGATCCAGTGTCTAAAAACAGAGAGTATGTCCAAGACAGGTACATTTGTAGAGAAGAGCTAAAACCAGCCTCTACAGAATGATAGGATCCTAATAATAGAATAATTCTTTTTCTGACGCTTCTCCGGATACATCTGTCATATTTAAATTGCACGGTCACAGTTTTATCATCCATTTCTCGTGTCTCATAAGCTCCCCAACACTGTTTATTTTCATTTATGCCTCTGTGGGGGTTGTAGAAAGGCTTATTCAGACAAATAGGCAGATACTAATAGGGTACTAATTGTAAAATATTCACTCTATAAGGTAGAAGGTTACAAATATGTGATTTGGATCCTATTAATTGAATGTTTTAATGCTGAGGTGGACGTTCACTGCAAGTAATTGAAAGCAGTGTAGTTCCTGGACACTGACTTAGGTCTTTGAGGAGGACAATCAAAAGAGCTCTTCGAAGAGCTAATCGAAATGACCCCATCAACCCTGCACTTCAAGGGAGACTGATTCTATAGTCTGTTGCTTCGTGGAAATGAATCACAGAGTGGCCATGTTGTGCTCCCAATGCCTCAGAGAGCCTGTGCTTCTTCATCTTCTTTAATTAAGTCATGGCAAGCCTGACATTGCCAGGTGCTGCATGATAATTGGCCAGATACTTGTCTCAGGAGAGTCCTGCCCAGTCCCGATAGGTTCTGCTTGGAGTCTGTACAAGCCAAAGGGCTCATCGCATGATACTGCGCCTCCCAGGCTTGTTTGTGGAGATCCATCATCCTGTTGTTTTTGCCCTCTGACCAATTATGTGTCTGATTCTACTAGCTAATTGATTCCACTAATTAGATCTCTGGTTGTCGATTGAGGTATGCTTTGTTTGGTTTGGAGCGAAAGCCTGTAGGACCATGGCTCTCTAAGGAAGAGGGTTGGGAACCATTGATATAAAAAGCTTTTTAATTGGCTGAAATGTGATTAAGCGCAGGAAATTCTGGTCTGGGCAGTTCAAAGCAAAATGAGACTTCAGGTACCCTACAGTAACTGAGGTTGTCTTGCTTCGTCAATCGCCAACAATCAAAAGCCAAGAAA
The DNA here is from genome assembly GCA_029692085.1 of Gymnothorax javanicus. Classification (NCBI taxonomy): domain Eukaryota; kingdom Metazoa; phylum Chordata; class Actinopteri; order Anguilliformes; family Muraenidae; genus Gymnothorax; species Gymnothorax javanicus. The sequence goes on along the minus strand of CM056212.1, from coordinate 19,085,773 downwards.
AGAGAGCGCGCACACAGGAGATTCAGTGAACCACTGCATGTACGCAGTAACTCAACCCATTGTTTGAGGTTTCTGATGCTGTGTTCCTCAGACTTGTGTATTTTACAGGCTGCAGTGGTGGAAAATCGTGAAATTAAGCAGGATAGACTTCTCTAGAGAATTGATTGACAGGAGTCCTCCAACAGCCCTCCTGGGTGGAGAACACTGTAATCTCTCTATGCAGCTCTATAAAACGGTAATGGAGGATGCCTTTGCGAATTTACAGCTCTTTAAAAACCCTCTCATTTAGGCGTTGACACGCAAACGTGTCTGAGGCGGTACATTTATTGTCATCACGGCCTGAACCTCCTGGTTTTGATTTAGGCATGCGAGCTCTGCATTGACCCGGCATATGTAAACCGGGCACGTACATCCCCCCTTTTCCATGCAAGAATGCTGCGCACCCTGATTGCACATTCGTCTGAACATCTGGTTCTGCCAGAATATAATAAAATGCAGGTCTCTCTCCGCACACGCTTTACCCTTCAAGGTGTGAGGTCACAAATATGCAATCAGAATGTTACTGATGGAAAATTCTGATGTTGATGTCGCAGTCACCACTGGTAATTGAATGCAACGGACTTTCAGAACTCAGCGGCAGAATTCAAATGAACCGTTCCAAAAAAAAAAAACTGTTCTTTAAAGGGTTCCGTGTACACTGTCTCGCAGACAGCAAGCAGGAGATCTTTAAAACCTCATTACAAGGCTCACGGGAGGTCTAATAGCGGCGTTCGACAGGATCGCACGTGTGTCCGTCTCAATTTCACACGACCTTGCGGTGACCTTTCCTCCTCCGATCAGCATTTCCCATGTGAGCATTCATTGCGAGGGATGGCCCCAGCAACACTGACTCACACAGCACTATGTTCAGTGTTAATTCAACTCCAGCGCTTCAAATGAGGCCATTAGAGATCACGCAGAATGCACTTTGTGGGAGTCAGATCATTTTACTCCGCATGTTTGTAATGGGAGGTCGAACACCTAGTGGCTAGACCGGGGGCTTGGCCTGATGGAAAAAAGGAGGTACGAAAATACCATAGAAGAAGTCAAGCTCAAAGAGAGGGCTCATCCCATTGGTTCCTATTGGTCCCTGCACATTGAGGACATGGGAAGTACACACCATTCCGGCAACGCACGCACGTGTCAACAGCACATTCCAGGCACCTCCGATAGGCCAATCTACGGCCCTCCACCCAATCAACATCCCCTCCCCTCCGCGGGCTCGCATCCACCCACTTTGCGCTCAATCTCTGAACTCTTCTCCAGGCTCGAGCGGCGTGCGGCTGGTGTGGGCGACCTCCCTCGCGCCCGTCCGCCGAATCCGCTTCGACACGGCGGGAAAATGCGCTGCGAGTCCTCAGCCCTCGCGCGCGCAGAGCGCTGCCGCTTCCACAAATAGACCCGCGAGAAAAAAAAAAAATGCACTCTGCGCTACCTTTTCACGCCCAGCTGCCCAAACGCAATTAAACTGGAACTATAAAATGGGGAAAAACGCACGCAATTATACTGCCAACTCAAATCACTTTTATGGGAGTGAAAGTGTACGTACAGACTGAGCCTGGAGCATTGGACTGGCATAGAACACCCGCAAATTTTAGAGCATGAAATAAATAATTGATTAAAATGGGAACCAGAACAGCACAAAAATGATTCACTCGCCTTTGTTACGATATATTTTCGGTGGTCGTGATGATAGGCAGAGAACATCTCTTCAGCAGTCATTTTTCCATCAATCTGGGTAGGAAAGAGAGCAAGAGGAGGTAATTGGGCCAACTGGAGGGCACGATGTTATTATAACAGTTGTCAATTTGAGCCCAAATGGTGGCAAGAAAGCCAGTAATATTCTTCCTAATGTGTATGTCACCGTTCTTTTTAAGGAGTAAATAATGACACTGACATGGTGGAAGAAAAGCTCGGGAGATGTCAAGCGAGGATCTATTGTGTAATCGGACACCTTCTGATTTTATCATCGTCTCCATGGTGAAGCTCACACTTCTAGCAGCGTTAGAGATTTCTGGCTGGGATGGACGGGATGTCCACTTAACTGCAGGGATGATCGTGATGTTCACAAGCTCAAACGACCAATGGAAGGATCGTTGTCTGTAATATTTTCCCCTGCCCGTCCTTATTCTTAAAAGTGTTGTTGAAATATGTCAAAGTTTCTTCAGTTCCTGTGTGGCCAAATGGAACAAAACATAGGCCTAGGCTAATGTACACCGATCAGCCTCCTCATTAATGGACGACTTCACCCTTAGGGCAGCTTGAGACCTACTGTCCAGTTAGTTTTAATTCTCACAAAACTTTGCACACCTCTTTCAACACCTTGAGACTCCATCGCGCTGCCAATTAGTGGCATCAAGTGCGCAAAATGAGGGATGAGGTGAACACAGATCACATGACAGATCTTCAAGTGCAGGGTTGGGTGGACCCACTTTTTTGTGCCCTATGACGCTGATCCGCGTGGTTGTCAGTTTCGTGCTGCTTATGCTTTACTTATACGTTAAATTCAAACTCCTCATGAATGTTGGTAATGAGCCGTGAAATTGCATGAAACCCCTTCGAAATTACAACCGCAGAGAGAGAGAGAGAGAGAGAGAGAGAGAGAGAGAGAGAGACGTTTGAACGGGATGACGAAGAAATAATACCGAGCGGATGATATGTACCCCTGCTGTTTCGGGAGAGCAGGCTGTTCGCCGGAGGGCGATGAGGAGAGGATGCCAGTTTTACGTGGGTTTGATTCCACGGCTGCGCGTTACCTGTCGATCAAGCACGCGCGCTCGCTGATCCCTGAGCGGCAGGTTATGCAACGAGGACTGTGGGCAGCCGCGAGGAGTGGGTGTACCTTGGAAATATATGTGTTGTAAGTCCTTAATCTGCAGCCTCCAACATCACTCACTCCCGGTGCAGATCCATGGTCACTTTCATTTCAATATGACGGAAATACGCGACCTGAGATTCTAATCTTAGTATTCGAGGTCTGCGTGGCATTAACCATTACAGTGTCGTATCAAGAAATATGTGATGTCGTATTCGAACATTCTAATGTGGTGATAGCCAAACAGTGGAGCACATGAACACTGACATCAGTTTTGACAGAATGACGAAAAAACCCGACCCTTCAAACAGTTAATTTGCACAACTAGAGGGACTAACTTGGTGTGTCTTGAGAGAATACTTCCTGCCAACAAAAAATTACAATGGATTCACACACTGAAATTACTTTTACATCAACTAAGCAGCAACAGCTGAATTATATGACAAATGCGACGTAGACAGCCTAGTTGCCTACCTCTAAATATTGGAACAAACTATAGAAATGAAGGAAACAACGGGGTTCAATTTCACTTTGTAAATAATGATTGGAGGAAATCATACAACTGGGAAAATGTTTCTCCACTCCATCCAATGACTAACTGCAAAAGCGCTACTCGGTAAATACAACAGCAAACATTAGTCTCACTCAGAATAAATTCAGTCAGGTGCCGAATGACTGGCCCCCACTATAGATATTAGACAAGGCACATTTAATAAATCACTGGTAATAATCCGTATTAGTTGAAACGTGGGAAAACACAAGCCTGTATTTTTTCCATTTCAATAGCTACATATACTGTCAAATTCAATGTTTTTTATTATTATTATTTTGTGAAACCTCCTGAAAACCATTGGCTTGGTTTCGCCTTCGCTGTGATATGATTAAATGCAGTTAGTTTAAGCACTGATGTTCCTCCACCCATCACAAAACTTGTTAAATACCATTACCTTCCGTCTGTTTGCCAGTTCTTCTTGCTTTTTCCGCAATGATGGATGACCCAGGGATCATAATTTCTCGGGGCACCAATTATTTTGGTTCTTTTAGTACTCAGAAAGAAAAAGCGGAATAGAAAGCGTTGAAACACGAGAATAATTATTTTAGTTTCCCCAAATATTTGCTGCGTTTATGTATTGCCTGTTTTCTACAGTTTAATCAAGTTGGTGGCTCATTTTGGTATTTGCATTTATTATCGCATGAATTACCTATAACATACAAATGCATTGGCCAATATTTCTGAGCTGGTGGACGTAATGCTTCACTTGTCTTGAAACTAATGTTGGTGGCAGCACGTAGTGGCGGATATTTTGATTAAAGCATATTTCGACAGGCGGATTCGTGGAGCTGATTCGTGGAGCATTTGGGGGTTTGTTGGCTCTGCAGTCTACAGGACATCTGTACTCAGTCTTTCAGCGATGCGAGCAGCGGACACGTATCGCGCAGAAAACGGAGAAGTAAGGATCCAATTGGTTCCTGTTGCACGACAAAAATGACTCCGACTTTCACATTCGCTCAGGAAACGATCTGCTGCGAAGGCGTAACGCCGGTCGGAACGTGGGAGGCAACGATTTAAACACCATTTTTTCACACGTGAAGGTCGACTGCAGGATTACCTCTCTGAGCCAGTGCTGGTCTTTTAAAATTCTCCTCACGGCGCCAGAAGAAGTTCAACTTCAACTCAATCGGGCGGATAATGATGGGGCAGTACATGCACATTGCAGCGAAATTCCGATAATCTGCTTAGACAGGCAACTACCGCTGTGGGAGAGCGCCTTTCTGAAATAGACATTAATTCACCTGCGAAGTTCGTGGATCATATATTTTCAACGTAATGCCGGGACGATGAGCAAATCAATTGATTATAAAGGAAAATGTGTTAGATAACTGAAGATTTATATTTAAAGAAAATGCACGCGTGTTATTGACCGACCAATTGATGACTTCTTGTATATGGCAAGAAAACATCGTTTTGCCTACTTTTCATGACTGTGGCGAAACATGAAGTAAATAGGCTGCCAAATGAGGTCATTTTTCCTGCGGTCATGAAGTTTGTGCCTGAAGATATTATCACGTACAAAAGAAGGAAAATGGGATTCTTTCAACTCTTTTTACAAATGTTTCCAAGTGATGCGCGCTGCCATCTAAGGCTCTACACTCAACAACAATGTAGATAACTTTTGAACTATGGATTCTTGGATCCTCTCAAATCGTAATCGTAGCCTACCTATTTGGAGACTTAAACAAGTTTATCTAATTTTGCAAAGAAGATTCTATTTTGTGAATATTGTTTTGCTTAATAATTTGAAACCAAAATAAATGAGCATTTTATTGATTGGCCGGCTGAACTAGAAAAAGACGTTGCTTAACTGTTTTAAGGTATTGTCCCTCATTGAGTTCAATCTCGTTGGCGCTTATGGGAATAAAACACTCCTCCCGCTGTCTGCTCCTACGGAGAAAAATGGCGGAAACCGAGAACTCGGAGGTAGGTATAAGAGAAGCTTTGGTAAAATAATTCCCCACAAGAAAGTGGTTCGCCGCGAATCATCCGCCTGCCTGCTTGCCTGTAAAATCTTCCTGCCGAAATGCGCAGCGAGCAAGCGACTCGAGGTTATATTTAGAATGATGCTTTGGGATTATGATCGCGATCATTCAGCACTTTCATTCGGATCTCGCGATGAAAATATTAATGTATATCATGCACAAAGCGTGTGTCTAGAAAAATGACTTAATTTCGAAAATAATCACACTAGACTACGATTATGTTTGTGAAAGTGGTTGCTCTCGTCTGTGTTCGCCATTACTATAAACTTAAAAGCTGACACGGGTGGCTGTTGTCGAGTTGTAATGTATGCATGATAGATTAATGTGCTTGATTGGCCATGTCCTTCAGGATAGTTTAACACGGTTAAGTTGAAATCTAAAAATAAGTATTTGCTTGTGAGGTCGCAGGTGACGTGACTTTTCAGCACCGGACAGGGGTTGGTGCGCTGTCCTTGGTTCTGAAAAGGTAGTATTAGCCAAAAGACAACTTTTGAGCGCAGTGAGACAGAGTTTAAGTATCGACGTAGGCTTTTATCTCCAATGACCAATAATTGATTATTATTGATTATTATAAGAATCTCCTGCCGGAAGAAAGGATCATCCCGATAGCTTTTTGCATTATGTTCATTTATAGTCCATTGGCGGTCTTACCCAATATTTTCTGCATAAAAACCGCACATGCACCATCCAACACCGGGATGAGCAGTGACAGCGACGTTAAGCAGCATAACACTGGTCACCTGTAGGCGTTGGCTGCTAAACTGTTTTACGTGGACTGAACTCTTCAGCCACTTAAAACCCTGAAAAAACAAAGTCTTTGTGAAAACCTCAAATCAAAATATTAACTCCCCAGTAACATGGGGACATATTTAAATGTTGACAAGAAAAGTTGAAAAGCACACTCGTTATTATTATTATTATTATTATTATTATTATTATTATTTCTTGTAAGTACTCGGAAACTGACAAACTGGCCTTGCGTTCTGCTAGCTCCTGATTTCTATGTTCTTGATACTGATTTAATGTTACATACCTGCTGAATGAACATTACAAGAGTGAGAATCAAGGGTTAAACTGGGCTCAGCAGAATGTTATGCAATACAACAGAGTTTGGAATGAAATATCCACCGTGCAATTATGGTCTCTTGACAATGTGCATAAAATCCCTGGAGTGCCACTGAAATTCAAGTGGGCCATTCTCAGCTCAACACTCCAGGAGAACAGGAATTTAAATAAAAACACATATTTGCATTACAAAAGGCTTCTTCCAGAAGCAGTAAAAGGGAATTTGATGACATTTTGCGCATATTTTACAGCCAGACCTGCACTGGCTTTAGGTAGAATAATAATTCCAGGTTCGCTCTATTGGTTTTCTAAGATGGTCTGCAGGTGAAGACGGTCTCCGTCAGTATGGGTGTTGGGTGCGTACGGTTATATTGGCGGACAGTGCTGAACTTTAGGCCGGTGGTGGAGGGAGTTCAGCCCTTACTGAAACTGTCTCACTGTCCATGTGGCACAAGTACCTAGCATGAAGCAAAGGGGCTTGAGGTACTGAACCCTGGTTCTGGACGGACATGTGTTCTGCTGCTTCCTGGTACCGCCCAGTGCTCGACTCTTTCAAGTGTGAGGTCACACAAACTTGTGATTAGGGTGTTTCAAACTGAACTCTTTCATGCTGATTTCACAATCATGGCTGGCGAATGAATGCAGTGGAGTTCAAGAGCATGGTCGGAATTAGTCTTAATTTTAAAGATTGTTAAAAAAAATCATTCTTCATAGGGATAAAAAAAAATTGATCACAAAGTTAGCTTGCCTCGCCTAGATTCATTAGCATACAACACGGCAGATAAAACCAGGAGAGGCAAGGTAGCAGCAATTTACCCCCCCTCCCCCACCCCACCCTGCCTGCAGTGTACTTGTAACTATACATGCATCATGATTCCAGTTAGCATAGCATTAGCATATTATTACTTTAACAATCTGCAGTGCACGTATACTTTCTGCTCCTGGAATGCTGGTAGTCATGTCAAAGATTGTTGCTCAACTCTGGTGGATGAACCCGTGTTCTTTTACAGTTTAACTCACATGCGATCATTAACTCACATAACGGTTGATATAAACAAGAGAGTCTCCAGTGAATGGAGGGGGTGGAACCCAACAGATGCGGGCCCTCTGGCGAGTGGGCAGCAGGATCCGCTTTAAATAGAACCAGCAGGGAGAAAAAATAGAGGAAACTCTGAGAGATAAGTGTTAGAAGAAGAGGGCCAGATCTGCTTCGGCGTGTTGCTTGAGTAATTAAGCCCTCGTGCACTTCAGCCATTGGGCCAGCGAGAGTATTTGTGCAGGAACCCATCCCCTGCGTCTCTGACTGCAAAGGAAAAAAAGCTCAATACTTACCTGAGCCAATCACATCTATGCAAAGGCTGAGGACATTTAATTAGTCCTCACAAGAGGTATGACACATTGGTGCTATCAAACTGCAGGGCCAGGCAGCCTTTATCCCTTTCCAGAATGCTTTCAAAAATTCTCCACCTGCGCCCTCACACTTCATTGCCTTCAGTGCCGAGCAGTGATTAGTAATTGGTGGTTAATGCATTAGCACAATAACGCTCCCCTGTAATTTCAGGAACTCATCCGCTAAAGCTGTGTGTAAGCCATTTATGCCGAGCGATGGCTGAATTTAGTGCTAATTGGGCCGGGAGCTGGATGACAGAGAAGAGGGTGTGGGTCATTCGGTGGGTGGGTGTGTGTGGGTGTGTGTGGGTGTGGGGAGAGGTAGAGTGTCTCCATCTCTGTTCATGGTGCGAGGTCATTAAATCAGGAGGTGCGACTTCACAGAGACTTCAGATTATCTCTTTCCCGGAGTGATGAAAGCACTGGATCTGGATCTGTTGGTGTTTCTCTCTGATGGTGACAGAGCCGTCGCCGTGGTCACTGTGCACTTTTCTAATGAGGCTTCAGAAAGGGTCTATAGGAGAGAAAAACTGATCTTTTTGTACTTATATACTCCCCAAAACTATGGATGAAGAAGCCTGTTTGAATAACAGCTGCAAATTCTTCTATTTTTGATGATGGGAGTGTTTCTAATCCTCCTCCATTGACTGCTATTGCTGTAATTTCTGAGTTCTGATTTTATTTATTTTTTTGCCAGCTGTTGACCCGTTAATTAGCAACTGGGAAAACTTTGCATGACACATTTCGCCCATCTTCCCCACTTCACAAGTTTCCAACATCTTGCGCTCAGCCTGGTGATGAACACTCTCACTTCTACTTCAAGGTGTTTCTGTCCTAAAAATGGGGAGAACAGGTAGTATTGTGTTGTCCAGAGGGCTTTTAAACCTGACCTGATTTTAATACCTTTTAATGGGCTGGAGGATCCAATTTCCTCTTTGTAATAATAAGAAGGAACCCGCGGGGAGAAAATGTTACTTTTTCCCGCAATTTAATGTGAAATGCATTCTAAAAAGGTTTTTAATTTTGTCCGGTGAAGGACCTCATTACAATTCCTTCCACAACCCCAAGAGAATGAGCAGAAAATTTAAAAAGGGAGCGAATTCCCATTACTGCGGCTTTGTTCAGCCCATCTATCCTGTCTAAAGGCTGCAGAGATTCTGCAAGCCAATCCCAATAGATCAGGAAGTGTCCTATGGCCAATGCAAATTTTACTGACCAATCAAGACTCTAATTACAGGGCTACTGGACCGCTGAGCTTTAGTTGTGTGCCAAGCCGGGCTCTACCAAACGACTGGCCTGTGTCTGGTGTTGTAACAACATTTACATAACCTTTTTCTAATTACACATTTCACATGGTTGGAAAATAGAGCTGTGATTCAGAGGTAAGACATGAGCTCTTGGGTCGGTTTGTGCTGATATGCAGCTTACACCTTTGCCTTCTCTCTCGAAATTATTTTTGTGCTCTGTCTGGTATGTGTGAGGCTCATCTAATTATCAACTGGCGCAAAATTGCCTTTCCTTGTTGAGAAATGAGAAAATGTGTTTTTGGAGAGTTTTCCTTGGTAAAATCATCACTGAACGCCGCGACTTAGGGGGAGCAAAAGGAGTTTGTGCAGATTCTAAAATTAGGTCCATCGCTTAGATGTAGGTCGGCTTTTAAAATAATGGTGAAATATTAAATGGGATCTTGCTCTTACAGCGGTACTTATCTGAGCGAACTCTGATTGGCTTAACATTGCTTTAAACTCACTCGGAAGCTCTGGATTAGTTACAGATAGCCATTCAACTCTCTCATATTGACTGTCTCCATTTGAATTCAAATATTTTTCAGATGTGACTGGATTTTTCTGATCTAATTTTTTGAAAGCAGCTTGGCATTCGAGATCAGTGGCTCAACTCTACTGCCTGTAAAATTTTCTCAGACGATGCACGTTACACAAAACCTGGAGTTTTTATAATATTAAAGTGATGGGCCTCCATAGACTATAACAGCAGAAATCCCTTATATCAGTAACATTATAAGTGCCCCCTTTAATCTGTCTTTCATCTTCTTTATCAATTTTACACTTTAGTTCACTGGAATACATTTCCTTGTTCATTTCATTTTTTTATAGATCAAAAGCTTGAAAGCAAAAATGCATTACCTCTCTCGATGTTTGACTCTGTCGGACAGAAGAGAGCTGACAAATACTGTATAAACCCTTTGTGTGTATTTGAGTGATGATGAGACCTTAGTTATACATGTGCTAAATCCACTGAAGATCTTTGTGTGTGTGTGGTGGTGGCGTGTGTGTGTGTGTGTGTGTGTGTGGTGGTGTGTGTGTGTGTGTGTGTGTGTGTGTGTGTGTGGTGGTGGTGGCGTGTGTGTGTGTGTGTGTGTGTAAGACCGCAGAGAAGTACACGCGGTGAGTCCAGTGTGAGCATGAGCATATTCGTGCGCTGAACTGTGAGAGCGTTACGTGGCATGGCATTTCAGGTAATGGTTCGAGTGTACGCGCGCGTGTAGTTGTGCATGTGGGTGGGATACAGTAGTTTCAGGTTTAGTGCAGGTAAAATCACCCACAGTTACTCTTCTGCAGAAGTGGTGAGTCAAGGGATAATAAAGTAATAGTCCTGCCCTGTATATCTGATGATTTAACGTTCATCTCTTTGCTCAGTGGTTCTCAGCATCGATCCTAGGGACCACCTATGTTGCAGAACACTATTTTAAACAGCTTGTAATTTTTTTGGTAAGGTCCTTTACAAGTATAAAGGAATTATTTACCCTCTTTAGCTTTTTAGACTGAAACAGCTACAACTGTATACTACATAACAAAAAGTGTGCTTTATTGCGAACATTTGCAAAAAGGGTACACATTTTGTGAAGATGTGAGTCAATTGGATCAAAATTACATTGGCGAACATGTGACTTTTTGTTAGGTATCGTTCAGGAACCAGACGCGAGAACAGAGCAGTGCAGAAAAATGGGATTTTTATTTGGAAAGGGGGCGAACCCCGGCAGAGCAGGAGGCAACGGTACAAAGTCCACAATCCAAAAATCAAAATCCAGGAGGGCGAAATCCAAATCGTAACCAGGGCACCAATCACAAAACTCAAAGTCGGGCAAAAAAGGGTTCAAAAAACAGATACAGGCAAAAGTGAGCAGATCCAAAAATCGTTCGGGCGGTCCAGTCAGAAGATAAACACAGAGAGTACAAAAGTTTTGGGAAAACGTTCTGACGGGGAACTGCAGTGAGAGACAGCTTAAATACATTCAAGGGAAGTCACATGCTATGATTAGGATCGGGTGAAGGGATCAGACTAATTACAAAGGAGGGAACATGAGGGAGAACCTAATCACATGAAATTGGCAAAAAAGCCAAAAACGCGGACAGGGAACACGAGACAACCTATGACAAAACATACAGCTCCGGTTAGGGAGTTCTAATGTGCACAGATAATGAGAGGTAGGATAGAGTGGAGCAGGTGCGGAGGATCCGCTGAATTGCAGGAGAGACAAAGTGAAGGCAAGAGGCGGAGACTAGAACAGGGCGAAAAGGAGAGCTTTAATCAATTAGTAAGTGCAGCTATACAATCCCTAGTGCTCGTTAGTAAGTTAGTATTATATACAATGTTAGTTTGGGTTAGTAACTTTAACAAAAACAACAAACTGTTAGTATTGGTTAGTAATATAGAAAAGAGAGGCCAAAAACGAGATTGGAAGGAATGTTTGAAACCCAGAAACCATGAAATCACCTAAGCATGTGACACGCTGAGGACTGGGGAACAGGGGAGACTGTAAATGCTTAACAAACATGAGACCAGACAGGGGAGACAAAGTGCAATGCTGGGCATGAATAAAACATGGACCGACTCTAACAGAAAAGTGGGAAAACAAAATAAAACATGGATGGCAAAAGAACAGAAAACATGGCAAAATAACAGAACATGCAAAACTAAACAGAACATGGCAAAAACAAATGAACTGATCATAAACATAACAGGGAATGGCAGAAACATAATAAGCATGGCAGAATCAGAACAGAAAGAGCAGAATCATAACACTTTTCCCTTCTACACAGAGTAGGTTTGGCTTGTTATCATTTTTCTTGTATTTACATTTGTCGATTACTACCCAGTGACTATTTTTTGAGACCTTGTGTCCACACTAGAAGCCAATCGATTCTTTAATTTCGTCAGCATCAGCTTTCATTCTTTTTTTGCGATGAAACATATTTCCATTGTCATAAAACTTGAATAGTGTGGACGCATAGCTATTAATTATATAGTGTAGCTGAAGCGGGTAAATTATTCTTAAAAACATGAATATTGCAGTTATGAATATTGCAGGAAAAAATATGGTCGGAACAAAAACCAGCATACACAAGGGGGCACCAGGGCTAAAGTGAGAACCACTGTCTAGCTAAAGAATGCTTGTGTTAATTGGCAAATTTGGGTGTTTAAAAATACTGGGCTGGACTTTTACTCTCTTAACCAGGATTTTCCACCGCTGATCTTCAGTCACACTCATCAGAACAGTGCACTGGCCAGCATTGCTCCTGACAGAGCCAAAATGGTGCCATATTATGACAGATTATCCATCACCACCACCAGGAAGAGGAGAAAAACCAGACAAAAAATGGATGCAGCTCTGGTAGTAGCCTGACATTGGCTGTTTTCTCCCCACACCTCTTTTCTGCTCTGCTGCTCGTAATCCTGGAGGCAGTGGGGGATAATCAGGTTTACATCTGGAGACTGTTTACTTCCAGAAAGGAGAGCTACTCGCCAAGATACCCCGACAGCTGCCAAACATGACAGCTCCAAAACTAGCTTCACGATGCTCAGCTCCATGCAAGTCGGCTCAAAACTTCCGGAACATTCACTGCTTTGTTTGTTTTGAGCAAATGTTTAAATAAGTATTGCACTCTCCTTCCATGGAGGTAAGTGGGTAAATGGAGGTTAAGCTCCAGTACTCATTATATAGGCTGTGTACGTTGACTTCTAATGAGAGAGTGCTTTTTGGAGGCTGGTGTGCCTGGCAGATTGAGGCTGACAGCTGCAACAGGAAGGACATTGATGGAGATAAAATGAAACTTTGGTGGGGGGGATTATGGGATCTGTAGTGAAAAGAATTGTGCAGCACCACACCCTTTCTGAAGAGCTATCCATCTCGACGCTAGCAGATTTATCGCCTGCTTCCCCCTTCCTCTGTCCGACTCTATCAATCTTTATCTCCTTACAATCTGTCCATCTCCCTCCCTCTTTGTGTCAGTTTCCATCTCTCCATCTCTCTGATACTCTCTCTCTGTCTATCAATCTCCATCTCTCTCATTGACTGTCAGTCTCACTCCATTTAACTGACACGTTCTCTCCATCTCTCTCCCTCTGTCTGTGAATCTCTATCCCTCGCTCTTTCTGTATCTCTCTCCATCTCCATCTTCCCAGGAAAACTCACAGTCCATCTCTCTCCCTGTTCGAGTCACCACCTCTCCTTTTCTCCCATACACTTTTGCCAATTCTATCAATCTCCATACCTCACTCTAAACATCTCACTCGCTCACGCACTCTCTCCATCTACCTCTATATCAATCTCCATACCTTCCTCTAAATCTCTCCATCAGGGTCTCTCTCCATCATTCCTTCCAAACCTTTCTGTAACCCTCTCTCTCTCTCTCTCTCTCTCTCTCCCTCTCTCAGCAGCTGGCCGTCAGTGTGGCCCCGTCCCAGTCGGTACAGCCTGCCCCCCTCCCCAAGCCTGTCCTGTCCGTGCACCACATGCCCCGCCCCCCGCACACCCCCCACCCCTCCTCTTTACCCAGCTGCCCCGGCCGGGGGAAGATGGCCAAGTTCCTCACCCCAGAAGAGATGACCTCGCGGGATTACTACTTCGACTCCTACGCGCATTTCGGCATCCACGAGGTACACCAGCATGCTCGCGGCGCCGCGGCGGGTCGGGGGCAATTTCACACCCTTGGTCCCAAAGCCAACTTCCAATCATTATTCAGAACAGGGCTGCCCAACCCTGCTTGTAATGGTCTACCATCCTTCAACTGTAAAAAGCTCTCCTCACTCATCAGTAGCATGAGATTTCATTCAGCTGCAGATTAACAGAATCAGGAGCACTCGCTCAGAGTTGAAGTGAAGACCTATAGCACGGACCATCAAATCATGGACCTCGAGGGCAGGGATCTGCTGGTTATTCACTCTCCCTTTACCTGGGAGTCGGGTGTCAAGACATTCTATCCAATCAAAAGCAGTAATTGTTCAGCGAATCACCTGGGAGAAAAGAGAACCAGGGCTGGATTAGGATTTGAGGGCCAGATTTGGTGACCCCTGACCAATAGGATGGTAGATCTCCAAGAACATGATGGACACCACTGATAAAGACGCTAGCACAGTGGGCAGAAAGATGCATGTAATTTGGCTGAAGGTGTTGTACTGTATATCTGTAAGATTTGTCTCTCTCTTGTGTCATTTTTCACTGTTTTGCTTTAGTATATGGGCCTGATTTGTCCCTCTCCAAGCCATGGCAGATTCTCACAGAAGGAAGCATCTAAATGTCTTTGGCGATGTGCATTAGGCATCCGGCCAGAATTAAATGCGAGCCTGTCTAAATTTAAAGACCGCGGTGTCCGCGGGGGTTTGACGTGCTTAAATCCCACCAGTCCTTGTCCCGTAATAGCATTATGATCCCCATTAACAGGCTCCATGAGGATCCGGGTCAGATGCCGAACGAAAATGAACCGCATCCTTAATGAAAACGACTCCACCGATAAGTACCTCCTGCCATTGATTCCGCTCGGCGAAAACTCCAAGATTTTCCATTTTAACCACCTACTGACAGCAACCTTGCTTGGCCCCGACTTATAACAATCTCGCTCTGAAACACACCGAGTTTGTGAACGAAATGCAGCCTTTACACATTGAGCCCATATATCGGAAGGAGCGGGCAATTTGCGATTCGCACGTTTTCGGTTGAGCTTACCGGCCCTCATCTTCAGCCGTGCTTTGTTCTCTGCAGTATGAAAAAAAAATCTCGGACGATCACAATTTTTCCCTTCGCACAGGAAATGCTAAAGGACGAGGTGCGGACACTAACCTACAGGAACTCCATGTACCACAATAAGCACGTCTTCAAGGACAAGGTGGTCCTGGATGTGGGCAGCGGGACGGGGATCCTCTCCATGTTCGCAGCCAAGGCCGGAGCCAAGCATGTGTACGGGGTAAGCTTGACATCCCGCCAGATCAACCCTTTTTCTCACCGACATGTGCCTTGTGCCTTCCAAAACTGCTGCAAATATAAATTTGCAAATACTTTTTGGTAAGGTTGAAAAAAAACTCAGAGTACTTTCAAGAACGAACACAGAAACATACCGTTCCCTTGAAAACAGAACTCTGTATTGAAGATTGTTCAAAAAAAAAAGACATCTCGGCACAAAGCGCCGCGATGTCTTCCTGCGTAAAGTGACATAAAGTAATGCATTTCAAATGATGTTATAAACCATGTGACATTGAAAGCAGATAGGAAGGTGTTTCGAGAGATGAGCAATAGTCACCGAGCACGAAAGCAATCAAATGTGGATCAGTCTGCAGTCTGCTGCAACAATTATTTGCCAACAGAACCGCCGTACGCCGAGGTCTCGGCCTTAATCATGAGATGATTTGTTCTTGATGGGGAGGAAAAAAGCCATTATCCCACTGGTGACAAAAAAATGGTAGAACGTGTCCCTCGGGACGAGTACTTTAAACACGAATCTGTTTTGTCAGCATTGACGGAAGAATTCCGGCGAGGGCGTAATTGGCCATTAGCACCAGAAGGAAAATAACTGCCACAGGTGCGTGCGCGGATTGTGGTGTAGCTGTTCGTTATCAGTCCAGAGTAAACCGTTAAATCCTGTTCCTCAAATCCGGAGGGCTAAAAGCTGCTGGTTTTGACAGTGAGTTTTACCTGGGAGTCAGATTAGAAGACAGACGAGCCAATCAGTAGCACTAACTGTCCAATTAATTACCCAGGAGAAAAGAGAACCAGGGCAATATTTCGATTCAGTATCCAGGACTGGTGACAATGATTTATATGACATGGTTGATAATGTGCAGCAGTGATAGACTTTGGGAAATGTCATATTGGCTGAAGGAGTGAACTTAGGCTCTAGGCAAATATGTGAGGAGAATATTGGTTTGCTGTGTGTGAACGTGTGCGCGCACGTGTGTGTGTGTGTGTGTGTGTGTGTGTGTGTGTTTCGTGGAAAGAAGGATCTTAATCCCTTCCCAGTTCAGGAGCCTGAGATTGAAGCGCCCGATTGAAGACGTGTAGATATCAATCTCTTTGTGTTTGGTGCATTGATTTTAGTAGTTTTTGTTATTATTCATGTATTCTGTCACAAAGATATCAGCCCTGACAGCACAACAGACTGTGTATGTGTGTGTCAGTGTGCGCACATGTATGCATCTGCATCCTTGTGTGCACCTGTGTGCTTGTGTGTGTGTGTGTTTGAGTACCTGTGAGTGCATGAATGTTTGTCTGTGCACCCGCTTTTGTGTTCAGGTGTTGGGTGTGCGTGAGTGTGTCTGTGTGTGCACATGTGCATGTATGTCTGTGCGCTAATGTGTATGCCTGCGCTCGTAAGTGTGTGCCTTTGTGTGCACATGAGTTACGCAGCAAGTACTCACATTGCTCCACAAAACTTGGCTGATCCTGGATAGGTCGGGTATTTATAAACTCAGCACCAGTCACACTGCAGAACATCTCTTGGTTCTCATCAAACCCTCTAATCCAAAACTAGTAGGTTCACTGACAAAATTAATTTGCTACAGATACATGATTCAAACAATAAAAAACAAAGCCGTTATTTTCCCAGTTGCATATTACTACTGCGCTCACTTACAGTACATGAGGTAATGCAATCACAGCTACAACAGTACAACAGCATATTCTCTCAATATTGCTGCATTGAGGCGGCAATTTTACAATGCAGACAAAAATTGTGAGGATTTTTGTTGCGTTTTGCGGGATGGATTAGATGTTAGCCCCCGCGGTGTTGACAAACAGATTGATGGCGCGTGCTGGAGCGATTGCGTCTCCGATCGGAGAGCCGCTGTGTTCTGTGTGTAATATCCCTGGAGTGGAAAGCGGCGCAGCTCGGTAGCGGAGGTGCAGTTATGATCCCCCGAGGGACTTGACACTCCTGCTCTGCATTTTAATTTCACTTGTAATGGCCGAAGCTCAGGTATTACCTCCAAACAGAGAATCCAAGTCCGGAATCCAAGTAAAAATGCCTCCTCCGTATTTTGTTCCAAACGCGAGGATTCGCTAATTAGCATGATTCTTCAGCCAAAAGACGGTAGAACAAACTGAAATGGGCAATATGGAAGGACTTCAACATTCTTCCCTCGCTACTTTCCAGCTTTAGTCATAGTTTTCAGCTCAGACATCTTTGTAATTCTACTCCTCGTGGTCCTTATTGAGGACCATAATAAGTTCATTTGGTGGATCTGCTACCTTTGTGTTGGGTTCTCAGACTTCCACCATCTGACTCCTGGTGCCAGCTGGGACAATGCTACCCAGGGTTCTGCAATCTGGCCCTGGAATCCAAATCCAGCCTTGTTCTTCTCTCTCTTTGGGCAATTAAGAGAATAATTATTATCAAGAGGTAGGAGTGAGGAGCTCAGTCATGCAGGAGAGGCTCAGAGTTGAGCTGCTACTCTTCTGAGCTGAGAGGAGTCAGCTTAAGTGGTTTGGACATCCAGATGCCATCCTGACGGCTCCTGTAAGAGGTTTTCTGGGCATTTCCAGCTGGGAGGAGCCCTGTGGCAGGCCCAGGACATGCTGGAGGGATTATATCTCCCGGCTGGCCTGGGAATGACTCGGGGTCCCCCAGGAAGAGTTGGAGGAAGTAGCTCGGGAGGGTGACAGCTGGGCTACTTTGCTGACCCCGCGACCCTGCTCCGAATAAGCGGCTGATAATGGATGGTTGGGTGGAAATACTGAACACTGATTGGCCAGACAGTCTTTACACCTGAATCCCAGACAAAGGGAGGGTGGAAAACCAGTAGTTCTAAGCCCTCGAGGACCGAGACTTGTGGAGCCCTGCCACAGCTGTATTTCTCACTGTAGCTCCTGGTCAGGACGCCGCTGACCTCCAACCGTTGGCCGTATACTGTTCAGACAGCAGGAATGGGGCTGCTCGCCCACAGTGCCGGGGATTCTGCAGAATTGCGGAGGGAAGAAAGCCAGTGCGTTTTCGCAGCTTGTGAGGAAGCCAGCCAGGGAGACGAATGTGTTGGACCTGCGCTGACAGCTGGCAGACCACAGTATGCCCTCACGCTAATGGTGCTGCAGCAGGACTCTGGGGCCAGCTGAGACCCTGCAGTACAGTATCGGACTGCACAGTTCTTACTCACACTACTGTTAGGTTCCCTGCATAGATGCTATAGTGCAGTAGCAAACCTGCATAGCATTAGCTATCACTGCCCTGGGTATAGGCAGGGAGGCTAATGTTGCTCTCTTTCAGAAAATGTAATTCTGCCTTTTTAAAGGCAAATAGAAGTGAAGTGCATGAATTGATATTGATTCATGTGCAAATTCATCCACGGCACTGAAAGCCCCCCATTTTCATGATTATTGCTATGGCTTTGCCTTCAGAGAGACTTATTACAGGCATAATGTTGGCTAAGACCGCAGGTAAGAATCAGGGATGCTAATTATATCCCCGCTTTTTCATTTCTGGGACAAAGAGAGCTTGTAAAATTAAGAGAATCTGATTCGGAGCAGATGGTTCCTGGAGTGTAACACTGTCGCTTTGTACTTGACTTCATTAGTTCCCCTGGGAAGCCTGCTGTAATATAAGTCATCTGGTGGATGTGTGCAGAGCCTGTGCTGAAAAATGTGGCCAGAGATTAGCATAGCGCTAAAGCTGGCCATCTATTTCCGTAACTTGTCATTATTAGGGCACCATTTTAACCTCACTTGTTAAAGCTATTATTTCAGTTGTGTTTCATTTTTTTATCTCTACATCTTTTTTTTTAACCCTTTGAACTCTGTATTATGTTAAGGGGTTGTGACCCAAACCTTGAGTTGTTTTCATAAATGATGCTAATTTTTGTCAACAAGGTCACATGACAGCTACAAGTCATGTGATCAAATTCAGATATTTAAAGGCCAGTTTTTATTCATTTCGGGTTATTGCGTGTTCTTTATGGGGCTGCAAAACCAGCCCATTGGGTTAATGAAATAGAGCACCGTATTAACCCTTAACAGTCAAAGATTACAAATATATTATCGAAATATTCTCTCCTGAACATTCCAATGCAGATATAGCAGTCACTGCTGTAACAGAAGGCAGTGAAGTTTCTAGAAAACCTGCTCTTCATGATTTTATGACACTGGAGGATCCCAGCACTGTGAGTGTGAGTCATACTAAGGAACAGGAGAGAAACTTGTGAGATTCATGTTGATCTGACTCATGCCCATTTTAGAAAGCACTCAAAAGCCTTAGATCGCCTCACGACAAACGACAGCTTCAGCCAAATCTGTTAAAAAGAAATTTTTAATGAGTGTCCAATTCCCATTAATGCATTATTCAATTGTGATAAACTTTTTTGCAGCCTAATTAATGATGGATGCGTCCCGAGCAGAACAAATTATGATATCACTGTCTAACACGCCACAGTGATAAAAAGCCTCATAAATTATTTACCTCGGCGTAATGTGTCATTTAAAAATAACCAGGTGATAAATAGACGCTAATAACTTTTAATGTTATTTCATCAAAGCCAGACAGAGGCTGGATTCTGGAAACTGTAATCAAGGTAACAGAATGCACAATTCACTGAGGCGTTTAATTTGTTGCGTAGCGACGATCAGCGGTGTCATCTAGAACCTTCCATGGACCATCGTTATTTGGAAATCTTCACCATCAAAAAGCTGTAAACAGCATAGCAGACTCTAAAAAGAAGTATTTCTCATCGGTAAATGAGCCCTTCACAGTGTAATATCACAACTATGCGGTTATAATGTTCTTAACGGAATGTTCTGACCCTGATGTTAAAATTTTTTTACCGGTAATTGAAAATGATGGCGTTCTGGAACGCTGACTCGGAATTTTGAATATCAATCGAAAAAGTCAACTCTTTAAAGGGTAATTGTAAAGTAAATGATGCATTATTAATGGTCTGACGCCTGGGAGCTGAGAGGACCTCTGAGGTCGACGCACTTAAGAATCTCCGTCAATCAGTTCCTGTTTGTGCACAGAGCGTCCCGTAAGAGAAGCAGGGAGATGAGGAAGCGCCTGTGAGGACTGGTGACAGATGGTAAATTTGGGGAGACATCATTATCAGGGCACGGCAGGTGTACGGGGGAGGGGGAGGGGTAGCGAGGGGGAGCGTTTGCCCCATCTGTATTTGTCCTTCGCGTTCGACTCTGTGTGACGTGAGGTTCAGCCTCCGATTGCTGCAGTCTGGATGCTGCACTGATTCTAAAAACAGAGTCTGGGTTGCGCAAGTCTCGTCAGCTGATGATATATTCGTCTTTTTCCTTGTTTCCCTCCAGATTGAATGCTCCAGTATATCTGAATACTCAGAGAAGATCATAAAGTCTAACGCCCTGGACAGTGGTAAGAACTTCTACACGTCAGACAGGACAGCTGAACACGCAGACGCGACTGGCGGAGGGGGAGACAGGGCTTTTGATCATGCTGTATTTTAGACAGTGACAGTAGAGGAAGAAAAAAAATCAAGCTATCAGTCGGCCCACAATTGTGTCGCGCGCATGTTAATGCGCCCGTAGCATAGACTCTACCCTGCTAGTCTGAGCATAGAACCAAGTGGAATGCAGTTTTCCAGTTTTTGTTAGCAAAAGTGACATTTCGGCCATAACTTTTCATGGGCAAAGGCCATGAGCTGTGGTCATCGATGGACTACAGTCTGAAAAGATTTCACTCCCTATATATGGCGAAATAATGACACCAAGAAACATTTAATTTCAGGAAATTGTGATGCGATTACAACAGTTCAACTGCCTGACAGACCTTTTTTTTTTTTTTTTTTTTGCACAAAAACAAAGCACCGTTCGTGGGAATTTTAAAAAGCGCACATTTCTCATGACCAAACGCCAAAGTTACGACGCGCTGGAGTACAAATGGATTAATGAGGCTTAAACAAATATTGAAGTGCTGTACCTCGGGCACCGGCAGATATTCCTCGAAAGTGATTCAGACACTGCATTGCCTGAACGACTGCCCTCTGTAGGCAAGCAAATCAGGCCTTTACAACCCCACACATATTGCCTCTCATTTTCATCAAGCTGTGACTGACAGATCTTTTAAAATTTCGCTCCCAAGAGGAAAGTTGGCTCATATTTACTGGGGAGCGAGGCACAATTAGCCCAAATTCGGTGCTGTCAAAATCTATCGAGGTTGAGTGAGCTTATTCATTGGGAAGCCTATTTAAGCAGTTGTCATTTTTTTATTTCTTGTACAATAATATGACAGTTGCAGATACTCGCATTGAGTGGGAAAATTATTAAAAGAAAAAAAAAAAAAAAGGCCACTTGCCTAAATGATATACTCGGTTAAATTAAGGACAAAAGCCTGGTGCGATCAAATTGAAATGAATCTGAAAGAAATTCAGTTTCCAAGGCAACAAATGCTTCTGTTTTTAACGTGGCTGCCTGTTGTGCGGATCAGCGAGTGCAGGTGTCGCTGATTGACGTCTTCACTTGCACTAGAAATTCTCGTATGCGTGTCCCGGGTCTCGTATGCGTGTATTGATGACTGATGAATTGGTGTTTAATGTTGGCCAGCAGTCCAATTCAGATTGAGCACATTTTGTTGAAGGGCGCAAAAGCTTTGCCGCACCTTCAGTCGAACCCACAATCTCTGAAATCCAGGCTTTCTTCCCCACCTATTACTATTGGCACAGTCAAATATCCAGTGTTAATTCAGCACTAGCAGATTTCATGCAAGTGCAGTCAGAACCATATGCATTGAGGTACTCTCTCAGTGTTGATTTAACACTGACGTTGCTGCTCTGCTGCTCTGTCTCTTGCAGTGATCACTATTTTTAAGGGGAAGGTGGAGGAGGTGGAGCTGCCGGTGGAGCAGGTTGACATCATCATATCAGAGTGGATGGGCTACTGCCTCTTCTACGAGTCCATGCTGAACACCGTCATCTTCGCCAGGGACAAGTGGCTGGTAGGAGATACCTGTGTGTGTGTGTGTGTGTGTGCATGTGTGCGTGTGAGGGGAGGGTGAGTTTTTGTGTTTCAAGAGTTTGAGATCCAAAATTACTGAGTGATGGTAGTGGTTATACTAGTTTGTATTTCTGTTTGTGTGGGCCAAGCGAGAGAGTCTGTCGGCAGCCCAAACTTCCTGGGTGATGCTTTTGGCTTTGTGTATATTTGTTTGTGAGTGCTTCTGTTTGGATTGAATGTGTGTGTGTGTGTGTGTGTGTGTGTGTGTGTGTGTGTGTGTGTGTTAGAACTCCACTCATATGAAGCTCTGTCTGCATTATGAGGTCCAGAGGTTTTGGGTGGTTTTATGGTCCAGCTTTCTGTGAAGCAACTGCTTTCAATGCAGTGATGTGCAGTGATTGCAGAGTTTTGCAGTGCTGTGTGCTGTAACTGCAATTTTGCAGGGCTGTGTGCAGTAACTCCAGAGGTTTGCAGTGCTATGCACAGTGATGTGTATAAGTTTTCTGTGCTGTGTACAGTCATTGCAAAGATTTGCTCTGCTATTTGCAGTAACCGTACAGTTCTGCAGTGCCATGTGCAGTAGCTGCAGTGTTTTGCGGTATTATGTGCAGCGACGTGCAGTGGCTTCAGTCCTCTGCACTGGTTGACCATGACTTCACAGCACTTGCCAGCTGCTGGCTCCTGACAGGCTGCCAAACCCTTTTCCTCCCGGGCTGATTGTGATTTCCTGTGTGAGCAGCTGAGAAATGTGACTTTTTGCTTGTCTGGCAAATTGATTGGCTGACACTGTTCCCTGACCCCCGCCCATTCATCAACAGAAACCCGGAGGATTGATGTTCCCGGACCGAGCTGCTCTGTACGTGGTGGCCATCGAGGATAGACTTTACAAGGACTTCAAAATCCACTGTGAGTGAGCTGTGCTCATGGTGTGTGTCTGTGAGAATCCGTGTGCGTACTAATATGCATTCCAGATGGGAGACTTACACAGCTAGGGCTTAGCAAGTCGCAGCTTACTGCACTGGCTCAAGTGTTTGTTTACTGTGTATATTAACAAATCTATGCGAGCATGTAGCAAAATTCTGCTAAAATTATTTGTAAGAGTGCATACTTGTGCACAAACGTGTGTATGCAAGTGTGTACAGTTCGGAGATCCTGTTCACAGAGTAGAGTGCACACATGTCCATCAACAAGGGCTATTCATCTGGTCAGCGGTTTTATTTATACAATTAAATAAACACACACGTCACGTGCACTCATGCTAGCACGTAAACGCCAGCTCGCTCATGTGTTTTCTCCCAGTAATGTGTGCGATTTATCTCGCACAGGCAGTTTGATGGAGACCCTGTGCAATTATCAATAGAGGCGATGAAAGAGCCAGGACCTCCATAAACGATGTCTGATCCCCGACCTCTCTGGGGCTTTCGTCGTTTTTCATAGCTAGGTGAAGCCGGGCGAAAGCCATGCATTACCCGACTGCTGTCTGACAACGGCGCAACTATTCAACCAATATCGCTCCCCTGACATTCCAGTCTCCCGGCCCGCAGGCAGGCAACCTTTTCCAACAGCTAATTCACACCTGCCACGCTAGGGAATTGAGTTCGCACTCCTTAGCGCTGACTTTGAAGAGCAACCCGCCATGTCTCTGCAACTTGTACAGGTCAGCTAACCCCCAAAAACGTTCTCACAATGTTGTGTCGTTGTTACGAGTGTTGAGGCGCGAGTGTAACGTCGTCAAACCATTGCGACAACGTCGTGAGAAAGCTGTTTTTATTTGTCTGCTGAGAGTAGACAGTCATGGAATCTTCTGGTGGGAACTTGAGAATGAGTGGAACAGCCTGAACTAAAATGACCTAGCGTTTTAAGAATTTAAAAGCAGATCGAACGATTGACGATAAGTCGTTTTGACGCGGGAGATTAGGACGAACGCCGCCGCTTGCATGAATGAGCGTTATCCCTCATCGCCAGTCCCCTCAGAGCTCTTAGTTCTGAATAAAGTGGTTGTGGATTGGAAGTTATTTTCTTAATTCAGGACAGGATTCTTATTGCACTGATATATCCCAGGCCTGCTGACCCAAAAACAGGGCTTCAGCTGTCATCGTAAGATATG